>JAQMRL010000008.1:117060980-117708480 GCA_035578175.1 Catonia carolina
CGGATCAATTAGTACCTAGGGTAAGCCGGATATGAGAAAATCCGGATTTTTTTTTGTCATCAGTCTCTCGACTGGTTTGATGCAGTTCTCCACGCTGTTCTTTCTCGCGCAAGTCGTTTCATACCTAAAGTCCAGCCTCTCTTAGTTTGCTCCTAATGTAAACACATAATGACGTCACTGGGCATATAGAATTTGTTTAAAAGACATTAAGAACTGTAAAATTTTTTCTCGTAATTTCTTAACATAAAGTCCAGCCTCTCTTAGTTTGCTCCTTATGTAAACAAATAGTGACGTCACTGAGCATGCGCATTGTATCAAAATGTGTACACGCAGATAAAAAAGTAACAACAAATTACTTTCAAATGTATTTATATACAAAATACTTTTAAAAGTATTTTTGTAAATGAAATTTTTAGGCCTGCATCATATCATGACTTATGTTTTTAGTACTTTAAGTACCTATAATTTAAAAAATAGTTAACTTAATAGGAATACGACATCCGTAAAGTCGTAGACTCTAGCGTGCACCCTGTAGTAGGTGCTTTTTGTTTTTTGACATTAGGAGCAAACTAAGAACGGCTCAACTGTAGTTACTTTTATTCGGATTTGAATGGTAGACAGTGGTTGTGGGTGTACTTTGATGGTTGGGGTTCAATTAACCATACTCTCACTCTGTACAAGACTACACCTCATTTACACATCATACACATCATCCTCATCTCATTGGGTGATGGGGTTGCTTATTGTTCTAAATTGAACAGATTGCAACGTACACATATTAGGGATGACAAAAAAAATTATTAGGGAGAAAGAATTTGCAAAGAAAAGGTTTACAGATAGGTATTGTGATTATGTTAACTTGTATGAATGTGAAACATTCCTATTTTCCTATCGATTTCTTTAACTTCCTGAACATGTCAACTTTATCTTATTCATGTAACGAAAAGATAGAAAGAAGAGAAATTATATGTGTGTGTGTGTGTGTGTGTGTGTGTGTTCGGAGGATGAGTCATATGATGGAACCACATCGTCTGGTGTTTGTTGTGTGATTGTACCCAAGTATCATGTAGGTCAGCTTCTTTTGCCCCTCCCTCCTTCCTTGGCCTCCTCCCATCTCTCACTTTCTTAACTTCCTCCTTACTTTACTTAACTGAGCCCTCTTCCCCCTCCCCCTCCCCGTGCACTTACTACAAATATCGGTCCACTGAAACCAATAGCTACAATAGTTATGTTCACACTCAGTATTATACAGGGTGATTCACGAAGATATGCAAAACTTTGGGAGCTCATTGTACATGTAAAAATAATGAAAAAAGTTTATATAAACATGGGTCCGGAAATGCTTCGTTACCGAGTTACGGCAAGCGAAAGATTTCGGCCGGATTTCAGCTCACCAGGTGAAATGAGGTTTTCCTGAAATTCTAAGATAGATTAAGAGGCGAATTCAATCGTTTCTTATGGTTTTTGACCTGATAAATTGAATAAAACAGGTCCCAAAACTGTAAGTTAAGTAGTTTTTGAGAAAACCAGTGTCAAATGAAAAAATCTGGTGTGCAACACTCACACAACTTTCTCTTGCCAATGCAAATAATTAATAACAAACTTAACAATTGTAATAAAACATTAGAAGTAAACAAAAAAAACTAACCTCAAAAAACATAACTTTAGTTTAATCATGAGTGAAAGACGCAAATTGAAAATCGACCTCAGTTTGACTTAAAAATACGGAAAATCACTCTTCTCTTTCTGTATACTTTATTTACACCGGTTTTGTTCAGAATAAAATTTTCTACAAGTTTTATTCAGAATTTTTATCTATTTCTTGGTGAAAAAACAAAGTTATTGTTGCCCAAAGATGAAAAAATGTGTTCTTTTCACTCCATTTTTTGAATTTGACACTGGTTCTCTCAAAACTTACTAAACTTACAGTTCTGGGACCTGTTTTATTCAATTTATCAGGTCAAAACCATAGGGAACGATTGAATTCGCCTCTTAATCTACCTTAACAGAATTTCAGGAAGACCTCATTTCACCTGGTGAGCTGAAATCCGGTCGGAATCTTTCGCTACCCGTAACTCGGTAACGAAGCATTCCCAGACCCATGTTTAGATAAACTTTTTTCATTATTTTTACATGTAAAATGGGCTCCGAAAGTTTCTGCATATCTTTGTGAATCACCCTGTGTATATTTCCACTACTTACTCACTACACATGGATAAAAATAGGGAAACCCACCGGGTTGGTCTAGAGGTAAAGTCGTCGCCAAATTCAGCTGTTTAACAGCTGATTTTCGGAGACGAAGGTTCCTGGTTCAAATCCTAGTAAAGGTAGTTACTTTTATACGAATTTGAATACTAGACAGTGATTGCCGGTGTACTTTGATGGTTTGTGTTCAATTAACCATACTCTGTGAGTGTGTCTGTAGAAGACTACACAGTCTCATTTACACGCCATACACATCATCCTTATCTGATTGGGTGATGGAGTTGCTTATTGTTCTCAATTGGACAGATTGCAACGTACACATATTAGTAATTAAAAAAAAAAAAATAGGTAGGCTATTTTGCCGGACCCTGTACTACATTATAATGTTGACATGTTGTTAAATACGTTTTGCAAAGTTGAGTATTGCACATACCAGATAATGTGATCGCTTGTATTGTATTGTATTCGGTTACGTGCTAACATGAATCCGATTGGAGATAGTCTCCGTTTGTTTGTAGATTGCACACTCTTATTGTCGAAGAGTGAAAAAATGTTGTGGAAACTTGTCCAATGTCATTACCTATATTAAGAACGAATCAAACGCATTATTATTACTCTGTTCGTATTTTACTTCTTTTTTTTTAAATTATGTTCATTGTTTTCTTTCTTTTTTCTTTTAAATGCCGTACCTTGTTAATCATTCTTTCATTGAATTGCTGTTGTTTTTATTTTTTGTTGTGTCTGTTAGAAAAAAAAAAAACAGTGATCTATATTGTAGTTGTATGTTACCTTTACTTGTATCGGGTGGTAAGAAAGTAATCCGTTCATTTTCATTTTGTTTTATTTTTTATTGAGTGATGATGCCTACATAAGCCTTGGGTTTGTGCGTAGGTAATAATATGTGGTGATTTACAGATGAAAAAAATCTGGTGTGAAACACTCACACAACTTTCTCTTGCCAATGCAAATAATTAACAAACAATAAACCTAACATTAGTAATAAAATGTTAGAAATAAACAAAAAACTAACCTCAAAAAACATTAGTGAAATACGCAAAATTAAAATCGACCTCAGTTTGGCTTAAAAATACGGAAAATCGCACCTACACGCTAAACTAGGCACTGTACAAAAAAAAGCTTTAAATAAAAGTTGTAGATCTTTTAATTTTCTACAAATTTTATTATACACACTTTTGTCGTAAAATGCATTCTAAGGCCGAAATCTTTAAAAAATCGATTTTTCACACGTTTTCGTGAGAAAAAAACAGAAAATCGCTAATTACCGTAAACTAAGCGTTATACAAAAAAATGTTTGAAATAAAAGTTGTAGAATTTTACATTCTCTACAACTTTTATTATATAACGTTTTGCGCTAAAATGCATATTAAAGCCGCAATCTTAAAAAGAAAATGTTTTTACGTAAAAACAGCCTCACGCAGAATTTCAGCAAACATGGCGCCTACCGTATCTTGTAGAGAATAAAAAATTGAGTAAACCAGGCGATTTTTAAAAAAATCGTAGGACCAGTTTTTGAGAAAATCGCAAAAAAGTGAAAAATTATAGGAATAAACTAAGTTACTACTACTTCCGGTTGACCGATTTTGATGAAAATGTTCGTGTCGGGTCCGGTAGTGGTATGTAACTTAAGTTTCAAGTTCGTACGATGTTCCGTTCTTGAGATATTCTGTTCACACACAGACACACACACACACACACAGACCAATCGCTAAAAACATGTTTGTGTGGGTTCAGGGGGTCTGAAATCGTATAGATCCGGTGAAAACTCGATTTCGAAAAATCGACATGAAAACAATACTTTCCTTCCTTTATATTCATATAGGCAAGAGAAAGTAAAAAATGCCAGATCTGACCGGGAATCGAACACGGGACCCCGGCATAGTAGCCATTTACGCTGACCACTACACCACGGGCCGGCCCATGGTGTAATTTTAAACATTATTCCCGAGTACTGAAAGAAATGAGCTTGCAATCGAGAGGACGACGTCGTACGCTTTTCACGGTTGATGAGCAGCTCTGCTGTCTGTTCCACACGTTTAGACCAATCGTTGAACGTTTGCCAGTGTTGTCAGATTGTACCTGACAAACATTACGCGCGCATGCGTATAAGAGCCAAAATAGTTCACTCTCGTCTTGCATCTCGTACTGAACACATCGATTATAGAGCACATTAACATGCAATACTTTATAATATAATCAGCTATTTGTATGTTTATACGTTATAATTGATATTCTTCTTCTTCTTAAGGTGCCAATCCGTTTCGAATGTTGGACATTATCATGGCGATCCTCACTTTGTCAACTGCAGCTCTAATTAATACTTTTTTTTTTTGATGCCTGATATGTGTACGTTGCAAACTGTTCAATTGAGAACAATAAGCAACTCCATGACCCAATGAGATGAGGATGATGTGTATGACGTGTAAATGAGACTGTGTAGTCTTCTACAGACACACTCACTGAGTATGGTTAATTGAACCCCAACCATCAAAAGTACACCGGCAGCCACTGTCTAGTATTCAAATCTGTATAAAAGTAACTACCTTTACTAGGATTTGAACCAGGAACCTTCGTCTCCGAAAATCAGCTGTTAAACAGCTGATTTTAGCGACGACTTTACCTCTAGACCAACCCGGTGGGTTTAATTAATACTTGATAAAAATATTTAATAATTGTTATTGAAAGACCAAAAAAATGGCTGACGACGAAATATATAACAGAGCTACGACAGCAAGTATTGGCAAGTGATTGGCTAGCTATAAAACGGGTGGGGGGCAATGCATACGTTCAGAGCTCAGCAGCCTTGAAAAATAGTATAGTTTGGGATTACTGATGAATAATTGGGGGAAAGGTAAGCTCTCAATCGGAATAACAGGGGAACATTGTGGTGGAAAGTGACGCTTTATCTAGTCGGGAAGGGGGGGGCGGTATTATGTGTTATTAATTTTTATTGGGAAAGTTGTAAATATTTAAGGAGGTTTTGAAATTGATAAGGAAGAGAGAATTTGCTGGTGATTGAGTATAGTTCTGCCCTTAACAGACAGGTGGAGTGTCAAATTATTTACACTCAATCTGTTAGTGGCAGGGCTTAAATAAATAGTTCTGTTTCTTATCATATGGTCACCCAATTAAATGAGTGAATTATTTAAGAACAGAAGAGGTAGAGGTTTAAAAGACACTACCTAATCAGAGTTATCTCGTCTGAAAGTAATGAATTTCATTATACAACCAGACCGTGTAGTGAATGAAGTGGAAGTGTCATTTGCCGAGTGGAAAATAGGCCTATGTGCTTTTCAGATGGCCCGGCACTCTGATAAGTGTACTTTTCCATTCAGTGAGGAAGGCAACGGTAAACCACCTGACTCCTCGTTTTTCTTAGTAAAACCTCTACACGTTCAAACCAGTTTTTGGTTGATGACCTAAACAACAACGGTATTAAATTTGGAGAATTGTTTTTACTTTCTCTTGCCTATATGAATATATAGGAAGGAAAGTATTGTTTTCATGTCGATTTTTCGAAATCGAGTTTTCACCGGATCTATACGTTTTCAGACCCCCTGAACCCAAAAAACATGTTTTTAGCGATTGGTCTGTGTGCGTGCGTGCGTGCGTGCGTGCGTGCGTGCGTGTGTGTGTGCGTGTGTGTGTGTGTGTGTGTGTGTGTGTGTGTGTGTGTGTGTGTGGACAGAATATCTCAAGAATGGAACATCGTACGAACTTGAAACTTGAAACTTAAGTTACATATCACTACCGAACCCGACACGAACATTTTCATCAAAATCGGTCAACCGGAAGTAGTAGTTTATTCGTATAATTTTTCACTTTTTTGCGATTTTCTCAAAAACTAGTCCTACGATTTTTTTTAAAATCAACTGGTTTACTACATTTTTTATGCTCTACAATATAGGGTAGGCGCCATGTTTGCTGAAATTCTGCTTGAGGCTGTTTTTACGTAAAAACACTTTCTTTTTAAGATTGCGGCTTTAATATGCATTTTAGCGCAAAACGTTATATAATAAAAGTTGTAGAGAATGTAAAATTCTACAACTTTTATTTCAAACATTTTTTTGTATAACGCTTAGTTTAGCGGTAATTGGCGATTTTCTGTTTTTTTCTCACGAAAACGTGAGAAAAATCGATTTTTTAAAGATTTCGGTCTTAGTATGCATTTTACGACAAAACTGTATATAATTAAATTTATAGAAAATTAAAGGATCTACAACTTTTGTTTAGAGCATTTTTCTCTACAGAGCCTAGTTTAGCGTGAAAGCGTGATTTTCCGTATTTTTAAGCCAAACTGAGTTCGATTGTCATTTTGCGTGATTCACTCATGATTAAAATAAGGTTATGTTTTTGAGGTTAGTTTTTGTTTATTTCTAATATTTTATTAATAATGTTAGGTTTATTGTTAATTATTTGCATTGGCAAGAGAAAGTTGTGTGAGTGTTTCACACCAGATTTTTTTTCTAAACATTGAGACTACAGGAAATATTTGTCTCATAGCAGGCACGTGAGCCATATTGTGGCTGAATGAAAATCGACCTCTCTTCAACTTCAAAATACGGAAAATTACGAACTGAAGCTAAACTAAGCGCTGTAGAATAAATACTTGATTTATACAAGTTTTAGATTTGTTTAATTTTTGCAATTTCGCGTACGCTTTTGCACTTAAATTATATTAAGCAATCTCAAAAATAAAATAAAAATAAAAAATTACCTCGAGAGGTCAGCCCGTTAACTGTTATGTGTAATAATGTCTAGCAGTAGGTAACAGGCAGGTGTGTGTGCGCGCGCGCACACACACACACACACACACTTATGAAAAATCTTCATTAGGGCCCTTAGGGTTACCATTTTTGAAAATTCAAAAATAAAATGTTTCCGTGAATATAAATAAGAATATGGTTTTTTTTTGTTTAACGTCCGACTGTTCTGCAATTACTGCTAAAGCAGACGGTGAAGGTTGAATCGATTTTTGTAACGTATGAAAATATGCTTTGCCTGAATGGGATTCGAACCCAAGTCCGCATGATGAGAATCGAGCACGTTACCAACTACGCCAATGCGGCCGACACGAATATGGTGTCAAAATTTCATGAAAATCCGTTGAGTAGTTTTTGAAATTAGCCTGTACAAAAAACCACGCACGCTTTGTCTTTATAAATTAGTGTAATTCAGCATCATTTCTTTATGAATACAATTTGGATGTATTTTTTCACCAGCATGCTCCACGCGGTTTTGCTCGCGAAACATTTGTAAACAATTTTCAATCGCTAAACAATTTCCAATCGCTAAAAACATGTTTGTGTGGGTTCAGGGGGTCTGAAGACGTGTAGATCCGGTGAAAACTCGATTTCTTAAAATCAACATGAAAACAATAATTTCCTTCCTATACAATTAGACTATATAGGCAAGAGAAAGTAAAAATTACGAGTCAAAAATTCCTTTTTTTTAATCAACATAAAATAGTTAATTAATTAAATTAAAGTACGTGACTAAATAACAGAATACTAAATAAACATTTAAGATAATATTATAAACTTAACTGTAGTACAGTTTAGTTTAGAACAGATACATAAATTAGTACAGATTAATTGTATTGGCTAGAGAAAGTCGTGTGAATGGTTCACAATAGATTTCATTATTATTGTTGTCCGCCGCGTAACATAGTCTATCGCTAGGAAAACACATCTGCAACTTCATTCACTCCCGGTATTAAGGTATTTGTATTGTTAACGTGCTGTATTTGTAAATAAAATAAATAAATAAATTTTATTCCTTTTAAACTGGCTTGCTTAACTAGTGTTTGTCATCGTCATCGTCATCATCATTATCATGAAAGATGTCCGTTGGTTATTCGTTGTCAACCGTTGATGTTGTTCTACCATAAATGGCGGTATTATTTTATTTTATTATTATTATTATATTGTAACGTGCGTTCGGAAAGTCGCTGTGCACTGGAATTGTGACTATGGATTTATGAAAATATGTATAAAGAAATGACTAAGCATTTTGGAAAAAAATTTATTCAATACCTTAATTACATTGTTAAACCGTGATTACATTGTTTATAGAAGGTGTTCGAAATGACCTGCATTGGCATCAATACAGCATTGCACTCGTTTCATTTTGTTTGCAAACACCTTTCGCAACTGAAGAACAGTGATTCCTTGAATGTATGCCGTTATTGCGGCTTTAAGTTCGTCAATCGTGTGTGGTCTGTTCCGATACACAGTTTGTTTCGCCGCACCCCATAAAAAGAAATCGGGGGGAGTCAGATCAGGAGATCTTGCAGGCCACAAATTCTTTGAAATTATTCGTTCACCAAACACGTTGCATAACATTTTATACAGTTGCGAAAGGTGTTTGCAAACAAAATGAAACGAGTGCAATGCTGTATTGATGCCAATGGAGGTCATTTCGAACACCTTCTATAAACAATGTAATCACGGTTTAACAATGTAATTAAGGTATTGAATAAATTTTTTTCCAAAATGCTTAGTCATTTCTTTATACATATTTTCATAAATCCATAGTCACAATTCCAGTGCACAGCGACTTTCCGAACGCACGGTATTATACACTTAGTTAAAGTATAATACTTGTAATTACATTCTTGTTGTATTCTTTATGGGCAATATTATTGAAATGATCCGACCGAATGTTTTCGCCATTTTTGTACGCGTATGCACCAACACAAAATGATTTAATAATGTTGTTTATTAATATTATATATATATATATATATATATTTTACTCCCCTCTCTTATCTCCCCTCAGTTCCCCTCTTCTTTTGAAATTCTTATTTTTCTACTATTGTCGTCGTCGTTCTCTGTGTTGTGTTTCGACCGCGTGTGTTTTCAATTGTTTATTCGTTCTCTGTATAAATTTCGTATCGAATTTATCGTTCAGTTTATTGGATTCATAAAGTTTCGTGTTGTGTATTATTGTTGTACAGTTAAGTTTATAATATTATTTTTTAATTGTTTATTTAGTATTCTGTTATTTAGTCCAGGTACTTTAATTTATTTAATTGTTTATTTTGTGTTGATTAAAAAAAAAGTAATTTTTACTTTCTCTTGCCGATATAAATGTATAGGAAGGAAATTATTGTTTTCATGTCGATTTTTTGAAATCGATTTTTCACCGGATGTACACGTTTTCAGACCCCCTGAACCAAATAAACATGTTTTTAGCGATTGGTGTGTGTGTGTGTGTGTGTGTGAGCGCGCGCGCGCGTGTGAACAGAATATCTCAAGAACGATAAATCGTACGAACTTGAAACTTGAAACTTAAGTTACATACCACTACCGGACCCGACACGAATATTTTCATCAAAAGCGGTCAACCGGAAGTAGTAGTTTATTCGTGTAATTTTTCACTTTTTTGCGATTTTCTCAAAAACGGGTCCTACGATTTTTTTAAAAATCGCCTGGTTTACTAAATTTTTTATTCTCTACATGATAGGGTAGGCGCCATATTTGCTGAAATTCTTGGTGAGGCTGTTTTCACGTAAAAAATTGTTTTGGTTTTAAGTTTGCGGCTTCAATATGCATTTTAAGCGGAGAAATTTATACAATAAAATTGTAGAAAATTTAAAACCCTACAACTTTAATATAAACATTTCTTTGTATAACGCTTAGTTTAGCGGTGATAAGCGATTTCGGGTTTTTTTCTCGCGAAAAGTGAAAAATCGGTTTTTTTTAACATTTCGGCCTTTAGTATGCATTTTACGACATTAAGCATTAAACATAAATGATAAATACCATTAAATTTATATATAAAAAAAAAAATTTAATAACAATAAAAATTATAATAATATTATTATATAAATATTATAAAAAAATTATAATTAAATATTAATTTAAGGTATATTATAAAAAAATATAAATATTATAATAGTAATATTTACACTCGATCTGTTCGTTGCAGGGCTAGAATAAATAGTTCTGTTTTTTTATCACATGGTCAGCTAATTAAATGACTGAATCATTTAACAACAGAAGAGGTAGAGATGTAAAAGACACTAATTAGAGTTGTTTCCTCTGAAAGTAATGAATTTCATTGTACAGCCAAACCTTGTGGTGAATGAAGTGAAGGTGTCATTTGCAGAGTGGAAAATATGTGCTTTTCAGAGTGCCCGGTATACTGATAAGCGTACTTTTCCGTTCAGTGAGTTGTGGCAATGGTAAACCACCTCACTCCTCGTTTTACTTAGTAAAACCTCTACACGTTCAAACCAGCCTACAGGCTGATGACTAAAACAACAATCAATGTTGTAGAAAATTTTGAAACCTTTAACTTTTGTTTGGAATATTTTTTTCTATACCGCTTAGTTTAATAGTAATTAGTGATTTTCTGTTTTTTTTTCTTCATGGAAATCTGTAAAAAAAATGGATGTTTTTAAAATTTCGGCCGTAGTATGTATCTTACGAGAAAAGGGTGTACAATCAAAATTTATAGGAAATTAAAAGATTATAAATTTTATTTAAAGCATTTTTCTTTACAGGGCGTAGTTTAGCGTAAAAGAATGATTTTCTATATTATTGAAACTAAGTTTGGTTTTAATTTTGCATCATTCAGTCGTAATTAAAAAAGGTTAGGTTTTTTATGGTCAGTTTTTTGTTAATTTCCAATGTTTTATTACTATACTATTTTTCAAGGGTGATGAGCTTTGAATGTATGCTTTGCCCCCCCCCCCCACCCACTTTATAGCTAGCCAATCACTTGCCACCAACGTTACCAATAATTGCTCTTGTATCTCTGTTAAATTCATCGGCCATTTGTTTGGTCTTTCAACAACAATTTATAACCTATAAACATACAATCAGCTGGTTATATTAAAGTATTGGATGTTAACGCACTCTATAATCGATATGTTCAATGCGAGATGCAAGATGAGAGTGAACTATTGCTGTGGCTGTGGCTGTTATACGCATGCGCGTGTCATGTTTGTCAGCTGTACAATCTGACAACGCTGCGACAGCAGAGCTCATCAACCATGAAAAGCATAGTAATGTTAGGTTATATTGTTCATTATTTGCATTGGCAAGAGAACATCTTGTTAGGTGTTTCACACCAAATTTATTTATTAGTAATGTGCGTTTTATTGTTAATCACTTTGATTTGATAGAGAAAATTGTAATGAAGATGTCCTATATTGAATTAATTGTTGTTTAATGGTGTTGTTGTGTCGATGTGTAATGAAGTATGTTGTTTGTGATGTCCAGGTATCAACTGTGAAGAAGCGCGCAACGAAGAGGAGAGAATGATGCTGAGTGATGCGAAGGAATGGCTGAGCAGCGGGGAGCCAAATGATAGTCCACATCCAAAGACTGGTGCGACTTCACTCCATGTAGCTGCCGCCAAGGGCTATATCAAAGTTCTAGAGTGAGTTCACCTTCAATAATACTTGTTTTTCATCAGTTTTGTGTTGTTGTTGTCGTTAAGGACATCTGCCAAAAGGGTAGTTTAAACCTGTATTGCATTAGTTCTCAACGTTTTTTTTGGTCACGGCACACTGTGCTATAGATTGAAAACTATTTAAGAACCTTTGCGCAAATGTGATTAAGATGTCGTTCCTCTACCATGTGAAATGAACTGTGTGGATACGCTGGAACCGATATGATTGGTAGACGTCTGCGTCTTTCTGATGTACGTATTTTGGTGGAGGGGATCAGTCCATATCATAGTCTTCTGTAGAACGGACGCCAAATAAGCTTGCCAGTGTAGCTGCACAAACAGTTCGGATTCAGTCGATAGATTTTGTGCCTTAGTACTGAACTGCCTATTAAATCACGTACATGTTCTAACCGATGTAAATTACCGTTTATTAGCGATGTTAAAAACATTCAGTTGTAAAAATTGTATGTAACAATTAATGCCTATAACATAGAAGACATTACAGAGTAATGTTTTCAGGTTAGCTGATATATAACGTTGCAAGAGCGATGTGACTCTGACACAGCTGGTACAGCACAACACCACCACTCGTTGAGGCAACCAAGCGCACCATTACCAAACTAAATCTTCTGCGCACTTCTGAAAACCGAACTAAATCTTCGGTTTTCAGAAGTGCGCAGAAGATTTAGTTTGGTAATGGTGCGCTTGGTTGCCTCAACGAGTGGTGGTGTTGTGCTGTACCAGTTGCACACTTCTGCGCACTTCTGAAAACCGAGCCGGCCGCATTGGCGAAGTTGGTAACGTGCTCGCCTTACATCATGCGGTCTTGGGTTCGAATCCCATTTAGGCACGGCATTTTTTCATACTTTACAAAAATCATTTCATCATTCACCGTCTGCATTAGCAGTAATTGCAGAACAGTTGTACGTTAAACAAAAAAAAAAAAAATTGTGAAAACCGGCAAGGTTATTTGGCGTCCGCTATACTTTACTTTGTTCTACGGCCTGAAATCTGCTACACTAAACTATTGAAGTGTTCATATAGAATATGTGTGTGTGTATGTGCAAGTAAAACTGAAAGGAAACTATTGAAGTGTTTCACACATATGTGGAAAATTCTAATGTTGAAGTCCTAACAATTTACAGAAGTTTTAATGAAACTGTACTCATAACTCCAAAAAAAGCTTTTAAATCCTTTAAAAATCTAAAATCAATTTAAAAATTTTTTATTAACAGTTATAAGGTTGTGAAAACCACTCTAGAAGAAGTGTTTTGTTCAAAATTCTTAAGCTAATAGTAAACAAAAACCTTAATTGGAAATTGCTTAATTTATCAATTATGCCATTTCCAATTAAGGTTTTTGTTTATTTATAATTTATCACTCATAGCTACTTTCATTCTGTATTTCGTATTTTTTACACAACATGCTCGTTGTCAGCAGTGCACATCTAGACGAATTGTCAACTGAGCCCATCCACTGGCAGGCTGTGTGAGAGAGAATGAATGTTAGGCATCCATCATTTTTTACTTTCTCTTGCGTATATGAATATATAGGAAGGAAAGTATTGTTTTCATGTCGATTTTTCGAAATCGAGTTTTCACCGGATCTATACGTTTTCAGACCCCCTGAACCCAAAAAACATGTTTTTAGCGATTGGTCTGTGTGTCTGTGTGTGAACAGAATATCTCAAGAACGGAACATCGTACGAACTTGAAACTTGAAACTTAAGTTACACATCACTACCGGACCCGACACGAACATTTTCATCAAAATCGGTCAACCGGAAGTAGTAGTTTATTCGTATAATTTTTCACTTTTTTGCGATTTTCTCAAAAACTAGTCCTACGATTTTTTTTAAAATCAACTGGTTTACTACATTTTTCATGCTCTACAAGATAGGGTAGGCGCCATGTTTGCTGAAATTCTGCTTGAGGCTGTTTTTATGTAAAAACATTTTCTTTTTAAGATTGCGGCTTTAATATGCATTTTAGCGCAAAACGTTATATAATAAAAGTTGTAGAGAATGTAAAATTCTACAACTTTTATTTCAAACATTTTTTTGTATAACTCTTAGTTTAGCGGTAATTTGCGATTTTCTGTTTTTTTCTCACGAAAACGTGAGAAAAATCGATTTTTTTAACATTTCGGCCTTAGTATGCATTTTACGACAAAAGTGTATATAATTAAATTTATAGAAAATTAAAAGATCTACAACTTTTGTTTAAAGCATTTGTCTCTACAGAGCCTAGTTTAGCGTGAAAGCGTGATTTTCCGTATTTTTAAGCCAAACTGAGTTCGATTGTCATTTTGCGTCATTCACTCATGATTAAAATAAGGTTATGTTTTTGAGGTTAGTTTTTTGTTCATTTCTAATGTTTTAATACTAATGTTAGGTTTATTGTTAATTATTTGCATTGGCAAGAGAAAGTTGTGTGAGTGTTTCACACCAGATTTTTTTTAGATTATTTTCCATAAATGGATTTCCATTTGGCATTATCTTGATCACTTGTGCCATAATTTTAAAAGTATTTCAATTTAAATATTTTTGTTGTTTATTGTACAAATATCATTCTGATCATAAAATTGAGCAATATTTAGGGCATAAAAAATGACAATTAAAATTTTAATTAATGTATAATAAAATGTATTTAAGTATTTAAATGTATTTAAATGGAAGGAAAATAATAAGGAAAATTCTCGGTCCAAGATTAACTGAAAACGATTATAGATTGCAAAAAAAATAACACAGTTGAGCAACATTCAAATATTGTAACAGACATGAGGAAAAGACGTCTTAAATTTTTTGGTCATATCATGAGGCTTCCTGATCATAGAGTTACAAAAAAGATGGTAAAATATGTAGCTTCGCTTGTCAATGGAGGGGAATGGATTCGACACGTTAAGAAAGATCTAGTTCTGGCAAACATTACTGATAATGAAGTTACCAATCGAAATAGTTTTAGAACAAAAATTAATGAATAGGAGATTATTCCAGAGGTTAAAATTCCAAGAGTTGGAACAAGATGGAGTGAGGAAAGAAAAGCTGATTTTTCTCAGAAAATGAAAGGCTGGTGGGCAAACAAGAAAAACACCAAGTCCAATAATCAATGATCGTGAATAATGCTCAGTGTCTTCAATTTCGGGAGCTCTACGGCTAATAATAATAATAATAATAATAATAAAATGTATTTTTGTAACATTAACATTTATTTATTTATATATTTGCAGTGTATTACTTCAAAGCGGTTTAAATGTGAACGTGCAGGATTTTGACGGTTGGACGCCGTTACATGCAGCTGCACATTGGGGCCAAAGGGAAGCTTGCGAAACACTCGTCGAACATTTCTGTGATATGGATATGAAAAACTATGTGGTATGTATATTATACGTGACTGCATGTGACTTGTTATTTGTTTTCAAATTTAAAACTTTTAAGAATTTTTACTTTCTCTTGCGTTTATAAATATATAGGAAGGAAAGTATTGTTTTCATGTCAATTTTTCGAAATCGAGTTTTCACCAGATCTATACGTTTTCAGACCCCTGAACCCAAAAAAAACATGTTTTTAGCGATTGGTGTGTGTGTGTGTGTGTGTGCGCGCGCTGCGCGCACACGTGCGTGTGTGTGTGTGTGAACAGATTATCTCAAGAATGAAACACCGTACAAACTTGAAACTTAAGTTATATACCACTACCGGACCCGACACGAACATTTCCATCAAAATCGGTCAACCGGAAGTAGTAGTTTATTCGTGTAATTTTTCACTTTTTTGCGATTTTCTCAAAAACTGGTCCTACGATTTTTTTTAAATCGCCTATTTTACTAAATTTTTTATGCTCTACATGATAGGATAGGTGCCATCTTGGCTGAAATTCTTGGTGAGGCTGTATTCACGTAAAAAAATTGTTTATTTTTAAAATTGCCGCTTTAATATGCATTTTAGCACAAAAATTTATATAATAAGATTTTTAGAGAATTTAAAATCCTACAACTTTTATTTCAAACATTTTTTTGTATAATGCTTAGTTTAGCAATAATTAGCGATTTTCCTTTTTTCCTCTCACGATAACATGTGAGAAAATCGATTGTTTTCAGATTTTGGGCTTAGTATGCAGTTTACGACAAAAGTGTAGCATATATAAGAAAATTAAAAGATCTAAAAATTTTATGTATAGCATTTATCTCTACAAAGCCTAGTTTAGCGTGAAAAAGTGATTTTTGGTATTTTTAAGCCAAACAGGTCGATTTTCATTTTGCTTCTTTCATATATGATTAAAATAAGGTTATTTTTTTGTTTATTTCTAATGTTTTATCACTAATGTTAGGTTATATTGGTCATTATTTGTGTTGGCAAGAGAAAGTCCGGTGAGTGTTTCACACCAGATTTTTTTTTTGTTGTTTTATGAAACAGTTGTACCTCATTATGCGAAATGCTTAATGCTTAATTCATTCTGAAATGGAGTTCGTATAGCAAAAAGTTTGTACAGTGAGTTGCACCCTCGCTACATAATCATAAATTACGTTTCTGTGTTTGTCAATTGTGGTTCCACCTTTTGCAACAGCAATTGCCTTAATGTTTTCTTTGTTGTTGATGATTGTGTCAATAGTAGACTTTTTCAATCCATTTGTTAAAGCCAAATCCGCCTGTCTCAATCCATGTTCAAATTTAGCAACAATTTCAATTTTTTTTTAATCTCTATTGTCGATGGTATTCTTTACTTTACTGACTCAGAACATAACTTTTGAAGACATTCTCAGAATAAAAATTCTAAATTGTAAAGTACAGTAGCAACCAATCAAACACGAAACACTGAACTGAAATCAAACATGAAACATAAAAAGCAGGCCTTCAAAACACAATGACAACATGGTTGTTCACAGGTTTAATGCAGGGAATGGTTGTTCAGGGCATCTGTACAAGTCGAACAGATAACAGATCGATGTTTATTCATGATTAAACAAATGTTATCTAATTTATTAATTAACCCACTGGGTTAGTCTAAAGGTAAAGTCGCCGCCAAAATCAGCTGTTCAGCAGCTGATTTTCGGAGGAGGCTCCTGGTTCAAATCCTAGTAAAGGTAGTTACTTTTATACGGATTTGAATACTAGACAATGGTCACCGGTTTACTTTGATGGTTATGGTTCAATTAACCATACTTTCTCAGGAATTGTCGACTTGAGTCTGTAGAAGACTACACCTCATTTACGCGTCATACACATCATCCTCATCTCATTGGGCCATCGGGGTGCGTATTGTTCTCAATTGAACAGATTGCAACGTACACACATTATGGATAAAAAAAAAAATTGATAGGAAACTGGAGTTTATTTGTTGTTTTATATTTATTTTTGTCGTATATATTTTGATTATAATTATGTAATGTATTTATTATAATTTTTGTATATATTTTTCTTTATTATTTACTGTTAATAGATGTATTTTTTCCGTTTAGTTTTATGTAAGTACAGTAAAACCTCACTAATTCGGACTAATTGGGGGGAAGTGAAGTCCGAATTATTGAAAGTCTGAATTTTCGCGAATATTTGTTTACATCTAAAAATTGAATAATTTAGGCAATTAAAATTAACAAATAAACGTTACTTGTCTGAAATATCGATGTTTAATGAATTTACAGTACAGTATATTGAAAAATAACAAAGTTAAAAGTATAGAAATAAAAATATTTACGGCAGTAAAAATATGGTTAAATAATAAATGTCCAGTGTAAAATGGTATTTAATTAAAACACTGTACGTACGTACCGATTATTTGGCACTTGTTGAAGTAGAGGGTTGACAAATATCCTCAGGGATCATTTGAGGTTGCTTAGAAAAAAACCTTGTTATTTTTTTCTGTGATTCTTTGCTACACTGTTTTCTTATAACTTGTTGGCGCATCTCTCTTAGGACAAGATAATAGTCATTGAATTCCGGATTGAAGTCTGCAAATTCAATAAGTTCATCTATGTGGTTTCTCACTTAACTAGCTTAAATTGTGGAATGTTTTCTTCACTGAGTAACCAAGAATGTATTACAGGATGAAACAATTTTTATTAGACAGTTAAAAGCGATTATTTTTTGAAGTAGCACTTTATTAATTTTTAACTAAAAAACTTCTAAAAAAATTAAAAAAGCTGCTCTTCTTGGAGTAGTTCGAAATATCGCAAATTCCGAATTTAGTGAAGTCCGAAATAGTGAGGTTTTACTGTATTTATTTATTAATCGGTTTATATATTTGCTTAATATGTGAAAGCCAACGGAAGTATTTGGACAATAAACGGAAACGGTGTGCCATGTAAATGAATGTTTATGATGGTATGGAATGAGATAAGTGAGTGTATTTTTTTTTTGATGCAGGGTCAGACAGCGTTTGATGTGGCTGACAGTGATATGACCAGAGTACTAGAGGAGTTAAGGTTAAAACAGAACGCTCTTCAAAGAGACCGCAACGACATCAATTCGTTAATCAATAAGAAAGCTAATCATTCACCAAACAAAAGAAGGTACGTAAACATCATTCAATTGTTATTCTTGTACAATCGACCCTCACTTTACGATGTGTCATCACATTAGTCATCGGATTCGCAAAGTCGCACGTGCATCTGACCTGCCAATCGTCAACCCCTACTGTAAGAAGTTCTGATCAAATGTATTCCCTCCCTCTTGTCAAGATACCCTCGACCATTCTACCCGCACCCTCCCAATATCAGCTCAAAGTTGTTTCTGTTTTTCACTTTTGTCACAGCACCCGTACTATTTAGTATTGTTACGCGTATTGCCTTGGTTATCAGTTGAGAATTATCTCGCCTATAACAAAACAAATACTTTACTAAATTACAACACAATTGATACCGTACTATTTCTACGCCAGTCCATTGTTAGTGCTTTGGCTGCAGTACAGTGGACTCTCACATTATGATATTTCACTTTACGATGTGTCATCAAATTAGACGGATTCGCAAAGTTGCACATGCACCTGACCTGCCAATCGTCAACCCCTGCTGTAAGAAGTTCTGATTGAATGTATTCCCTCCCTCTTGTCAAGATACCCTTGACCGCACCCGCACCCTCCCATCATCAGCTCAAGGTTGTTTCTGTTTTTCACTTTTGTCACTCCACCCATTTATGTTACGCGTATCGCCTTGGTTATCGGTTTAGCATCTGTGCCGTAGTATCTCTCGAGTTATTATAAATACGTATTCTTTTTAGTTTTGGTACCATGTTTCCTGTGTACGTTACTGTAGTTGTAGTGAAAGTGGGTCCTAAATTGCGCATAAAAAGTAAAATTTCTATTAAAGAAAAGCAAGAAATTATAAAAAACCATGATGAAGGGGCTAGGATAAATGAATTGGTTCGCCAGTATGGTTGTTCCCAGTCTACATTTTCCACGATTGTAAAGCAAAAGTCAGTTTTAAAAGACATTAAAGTGTCTGATAGATCAAACACAATTCAAAAAGGCATTTTTTTATAAGTATACCAATTGTATCAAATCATTTGTACTGAAATGAGCGCTATTTGAAGAATGTAGAGGGTTATCTGTATGCACCACAGGCTAATGGAAATTTCTCGTGGAATTGTAGGCCTATGTATGGTGTAATGATTGGGCAAGAATGTGGCCTCACAATACGATATTTTCGATTTATGATCATTCTTCCGGAACGAATTTCGATCATAATGTGAGGGCCTACTGTATCACCATAAGTCAATACCATGTCTATCTTTTCTCCTAAGTATTATACTGGCAAAATAATTTGATAATTATCTCACGCATTTGCAGTTACCATATTCCCTGCACGTCCTGTAAAGTACAGTCAGTATAACACACAACAAATCTATAGATTCCCATGACACTGTAGCCTTATGTGTCCAGTTTGTCGTCGTTGTTGTGTCTTGTTTGAATATCTCTAGATTATTTAGGAATAATTTTAAATTATAAATTAAAAGAAAATGCACGTGTGATTAAATAAAAAGAGTTTAGAAACAACAAATGAGCCATCTAAAAAAAAAAAACATTTGTTTATAAAACGATGAGGTTATGTTGTGATGATGCGCAGATTAGGCGAACAAATGTTGCCCTAATCATATGGTAGCGACAGTACATGCTTATAACAAGAAGCGACTGTACAGCTGCACTTTTATCCCCACTCTCAGCGCTCAGTTTATCTTACCAGTATGCTAAGGGTAAAACGACAATGCGGCCAACAAAACAGTTGTGAAATGTTGTGAAGCATATTAACAACCAGCCAATTGGTTGAGAAATGCGTGACAGCGGTAAGGAACAACACACAGTCAACCGAATCGATTGTTTTGTTTGATCAGAACACAACCAACAAACCTGTGGTAGGTATTGTTCATTTTCCCTTTGTTCATTCCGAACATTCTACAATATCGGTAAGTTATATTTTTACTTTCTCTTGCTCTATATACATGTATAGGGAAGGAAAGTATTTTATTTCATGTCAATTTTTTTAAATCAACTTATTACCAATTATACACGTTTTCAGGCCTACTGAACGCAAAAAAATAAACATGTTTTTAGCGGTTGTTCTGTGTGTGGACAAATTATCTCAAGATAGGATTAGTGTGTACATATTTGATACTTAAGGGTAATCGCATGGTGAAGAGGGAGAGGTTGTGGTAGAGATAGAGGTGGAGGTGGAGGTAGAGGTATAGGCAGAGGGAATGTCGCATAGTGAAGAGGGTTACCGCGCTGCTTTCTCACACGATTTGAGGGCAGTCTTTCTCCGTCTAGCGTAACCTCTCATTACGACCTGCATACATTCTAGACGCACTTCACTCACTGTGTTGCAAGGAGAGAGGTTGTTAGGATAGTTTATCTTTTTACAATGTTAAGCGACAGTAGTGAAGATAGTGATGACATGTCAACAGCGTGTAAATGGTGGCTGATTGGCACTTTAAGTAATCGTGAGTTTAGTGTTCATCCCATAAATCAAGTGCGACAAGATCTGGGAGAATATCACCACCTTTTTTTGCAACTTAAGGAATACCCAGACAAATTCCAAGAATACATGAGGATGACTCCTGAAACATTTTCATACATTTCCGACAACATTTATCACCAAAGTTGGAAAACTGTACAATATACTGCAACCTTCATGTCACCTATGGCCTTGAACGGACCAATCACAGAGAAGCCGCTTGATACACCGCTCCAAAAGACAAACTATTTTGTCTTGAAAAGCGGGCGGGCAAGACCTCCTGGAGGGCAGCGAGCTACACCTCTACCTCGACCTCTTCACTATGCGCGCGCTCATAACACACAATGTATTTTATGTTACCTAGAGGTACCGTGACCTCCACCTCTATCTCTACCTCGACCTCTCCCTCTTCACGATACGATTACCCTAAGTTTGGCACCTCTACAAGACCTGAGACGATCATTTTCATCCAATCGGTCAACCGGAAGTAGTTCATTAGATCAATTTTTCACTTTTTTACAATTTTCTCAAAAACTGCTATGATTTTTACTTTCGCTTCCTATGAATGTATAGGAAGGAAAGTATTGTTTTCATGGCGATTTTAACAAATCCACTCTTCATCGGATCTACACGTTTTCAGACCCCCTGAACCCACACAAACATGTTTTTAACAATTGGTTTGTCTGTGTGTGTGTGTGTGTGTGTGTGTGTGTGCGCGCGCGCGCGCGTGTGTGTGTGTACAGAATATCTCAAGAACGGAATATCGTACAAATTTGAAACTTGAAACTAAAGTTACATACCACTACCGGACCTGACACTAACATTTTCATCAAAATCAGTCTACCAGAAGTAGTAGTTTATTTGTGTAATTTTTCACTTTTTTGCGATTTTCTCAAAAACTGGTCCTATGATTTTTTTTTAAAAATCACCTGGTTTACTAAATTTTTTATGCTCTACATGATAGGGTAGTAGCCATGTTTGCTGAAATTCTTGGTGAGACTGTTTTCATGTAAAAAAATTGTTTATTTTAAGATTGCGGCTTTAATATGCATTTTAGCGCAAATATTTACATAATAAATGTTGTAGATAATTTAAAATCCTACAACTTTTATTTCAAAAATTTTTTAATTTCAAGTGATCATTTGTACTTTGATAATGGTGGATCCACCGAAATACGTGTAGGCAACAAATAGCAAAAGTCAAGGCAGCTTAAAAACGTTAGTGAAATTTATTATATAAACATATTATATAAAATAGAATTAATCAGACAACTAATGGAATATATGTGGGACCTTAAGTTGGGGCCGGCTTGGACTTAGTGGAGGTGAACCTAACATTGGAGGACCTTGAAAAAAAATCCGATAACCTGAAAGCGATCAAACACACAAATATCAGGTTCAATGAAACGGTTAGAAAAATAGAGAACCCTAGAGTTTTTTCAGATGGTGAACGGGCTGCTAGATCCCACAGAATGAACAACTACTGGGAGAGGATTAGGAGCAAATTGAGGAACTGATATTATTTGAATAAAGTGGTCCAATGGTCTTACAAGAAAAAAAAATAGAATTTAATTTCAAACTGCAGAATGCATTACAGTAAACCCTTGTTAATCCGGACCCCTTTAACACGGACTTTGCTTAATCCGGACAGCCAGTTGACTGCATAGTTGATTTTCAAGTAGATATCGGTTTGTAAATTTATTTAATATTGAGAATATTAGTATATAACCAGGTTAAAAAAATAACCAGTCTTATTTTCTCTGTTTCAAAACGTAATGTCTTAAGCACAGAATGGACCTTTCATATTCACAGTGTAATACATTTTACAACATGTTATTGTCTGTATATATAACTAAACTCAAAATATACGTTCGTTTTCTATAAAGGGTGTTTTATTATGTACCTTTGTTCATATTAAGGTTAGGTGGGGGTTCCCAAAAATAACCGAAATAGCATTGCCGTGGGTGGATCTTGTGTAGCATGCGCTTCCACCGCGGGGCGTGTATTGCGCAACTCATTACCAGTTCAGTGCCGCCTGTGTTATTGGCCTAACTTGTACCGTTATTTTGCAGTGATTTTTTTGTTAACGTTATTTTGTTCATTGCAAAAAAATCACTTCAAATTAATGGTACAAGTTAGACCGGTAACACAGGCGGCACTGAATTGGTAATAAGTTGTGCAATACACGCTCCGTGGCGGAAGCGCGTAAAACTCCGCCCATGGCAATGCTACATCGGTTAATTTTGGGTACCCGTTCGTATTTCATTTAATCCGGACTTTCACTAATCTGGATGACTTATAGCCCCAATTAGTCCGGATTAACGAGGGTTTACTGTATAAGGATTTATTTATGAATAAGTTATTTGTGATTAATATTAATTTAATTGTATGATGTGGTTTGTGTTTGTGTTTGTGCAGAGATGTAGTGTTGGAGAAGACGTCACCAATTAGTAATAAGGAAATAGGCGTAGATGACTCATCCACTAATAAACAGACTGATTTAATGCCTAAGGTTAAAGTAGAAATACAACCTCACCCGCACCACACGGATGACACTGTCGGTAAGTCTTCTTATTCTTCTTCTTCATTATCGTTACACGCTTTTACTACACGCTACATTTACATCACGTCTATCGTATGGTTTAAGTACTGGTGACGCGCTATAAGTTGACGATTGCGCGTATCATGCGGTGGGAGGACAGCACACTTATCTATCCTACTTACATAACACATGTATCAACCACCACAAACACTTAACTAATACACTAACACTTCATCACCCCCTAACACAGTGAGATCTGGGTTAAACAGTATTTTAGTACAGAAATACAATTTAGAATTGTTTATTTTTTCCTGTTTTCATTCAAAGTTATTCGTGGAAAAGTTATATTTAAAATACTAAGTATTTTTGCCGATTCGGATAATGTTGGTTTCGGTTAACCCGGGTTCGGGTAACTGGGAGATTACTGTACTGCCCGTTGCCAAGCTTTGTGCAGCGGAGAGGTATGCATTACGTCACTACTACTGTGAGAGATTGCGTTAGTAGTAGTAACGTTTTATTTGTACAGTAGACTCTCAGAAATCCGGACTAATGTGGCGGACGGCCGGTCCGGATTTCCCGGAAGTTGGCAATTTCGTCTTTACGGCGAATAATTATGACAATAAGCATTAACGTTTATCTGCTAATATAAGAGTGAGCTTCTGAAAAAAACTTTAAAACACTGTAGGCCTAATAAATTACAGTAGGCTACTGGTACTGTAATTATTCAATATATGAAGCACAAACATTGACTAAACTTAATGCTACTGTACCGTAATAAGATTCGATTGCACTCTTTGTAAAATTTGCAAGTTACGGATTTCAAACATGTAACAATGAATTTCATATGTCTCAATTATAGAGTAATTACACGATCAACTAAATAAAATCTAAATGTACTGTAGTACGGTACTGTGCTTAGTAAAGTACGGTTCTGGGATTAAATAAAATGCCTCGTAAAATCATAAACATAGATTTTACTGAAACACAGAGCTCCCGACGACGCAAACTACTGTGGGCCCTAAATGACAAAAAATGTCATTTACATACATTTTATATACCGTACGCAATTATTATTAAAAAGTACATACACACAAATTATAGTGCTAATCGCATGATCGTTCATCGGGCCAATCCCATGAAAACTTTTTACTGGTTGTTAATTTAAAAGTTGTAAATTTTCAGAAAATAAAGTAAAAAAAAAAAATCATCGTCCGGACTATCCGGAGTCCAGACTAGCGCGATCCGGATTTTTCAGAGTCTACTGTACTATGTTTGTAGTAGTGAGGGGTACTATCCAAACTACATAGGCCTATTTTGTGTGTCGCCGTCTACAGCGAATAGTCAAAACAACACCCACGTATGTCACCCCACTAATACCAATGAGATGATTAGTAGAGTGTTATGACTTAGCAGCAGTCTGTCCCCTTCATCCCCTACCTGCACAAAGCTCAGATTCATACGCTACGTATATACAGCGTGATTCAATAAGATGGAAACAATTTCAATCAGCTATATTTCCTAAACTGCATGTTATATTTTAATTCTGTAAATTACATTTGAAAGAGGAAATAACAAAGTTATAAATAACGATACCAGAGGACGGAGCTCCACCCCATTGGCATCGCAATGTTCGGCATTTCCGAAATGAATCCATACGTCAACGATGGATAGGTCGCATGGCGAATGACGACTCTGCACTTCAGTTTTGGCCACCGAGGTCTCCAGATCTCACACCCTGTGACTTTTTCTTGTGGGGGTTCGTGAAAATTGCAGTTTACATACCACCTCTTCCCACCAATTTGAATGAACTAAGGAATCGTATCACAGCTGCAGTCAACTCAGTGACCCAAGACATGCGTCAGAGAGTTTGGGATGACTTCAGTTACCGTCTAGATGTTGTACGTGCAGCCGGAGGAGGACACATTGAACATCTATAAACTTTCATGTATGTAAATTAAAATTTAAACTTTCTCTTTTAAAATGTAATTTACAGAATTTAAATATAACATGTAGTTCAGGAAATACAGCTTATTGAAATTATTTCCATCTTATTGAATCACTCTGTATTTAGCCAAAAAATGAAATTTCCAAAAAATGTTTTTTTGTTTTTCAACGTAGACTGTTCCTTTAACATTGTAATTTGCCGTAGATTTCACTATGTGTTAAGTAAATTTAGATATTATGTGTTATGTGGTAATAATATTCTAACATGGAAACCTGGTGCTAAATGCTTCAGGCTGTTTGTTATTATGTGTTGTGTTTGTGTGAACTTCGTACTATCTGTCAGTCTGTTTCAACTACAATTTTGCTATTCTTTTTGAAAACAAATAAAGCTGTTTAATGTTTGGTAGTAGTGCTAATTAGCTGTGTAGGATGAAAAGTAAAAGCGCTGTTTCTTACCTGATGTCGTCATCTATAGGGTATTTAAAAAATGACACAACTTTTTAAATATCTACCATGTCATCAACAGTGTGGATTCTTAATGTTACAGTTGTGTCATTTTTGAAACACCCATAACTGAAATCGAAATAAATACATTAAACAATTTTTGAATAATTGAAATATGTATTTGTAACCATCAGAATACGATATGATAAAACAGTTATAAAGGTGACCAAGTAGGGTGGCATGCGGGCCGCACATGCGCAGTAAGTAGATCCCCCACCACGGCGCCGTAGCCTGTCGACTAAAGATACAGGCTGCCTCTAAAGTAGTAGTACTCATTACTACTATTGTTGTGTACGTGTGGTTATCGTTTTAACATTTGTGTCGCTGTCGAAAGCCGATTAGTTACGCGCGCACAAAATTAGGGGGAGAATGTCTGCAATTCAATTTGGGGTAATAGGCAATAAGTTTTTTTTCTAAATGATGTACCCGTACATTTTGACAGGCCCGAAAGAGAGGGACATCATACCCTTTCTGTTTTATTTACTATGCGGTTCTTTTTGTTAAAATTTCATACAACTGATATTTTGCGTGTGTAGTTGATTTATAAAAATTGATGTATGTTTGGTATACAGTTCACAACTATAAAAAATGATTCAGCTTCTTGAAATACTAACAGGAAGGAGACACCTGACACGATGATCTATCTTTGACTTCCCTTCAAAAAGCAATTTTTTCAAGCTCGTTGTTTCTGTTTCTTCCCAACAAATATCAAATTACAGATAAAATTTTGTATTTTATAACAAAATAATCATCATCATCATCATCATCATCATCTGGGTATCCTTCCAGCAGGCCGGGTAGGATTTGAGTGGACAATATGCCTCCATCTATCTCTATCTTGATATACCTTTTGCATTCTGATATCCTGTAGTGTCATTCCTTTTGTTAGGAGATCATCCCTTATTTGGTCAGTCCATCTTCTTCTGGGACGTCCAACGGGTCTCTTTCCAGATACCTCCATGTCCAAGTACTGTCTGGGGATTATTATGTCGTCCTTGAAAAGAAGTTATATTAGCCTACGTGATACGCAAAAATGCGATGAGATTTAAACATCTAACTTTGTACGAGCGTATCTTATCTAAATATCAGAGTATAATAATAACATTTATAGTGTAATAAAATAAGATTCATTAGGAAGCGAAAGTAATTTTTCAGAATTTTTTGATCAAAAATGAGCTTGTTAGAGTGTAGGGAACGAAACTGGCCGGCAGAGTGCCCTAGCGTGCCACGTATTGTCACTATTGTGCTTGAACACCGTGCACTGATCGAAATGAGTTGAGGGGAAAGGCGGACGCAACACATTCTCTCTCTGTCCCGCTCCCCTCCCTACATGCCGCCGTAGTTGGCGAACATTATTATACCAATGTTTATATCGCTTTTCATTATTTCACTTATAATCACCCTGTAGTGTAGTGTCATTCGACACTATTATAACTTATCAAAGTTAAGTAAGCGTGATCACGTGATGCGCAGTAGTTCATTTTAGGTGTTGTTGGCCTAGCTTATAGTATAATGGAGGGGGAATTTTCGGTCTGTGGCGCGCGCCCTCCCACCTAGCATACCAGTTGCTCTGTGGACTTCACACTGTTTACTTGTGTTGTGGTCTATATTTCCACAGTTTTCATAAACAGTATTTTTCAATACTCTTTACCGTTTCTCAAACAGTATTTTTCAATACTCTTCGCCGTTTCTTAAATATTATTCGCAATGCCTCAGCCAAGATCGAACTGCAGGTTAGGACGGGGAGTGGCTTTAAAAAGTCAAACTAAATGTGTAATTATGAAAGTGTACAAAAAGATTACTGAAGAAAATCCAGAAATGTTATGGTTAGAAATTCAAGCTCGTGTAGCTAACCTTTGCGGTATTTCCGTTCATACGGTACGAAAAACTGTAACAGAAGCAAATAAATTGGGTAAAAATTTCAGTACGCCGGGAAAATCTCGCAAAAGATTGAAGAAGAAAGTTAATATTGATAACTTTCAAAGATGCGCGTTGAGAAATATTGTGTACAATTTCCACATAAAACATAAATTATATAAATTCTATTTTTATAATATAATATAATTATAAATTATATTATAACATAAAAATTCATATACCTGGACTTCCTTGTTACTTTTACTTTGTTATTAGGTAAATAAAATGAAAAAAATTAGCAAATACAAAAAAATGTAAAAATAAGATAAAAAATAACAAATTGTTTACTATCCGTTAAACGAAACAAGACTAGTCGCTGCAGATGCGTTCACGAGCGTAGTGTGTTGGTGAATGCAAGCATGCGTACGTGAATGCGAGTGTACATGAATGTGTGAACATCACTCTGCCTCCCCACTACGGCAATTTCCTAACCACACTCTGCGCGATGACTGCGCTAACTTAACATTGATGGGTTATACCTCGTTAAGAATAGATACAGAAATCACTGATGGTTTTTGTTATAGGCTAAAGATAAGCCTTTTTAAAAATTGCTACCAGCTTTGAATCTCATGAAATTGATTTTTTCTTCTTTGTCTTCCTTTAATCTATCGTAATTTTGCTGACTGTGTTATGTGGTTTTTCTTTTGTGTGCAATCTGTTTTCTTGTTTGTCTGTTGTGTGCATGCAGCGTGTACGGACGTTAATATGTATAGTAACGATAATAACGACAATAATTATAGCAATAATTTAGCTGCGTCCGGTGTCGTTAACAGTAACGTTAACGATGCATCGACGACTGATAGTTCGTCATCGGACGATGATGATGATAGTTCTAGTGATTCTTACGATATAAATTTTATTGATGATGATGTCTATGATGGAATCGATTACATTGATAACTGTAATATTGATTACCATGGTGAGTGGATATTTAAATGTTTATATTCAAATCTGTTTGTCCTGTAGACTCTCGATTATCTCTGGTATTAATTTTTCTTTTGTTTTTTTTGTTTAACGTCCGACTGTTCTGCAATTACTGCTAATGCAGATGCGGTGAAGGATGAAATGATTTTTTTTTTGTAACGTATGAAAATATACGGTATTCATTGGTAATTCACCGGTACTGACGGAAAGTCATAATGAAAAGGTTTATTGTTCATGTATGTAAATATGACACCACCTTAATTTGTTTGGTGAGAAAATGCTTTACTTCTTATTTAAATAAAATTTAAAACAATGTTTGGCATCGCTGGCCGCATTGGTGCAGTTGGTAACGTGCTCGCCTCTCATCAGGCGGTCCTGGGTTCGAATCCCACTCGGGCACGGCATATTTTCATACGTTACAAAAAATCATTTCATCTTCCATTGTACAATAGTTACACCCCAACGACGTCGCTAATGACCGTTGTAGTTGATGCGATGGTAAATAAAAAAAAAAGAAAAAAAAAGAAGTTTAGCACCAGCTCCAGCAGTAGAGAATGAGAATATTAATGAAATAAAGCTATTCTTTAAATTTAAATAAAACCTACCTGAGTAATTTACATTGTTATTTATGTGATTATACCTATAGTTGAGCCGCTCTAAGTTTGCTCCTCCTCCTCCTTCTGTCAACAAACCAAAACCAGCTACTACAGGGTGCACGCTAGAGTCTGCGACTTTATGGATGTCGTATTCCTATTAAGTTATCTATTTTTTAAATTATAAGTACTTAAAGTACTAAAAACATCAGTCGTGATATGATGTAGGTAGGCCTAACAATTTAATTTATAAAAATACTTTTAAAAGTATTTTGTATTTAAATACTTTTGAAAGTATTTTGTTTTTACTTTTTAATCAGCGTGTACACATTTTTATATAATGCGCATGCTCAGTGACGTCATTATTTGTTTACAGTAGGAGCAAACTTAGAGAGGCTGGACTGTAACTTATTTAAAAACGGATGTAGCCAAAATTTCTCATCTCGTTGATATTCATGTGAAACTAGGTTTTTTTTTCATTTTATTTTATTTATATTGTTCATTATCTAAATTGGCAAGAGAAAGTCATGTGTTTCGCAACCGATTTTTTTTTTTATTTATTTTTTTATTACTAATACTATTACTGTCATTAAAGTTATTTGTCATTATTTTGATACTGTACTGTTTTTATGCCGGTCCGTAGTTTACATTTAGCCCACTGTCGGCGCTGTGATTAGTGAAGAGCGTTCACTGTTTCAACCAGTCACCGTGATCACGGTGACAGTGATTTTGCGTTCACCGTTACTTTTAATAGTTACTTGTGATTTAGCAATAACTTTGTATTTTCTTAGTACATTTTTCATTTGTTATCATGAAACAATAATAATGTTTTCAGTTGTTATTTCATGATAAATAAAGTTTTGATAAATTAAAAAAATGGGCTACATATATAACTAAAATAAAAATTTAGCTTAAAACTAATTAACACAAGGTATCCAAAATTAGTAATAAAAATAACATTTTGTATAAAAAAAGGAAGTACAAGAAACAATATTTACAACTGAAAAATAACAACGCACATTATAAATAAAATAGCTAGGTAGAACGCGGCGTGCAATAAAAATAATACTGTAATGTAATTGTTTTACCGCGATCAGAGATGTAAAGGAACTACCCTCGTTTTGTTTAGTCTAGTAGATGACAAACATAACAAGGGGAAGAGACTGAGAGAGGGAGAGAGGATGAGAGAGAGAGAAGAGTGCAATAAAGATTGAAGTAAAAAAATAATGGATGTGCCGGTTATCAAAGGAGAGGCGACAAGGAGAGCACTAAGCCCAGTGAAAAGACCAACATATCTTACGTAGCTATCATAGGGGCCTTGAAGAAGAGTAAGCATATTATGTCGTTTTGTCTATTAACTGTGAACAGTGAATGAGCGAGTGAATTTGTCACTAGTTCCTAAGGTAAAGAATTCGTTGTCTCTTAAAAGTGACAGTGAACAGCGAATGAGTAAATGGTTATTGTAAAAGTGATTGAAGGAACTGTAGAATTACGGTCGTCCTGCCTTAAACAGTGAATGAGTAAGCGATCTTTGTAACTGTGACTGGTGAACGAGAGGCTGTGCTATATTGTAGAATAGTACGGTGAACATTCGCCGTGTCGTCCTGTCTTCCAGTGACAGAAGAGCAAGCGATCTATGTAACAGTGACTGGGGAACGGTTACTCGCCTATCTGAATAACTGTGGTCACCGTGACTTATAAGTAACCGTGACTCGTTCACAGTGACAGTTCTTTTGTCTCTTCTCTAGCTGTGATGGGGTTGCTGCTGCCGATAGATAGCGCAGCGGTCACACCTCTCGCAGTGCATGTACCAAGTGGCAAGATGGTATCTACCCACCGGCAGATGTGATAGTTGAAGGTGACCAGGGCAGTATCGAGTCTACGTGATCGAAGATCGATACGGAGGAATTGATAGCTCAACCTTGAGTCAGTTCTTTCTGTCATTTACACTTCCCTTCTCTACCCCTCGCTTCACCGACGACTGCTCCTCTTCGGAGGCAGCGGTGAAAGGTGTTCGCTGCGTTGGCGGCTGCTCCTAATCATTTAGGCAGCGGTAAAGACGACCTCCCCCTCTTCGCTATAAGCATCTGGTTTTTATTTTGAACTACACTGCCGGATGCCCGGCCGGTCCTAACCGCTCTACAGACTGCGCTACTAAAAGCCGGTGGCGACAACTTTTACTTTCTCTTGCTTATATGAATATATAGGAAGGATAGTATTGTTTTCATGTTGATTTTTTGAAATCGAGTTTTCACCGGATCTATACGTTTTCAGACCCTCTGAACCCAAAAAACATGTTTTTAGCGATTGGTCTGTCTGTGTCTGTGAGTGTGTGTGTGTATGTGTGTGTGTGTGTGTGTGTGTGTGTGTGTGTGTGTGTGTGTGTGTGTGTGTGTGTGTGTGTGTGTGTGTGTGTGTGTGTGTGTGTGTGTGTGTGTGTGTGTGTGTGTGTGAACAGAATATCTCAAGAACGGAACATCGTAAGAACTTGAAACTTGAAACTTAAGTTACATACCACTACCGGACCCGACACGAACATTTTAATAAAAATCGGTCAACCGGAAGTAGTAGTTTATTCGTGTAATTTTTCACTTTTTTGCGATTTTCTCAAAAACTGGTCCTACGATTTTTTTAAAAATCGCCTGGTTTACTCAACTTTGTATTCTCTACAAGATAGGGTAGGCGTCATGTTTGCTGAAATTCTGGGTGAGGCTGTTTTTACGTAAAAACATAGTTTTTTTAAGATTACGGCTTTAATATGCAATTAAGAGCAAAAATTTATATAATAAAAGTTGTAGAGAATTTAAAATTCTACAACTTTTATTTTGAACATTTTTTTGTATAACGCTTAGTTTAGCAGTAATTAGCGATTTTCTGTTTTTTTACTTTCTCTTGCCTATATGAATATATAGGAAGGAAAGTATTGTTTTCATGTCGATTTTTCGAAATCGAGTTTTCACCGGATCTATACGTTTTCAGACCCCCTGAATCCAAAAAACATGTTTTTAGCGATTGGTCTGTGTGTGTGTCTGTGTGTCTGTGTGTGTGTGTGTCTGTGTGTGTGTGTGTCTGTGTGTGTGTGTGTGTGTGAACAGAATATCTCAAGAACGGAACATCGTACGAACTTGAAACTTGAAACTTAAGTTACATACCACTACCGGACGCGACACGAACATTTTCATCAAAATCGGTCAACCGGAATAAATAAATAAATAGTTTATTCGTATAATTTTTCAGTTTTTTGCGATTTTCTCAGAAACTGGTCCTACGATTTTTTTTAAAATCGCCTATTTTACTCAATTTTTTATTCTCTACAAGATAGGGTAGGCGCCATGTCTGCTGAAATTCTCGGTGAGGCTGTTTTCACGTAAAAACGTTGTTTTTTTAAGATTACGGCTTTAATATAAATTTTAGCGCAAAAACGTATATAATAAAAGTTGTAGAGAATTTAAAAACCTACAACTTCTGTTTCAAACATTTTTTTGTATAACGCTTAGTTTAGCGGTAATTTGCGATTTTCTGTTTTTTTCTCACGAAAACGTGAGAAAAATCGATTTTTTTAACATTTCGGTCTTAGTATGCATTTTACGACAAAAGTGTATATAATAAAAGTTATAGAAAATTAAAAGATCTACAACTTTTGTTTAGAGAATTTTTCTCTACAGAGCCTAATTTAGCGTGAAAGTGTGATTTTCCGTTTTTTTTAAGCCAAATTGAGTTCGATTTTCATTTTGCGACTTCCACTCATGATTTAAATAAGGTTATGTTTTTGAGGTTAGTTGTTGTTTATTTTTAATATTTTATTAATAATGTTAGGTTTATTATTAATTATTTGCATTTGCAAGAGAAAGTTGTGTGAGTGTTTCACACCAGATTTTTTCTCATGAAAACGTGTGAAAAATCTATTTTTTTAAGATTTCGGCCTTAGTATGCATTTAATGACAAAAGTGTATATAATAAATTTTATAGGAAATTAAAAGATCTACAACTTTTATTTTGAGCATTTTTTGCTACAGAGCCAAGTTTAGCGTAAAAGTGTGATTTTCCGTTTTTGTTTAAGCCAAACTGAGTTCGATTTTCATTTTGCGTCATTCACTCATGATTAAAATAAGGTTATGTTTTTGAGGTTAGTTTTTTGTTTATTTCTAATATTTTATTAATAATGTTAGGTTTATTGTTAATTATTTGCATTGGCAAGAGAAAGTTGTGTGAGTGTTTCACACCAGATTTTTACTTATGTTAATTGTCAGGTTCTGAAACCTGTTATGGATAATAATTCATTTGTGGATAATCGAGATTTTACTGTCTTTATAAATTCCATATTCAATACATTACTTTTGAACTGATTTGTTTCAAATTCTGTTTTCTTATCAAAATATTTAATGAATAGTGTTATGGTAAAATGTTGTAGTATTCTTTAGAAGCTTTTTGTTTTTTTGCATCCAGGAGACTCCAAACGGGAGTATGGGACATGTCAAGATAAAACTGATAAACAAAATGTTTATCACAATAATAAATTCATCACTTACCACCAAACATTTATTTCTGCTACTGCTTACTTCATTAGGCTTGTCATGAACCCCATTGTATCAAATGACACACAAAATTAAAAATTAAAAAGTCAAACACAATGATAAATTCATCACTTACCAATAATTTTTTCCCGCTACTGCTTAACTCAGTAGGCTTGTCATGAACCCCTTTGTCTCAAATGGTACACAATATTTGTTTAATTAAAAGTTGAATACTTTTCAACCAAAAGCTATTTAGAAAGGAATTCGTGCACACTGTAAAATGTTTCATCAATCAAATATTGTTTTAGCTTTTTTTTTAAAATGATTTAAATTGTCACAACTTTTTAAACCTTGTAGCAATTTATTGATGTATTTTCTACCTGCATAAGTTGGTTTTTGTTCAAATAATTTAGTGTTGTTATTAGCAACATAATAATCGATTCTGTTTCTTGTGTAATCGTTGTTAGGTTAATAAGTTACTTAAACAGTAAAATAATTTTATGGGCAAATTCTTTATAGGGTGTTGTAGCGCACAAAATATTGTTTATTTAATTCTTATTTTAACTTTGTGTATTAAAATTTGATCATAAGTCACAGATTAATTGATACGCAGAAGTTGATAGCAATTAGTACTGGTAACGCGTTATAAGTTGACGATTGCGCGTATCATGTGGTGGGAGGACACTATACTATCCAGCCTACTTGCATAACACATGTATCAACCACCACAAACACTTAACTAATACACTAACACTTCATCACCCCTAACACTAAATAACTAAGGAGTTATGTAATTATTTAAACAAAGTGTATTGTTATTATTTAATTGCAATTTAACACAACTTTACTGAAAATAAGGAAATATGAAAACTCTAAAAATAGAATAACATTTTGAAATCACCGTAAAACTAGTATTACTCACGATAATAAATTCGCATTGACGGAACTCAAGGACTAAATAGTCTATCACTACAAATGTCAGAGCACAGTAATTCAGTTTATTGCTGTTGACCAAAAAGGATACTAATTATAGCTTAGGCCTAGTATTATGGCTTATTTTAGACTGAATGTTTATTATTTAGGATAATTATTATTAAGAATCGATAAATAATAGAATGGGATGTTTATAAAACGACATAGTTGTAAACATAATAAATTAACGTAAGAGTAAAATTACAACATGATGTGATGGTTAGAGCTATCACTATGATGTATTTAGAAAAGCACATATAGTAGCACGTCCACCCCCCTGCATAGTCCTGTCTTACTCTCGCTGAGGATCATCAACTGATATTCCGTTACCCGTACTAGTATGCCCTGTGTAGATGTCCTTAATGTACGAGGGCAGTCCAGAAAGTCTGTCATGTTTTGCGTTGTAGCCGCTAGGGGCGGAGCTATCGCGGCCATTTCGGTGCCGCGGCGTTTCTCCGTTCAGTGGCTATCCAGCCGTGCTAGCAAGAGGTCTGTGTCGCTCGTCATTGTTGTGCCGCAATTCAAAATCCCGCCAGTTGTGAAGTATGGTCGGTAATACGGTTTTTGTTGGCTAAAAACAATAAACCAATTGAGATTTATTGCCAAATCTGTGAAGTTTATGGGAACGATGTTTACACTGAAAGTGGAGTACGGCGTTTGTGCATTCAGTTCAAAAATGGCCGAACTAATGTTCACAAGGAAGAACGAAGTGGATGGCCAAGCCTCGTGACTGATGACATTGTGAATAAAGTCAATGAGAAGAGAAGACCGTCGGTTCACCATAAGAGAGCTATTGCTTTTTTTTCCACAAATTTCAAAAAGTTTATTGCACGAAATTGTTACAGAAAAATTAGTTTTTTCCGCGGAGCTGCAGGAGGGTGTGACTAACTGGTTAAAATCACAGGTGGTAGACTTTTATGACGCCGGCATTTCAAAATTAGTTCACCGCTATGATAAGTGTCTTAATTTCTTTGGTGATTATGTAGAAAAATAGCATTTTAGTTGCACTTTCAAATGTATATAATAAAATTTGTTTTTTGTGCTTAGTTTTTTTTTAATATCTAAACGTGACAAGATTTTCTGGACTGCCCTCGTATCAATTGTCTGAGAGAAATCGATTTATTAAAATCTATTACAAGATACAAAAACAAAATAAAAGAATGTAATGTATAGATAGTGGTCACGTGAATGCCTTTTGTTTATGGATGGGCTGTGACGAAGGGAAGAGAAATCTGATAGTGCTGCCAACCTCAACAGTGAGACACTATATTTTACTACCGTCCAATTGCACCTTTAGTTAACCACTTGTTGCCTTCCAATTAATATACTTTGTTATGACTGACACTTATTCCACTTAAACCCCATTTCTTTTAACATTGTTCTTAACGTACAAAGTATCCAACTTAAAATTAGCGTTTCTTTCAAAACCAGTAATAACATTTCACATGTCGGCATCACTTTCTTATAGATGTAACAGTTTCCTTTTTTTTACCAGGTGTCAAAAAACCTGTTGATTAAGAATTTATATTTTAGAAGATTTATATTATTTTTTCGTGCAGAAATCAAATGTGATATTATTTTATTTTTTTATCTATCCTTTTTAAAATTATGAAAAAGGACAGAGTAAGGATGTCATAATGATATATAAAAGAAGAATATTATCCCAAATGACCAAACACCAAACAAATAAACAAAAAGTTTTTTTAACGTTTGTTCTGCAATTACTGCTAATGCAGACGGTGAAGGATGAAATGATTTTTTGTAACGTATGAAATATGCCGTGTGTGAATGGGATTCGAACCCAAGACCACGTGATGAGAGGCGAGCATGTTACCTACTACGCCAATGCGGCTGGCAAACAATAATAATATGATTTTATGTTTTATAATTTTGTTTTGTTTTTGTTGTATAGTATGCATGTGTTGCTTTGTAGACGCATGCTTTTGTTGTCTGTCTTCTATGTTTCTGTTGTTTTTAATGGTATTTACTAATGTTTGTTGTTTCTATTTTCGTGAACAGAAAAGAAGAACAAAGCGAACAGGGATGAACCGTTGCCTTTAAGGATACCGACGTCCGTTGTGGAAAATAATAAAACAGTTCCTAGTAATCCTGCTGTAAGTATTTTTTCACTTTTAATTATGAATAGTAATAAGGTATGCCATGGGTGGAGTATACTTTAATACATTTTTACTCTCTCTTGCCTTTATGCATATATAGGAAGGAAAGTATTGTTTTCATGTCGATTTTAACAAATACACACTTCACCGGATCTACACGTTTTCGGACCCCTGAACCCAAAAAAACATGTTTTTAGCAATTGGTCTCTCTCTCTCTCTCTCCCTCTCTCTCTATCTCTCTCTCTCTCTCTCTCTCTCTCTCTCTCTCTCTCTCTCTCTCTCTCTCTCTCTCTCTCTCTCTCTCTCTCTGTGTGTGTGTGTGTGTGTGTGTGTGTGTGTGTGTGTGTGTGTGTGTGTGTGTGTGTGTGTGTGTGTACGTGCGTGCGTGCGTGCGTGCGTGCGCACGAACTAGGTCGATTTTCATTATGCGTCTTCTGCTTATGATTAAAATTAGGTTATTTTTTATTGAGGTTAGTTTTTTGTTCATTTCTAATGTTTTATAAGTAATGTTAGGTTTATTGTTAATTATTTGCATTGGCAGGAGAAAGTTGTGTGAGTGTTTTACATCAGTTGATTTTCACGTAGCGTCATTCACTCGTGATTAAAATTTGGTTGAAATATATATTTTCTAACCACCAGAATACGGTAACATAAAATACTTACCTATGTTTATAGCGCTTTCGTGTATCTTGTACACATCTTCAGTAAATTAACATTTATTACAAGTCAAAATTTAAAACTTCCTGCTCCTACCATGGTAGATAAGGAATAGTCTGTTCTTATATTTAAAACAGTCTTGCCAACTTAATCAGTTGATTGTCGTATTCAATTTGTGTGTTCATTAATTTCTCCCTGCTATTGTATTTATAAATATAATATTTTTCCAGAATTTCAATTTCATTTTGTTTGTTATTTATTTCTAATATTTCTAGATTATTTTTTTATATTCGACATATTATGTTTATTTTTTTATCATGTGTTCAGTTACATTGGAGAATTTTCGATTTCCTTTTTTATAGTTAGAATAGTGTTCTGTAAACCGTTTTTTAAAAGATCTGGTGGTTTTACCTATATATATTTCATTACATTCATTACATTTAATTTTATAAATTCCACATGAATTAAATTGATTATTTTCGTATGTGTTATTTTAAGTATGTGTTTATTTTATGTATCCATGGGTGATTTGAAAATCTGTTTATTGTGTTATTTGTAACATGTGGTTTCCTATATATGTCTGTCTCTATTATATTATTTATTATTTGTATTTTTATATCCAGGAAATTTATGTTTTTATCTTTTGTGTACATGTGTACATTGTGTACATGTGAAGTTGAAAAAGATAAAAACATAAATTTCCTGGATATAAAAATACAAATAATAAATAATATAATAGAGACAGACATATATAGGAAACCACATGTTACAAATAACACAATAAACAGATTTTCAAATCACCCATGGATACATAAAATAAACACATACAATAACATGATACACAGAGCATATATATACACATATAACAATAAAGTAAGATTTAATAAAGAAATAAATTATATTAAAGAAATAGCAAGAAATAATGGTTACAATAATATTTTCATAAACAGATTAATAAATAAATATTTACATAAAATCAATCAGAAAAAAAACACATCTATTACCATTAAACAATAAAGAAGAAATAAACAAAAATGGTAATAAATACATTACATATAATTACATAAATCATAGAATACATAAAATTACCAATATATACGTTTAAATACAAATTAGCATATAAACCCCAGTTTCCTATAAAATTTATTTTACAAAAACATAATATTAAAGCAAATGTAAATGATAAAGAAAAAGAAAATAATCAATTTAATTCATGTGAAATTTATAAAATTAAATGTAATGAATGTAATGAAATATATATAGGTAAAACCACCAGATCTTTTAAAAAACGGTTTACAGAACACTATTCTAACTATAAAAAAGGAAATCGAAAATTCTCCAATGTAACTGAACACATGATAAAAAATAAACATAATATGTCGAATATAAAAAATAATCTAGAAATATTAGAAATAAATAACAAACAAAATGAAATTGAAATTCTGGAAAAATATTATATTTATAAATACAATAGCAGGGAGAAATTAATGAACACAACAATCAACTGATTAAGTTGGCAAGACTGTTTTAAATATAAGAACAGACTATTCCTTATCTACCATGGTAGGAGCAGGAAGTTTTAAATTTTGACTTGTAATAAATGTTAATTTACTGAAGATGTGTACAAGATACACGAAAGCGCTATAAACATAGGTAAGTGTTTTATGTTACCGTATTCTGGTAGTTAGAAAATATATATTTCAATTTTAAATAATACGGCTGTTTAAAAATCCTACATAGGATGTTTAATAAAATAAAATTAGGTTATGTTTTCATTTTATATTATTTATTTATGATTAAATATAGGATTATTTATTGAACATCCTATGTAGGATTATAAACAGTCGTGTTATTTAAAATTAAAATATATATTTCTAACCACCAGAATACGGTAACAGAAAAAATTACAAAACATTTTCTGTTACTGTATGCTGGTGGTTAAAAGTAGAAATATATATTTCAAGAAACATCCTATGTAGTATTTTTAACAGCCGTATTATTTAAAATTGAAATATATATTTCTAACCACCAGAATACGGTAACATAAAACACTTACCAATGTTTTTAGCGCCTTCATGTATCTTGTACACATCTTCAGTAAATTTAAATTTGACGTAAAAAAATTTTAATTTACTGAAGATGTGTACAAGATACACGAAAGTGCTATAAACATTGGTAAGTGTTTTATGTTATTGTATAATAGAATATATATTTCAAATTTCAATAAACATATATGTTTCATTATTTATATTGGCAAGAGAAAGTCGTGTGAGTATTTCACACCAGATTTTTTTATAAGGTTTTGTTATCAAATACAGTTATGTTTGCAATCTGTACGGGGCTGGCAATATGCTTTCCTTGCTCTGTATAGAAGCATTTTCGTTCAGTCATTGACTACAGTTGATGTGTTTCTGTTTCTGTTAAGGACAAAAGTGATATTTAATAAAAATAATTGTGCATATCTTAATATATAACGTTTTATGTTTGTAATGTGATTAAATGTTGAATGTGTTGCAGGCACCAACGTTACCTCCTAAGCAGAGCGTAATACCAATCGCTGGCAATGAAGACTCAGCAGTGCCTGCGTGGAGGAGGCCTGGCTCTTTTAGAAATAGAGGCGGAGAGACGACACCTAACAAGAATCTCAGTTTAAGTATGTTATTATACAGGGTTTGTATAAAAAGTAACCGGACTGAACTTAGAAAACATATTTATTGGCTAAATTTCTACACTTTTTTTCTAGAAATCTTCGAACTAGTCCCCATTGAAGTCGATAACCCTTTGGTATCAAATTTTCCAGTCCCTGAACAACCCCCTGGAAGTCGGCAACCCGTAAAGCTTCTAGAGCCCTCGTCGTAGCGAGTTGAACAGCTTCTAGAGTCCCGAACCGCGTCTGCTTTAATACTCTCTTGATCTTGGGGAATAGGAAGAAGTCCGGTGGTGTCATATCCGGACTGTAGGGGGAGGCTGTGGCAACGTCGCCCTCGAGTGTTTGGCCAATTCCTTGGCAACAAGCAGACAGGTGTGCGACGGTGCATTGTCGTGGTGGAGGATCCAGGAATCTGCAATCTCCGGACAGACTTGGCAAACCCGGGCGGTCAGTCTTATCGATCCCGACCTCTTCTGTGATTGCTCGGATGCTCAGACGACGGTCAGTGTTCAACACATCACGCACTTTTTGCACATTTGGGTCCGTGTGACTGGTTGATGGACATCCGGCGCGCTGTTCGTCGTGGACGTCATCGCGGCCCTCTCGGAAGTTCTTGTGCCGCTGGAAGACTTGAGTTCTGGATATAGCTTCCTCACCGTAAACCTCATTGATCATTTTAAGAGTTTCCGTAGGCGTTTTTTTGAGTTTGACACAAAATTTGATGTTAACACTTTTCTCGATGGTACGCTCCATTTTCACTCCGACGAGATCACTGAACACGCACTGCGCTCTCGTGCAATGCCAACCCTCCAAGCATCTAGAAGCAACTGACTCGGGCCCACTCCCCTTCCCTCGATCCCCCACCACCACTAGAGCACCAACAACCGGTTTACAAACGTTTTACGTGGGCGTCACAAGCTCAGTCCGGTTACTTGTTATTCAAACCCTGTATACTATTCTCACCTTCTAATATAAATCTTTATAATGCATCCTGCAGTTAGAAATTAATTCTATTTTATACAGGGTAATTCAAAACTATACAGCAATCCCTTGGGATCTCTTTCTATTGCTAAAAATAAGAAAAAAAGTTCATATAAACATATGCCTGAAAACGCTTAGTTACCGAGTTACGGCTAGCGAAAAATTTCACCTAGAACTCTGTACCCTCGGTGAAGTAAGGCCGTATAAAAATGTTCAAGGTAGTTACAAAGATACAAATACAATTGTTTCTTATGTTTTTTTACCTGAAATATTGAATAAAATTGGTTCCAGAGTTGTAAATGCAATACTTTCAGAGATATCTTACATAAAACACAAGAATTGGTGCAAAGAAATAACACATTCTTGTGTTTAACGTAAGATTACTTCCATAAATGGTAAATAAAGGTGTATATTTACCTAAATAAATTTGTAGAAAATTTAATTCTGAAAAGATTCATGTGAATTGCTCAGGAAACAAATGAATAATAGATACTGAAATTTCGCTTTATTTAAAATCAAAACGGACGCTCAAAAAACGCACATTCTTAACTGCATATAATATTAACTAATACGTAAGTTGGGAGTAACAGCTGATCATTTATCAGCTGTTACTCCCAACCTACATATTAGTTAATATTTTATGCAGTTAAGAATGTGCGTTTTCCAATATTCCAGAAATGTTTTGGAACAGTGGCAGAAGCGCTGGTAGAAGTGTGTGCATCACCAAGGAGATTACTTTGAAGGGGATTAGAAGTTTGTAGCTCTAGTTCAATAAATGCACTTCTAATTAACAATAGTCTGATACTTTTTGAACAACCCTCGTACAATCAGAGAGTGTTGTTGAAAAAAGACAACACCCATTGTGTTTAGTAGGCATGCTGTTCCATTGTTCATTACATACGCTGCACTATTCTGCCCTACTAAGCCAAAAAGCTGTAACTACAAAAAAAATTAAATTTGAGTTTTGAATTGATTCTTATGTTTAAAAGTATGAGAAATCCAAAAAAACTAAGCTGAAATACCGTATCTACAACCTTATATGAGATATAAAGGTTACCCAAAAAGGGGTTTTTTGGCTTCTTATAACATGAATGCCTTAACTGTATCTGCATAAATGTTAATAAAAAAAGCATTTAGGAAAAAACTGAAGTATTTTTCTGATTCTTTGTCGTAAAATATGCGTGAAACAATAGGAAGTCGGATAACCTGCATATTTTTAACAAGTGGCTTTGGCCAAAATGCAAAATCCTCATTTCTTGCATATCATACTCTATGCAGTTATGGCTTTTTGGCTTAGCAGGGCAGTATTGCAGTACGTACAAGACTGTACTATGCAGACGCATGTTTTGCCCAGTGCGCTCATTACCAAAATTAGGCTATACTAATGCATTTTATTTTCCATGATTAGGAATCGGTGAAAAGGAAGTCACAAATAAAGTCACGTCACCGACTGGTCCTCAACCTAGAAATCTAGCCGATGCATCGAATGAAGTCAGTCTTCGGAGGACGCAGAGTTTTGAAGCCGATGAAAAGTATGTAATAAAAACAATTATCGTAGCTTATCTGTACCGTAAGTGGCGATTCATTTGTTTGTTTTTTTTACTCTTATTACAAAAAAGTACAACCATCGTCACTTGATATGGTTTGGAATGATTTGGTGAAATGTTTATACTGTAGAAATCTGTTTTTTTTTTTACTTTCTCTTGCCTATATGAATATATAGGAAGGAAAGTATTGTTTTCATGTCGATTTTAACAAAAACACTTCACCGGATCTACAGGTTTTCGGACCCCTGAACCCAAAAAACATGTTTTTAGCGATTGGTCTGTGTGTGTGGACAGAATATCTCAAGAACGAAACATCGTACAAACTTGAAACTTGAAATTAAAGTTACATACCACTTCCGGACTCGACACGAACATTTTCATCAAAATCGCTCAACCAAAAGTAGTAGTTTATTCGTGTAATTTTTCACTTTTTTGCAATTTTCTCAAAAACTGGTCCTACGATTTTTTTAAAAATCGCCTCATTTAGTAAAATTTTTTTGTTGTACAAGATAGGGTAGGCACCATATTTGCTGAAATTCTTGGTGAGGCTGTTTTCACGTGAAAAAAATTGTTCTTTTAAGATTGCGGCTTTAATATGTATTTCAGTGCAAAAAAGTATATATAAATGTTGTAGAAAATTTAAAATCCTATAACTTTTATTTTAAACATTTTTTTGTATTAACGCTTAGTTTAGGGGTAATTAGCGATTTTCTGTTTTTTTCTCACAAAAACACGTGTGAAAAATCAATTTTTTTAAAATTTCGGCCTCAGTACGCATTTTACGACAAAAGTGTATACAATCAAATTTATAGAAAATTAAATGATCTACAACTTTTATTTATAGCATTTTTCTCTACAGAGCCTAGTTTAGCGTGAAAGCGTGATTTTCCGTATTTTTAAGCCAAACTGAGGTCGATTTTCATTTTGCGTCTTTCACTCATGATTAAAATTAGGTTATGTTTATTGAGGTTAGTTTTTTGTTTATTTGTAATGTTTTATTACTAATGTTAGGTTTATTGTTAATTATTTGCATTGGCAAGAGAAAGTTTTGCGAGTGTTTCACACCAGATTTTTTATTTTTTTTTACATGTAATTTAATGTTTTTTGTGGTTGATTTCGGCCTGCCCATAACAGGCAGGTGGAGTGTCAAATTATTTACACTCAATCTGTTCATTGCAGGGCTAAAATAAATAGTTCTGTTTCTTATCACATGGTCAGTAAATTAACTGACTGAATCATTTAAGAAGAGAAGAGGTAGAGGTGTACTGTGACACTAATCACAGTTGTCTCCTCTGAAAGTAATGAATTTTATTGTACAGCCAGACCCTGTGGTGAATGAAGTGAAGGTGTCATTTACAGAGTAGAAAATATGTGCTTTTCAGAGGGCCCGACATGCTGATAAGCGTACTTTTCCACTCGGTGAGGAAGGCAATGGTAAACCACCTCACTGCTCGTTTTACTTAGTAAAACCTCTAGAGGTTCAAACCAGCCTTTCGGCTGTTGACCTAAACAACATATTGAAAAACATGAAGAACCGAAATTCAAAATTTTCAGTTAAAACCGAACCTTTTAGGTGGGGTGCGTTAATGTACCATCTAGCTCCAGCCAGTGGCTACACCTCGGGTGCCTAACTGAAAGGCGTCAAATTATTTTGAACAGATTTCTACAGTATATGCGTTTAAAGTTGCAACAATGCTTATTTAGTTTAGTATTTTAGTAATAGCAGCCAATCTGATAGGCCTGTACACTCGGAATGGAATAAGATACGCTTCACGTACACTCAGCGCTTTTCTCACTCGGTTGTAAAAGGTAATGTATTTATCACTCACTACTACAACAAAGCATCTTGTCGTATGTTCATCCTCATTTTGCTGTCGTTATTATTTACGTTTGTTTATTTAAATACTTTTGTTAAAACGCATGTTCTTAATTTTTTCGTTTGAATATAATAATGTTATGTATTTGTTGTGATTCGCTGAGTATCCAAAAAAATAATTTGTTTTTAAAATTTGTAACTTTCTAGTATTTGCGCTGAAAGTGTTTTTTAGAATTTAAAATTTATAAATAAATCTTTGAAATATATATTTTCCTAGCCACCAGAATACGGTAACATAAAACACTTACCAATTTTTATAGCGCTTTCGTGTATCTTGTACACATCTTCAGTAAATTAAAATTTATTTCAAGTCAAAATTTAAAACTTCCTGCTCCTACCATGGTAGATAAGGAAACCTTATTCCTTATTGATTCCTTATCTACCATGGTAGGAGCAGGAAGTTTTAAATTTTGACTTGAAATAAATTTTAATTTACTGAAGATGTGTACAAGATACACGAAAGCGCTATAAACATTGGTAAGTGTTTTATGTTACCGTATTCTGGTGGTTAGAAAAATATATATTTCAATTTTAAATAATACGGCTGTTAAAAAATCCTATATAGGATGTTTAATAAAATAAATCTTTATAATGCATCCTGCAGTTTGAAATTATTTCTGTTTCATATAATGAATTTACATAATAATTTCACCAACCTTCTTTTTAAACTGCGTCACCTTTATTTTTATTCTTACTTATATGTGTTTCGGTGGATCCACAATCATCAGAGTAATTTAAAAAAAAAAAAAAATTTGAAACCAAAAAAAATTTTTATTTTGCTTATTTAAAATTTACAGAAGATGATACATCTTCAGTCATTTGTATAAAACTCTTTAATTTTTTAATAAGTGAGATAAAAATTTTTTGGTTTCAATTTTTTTTTAATTTTTTTTTTATTTACTCTGATGATGGTGGATCCACCGAAACACGTGTAAGTAAGAATAAAAATGAAGGTGACGCAGTTTAAAAAGAAGGTTGGTGAAATTATTATATAAATTCATTATATGAAATAAAATTTATAACTTTCTAGTTCGATGCATTTTTCACAAATATGATTTGATTTCCAACAATACCGAGTTTTCTCGTTATTTTTCTACTCCAATGTTTTTGATAATTTATTGTTATTTTACGCCCATAACAGACAGGTGGAGTGTCAAATTATTAACATTCATCTGTTCGTTGCAGGGCTAAAATAAATAGTTGTGTTTCTTATCACATGGTCAGCCAATTAAATGACTGAATCATTTAAGAACAGAAGAGGTAGAGGTGTAAAAGATACTAATCAGAGATATCTCCTCTGAAAGTAATGAATTTCATTATACAGCCAGACCCTGTGGTAAATGAAGTGAAGGTGTCATTTGCAGAGTGGAAAATGTGCTTTTCAGAGGGCCCGGCATGCTGGTAAGCGTACTTTTCCACTCAGTAAGGAAGGCAATGGTAAACCACCTCACTTCTCATTTTACTTAGTAAAACCTCTACAGGTTCAAACCAGCCTTTCGGCTGATGACCTAAACAATAACACATTGTTATTTTACAATAATTGCGCGAGAAATATATCCTGCAGTTTATAATCAATTTAAATTATAATATATTATCTAATTTTCTTTGATTTTTATCATTTTTTTCATTGATATTTTTTATCAGATATTTTATCGTACCGAAAAAAATTGTTCAAATTTTTTTTTGTATATTTAAAATTGCGTTGCTGTATTAATTTTTCGCTCCAAATTTTTGCTTGCAAATTTTGTATGTTGTAAATTTATCGCACATTACGCAGCTGATGTATTTTTCTTTATCAAAATTTTTTTATATTCGTTTTTCTTGTATATATTTTTTTTGAAGTTAGAATTTTTAATAGTTTTCTTAAAAAAAAAGTGATTGAATTGTTATATAATAAAATAAAAATAATTAAACATGTTTTCAGTGTTTCTAATGGATGTTTAGTAATATTAATTTTTGTTTTTAAGTTGTTATAATATATATTTTTATTTTATTTATTTTGTGCATATGTTATTTTTGTTGTGTATGTATTTTATGCCATGCTACTAACTTAATTTGTTTTTTCTCTTATTTAACTTTCTTCGTAAATCATATTATTTTTTATTAATTATTTTGTGTTATTTGTTTACATAACTTATTATGTATTGTTTTTGGGAGTGCAATTTATTTAACACTCCGCCTGCCTGTTATTAGCACTAATTACGTTTATATTATTTTCACCCTTCTTGTTTTGCCCAGCATTCACGTCTTGATTGCCTGGATTCTACTTTCTACCTTCTTTTGGCTGCATATGCCAAAATCGTCACAAAGTATGCAACTATAGTCCATCTACTGTCTCAAGAGTACTCCGCGCGAGGCAAGCGCCTGCCTATACGTTGTAAACGAAAGTTTTACACTAGTTGGCGCGTATCTATCTCTCCCCCTGACAATTATCTTGCAGTACATTCCTTCATTAAAATATCTTCATCCAGCTAAAATAAATATTATCCTTTAAGAATTTTCAACTATATCGTTCAGATCACTTGTAATTATTGTAGTTTCATAAAGAGACTTCTTAATTAATTATTTTAACCATTACATTTAATAATACAATTTTTGTCTATTTTTTTTTAATGTTTACCATTTTATATTTCAAAAACTCCAACACATTCACTATCACGCATGTTAACAAAACATAGCTTACAAAACTTTTAAACTACGAAGAAAATCGAAACGAACCGATAAAATACAAAAAAATAACTGATGACTCTAAAAATGAGTTAAACACGGGCATGTGCAAACAGTTGTATTAAACTAGTCACAGATATTAATTTTAATGATACGAAATAAACAATCTGAAATGATAAAAAACGAATCACTGGAATTGTTTACTCTCCTGTTATAATTTAAGCGCATTTGTCTTATATTATTACTTGTGACCAAAAATAAAACTGAGTCTATAATATAAACCCACTAATCATAAATAATAATGTGTAATAATAGTAAATAATGTAATGAAAAATAACAATGTAAGAGTAACAATAGTAAAAGTTTTAGTTGTTAATGTTAAACTAATGTTCAATTCATAAAACATTTTCTAACAAATGAATTCAACCTGTTTTTATTATATTAAGCTTAGAGTGTTGTATGGAATTTTTTTTTTGATCATGGTGTGCGTATTACTTTCTCTTGCCTATATGAATATATAGGAAGGAAAGTATTGTTTTCATGTCGATTTTAAGAAATCGAGTTTTCACCGGATCTATACGTTTTCAGACCCCCTGAATCCAAAAAACATGTTTTTAGCGATTGGTCTGTGTGTGTGTGTGTGTGTGTGTATGTGAACAGAATATCTCAAGAACAGAACATCGTACGAACTTGAAACTTGAAACTTAAGTTACATACCACTACCGGACGCGACACGAACATTTTCATCAAAATCGGTTAACCGGAAGTAGTAGTTTATTCGTATAATTTTTCACTTTTTTGCGATTTTCTCAAAAACTAGTCCTACGATTTTTTTTAAAATCGCCGGGTTTACTCAATTTTTTATTCTCTACAAGATAGGGTAGGCGTCATGTTTGCTGAAATTCTGGGTGAGGCTGTTTTCACGTAAAAACAAAGTTTTTTTAAGATTACGGCTTTAATATGCAATTTAGAGCAAAAATTTATATAATAAAAGTTGTAGAGAATTTAAAATCCTACAACTTTTATTTCAAACATTTTTTTGTATAACGCTTAGTTTAGCGGTAATTTGCAATTTTCTGTTTTTTTCTCACGAAAACGTGAGAAAAATCGATTCTTTTAACATTTCGGCTTTAGTATGCATTTTACGACAAAAGTGTATATAATAAAATTTATAGAAAATTAAGAGATCTACAACTTTTATTTAGAGAATTTTTCTCTACAGAGCCTAGTTTAGCGTGAAAGTGTGATTTTCCGTTTTTTTTTAAGCCAAATTGAGTTCGATTTTCATTTTGCGTCTTCCACTCATGATTAAAATAAGGTTATGTTTTTGAGGTTAGTTTTTGTTTATTTCTAATATTTTATTAATAATGTTAGGTTTATTATTAATTATTTGCATTGGCAAGAGAAAGTTGTGTGAGTGTTTCACACCAGATTTTTTTTAATTAATACGCATACTCACTTGTATTGCTGGGTTGCCTACGTCGGAGTACTCTTAGCATAGACAGACTCTAGTTGATCCCAGACTAAGTGTCTAACTGTTTGTAAGAAACCACTTCACTTGCGTTCTGTACTCTTTTTACAACTTTCTATCTGATAAGTAGACTATTTTAGCAATTTCAAAAAATCACTTCATAATATGATGCATCTTTTGATTGATGCCAATATTTTCTAAATGTTCAATGTTTTTCAATGTTTGCTGGCCGCATTGGCGTAGTTAATAACGTGCTCGCCTCTCATCATGCGGTCTTGGGTTCGAATCCCATTCAGAAACGGCATATTTTCATACGTTACAAAAAATCATTTCATCTTTCATCGTCTGCATTAGCAGTAATTGCAGAACAGTCGGACGTTTAACAAAAAAAAAAAAAAAAAAAAGTTTTCTAAAGAAATTGTAAGAGATGAAGCCCTCTTAGTTTTTGTAAGAAAGAAAAGGCTTTTGTTTTTAAACTCTGGCAAAAACCATTAGTGATTTCTGTACCTACTCTTTTAAGAGAAATCGAATGACACTATTTTTGTTTTCCATTTCCGACTTTGATTTCATGACTTCTGGCTTTAGGCCACTTCCGGTTGAAACCGGAATTTCAAACCCAATTTTAGGCCCACTAATTTTTTGTGTTGGTTACAAATTCAAAAATCGTTTGTTTTGCTACCTCTTGTAATTTCTGACATTTGGATGTGACCAACAGACAGACATTGGAAAAAATAATGACGAAAAATTACCACTAACAATTTATAAAAACTTGCTTTTTTTTTGCATCCAGGAGACTCCAAAAGGGAGTATAGGACATGTCAAGATAAAACTGATAAACAAACAGTTTATCACAATGATAAATTCATCATCTTTTACCACCAAAAATTTGTTTCTGCTATTGCTTACTTCAGTAGGCTTGTCATGAACCCCTTTGTATCAAATCATCATCATCATCATCTGGGTATCCTTCCAGCAGGCCGGGTAGGATTTGAGTGGACGATATGCCTCCATCTATCTCTATCTTGATATACCTTTTGTATTCTGATATCCTGTAGTGTCATTCCTTTTGTTAGGAGATCATCCCTTATTTGGTCAGTCCATCTTCTTCTGGGACGTCCAACGGGTCTTTGTATCAAATATCACACAAAATTAAAAATTCAAACACAATGATACTACCATACTATGATACTATGATCACTTACCAATAATTTTTTCCCCGCTACTGTTTAACTTAATTGGCTTGTCATGAACCCCTTTGTATCAAATAGTACACAATATCTGTTTAATTAGAAGTTAAGTACTTTTCAACCAAAAACTATTTGGAAAGAAATTGTGCATACTGTAAAATGTTTCATCAATCAAATATTGTTTTAGTTTTTTTTTAAATGACTTAAGTTGTCACAACTTTTTAAACCTCGTGGCAATTTATTGATGTATTTTTTACCTGCATAAGTTGGTTTTTCTTCAAACAATTTAGTGTTGTGAACTGTTTTTAGAAGCTCAAATTTTCAGCATACTTTCACTGTAATTCATCATCATCATCATCATCCGTCATGGTTTAGGCTATTGAGCCTGTTCCGGTTTCCACCTCTTCCTCGGTTGACCCACATCCCTTCTACCATCTGGTTTGGACATCCAGGCTTGAAGTGGCAAACGGTTGTGTGGCATTCGGAGCAGGTGATCTGTCCATCTTTTTCTATATTGCTTGATCACATCTACAAGTGGCTGTACATTGCATTCTTCTCTTATCACTTCGTTTCTAATGTGATCCAGCCTTGTGTATCCCTGAATGTGTCTCAAGAACCTCATCTCTGAACGTTGTATGTGCGAGTCGTCTCTCTTTGTTGTGGTCCATACCTCGCTTCCATATGTAACTAGTGGAATCGCCATTGCCTTATAAAATTTCAACTCTGTTTCTTTTCTGGCTTTTCCTTTCAATGTACGATGTATGGTTCCACATATCGCATTGAATTTATTCAGCTTCAGAGGTATGTCACTCTCACAATCGAAGGATACATTGCAACCTAGATATTTGAAACTACTCACCTGCTCCATAATCACATTATCTAACACAATTTTTGATCGCACTGGCCATTTGCCATGGAATGCCATTACTGCCATTACTTTGGATTTTTGTTTTTTATTTTTTCTTTCACTGTAATTTCTTTCATTAATTTACAACAGTCTATTGATAGGTCCTATGATCATGTTATGCTAAACATATATAATAGTTTTTTTGCTGTTCTGGGTGATTTTGTATTGTATTAAAAATGTTAAACCTTTCTTGTAGCTCATTTGAAACTTAAATTCTCAGCACTATATTATTTTCATGTTTTTATTCATTCTTTCTTCTGCTGTAGTCCTTTTTTTTTTGGAGACTCTTAAAAAAAATTTTTATATGTACATTATGTTTTCTTGTTGGAGTACATATTTTTCTCAAGTCTTGTCTGACTTTTTTTAAACAATTTGTTATAGTTAAGCACTGTACGTATTTTGTTTGTCTTAAAAAAAAAATTGTTTTAATGTTTGTATGCCGTCATCCTCCTTATCTTTTTCCTTAGTTTCCTCACCACCTCTCTCTATTGCTGATCCATCTCTCCTTTATCACCGTTTCGGCATTGCATTTTTTCCAACCTATCCATAACTAAACCCAACCACATCACTCTTGGTCTACCCCTTGATCTTTTTCCGTTTATCTCCTGAACATAAATTTGAATTTTTTGTTTTTTATTTTTTTTCTTCACTATCTTATATGGTTGTTATAAACAGTAGGGGGGTTAATACAAATTCAGTGTATGAGACCATTACCGATTACAAACAGTTGTGATCTTTACATAATATGAACAGAAAAAGTACTATGTATACATCCATTTATTTGTGTTAATGGCATGGCATGATATATGTTGCATAATGTTTTATGTTTTGTATTTGGCATAGCTTAGCATAGCGTGCAGCATGTTATTCTGTTTTAAACTATATGTTGATGATAATACACTACAGGTTCTATAGACGGTACCTTGAGTTGCGTGCGAAGATTAATGCGGGGAATTCTTGTCCCGCATTACATTCTGCGTCGTCGCTTCCCACTCGGTCTGCATCTCTTAAAGAAAAACATCACACAAGGTACACTACTGTTTGTTTGTTCTAATATTATTTCATATTTTAGTTTTATTTTTTAATTTTTTTTTTTTTTTTTTGGGTTGTGTTTATGACTGATGGGGTGATTTATGGTAAGTATTTTTAATGTTAACAGTTTAACTGTTTAAATGTTTTAATGTTAACAGTTTAACTGTTTAACTGTTTAAATGTTAACAAACATTAAAACTGTTTTAATGTTAACAGTTTAACTGTTTAAAGATTGATACTGTGTATCAATTATCCAATGTAGTACCCAGCAAAGTTAGCTGATTTGTACATTCTGTTCTGCCATGTTACCAAAACTGAGATATACGTTGGACAATTCAAATTGGCTCAAGCAACTTCGGTGGTTATCTACTCCACTCTTCATCCCTCGCCATGCAACGACGGTACAGTCACAAAAGTATACAATCGCTACTGTAATGTGCGACTCACACACAGTCAATACGCTTTGTTTTCACTGTTGTTATTATAATCTGTCAGATATAATGATGTGACTAATATTTTGTTTTCATATGATTTTCTGTTAATTTTATATTCAGACCAATTTGTTTAGTTAGTTGCGTGCATCTATAAAGTATAGTTTAGTGAGTTTTCGCAGTTTAGTTCTTGTAATTTATAATTTAAATTTTTACTGGGAAAAATTAAATACATATTTTAAAATGAAATAATTATTTGTATGTTTGTACATTGAAATAAGGTTGTAGGCATTTGCGTAAATTAAAATTAGTAGACCTTGTTGAAAGAATAGGTTATGGATATACTTTATGCGGAACTGTGTGTACACGTAGAGCAAGAATTGTGCCAGTTCTAATTGTCAACAGTATACTCTTCTGTTTAAGCAGAAACCATAATTAAGAAGTTCTGTTCCAAATATAAAAATGTTTTGTGTTGTTGTTCAGGTGATCAGCTAAAACGCTGGTTTGAAACTCTTGAGGGTTTTCTAAGTAAAGCGAGAGTGAGGTGGTTTACCATTGCCACAACTCGCTGAATGGAAAAGTATGCTTATCAGCAGACCAGGCCTTCTGAAAAGCATCTACTTTCTACCCCGCAAATGACATTTTCACTTCATTCACCACCCCAGGGTCCAACTGTATAATGAAATTGGAGATACCTTTAACTAGTGTCTTTTACATGTCTACCTGTTCTGTTGTTAAATGGTTCACTCATATAATTGGGTGACCACGTGATAAGAAACACAACTATTTTTACTTTCTCTTGCCTATATGAATATATAGGAAGGAAAGTATTGTTTTCATGTCGATTTTTCGAAATCGAGTTTTCACCGGATCTATACGTTTTCAGACCCCCTGAACCCAAAAAACATGTTTTTAGCGATTGGTCTGTGTGTGTGTCTGTGTGTCTGTGTGTGTGTGTGTGTGTGTGTGAACAGAATATCTCAAGAACGGAACATCGTACGAACTTGAAACTTGAAACTTAAGTTACATACCACTACCGGACGCGACACGAACATTTTCATCAAAATCGGTCAACCGGAAGTAGTAGTTTATTCGTATAATTTTTCAGTTTTTTGCGATTTTCTCAAAAACTGGTCCTACGATTTTTTTTAAAATCGCCTATTTTTTATATCCGTGGAACTAGCAGTTTGAGTGCGAATAATTTAACTCTCCAACTGCCTGTATGGGTAATTTGTGTAATATAGGTTTTTGCCGTGGAAGGTTTTCGGTTGGAATTCCTTAAAATGTTTTGGACTATACCACCGTAACAATCTGTGATTCGGAGCAGCAGTTGAAAAGCAATTCAGTGTTAAATGCTCTTAAGTATACAGAAGCATTTTTACTTTCTCTTGCCTATATGAATATATAGGAAGGAAAGTATTGTTTTCATGTCGATTTTTCGAAATCGAGTTTTCACCGGATCTATACGTTTTCAGACCTCCTGAACCCAAAAAACATGTTTTTAGCGATTGGTCTGTGTGTGTGTCTGTGTGTCTGTGTGTGTGTGTGTGTGAACACAATATCTCAAGAACGGAACACCGTACGAACTTGAAACTTAAGTTACGTACCACTACCGGATGCGACACGAACATTTTCATCAAAATCGGTCAACCGGAAGTAGTAGTTTATTCGTATAATTTTTCAGTTTTTTGCGATTTTCTCAAAAACTGGTCCTACGATTTTTTTTAAAATCGCCTATTTTACTCAATTTTTTATTCTCTACAAGATAGGGTAGGCGCCATGTTTGCTGAAATTCTCGGTGAGGCTGTTTTCACGTAAAAACGTTGTTTTTTTAAGATTACGGCTTTAATATAAATTTCAGCGCAAAAACTTATATAATAAAAGTTGTAGAGAATTCAAAAACCTACAACTTTTGTTTCTAACATTTTTTTGTATAACGCTTAGTTTAGCGGTAATTTGCGATTTTCTGTTTTTTTTTCTCACGAAAACGTGAGAAAAATCGATTTTTTAAACATTTCGGTCTTAGTATGCATTTTACGACAAAAGTGTATATAATAAAAGTTATAGAAAATTAAAAGATCTACAACTTTTGTTTAGAGCATTTTTCTCTACAGAGCCTAGTTTAGCGTGAAAGCGTGATTTTCCGTATTTTTAAGCCAAACTGAGTTCGATTGTCATTTTGCGTCATTCACTCGTGATTAAAATAAGGTTATGTTTTTGAGGTTAGTTTTTGTTTATTTCTAATATTTTATTAATAATGTTAGGTTTATTATTAATCATTTGCATTGGCAAGAGAAAGTTGTGTGAGTGTTTCACACCAGATTTTTAATAATAAATTAATCTGCCCTGTTACAAGAAATTACCACCTGCTGCTGATAGTTACTTTCTTCAGAAATACTGTAATACTCCAGCCTTTTTTTCCTTTTCTACGAAAACTTTTACGACCAAATACTGGACATGCAGGCATTTTGAGGTTACCTTCAGTAACCAATTTAATATTATAGTATTTTTTCACAGGTCAATCACTTTTGTCTATTTGGAATGTGATGTCATAAATGAAGAGTACAATGTTATATCACTATTAGTTCAGAGATTTTAATAGGATTTGTGGTAAAATATATGAAAATTTAAAGGGATGAGCTCGAACTGGCACGTTATTGAAGTTACGAGGGTTATCCAGAAAATAACCTCCGTTTTGAAATAAAAAGTAAACGAGTGAAGATACAAAAACTTTATTATATACATATTAAAACTACAGTTTTTTTTCTATTTTTCGATATAGTCGCCAAACAGATTCAAGCACTTGTCGTACCATGGAACAGTCTTTGAAATACCCTCTGCATAAAAATCTGCTGCCTGTGAATGTATCCAACCATTCACGGCGTTTTGAAGCTCTTCGTCATTGGTGAACTGCTGAGATGCAAGCCACCGCTTCATGTTCGGGAACAGGTGAAAGTCACTAGAAGCCAAGTCCGGGCTGTGTGGGGGATGATCGAAAACGTCCCATTTAAACTTGGTCAAAAGTTCATTTGTTCTTCGAGCTGTATGAGAGCGAGAAAACAAATGAACTTTTGGCCAAGTTTAAATTGTACGTTTTCGATCATCTCCCATACAGCCCGGACTTGGCTTCTAGTGACTTTCACCTGTTCCCGAACATGAAGCGGTGGCTTGCATCTCAGCGGTTCGCCAATGATGAAAAGCTTCAAACGCTGTGAATGGTTGGATACATTCACAGGTGGCAGATTTTTATGCAGAGGGTATTTCAAAGACTGTTCCAAGGTACGAAAAGTGCTTGAATCTGTTTGGCGACTATGTCGAAAAATAGAGAAAAACTGTAGTTTTAATGTGTGTATAATAAAGTTTTTGTATCTTCACTCGTTTACTTTTTATTTTAAAACGGAGGTTATTTTCTGGATGACCCTCGTATATAAGACAGTGGCTGCCCTAACATTGACATATGGCAATAAGGCCTGGGTGTGGAGGAAGATATATGAAAATTCCATTTAGTTGGCAGAGATGTGTTTCTTGAGATGCGTTAGGGGGTGTAATAATTTGGTTGGTTCAGAAATGAAGATAAATGGCGAGAGTTAGATGTGTGATCCCTTATAATGCGCAGTTCTACAACATGGAAAGGTCACGGTACTCCTGGACGAGTTGCAAAACCTTTTTTGTTACACCACTCCATTTTTCACTTCACCGTGGTTCTCTCTAAAATGAATGAAGAAATGGTGTTCGGTTCATCCCCACTCCTTCATGCTGCGCGGCTTCCTTTGATCCCGATTAATAACCAGTTGGTTTGGAATCAGCATTCGGCATGACCGCTCGGCACATTGTGGGGCAAGCCAACTATGTGCCTACACTTGCCATTGGTCAATGTCGATCTATGCCATTCTGCGTAGTGGGGACGTGGCTTTGAGGAGACAATTATGGAGTACCGCCGGAAATGGACCAATCATTTTGAAAAAATGTCTGCACACAGGATTCCTAGACTGGTCACAAGTTACAGTTTGGATGGCACGATCTGGGACGACCAGTGCTAGGTGGATACCATTATGGGTCCTGGGACTGAATCGTTTTGTGAAGAAAGAAAAAGAAGGAGGAGGAGAAGAAGGAGAAGGAAAGAAGAAGAAGAGGGTATTGCACCTGCTGTTGGAATGGCATGAAAATATTTATGAGAATACTGAATAATATTCATGAACTTGCCTTCAGTTTAACTCTGCAGAAAAATACACAACTGAACAGAGTGTGTGTACACAAGTGGACTATGTGTGTGACCTTGAGTTACATGGAAGTGAGAAACTATGTTCCAAATAATATGGGTGTCACAGAACTGGTGATTTATCGTAAGACATGTGCATTGACATATTTATTCTATAGTCTTTCGGCGATAGGTAAAAAACCGTGTTTCATAGTAACCAAATTTTATCGTGTAACTGTTGTTAAATTTGTCACAATACATTCATTCATGTAAAATGATTTTGTTTTAGGCGAGTATTGTCATCACGTGATGAATCAAGGTTAGTCAGTCCAACATCCGGCAGTAATCCGTTGTTACCTCCTGGAAGCTGCATCGCTACGGCGACTACCACTATAACAACTACAACCGTTTCATCGCCGGTGATGGCCGGAACTATCGCAACTACTGTCACCACTACTACACCACACAATACGACTCAAGTCAGAAGGTATACTATCATCTCTAATAAACTGCGATATATTACAATCGTTCACTTATAATTTTATATTTTATCGATTCTCAGGTGTATTCAAGTAATGTTTTTTTAAAAAAATATGATAGTGTAATATAATGATGACTTTTTTTCAGTTTTACCAGCCTGTTAATGGAATATTAAGTAGCATTGGCTTCTAGCTAGGGGTCTTTCAAGTTTGTTTCTCAAGTCAGTTCTAAAAACAAAAGTTGCAATGATTTATATAAGGCATTCTTCACTGTGGGTTGGTACAGAGAGTTGGGAAAGTTACTGTGCAGTGGTTTCTTTGGATTTGTGCATTCTTTCACCGTTAGATTGGTTGCCCTGTGCCTGTATGTCTGTCGTTATTTGTACTGAGATTTTAGCGGAATTCGTTAATCAATTAACAGATGTGGAAGTGGCACGGTTGGTTGTTACAAGATGGCACCACAGCACACAAATTTAACATTTCAATATTTTTCTTGAGTCTTTGGTGAGCGAATCATTTCCAAGAATTTGCAGCTGGCAAGATTGTCTGATCTGACTCCTTCAGATTACTTTTTATGGGGGTCGGGCTAAAAAACAGTTTATCGCAACAGACCGCACACGATGGGTGAACTAAATACCGCAATAATGGTATCATTCAAGGAATTCAAGGTTCGTGAGTTGGTTAAAGTGTTTGAAAACAAATTGAAACGATCGCAGTGTTGTATTGATGCCAAAGAAGGCCATTTGCAACACTTTTCATAAATAATTCAATAATGTGTAATAAGGTAGTGACTAAAGTAAATATTTATTAAGAAAGTTCAGTTATTTCACTTCCATAATTCAAGTGCACACGTGTATTTATCTGTACACCTCTCGGCCGACCATGCCTATTTCGGAGGAATTGAAGCAGCGTAGTGGCTTTAGAGCGCTACCTAGGAGGGGAACCCACAACCCAAATGAGTGGGTGCGGTCACTCCCCTCAGTACTCGTGTAAACGTTGGACGAGTCACCGTCGAGCTCGTTACGCAGCTAATGCTTTGCACGTGGCTCTACCACTCATGGATGTTCTGCGCACAACCGTGTACTACGAATGGCACTCAGAGGTGCCTACAGTCAGCGCCCGTTACCTCAAAAGCAAGCAAGGACAGGGTACTTTACTTTTCTTTACTTTACAATAAGGGCGTTCAGGCTTCTGCAGCCCCTCCTCACCGCGACCTAAAAGATCTTTTGTGATTGCCCCTATTCCGATTACTGCAAGACCCACACTTTCGATAAAGCGCAGGATCTGCCTAGGATCTAGTGCACTTATCTGAGAAGGTGTTTACACAACCTTCCCCATCAGCGCTCTTCTTTTGCAGCCAACCACTTTGCAACTGCATATAAATATAAGTGTGCGACCCCCTGAGCCGCACAGACCTTAATGGCCAATATTTCATCTTAGAAGACGGTTATGTTACACCCAAGGGCCAGGGAAATCTTTCCCCCGGCCCCCCAGGCCCCCACTCCCGCTCTTCCGCTCATCACTGAGCCGTCAGTGTACCAAAAGGTAACCCCTTCCGGTATCACTGGCTGTCCCTCCGCCCACTCCTGACAATCAAAAAAAAAAAAAAAAAAAAAAAAAAAAAAAATTTCACCCTCAGTGTGTCGGAGAAGTCGTATGCTCTGTACATACGGTCCCGAGGACCACCTACCACACCCATCCCCTCAATCCCTTTGAAGATCTCGGTGTGGCCCATCTCCCCTGATGGGAACCCGATCCCGCCCTCCAGCCTTAAGGCAGTTCTTATCGCCTCCTTCTTCACTTGAACATGAATAGGAGGCAAATCAGACATCGCCTCCATAGTAGCCGTTGGACCAGTGCTCGTTGCACAACATATCCTTAGGCGGGCCAATCTCTTCAGCTTCCTCAGCCGATCTGTTCTTGGCCACCATACAAAAGCTTCGTACGTGACCATTGGCAGAATGATGCTCACATAAGCCCATTCTGCCATACGAGGCCTAAGCCCCCAAGTCCTCCCAAACGGACTCTTAAACATCCATAAGGCCTTTGCAGCCCTCTCAACAGTCCTTGACATGTGGCCCCTCCAAGTCAGGCCCCTATCCAGGACAACCCCCAGATACTTCACCTCAGGGGAGTAGCTCAAATCCACTCCTTCCAGAGTCAAAGCATCTAGAGCCATCTTCCTTTTCCTAGTAAAAGGAACAACAACCACTTTTAGTTGTCGTGTCAGCTAGGGAAATAATCAGTCCGCCCCTGCATAGCCCCGCGTACAGGGGTAAGGCAAAATACTGTAGGATTTAGCCAAGTATCCTACAGGCACCGTTAAGACACTGATCAAATGCCCCAGTGCAATCCACCCTTCGGCACGGTAAACGCCTGACACCACTGGGTTGGGCAAAAGCTACAGTAGGAGAAGTTGCATCTAGCACGGATAGAAAAAGTGCTAGATGCCAGGGACAAGGATCAGGATAGACAGACAGAAGCCCAGCATCTCAGCTCACCTCGGCGGGACCAAAGCATGGCTGAAAAGTAACCATAGGATGCCGAGGAGTTTCCAGAGGCACGGGCACGAAAAACTGCTACAGAAAGTAAGGGAGCAGGTGTGCTCTCTTGGACGTGATGCTTCGGCACATGCAAGCCAGCCGATCACTGACTTACTTCGCCTCCAAGGACAGGGTAGCTAAACTGCAGTTCTATGGGCACACTCTGTGTGGTCTGGGCCGTGCTCCCAATTCAAGTGCACAGCAACTTTCCGAACTTCTGGTATTTATAAACATGAAAACAATTCTCGGTTGATTCCAGATATGGGAGGTTCTGTTACATATATTAACCATTTTAATTAATATTGTTAACCCTTTCAGTACCAACGTTTGGAAAACAGGACGTCGATATATTTCACGTAGAGATTACATCCAGTTTACTGGATGTCCTTTAAGTTATACTTATAGGCTAACGACCGGATTATTGAACATTTCCAGAAAAACTTTTAAACAAAAATTAACGGAATTAAGTACAGTAGAACTCCAATTATCCGAATTAATTGGGACCATACCCTATTCGGATAATCAAAAATTCGGATAATTGGATTTTTACTAAAATTTTGGGTATTTTAAAGAAAAACACTAAATTTTCAGTACTGAATGTATTTTTGATTAATATTAACATTTTTAATAATTTTACTACAAAAAATGTACTGAATAATAATACATACTGTATTTATATTGTTTAAAAAAAAGTTCTTACTTGCTAAACATTTCAGTCAATGTAACCTGCTTGACGGTCTTGATCCGTTTTCGTGCAGCCAAGTCCCGCATCCGCTTTACCGTGAGAAGCTGCATGTGGTCACATTCAGGTTGGCGCTCCATCCACCTTAACGCCGTTTCAAGGCCGGAAAATGCTTCGCTAGCTGATGGTCCTGTATCTGCTTCAACTTCCACATAAACGTCATCTTCTTCCTCAACACTTTCTTCTCTCACACTTTCAATAAGTTCTTCATCACTTAAAATTTGATAACCAGGGTCTGATGAGTCACACATCACCCACTCTTCTACATCTTCAGCGCTAACTTCTGAACATCCAGGAATTTTTAGAAGAATGTTCCTTAATTCCTCCAAATCATCTTCATCTGCCTCCTTTTCTTTTGCTTGGGCTTCTTTTTCTGTTTTCTCCATTTCCTTCTCTTCTTTAGTTGATATGCCTTTCAACTTGTTCCACGCACCCCTTAATGTGACAGTTTTAACCAGACTCCAAGCTTCCGCCACCATGTAAGCGCAATCTTTCAAATTTATTTTCTTGTGGTTACTCAACACACATTCTTCGTCTTCTCCCTCTACTAAAAGTTTCCTTAATAGCTGTCTTCTGTAGTGACGTTTCATTGTCTCTATAACAGACTGGTCCATTGGTTGCAACAAGCTTGTTACGTTTGGCGGTAAAAAGATGGTTTTAAACTGGCCTTTTTCTCTTTCCATCAGTTCTTCAGTGGGATGAGTTGGCGCATTGTCAACAATTAAAAGAACTTTACTGCTTTCTTTTCCCAAAGATTTTTGGTGTTTTTTCACTTCAGGAATAAAAACTTCATCATACCACTCAGTAAACAACGCAGCAGTCATCCAAGCCTTGGGTTGGTTTTTATAATGAAGGGGAAGTTTTTTTACATTTTTAAATGCTCTAGGCCTTTTTGACTTTCCAATCAAAAGGAGGGGTATTTTATGATTTCCCGTAGAGTTCGCACAGTTAAGCACCGTAACACGATCCTTACTAACTTTATGTCCAGGAGCACTAATCTCTCTTTTAGATGCTAACGTGGTTTTCGGCAAAGCTTTCCATACAAGGCCAGTTTCGTCGGCGTTGTATAAAAATTCTGGATCGTATGAGTCCGTCACAACTTTAAATTTTGCAATAAAACTTTCTGCGGCTTTTGGGTCTGCTGATAACTTCTCACCACTTAAATCTAGTTCACGGACACCATGCCTAGATTTAAAATTTCTCAACCACCCGTTACTTCCCTTAAAGGAAGAATAACCTAATTTTTCAGCAAATATTTTTGCTTTTTCACAAAGAATCGGACCGGAAATCGGGTTTCCCGTAGAACGTTGCTGCAAAAACCATTTAAACACGGCATCCTCTAAATCTTTGTTTGTTGCTGTCTTCATTGATTTTCTTGAAGAACTTCCATCTTCGTTTTCAAGCACTGATACGAAGTTTATAAGTGTAGCTTTATTCTTTTTAATGTCTGAAATTGTTGCCTGTCCAACACCATATATCTCGGCCAACTGCTTACCGGTAACTCCTTTATCAGATTGCTCAAGAATTTTTAATTTGTCTGCTAATGTCAACACAACACGTTTTCTTTTAGAGGCCATGATAAACGATAACACAACACAATAACGAAATGAGAAACGATAGTCACAGTAGCAGGTCAGTGACACACTGACTGACACATAGACACAATTAGAACAGACAGAGCTGGAGAAAGAGTGTGAAGGGGGGAGGAAGACAGTAGCCAATAGTACGTAGAACAGACAGTGACTCATCATCCCCAGCCCAGCGCCTATTATACTCTAGCTTCGCGGAAGGAAGGACAGTATAGCTATACTGTACATATACAGTATTACAGTAAGTGTAGTTTTCGTTTTCAAACATTCGTTCTGTAAGTGATTCGGATAATCGGCGATTCGGATAGTTGGAGTTCGGATAATTGGAGTTCTACTGTATTTTGAAACCAACTCCGTGGCGTAATGACTAGCGCACTAGCCTACAAAGAGAAAGGTCCTGGGTTCAATTCCCGGCTAAGGTCTGAAAATTTTAACACGTTAAAACCACTGTTAAGGTACCGAAACCCACAGTAGTTGTTTATGACTAAGCTGTTAATGCGACTTTAAACTAAAAAAAAAACTATTTTGAATATTTTTTGTGTTAAAACAATTTCTTTTTTTGTAGACACAATAAAAATTCATTTTTAACACGACATTGTATTTTTTTGTAACGTTGATATTTTTATCAGCAATGGCCTGCAAGTTTTTGAAATAAGGGCTGGTACTTCTTGTACACCCTTATTCAAATTAAATGGCACATAAGATTAAACTTTTAAATATTGTTTTGGCACTGAAAGGGTTGACCAACGTAGGGTGGCACCATTTATTGTGGTTTTGTTCATTTATTGGTATGGTTGTGTTGTTAGTGGTTTCTCTCTCTCTATGGTAATGAATTGTCATGGTAACTTTCAACTTAATAAATTGGACTCTACAGTTGCTTAGCAACCATCAGAACAATTAAATATAAATTTCAATTTAAAATATTACTTCATTTCTGGTATATAAAATTTCACACACACAGAACAATCGTTAGAAACATGTTTTTTGGGTTCGGGAATCTGAAAACGTGTATTTCCGGTGAAAACTTGATTTCGAAAAATCGTCATGAAAACAATACTTTTCTTCCCTATATATCTTATATTTATAAAATTTGATGTTTGTGTGTGTGAATTTATGTTCCCCTTTATCTCCTAAATTACTGAACCAATTTTCATGCAGCTTTTTTCCATGTTGTAACTATGATGCCGGTGTAGGTTTTAGGCTTTTGAAACCCTTAAAAAGTTAGCCCTAAAGGGTTGAAAATAATGTTTTATGTCCTACAATAAGGCTTTTATGAGGTTAGATAACCTGGTGCTTTTAAACCAGTCGATGTGATTCAAATAAAGATTTGTCACAAATAAAGTCATATGATTTAGCAAATAGCGACGTGGTGCTAACGATCAGCTGGTGATAATAACATCACATGATAATTTTATTCTATTTTATTATGTAGATACGAATTTGTATTGTTGAGTATTTTATAAAAGAAAAGTTCCGTGTTTATTTAATTTGTTTTAATTTTTTTTTTAATTGGTGAGTGATCAATTGCTTTGATATTTTTATTTTACTACACAATTTCTGCTACATATTTAAAAAAAAAGTGATTAGACCATTTTTCGCGTGCAAAGCCGCGACGGGGCATGCTAGTAACTAATAAAAACAAATCATAATGCACCTGTAATGAACTGAATAGTCAAGCAGGGAAATTTTTTTTTCTATTTGTAAACATATTAAAAAAATAGACAAACATAAATGGGGAAAAGCGATAAAGATACAATTATTCCATTTCATTCTGATTAAGTTAATCTATATTAATAAAATTGTGATTTTGTCTATACAATTTTTCAAAATGCCCCAAATTTTGTTTCTACACCAGATCTACCAATTAAACATTGAAAATAAGTTCAGCTAAATGTTTGTCTGTTTGTATGTTACGGCATCATGCAAGAACTGCTCAACCAAATTCAATGAATTTCATTATTTAGGTTCTGTACATTATCGAAATGAAAATAGGCTATAAATTTTTTTAATATGTGATTTGAAATATCACACAAAATAAGATGTTTTTGGTTGATGAACATAAGCTACGGTTAGCGTCTCAAACAGGTCATTGAGTCAATATGAATACATTGAGATATACAGCGTGATTCAATAACATGGAAACAATTTCAATCAGCTATATTTCCTAAACTGGATGTTATATTTTAATTCTGTAAATTACATTTGAAAGAGGAAATAACAAAGTTATAAATAACGACACCAGAGCGCTCCAGCACCGCATTGTTGCCGTCAGCTGTGCAGCCGCGTACTGCGTCAGTTGTAAGCAAGATGGCTGCTATGGAACACAAGATTTTTTGCGTGCGTGATTACAGTAGAACCGAGTCTGCAACTGCGGTGCAGCGTGCATTTCGGCTTAAGTTTAACGTCGAACCTCCAACGAGGAAGAGCATTTATCATTGGAATAAACAATTTGACAAAACTGGCTCTCTGTGTAAAGTCCAGGCAGACCTCGAGTATCGGAGCAGAATGTGGAACGCGTTCGAACTAGCCTTGAGCGTAGCCCTATGAAATCAACCCGTAGAGTGAGTATGGAACTCGGACTACCGCAAACAACTGTCTGGCGTGTATTGAGGCGCCGATTATTGTACAAACCTTACCGTTTGCAAATGCTACAGGCTCTTCGCTGGGGCGATAAAATACGGCGTGTAGAATTTTGTGACCGTATGCTCCAACACATGGAAGATGAGTTGTTTCTGCCTCGAGTGATTTTTAGTGATGAAGCCACATTTCATCTAAGTGGGAAAGTCAACAGGCATAATGTTAGGATCTGGGGGCTACAAAATCCCCATGTAACAGTGGAACATGAGCGGGACAGCCCGAAAGTTAATGTTTTTTGCGCGTTGTCGCTGACAAAAGTTTATGGGCCTTTCTTTTTTGATGAGAATACGGTTACTGGGGAACCGTATCTTAGAATGCTACAAAACTGGCTCGTTCCTCAAATGAATGAAGATTCAGGAGATTACATTTTCCAGCAGGACGGAGCTCCACCCCATTGGCATCGCAATGTTCGGCGTTTCCTAAATGCATCCATACGTCAACGATGGATAGGTCGCATGGCGAATGACGACTCTCCACTTCAGTTTTGGCCACCGAGGTCTCCAGATCTCACACCCTGTGACTTTTTCTTGTGGGGGTTCGTGAAAAGTGCAGTTTACATACCACCTCTTCCCACCAATTTGAATGAACTAAGGAATCGTATCACAGCTGCAGTCAACTCAGTGACCCAAGACATGCGTCAGAGAGTTTGGGATGACTTCAGTTACCGTCTAGATGTTGTATGTGCAGCCGGAGGAGGACACATTGAACATCTATAAACTTTCATGTATGTAAATTAAAATTTAAAACTTTCTCTTTCAAAATGTAATTTACAGAATTGAAATATATCATGTAGTTCAGGAAATACAGCTTATTGAAATTGTTTCCATCTTATTGAATTACTCTGTATTATCATATTTCAATAATGGCTAATTTACATTCACTAAAGTAATCATTATTGTTGGACATTCAAAATTAACTACGCCTCTGAAAGTAATAAAGCGCTGCGTGTATCTTGATTTACACCAAGATCTTGCCTTTATTTTACGTCCAAAACAATTTTTTTTCATTAATAATAATGCTGACATTGAAAGGAGGTACGAATAGATAACAATGCATGATTAAAGCGTATCAGACCTGACACGGATCGAACTCGGTACACCAACAGACCGTCCATAACACCAAGAAAACCGTTCAAAGAATGGGCATTTTAGCTAGTACATTATATACCAGGTTTGATGGGACAGTTATTGATCTGTAGTGCGCCAAATTTTTTAAACGGTATTTGGCGAGAAATCTTGTCAACGCGTATCAAAGGGTTAATGGGTTAAATATGTTGGATGTTACCATGACAAATTAGTAAGGTATTGAACTTATTTGTCTCCCTTGTATTCTATTATCTGTATTAATTATCTCTAAATGTTAAATGTTCATTAAACTTTACAAGTGTCTCCACCAGTAACAAAGTCTGCACAAATATGTTTGTCTTTGCACTTACAAAGTTATGTCTCACAAATTTAAAACTTTATTTTTTTTATGTATTTATTTTTCTTGTAAGAGGCCAAGTTCGGACTATGTGAGGTGACTTTAGATGTTTTTGGTAGCTCTCTTTTCCAGCCCACATTCTCAGCATTTACTCAATGTAGGCTTTTCTTCTTTCTTCTGTCCACCTGTTGTTCTGTTTTTTTTTTTCACAGAAGCCCTTAAAGTCCATAACTAGTCTGAATTTGGTTCGGGTCGTTATATTTTCACAGTTTATTCTGGTTTTCTCATTATCATTTCTAACTTTCTTCTAAAAGTTCATAATTTTAATATTTTAGAAATTACAAATACAAAATGTTTGTACCTAAAGTTCAGCCGTTCTTAGTTTGCTCCAACTGTCAACAAACCAAAGCCAGCTGCTACAGGGTGCACGCTAGAGTCCACGACTTTATGGATGTCGTATTCCTATTAAGTTTACTATGTTTTAAATTATAAGTACTTAAAGTACTAAAAACATCAGTCATGATATGATGTTGGCCTAACAATTTCATTTATAAAAATACTTTTAAAAGTATTTTGTATTTAATAACTTTTAAAAGTATTTTGTTGTTACTTTTTAATCAGCGTGTACTCATTTTTATATTATGTGCATGCTCAGTGACGTCATTATTTGTTTACATTAGGAGCAAACTAAGAGAGGCTGGACTTTAATGTTGTTTGAAAATATTTTACCACTGAAGTCAATGTTGTTGATTGCATAATTTCTAAGAATCTTAGTTTGTGGTCGCTATATTTTTGATTTTTTTCTTTTTTCAATATCGTACTAGATTTTTTTTATACTATCAAACACATATGTGTTTGTTAGTTGGGGTGTTAGTTCTAAAACAGAATTTTTATGAATTCTGTTTTAGAATGAATTCTTTGATTTACAATTTGGTTTTTTAATATTTTTTGTTGGTTAACATTATGAGAATGTTATTGGTTATTTTCTTGCTTACAAAATTTGTAAATATAAAATGACATTAGTTTTGAAAAATTGAAAAGATAAAGAGGTAAAGTTTTTTTAACTTTTTAGTTCTTCCTCTGAAGATTGCTCGTCTTTTTTTTTTTTTTGTTTAACATCCGACTTAATGCTAATGCAGACAGTGAAGGATGAAATGATTTTTTGTAACGTATAAAAATATGCTGTGCCTGAATGGGATTTGAACCCAAGACCGCATGATGAGAGGTGAGCACGAAAAGAAAAAAATTGTTGTTGAAAGGTCCAGTAAGTTTTATTGTGTTTTCTGAAACAGCCGATGTCCAATAAATAAATTTTACCCCTCTCTGTCATTCTACCCACTGGGTTTCTGTAGGAGTAAAATCGTTGCCACTAGTCAGTTGTTTAACAGCTGATTTTCAGAGATGAAGGTTCCTGGTTCAAATCCTAGTTAAGGTAGTTACTTTTATACGGATCTGAATACTAGACAGTGGTTGTGGGTGTACTTTGATGGTCTTTTTCTTCTTCTTCTTCTTCTTACTATCAAGGATTAGGCATATGCCTGTTCCGAACTCACAAACCATCCTGCACGTCCACACAAACACCGTACATCTCGACTACTGCCATCTTCTTTGAGGTCTTCCCACCTCCCTTCTTCCAACCGGAACATATTCTGTCACTTTTAGAGGTATTCTCTTCTCTGTCATCCGTTTCGAAATGTTGCTTCCATTGATTCCGATACTCCTCCACTTATTCATTCAAGCTAAATACACCCAACTCGGATCTAATTTGCTCGTTATATATTAGATCCAGCCACAAACAGCTGTTCACCCTTCTTAAAAACCTCATTTCAGCTAATTGGATCCTACTTTCTCGGCGTTTTGTGGTAACTTATGACTTACTTCCATAAAGAAGGACTGGGGCTGCCATTACCTTGTAGAACTTCACTACTGTCTCTGTTCTAGCTCTGTTACCCAGTGTCCTCTTAATCGTACTACAAATAGCTTGAACTTTGATGGTTTGGGTTCAATTAACTGTACTCTCTGAGTCTGTACAAGAGTGTACCTATTCACTCGTCAAGACATATCATCCTCATCTGATTGGGTCATCTGATGGGGTTGCTTATTGTTCTCAATTGAACAGATTCCAACGTACACAACATTAAGAATAAATGAAAAAAATGTCTTACCATTCTTGTAGTGTTGCCAACTTTTAAATATTAATTTTTTTTATTAGTTTTATTACTATTCTAATTTCTCATGGTTATTATATTATTTCAAAAATTAAATTATTATTATTAATTTGTTGTAAACTACAAACCATAAATAATTTTTTTTTTCTATTTTAGAAAAAACACATTGGAGTTTTACAGTAACAATTTATTATGGTACAGTATACAATGAAATTTTAAGTTAAATTTTTTTTTTTTGAATAGATAAATAAGTAGTAGGATTTTTTTGATTTAGGTTTTTTTGTTATTTTGTGTACTATTTTCGTTATTATTTAGTTTTTGATGGAAATTTAGTTGAATATCACAAGGGGTATTTTTTTAAAAATAAGGTTCGTTTTTTAATAAGACCAAACACAATTTTCATTTTTGTTCAACTTTTGTCGTGTACGTGTTTAACATGTTTTTGAATTCAGCCGTTTTGTGAAGAACCTCCAATTCGTGAGTGTAGTTTTCATTTTGGTTCATTGAATCGTTGACCACAATGGAACAATGGTTCATGAAACTGACCTTGAAACCTGTGGAAATTCAAATAACAAATCGTGAATCGTTAATCCTCGGGAAATTTGTTTTCTATGTCATGAACCAAATCTTTAGAAATCGCAGAAGGTTGGCCAGGGGGTAGCTCATCATGCACATTAACTGTCCTGTCCTTGAACATTCTCATCCACTTTCAAACTACTCTGTCACTTATTGCATTATCACTGTAAACTTCACATACGAGGGCAGTCCAGAAAGTCTGTCACGTTTTGATATAAAAAAAAACTAACTACAAGAAAAAAATTTTATTATATACATTTGAAAGTGCAACTAAAATGCTATTTTTCTACATAATCACCAAACAAATTAAGACACTTATCATAGCGGTGAACTAATTTTGAAATGCCGGCGTCATTAAAGTCTACTGCCTGTGATTTTAACCAGTTAGTCACACCCTCCTGCAGCTCCGCGTCGTCGTCAATTTTTCTGTAACAATTTCGTGCAGTAAACTTTTTGAAATTTAGAGAAAAAAGCAATAGCTCCCTTATGGTGAATCGACGGTCTTCTCTAATCTTCTCATTAACTTTATTCACAATGTCATCAGTCACGAAGCTTGGCCGTCCACTTCGTTCTTTACATTAGTTCGGCCATTTTTGAACTGAATGCACAAACGCCGTACTCCACTTTCAGTGTAAACATAGTTCCCATAAACTTCACAGATTTGGCGATAAATCTCAATTGGTTTATTGTTTTTAGCCAACAAAAACCATATTATCGACCGTACTTCACAACTGGCGGGATTTTGAATTGCGGCATACATTTTAAATTGTTGTTGAAAAACTACGAAGAGCGACACAGACCTCTCACTAGCATGGCCGGATAGCCACTGAACGGAGAAATGCCGCGGCACCAAAATGGCTGCAATAGCTTCGCCCCTAGCGGCTACTACGCAAAACATGACAGACGCAAAACATGACAGACTTTCTGGACTGCCCTCGTATTAGGGTAAGCGCACAGTGAACGCTGGTTGCTGGTCGCTTACAAGCGGGGGCTTGCTAGTAGGAATAGACCATTATTTATTTTAATTGGACGTCTCACAGTAAACACTGGTGGAGAAAGCTGCGCACTGGTCACCACCTGTGCATATCAGCTCACTGGTTTGTTTTGAATAAACCTGCCTGCTGCTTGCCTAGGTGGTTGCTAAGTGTACTTGGCATCGTGTAATATGTATTCATAAATAATAACAACTTGTTAATTAATTTTTAACATAGGTTTATAAAAATAACTTTAAAAGATTATTACTGGCCAAACAATGCTTTATAATATTTAATATCGATAGTCAAATACGTAGTTCAAAATACGTTTAAAATGTTTTCAAAGTAATCACAAATTTTTCTTCCGGTAATATTGGTTGCTTGTGCAAGTTGCACCATTGTTTTTGAAAACGAGTTCTACTTTAGACAATATAAAATTAAACGTTTCCAGAGTCATTCTCAGGCATTTTAAAAAAATCTGTCTGTATTTTTTTTAATTGTGGAAAATGATGATTATGCTGAACAATTTTCTTTTCTTATTAATGTCACCAACGGTATCGTCTTTAAATGATAATAATTTCGTGAAAACGTTTTCCATTAGAAATAATTTATCACTGCTGTTACTTGAACTCATGTTGAATATCGACAACTGAATGAAAGTTAAGCGCGTAGTTACATGCTCCCACTATGCGCGTTCACCACCGTGAATCAGTACCTGCGACCAGCGTTCACTGTACGCTTACCCTTAGATGGTGAATTTTCACTGCTGCCAAGTTTCTTGCATTCAAGAATTGAATTACAGCTGTTTTCGCTCAGTCGGGAAGTGATTAAATTTTCTTAAACATTATAAACTTTTATAGCTCAGCACATTAGGAGACAGTATGGTTGCAATTGGTGTATAAATGCGCACTGACACCATGTGCAATCTGATGATCATGTGCCATTCTCACACTTGCATTCACAAAGGAAAAAATAAAATGGACCTTATTAAAAATAAAATGGTATTTATGCTTTAAACCGACCACCATCCGCAGGTCACTTATGCGTTAGAAACAACAATACAAATTATATTGAGAACAAAATTTTAATAATGTACTTCACAATTTACATGAGTTTACGATGACTACATTTCTACGACTCACAGAATGCAGCGATATCATTCAGGAGTGTTAATCGGTGATTTTCGCTGCTGCTGACTGCCACATGTATTCCCTGAGATAAGAATCCAAGTGATTGTGAACTGTACCTCTTTGTTTCTTATTTCGCCATTTTGCTGATCCCCTGATGCATTCTACTTGTTGAACTTCAGTGTTGTTGTTTAGGTGATCACCCTGTAGGCTGGTTTGAACGTGTAGAGGTTTCACTACATAAAACGAGGAGTCAGGTGGTTTACCATTGCCACAACTCACTCAATGAAAAAATACGCTTATTAGCATGCCGGGCCCACTCTACAAATGACACCTTCACTTCATTCACCACAGGGCCCAACTGTATAACGAAATTCATTACTTTCAGAGGAGACAACTCTGATTAGTGTCTTTTACACCTCTAAAATGATCATTTAATTGGCTCATTAGTCATTTAGTTGTCATTTAATTGGCTGACCGACCATGTGATAAGAAACAAAACTATTTATTTTAGCCCTGCAATGAACAGATTGAGTGTAAATAATTTGACACGCCACCTGTCGTCTGTTATGGGCAGAAAAAAAAGTGTCAGGGATAATGAAACTGAATTTATGATTCATTAAGGTGTTGAAAATGTGCATCTTCAAACTCATCTGTTTTGTATCCCCTCAAACAGTCGGATGTAATTGCGCTAGCTGGTTCAATATCGGATCTAATTGCGCTAGCTGGTTCAATATCGGATGTAATTGCGCCAGCTGGTTCAATATCGGATGTAATTGCGCTAGCTGGTTCAATATCGGATGTAATTGCGCTAGCTGGTTCAATATCGGATGTAATTGCGCTAGCTGGTTCAATATCGGATGTAATTGCGCTAGCTGGTTCAATATCGAATGTAATTCCGCTAGCTGGTTCAATATCGAATGTAATTCCGCTAGCTGGTTCAATATCGGATGTAATTGCGCTAGCTGGTTCAATATCAGATGTAATTGCGCTAGCTGGTTCAATATCCAGTTGATTTTAAATTGAACTTTTCCAGTAACCTGTGGGTGGGGATTGGTTATTGCACAAGTAAAAAATACCCCTTTTATTTTTTATTCTCTGTTGTTCACATTTAAACTATATTCTGCACAATTTATAGTTTTTGTGGTAGACTACAAAGTTTTATCGTGCATTGTGTCTTATTGATGATGTTTTGAGTAGTTTGTTTTTTTGTTTTACTTGGTTTGACGTACGTTATTCACTTATTGTAATCTGCGTATGTTAAAAATCATAATTTTCACTTTTTATTTTACTGTCGTGTTGTTGTTATAAATTTTTTCTATTTTTCTGTTGGTTTATTATATTTTGATGGTTATTTAGAACAGGTATTTGATTGATGTTCTTGATCGTATTTTAGAATGTTTTCAACTATTTTTTTCACTGTACTGTCCACCAATTCTGGAAATGTTGTGGCCCTGAAACTGTTTTGAAAAACAGAATATTTTATGCATATATTTGATTTGTCGGTAAATAAATTATCTGATTTCAACTTTTGAACTTTATACAATTTTATTTAAATTCGTAAAAATGTTTTTTTTTTGTTTGTATTTGTGCAGATTTGTTAGTTCCATGCTATTTTATTTTTATTTGTGTATTGACTGTACAAGATTGTGTAAGAATAAAATATGTACACACCGTTTTATCTTTTTGAAGTTGTCTATGTAAACTCCAATGTGTTGGAAAAAGTCTCAATGTTTTACAATTTGTTTGTTATGCACTATTTATTTATTTTTTTATCTTACTACTGCTTAAAAATGCATAATTAATACTTTTAAAGTTTTACTTTTGTATTTCTTTTTCGTGGTTTAAAATTAGATTTCATTTTAACTAGTTTTCATGTATAATTTTATTAAGATGCTCAAAATAAATTATCCGTTATTAAATAATTAATCGTAGAGGAAATAAATACAGTCGAACTCGGTTTTAGCGTCATTGAAGGGACAGATTAAATTTTACCATTATATCCGAGTGACGTTATAACAAAGTTAACGCTTGTGTCAACGTAAATCTAACTAAACTAAGAATATTTCGTTTACATTACTACTAATTTAGGTAATGTGCTAAACGTTTTTTATTTGCGATTTTTAAATCTTAATACCCTAATAAAATAGATTAATAACCACTCTGTGTAAGTAGGTATACTTTATTATGTATTAAAATATGGAAACTAAAATACATATTTGTAAGTACATAAACTTACTTAATGGTACGTTATCTACTTTATTGGAAGAAATCAGTGATTTTCTTTTGAACACCTTGTTCTGCGGAATAAATCCTCTCTGTACTGTCTCTCGGTGTCGGTGAAATCTTAACAAAGTTTCAGCTGCTAGCATTGCCTCCTGTAATGTTGGCGTAACGGTGTCCTCTTCATCTTCCTCTTGGTCAATCGCTTCTTCAGTATTAGAGAATTTTCTTAAATGTAGATAGTCTGATGTGAAAGTTAGGGACAGTGTTACCTAACCTATTAAGTGTCACATGTCACATGAGGGTGCAGTCCCAAAACTGACCTTGACGTAGATCAATCAGTAGGTGGTACAGACACACATATGAACAGCTTAACAAAATCATTTCAATCCCTTCGCACAAGCAAACACTATTCACTAGTAGACTATTGTACTATATTACTGTATATTGTATTTTTCTTTTTCAAATAATTTACTGATAAATAACGGAGGAAGAGTGCTTGAACAAGTTTCTCATTTCAAATATCTTGGTAATGATGTTTCGTATGACTTTGACAAAGATGTGCTTTACAAACTATCTAAATTTCAAAGCATTTGTGGTAATATACATAAACATCTGAAACGGAAAACAAGAAAAGATACGAGACTTAAGTTTTACGATACAATTGCTGTCCCTACTTTGATGTATGGCAGTGAGTCCTGGATACATACGAGAAAGGTAGATAGCAAAATCCAGGCTGCAGAAATGAGATTCTTACGAAGTGTATATGGATGCAGCCGAAGAGATAGGCTACGAAATGAAGAAATTAGAAAAACACTGAATGCTTTACCGTTGCTAGACAGAATCAAGCAGAACAGGAACAGATGGTGCAGCCATTTGAATCGCATGCCAGGCGAGAGAATACCAAAAGCCGCCAGAAACTACAAACCTACAGGAAGAAGAGATATAGGACGACCGAGGAACAGATGGGTACCGGAACAGGTTCAAGAAACCTAATCCTTGGAAGTGAAGAAGAAGAAGAAGAAGATAAATAACGGCAAATTCACAATCGTTGTATGTGAAGTAAAAAATGATTTCATCGAAAAAATTTTGACGCAACAACTGAGTTAATGACGTTAATAAAGGGGTTTTCCAGATAGAAGTTTGACGCAACGCCTAAAAAAAATGACGTTAAGTTCGAGTTGATGTAAAGTTTGAGGCCGTTAAAACTGGGTTCAACTGTACTTTAGAATCAGACCAAAATGTCACGTTAAACTGTTTACTATTTTGAGCTGTGCGAGTTATTCACCAGATTTCTCTTTTGAATTTTTTTGTATTTTCACGGTATTGATACAGTAGCTAAGTTTAAATCAATATTCTATGATAATAATTATGAAAGGGTATTTTATTGTGTAAGCACTTGAATTTAGTTTAACTGTAAACATTATTATCTTGTTCTCTTTTTTCTCTCGTATCTTTGGTATCGTTTTATTTATTTGACTCTTGTGTATTCTGTGTATTGTATACGTATACGATAGGTGTGAACAGTAAGTTGTGTATTTTTGTGTATTGTGTATTTCAGCGGTAGTGGTGTAAGTGTGAAGCCTCCGCTAACAGCAGCTGGTGGTGGAAGCAGTAGTAGTCCATCTAGTACTGCTTCCACTCCAACTACTCCAGGCGGTAGTAAATTAAGCCCTGGAAACATCTTCAAAAATTTCTTCAAGTGCGTAACCTATCTATCACATCTTACTCTGTTTTTATCGCAAGAATTTCGCTCTATCTACTGCTACTACTACTACTGTTTTTGTTTTGTTTTTGTTTTTTTTAATATAATTAATCTATCATTTTTGTTTTTGATAATGTAGTATTTTTAGGGTCTATAAAGCACTGTGGTGGTTGAACGTGATATGGCTTACCGTCGTGCCATGAGAGTTGACGCATATGGCGACAGGATTTATTTTGGTGATACATTTAATTTGATGACAGAATTTGTTCATTTTTTTAACATCACACTTTGTGGTATGCCGTTGAGCCTGTGACAATTTTACAACATTCACCAGTACTTTGTGGTGATTAGTTGAACTATGTAATACTGGCTGCCGAAAAGTAATGGGTGTTTTATTAACGACGCAACCCTGATTATAAGAAGATAGAAGTTATATATTGGTAAATTTTCTCTCCCCCAATCGGTGTGTTGGCAACAGTATACTCAAGGCCAACTACCTAAGACAGTTAAAATGTTCCAGTCAAGCATTATTGTGGTGAAAGCAGTCGTTTCATTATATTGTGTCAGCCATGGTTTCCAAGTAAGAACCGGGTGTGTTATTAAGGACGCAACCTTGATTATAAGAAGATAGAAGTAATACATGGGTAAATTTTCTGTCCCCCAATCGGTATGTTGGCAACAGTGTACTCAAGGCTAACTACCTAAGACAGTTAAAATGTTCCAGTCAAGCATTAGTGTGGTGACAGCAGTCGTTTCGTTATGTTGTGTCACCAATGGTTTTTTCCAAGGAAGAAAGCATTGGGAGTCCATGGAAAACTTCCAAAAGTATGTTACAAGGTTCCTAACAGACATTCCTGTTCGGGAGTTTCAGGGTGTCTTCCAGGCGTGGCAGACACGTCTCTGCAAGTATATTGGTGTAGGGGGAGAGTATTCTGAATAATTTTAAGCGTTTGTACCAGTATGAACAATAAATCTTTTTTTTCAAAAATAAATCTTTATAATGCATCCTGCAGTTTGAAATTAATTCTATTTTATATAATGAATTTATATAATAAATTTCACTAACCTTCCTTTTTAACTGCGTCAACTTTTATTTTCACTTACACGTGTTTCGGTGGATCCACCATCATCAGAGTAAATAACATATAATTGAAACTAAAAACTTTATTTATTAAAAATCTATAGAAGATGATACATCTTCAGTCATTTGTATAAAACTGACTTAAAATTAATTTCCTCTAATTTTTCCCTTCTCATGTTTACTATAGATAGCAGCAGCAGTCAATATCACTTCATCATTCCTATGAGAAAGGAAAAATTAGAGGAAATTAATTTTAAGTCAGTTTTATACAAATGACTGAAGATGTATCATCTTCTATAGATTTTTAATAAATAAAGTTTTTAGTTTCAATTATATGTTATTTACTCTGATGATGGTGGATCCACCGAAACACGTGTAAGTGAAAATAAAAGTTGACACAGTTAAAAAGGAAGGTTAGTGAAATTTATTACATAAATTCATTATGTGTTGTTTAGGTGATGAGCCTTTAGGCTGGTTTGAACCTGTAGAGGTTTTACTAAGTAAAAACGAGGAGTCAGGTGGTTTACCAATGCCACAACTCACTGAGTGAAAAATTATGCTTATCAGCATGCCAGACCCTCTGAAAAGCACAGATTTTCAACTCTGCAAATGACACCTTCATTTCATTCACCACAGGGTCTCGCTGTATAATGAAATTCATTACTTCCAGAGGAGATAACTCTGATTAGTGTCTTTTACACCTCTACCTCTTCTGTTCTGAAATGATTCAGTCATTTAATTGGCTGACCATGTGATAAGAAACAGAACTATTTATTTTAGCCCTGCAACGGACAGATTGAGTGTAAATAAATTGACACTCCACCTGTCTGTTAAGGGCAGAAAATTCATTATATAAAATAGAAAATCTACTTTTCATAAAAAATATGCATTACTTTTATAATGGACCCTGTAAATTTGATTGACAAAAAGAAACAGCTGATCTGATGAAGGCTAATGGCTGGGTGATGACAGCTCTCTAGTAACCACGATGTTTGGCGATCAACGACATTCTAGTGCACGTGCTAACTTATCATTTTCATTTGTTTTCATCGACCACCTCAGTGCACATAGACCCTTCTAATTGATTTTGTTTTGTGTTTTACAGCATGGACTTTACAATATTGATTTATTTTAAATTTTCTGAAACATTTTTTCTCTAGCTTGTTTGGTTTTTCTTCTTATGAAAAAATTAAAAGGATTCTTGTTTATCCAGATTTGATCGATTAAAGATTATTTTTGATGAAAATCCATATAAATTGAAGTATTATATAGAAGTTAACGTTTAATTTGTTTGTACAAGGCAATCTCAGAAATTACTTGATGGATTTTAAAATTCTCTCACAGAGCTTCGTTAACAATGTATGTCATATGATATTAAGTAATCTTTTAAATTTGGGTAAAGAAAAGTTGTAATTTGTGAAATGATGTCATATTTTTTATAGTATTATTTTTTCGGTAATGTTAGTTCTTTTATCTATCAGTATGACTTCATTCTTAGTCTTTTCTTGTTAAAGTTGCGGTGTGAGGCGGAATCAAATATAAACCGGAATTATTGTTTTAAAATTCATTTGGGAGATAATAGAAATCTAAAGAACAACAATTATTTTTTTTACATAATCTCTTAATTTACTGACACAATTTTTCTCAACAAATGGGCAATTTTTTTTATCGTGTCATTGTAAAACGAAGATGGTTGCGCCATGAGCCAAATGCATACAAACGCTTCAATTGCAACATTTTCATGAAAATGTTGATCTTCAAGAGCTTTTTTCGAGGGTCCAAACAGGTTGCAGGGTGATAATTCTAGTGTAGTCCAGGACATTTAGGTAATTTTTCTTTTCACTCAGTTAGGGTGACTGTATGAGACTTGAGAATTGTCTTGGAACAGGATAACGTCTCTTTACGGGAAAACCACGTTTTTTTGATTCCTACCTCAGAAGCAATTTCGCTACGGTTAATCTGTGGTGTCGTTGAGAAGTGGGCCAACAGTACGTCTTAACCCATTGACCTACAAATTGTTTTGTACTGTTGGTGGCCTTACAGTTGGATTTAATTTTGCATAAAATGACACTCATTGTAAATAGACAATAACTTTTTTACCTTTCAACTAATTCTCTTAATTTTTTTTCCAATTTTTTAAGAATTTAGTAACCATTTAGACCAACGAATTACTTTTATTGACTTTGAAATAATTTCTTTCTACAAATTTTTTTTAAGTTTTTTTAATTGTAACTTAGAAATTTATAATTTTCTATAAAAACTTATATAAGGGCTATCTACAAAATTATTTTTTCTACAAAACTAATTTAAATTTTTTAAAATTGGTCACTATAAAAAAAGTTATGCCCTATTATCTAATCACTGGTCATTGCCGTTTTCATCATTGCAATGTCAGGTTGGTGTAGGCCATCCGCCGATAGCGCGACCGAGGCGGTTCCCTCTGGGTCGGCGCCAGACTCACTCTTCACCGTGGTGTTGGCCGACATGCACGGGCTTTCTTCGGCTGACTGGTGCGGGAATGTGACGTCTGCCACCGGTAGCGTCGACCAGGGATGGCTGCGTCTGGCCTTCTCTCTGCTGGGCCGGGCTTCCTCTTCTTTTGTTGTTCCTTCCTGGTCGGGAGCTGGCTAGTGAGTGAGGTTAGCGGTTCGAAACACCTCTTTATATACCTCGCCAGCGAGTCCACTTCCAAGTCGGCAGAGGTTACACTGCTTGCTGCGTGTTGGAGGTGCTCTCTGTGGCAGGCTCCGGGACTGTCTGTAGACAACGATATTTATTGGGACAGCTGACAACAGAACGTCGGTAGTTGTGGCTCATACATCGTGACAGTTGCTAAAATGCACGGACTTAGTATGATAGGGACGGAGCGTACGTATCTTAATACACGCAACGAAACTGTCTCCAACTCCGGCCTCTTGGAGAAAAGAGAAGGTTGTATAAATTTAAAAATCGAGCTAGGGTCGCCTCCCACTCCTTACACTCTCTATCTCTATCTGCATATATAGTATATACCTGCTGCGCGCATCTTATTAAATATAGCTCAGTCTTTGCTTTGGAGTGGGAGTTGGGCCTAGCTCACTTTTCTCTGTTTCTCTTTTTTCCGTATCCTCTCTTTAGACACAGATTTTTGAATTTACGCTCCGTCCCTATCATACTAAGTCCATGCTAAAATGGTGGTAATGTACAATTTTTTAGCGGTGGAATTTCATCTAAGCATCCCCACCCATGCCCCTCTTTTTCCACCCCCCTTGTCGGTACAAACAGAATTCCGGTTTATATTTGATTTCCCGTCGTATATTCAATTTCCATATTAATATATATGTTTATTGATTGATATGAGTGTAAACTGGAGGATTTAAAAGAAAATTTAATTGATAATTGAAGGATACATTTAATATTCTGACAAAAATTTTAGTTTACAAAATTATCGATCGTGAGCAATCGTAAGTGTGAGTATTATTATTATGCAAGTTGATATTTTAAAAGTTTTAATTTTATTCGTGGAAAAGTAATTGTTACATTTTTCTGTTTGTTATTGAATTACATTGGTGATAAATTTTATATATGGTTGCGTATAATGTATTTGTGTATTTTGTTTATTTATTTAAAAATAAATCTTTATAATGCATCCTGCAGTTTGAAATTAATTCTATTTGATATAATGAATTTATATAATAAATTTCACTAACCTTCTTTTTAAACTGTGTCAACTTTTATCTTTACTTACACATTTGTTTTGGTGGATCCACCATCATCAGAGTAAATAACATAATTGAAACTAAAAACTTTTTTATTTATTTAAAATCTATAGAAGATGATACATCTTCAGTCATTTGTATAAAACTGAAGATGTATAAACTTCTATAGATTTAAATAAATAAAAAAAATTTTAGTTTCAATTATGTTATTTACTCTGATGATGGTGGATCCACCGAAACACGTGTAAGTAAAGATAAAAGTTGAAGCAGTTTAAAAAGAAGGTTAGTGAAATTTATTATATAAATTCATTAAATAAAATAGAATTGTTTATTTATCTTAATTTTGTTATCAGCTTGTGTCGGTTATTTATTTTAGCACTTCATTATTATTTGAATGGTTGTTTGATTTCAGCTTAGCATTACATGCTTGTTTGTTTGATGCCATTGTTTTATACACGTTTATTTACACGTATCTAACTTGTTTTTGTTTGGTTTGAATTCGCTTGAAAATATCGATAATACGTATTGTAGTAAAGTAAAGCATGGTATGCTTTGTAAGCATGGTTTTTTTTAGTGTAATGTTTAGAATTACAATTGATTTTTTTTATCATTTTGTGTGAAAATTTATGGTATTTCTGTTTTAATAGTAATTTTGTTGAAACACTTTTTCCTTTCTGAAAATGTTATGTACTGTTCAATCAGATGAACTATTTTTTTGAAATTTTCTTATTTTAACCCACCGGGTTGGTCTAGTAGTAAAGTTGTCGCGAGTCAGTTGTTTAACAGCTGTTTTTCAGAGATGAAGGTTCCTGGTTCAAATCCTAGTAAAAGTAGTTCTTTCATACAGATCTGAATACTCGATAGTGGTTACCGGTGTACTTTGATGATTGGGGTTAAATTAATCACACTCTGTCTGGAATGGTCAGCCTGAGTGTGTACAAGACTACATCTCATTTACATGTTGTTGTTTAGGTGATCAGCCTGTAGGCTGGTTTGAACCTCTAGAGGTTTACTAAGTATAACGAGAAATGAGGTTGTTTACCATTGCCACAACTCACTGAGTGGAAAAAGTACGCTTATCAGCATGCCGGGCCTTCTGAAAAGCACATATCTTCCACTCTGCAAATGACACCTTCACTTCATTCACCACACACTCTGGCTGTATAATGAAATACATTACTTTCAGAGGTGATATCTCTGATTAGTGTCTTTTACACCTCTACCTCTTCTGTTGTTAAATGATTCAGTCATTTAATTGGCTGACCATGTGATAAGAAACACAACTATTTATTTTAGATAATGCCGAATAAAACTTTTCCTACTCATATACGGCCAATTTTAGACCACATGAGGTGACTTTAGATGTTTCTGGAAACTCTTTTTGCAGCTCACATTCTCAGGATTAGTAGACCATTCTCCCTTCTTCTGTCCACCGATTGTTCTTTTTTTTACTCTTTATGGAAGCCCTTAAAGTCCATAATTAGTTGTTGGAATCAGGTTTGGCTCATTAAGTTTTCACGGTTTCCTCAATGTCCTTTCTGAGTGCTTTAAACCATTTATCTGCCACCTTAGGTCTATTATTTAGTGTGTTCAAATTTTGTTTCGTCAACCGTTTGTCATCCATTCTACACAGGCGTCTGTAAAATAATTGTAGTCTTATGTTAGTAATCGTTTATTTTCGTTATGCAGTTGTTGTTGACCTCATAACCTATGTTGTCCATCTACTATCTTTGAACCCACCGGGTTGGTCTAGAGGTAAAGTCGTCGCCAAAATCAGCTGTTTAACAGCTGATTTTGGCGACAAAGGTTCCTGGTTCAAATCCTAGTAAAGGTAGTTACTTTTTTACGGATTTGAATACTAGACAGTGGTTACCGGTGTACTTTGATGGTTGGGGTTCAATTAACCATATTTTCTCAGGAATGGTCGGTCCTGGGTCTGTACAAGACTACACAGTCTCATTTACACGTCATACACATCATCCTCGTCTCATTGGGTCATGGGGTTGCTTATTGTTCTAAATTGAACAGATTGCAACGTAGGGAATAAAAAACTATCTTTGAACTCATTATTTTGTAGAGAATCTTTCTCTAAACTTTCTCTGCTTCTTTTAGACCAGCCTTCCCAGTCATTCTAAGGCTCTTTGTAAGTTAGAGTTGTTTAAACCATTTATCTGACAGGCATTAACAACCGTATCGCTAAATGAACTACAGTGAGATTACTCTATCCCACAATTTTTACTTAACTAGATGATGAATCTTTATAATGCATTCTGCAGTTTGAAATTAATTCTATTTTGTATAATGAATTCATATAATAAATTTCACTAACCTTCTCTTTAAACTGCATCAACTTTTATCTTTACTTACATGTAATTCGGTGGATCCACCATCATCAGAGTAAATAACATTATTGAAACTAAAAAAATTTATTTTTATTTATATAATTTATTTTATGTATAAAATTTATACAAATGACTGAAGATCTATCATCTTCTATAGATTTTAAATAAATAAAAATAAATTTTTTTGAGTTTTAATTATGTTATTTACTCTGATGATGGTGGATGCACTGAAACACGTATAAGTAAAGAAGTTGACGCAGTTTAAAAAGAAGGTTAGTGAAATTTATTATATAAGTTCATTATACAAAATAGAATTAACTATATTATTTTTCAAGGCTGATGAGCTCTGAACGTTTGCATTGCCCCGTACCCCCTTTATAGCTAGCCAATCACTTGCTAGCAACGTTGCCAATACTTGCTCTTGTAGCTCTGTTAAATATTTTGTCGGCCATTTTTTTGGTCTTTCAATAATAATATTATAACCTACAAACATACAATCAGTTGATTATATTATAAAGTATTGGATGTTAACGCGCTCTATAATCGATGTGTTCAGTACGAGATGCAAGACGAGAGTGAACTATTGCGGCTCTTACACGCATGCGCACGTAATATTTGTCAGGTACAATCTGACAACGGTGGCAAACGTTCTGATTGGTCTAAACGTGCGGAACAGCAGAGCTCATCAACCGTGAAAAACATATTAGATGACTTTACACCGCATGATGGAATATAATGTTGAATTAAATTTAAAGTGCGTAAATTTTATTATTATTATTTTATTGTTTGGCCAGGTCGTTTGTACCGCCCGTACGAGATGAAGAATCTGAAACGCAGAGGAAAGCGCATGCAAAACGTGTACGCGAGACGAGAAGATCCACGCAGGGCGTCACGCTTGAAGAAATCAAGTCGGCCGAACAGCTCGTCAAAAAGAAACAGCAGCAACAATTACATCAGGCGACGCAACAATTGAATACTACCAATGAACAGGTACGGCTGGCTATTCATTTTTCATTCATTATTACAACTATCAACAATTTCATTATTTATTATCGTAGTGTTGTTGGGTTTGTGTTTTTAATTTTGTGATTTATGTTGTCGTGTTGGTATCATTAGAATGTCTTCACGTACAGTATTCAGATGAACTGCAGTCCCCTAGCCGTGGGAGTGAGAGAATGCATAACGCTCTCACTCGCACAACCCATACGCGCCGTTCCAAAAACCGGTGTATAATTTTACTCATAGTTGTCAGCAAGCGTTTATGCACACAGTGAACTAATGAGCAATATAATGACTGTAGTATGTTTTCAGATTTGTATTACAACGGTAAAGATCTTTGAGTGCATGCGCAGTTATGCCACATATCTCCCTCTCACTCGTTCGGCTATGGGACATAAGTTTGTCTGATACAGTATTCAGATGAACTAATTTACCCTAGCCGTGGGAGTGAGAGAATGCATAACGCTCTCACTCGCACAAGCCATATGCGCCGTTCCCATAACATTGTATAATTTCACTCATTGTTGTGAGCAAGCGTTTATCCATGCAGTAAACTAACAAGCAAGATAACGATTGTAGTATGTTTTCAGATTTGGATTACAATGATAAAGATCTTTGAGCGCATGCGCAGTTATGCCACATTTATCTCTCTCTCACTCGCTCAGCTATGGGACATTAGTTCGTCTGATACCTGATAATGTAGCGCACTGTTTTAATTAGATAAATCAGTTGCTAGTATTGATTCTCTGAGTAATTTTGAATAAAGGGGTTTGTATTGTCCTTTAATTTCGTTACTTTACAGCTGGGGTTAGTGAATTTTATAAAGTGTTATTGGAAAGTTTTAAGGCTGCTGTTGTAATTTCAAAATGGTGATACTTACAGGTTTTTGTTATGGATCTTCTTCAACATATTCAGTCAAACACGAACTCCAACATTTTTTAAAGCATTGATGGAAATTTTCTTTGTTAACTTTTTAAATGGTGGGTTTTTATTAACACAATAAGAATTTAAAAATTTATTAAAAAATAGAGTTATGGACAGAAGTTCATGGACATTTTTAGCTTTTATTATTTTTTTTGCGCCTTGGAGACTCCAAGAGGAGTAAAGGACATGTCAGCTATAACACCTGAAATACATATAAGAGTCACACAATGTATCACTACTATCATCAAAGAAATTCTTGTACGCTATATAAAGTTTCACCGGTCAAGTTATTTTTAAAATATTTTTTAAAGGAATTCAAATCCTCAACATTTCAAAAATTGGGGGTAATTTATTCATGAATTTTCTCCCTGCATAAGGAGGTTTTTGTTGAAACAATTTTGTGGAGTGATTAGCCACATAATAATCATTCCTGTTTTTCGTGTTATGGTTGTGAACATTGAAATTCTGCATAAAATTATTTTGCCTAACATACATAATCACGTGAAAAATGTAGAGAGAGGGAACTGTAAGCAATTTAAGCTCGTTAAATAGTGGTGTGGATGAGGTTAGGTGGTTAGCTCCCACCATACACCTAATAGCTTTCTTTTGAATTTTAAAAACCCTATTCATATTACCCATGCTAGAATTACCCCATACTAAGATACCATAACGGATACGAGACAGAATTAGGCCATAATAAGCTGCCATTAGTAATTTTGTTATCATTTAATCTATCTAAACGTGTGGAACAGCAGAGCTCATCAACCGTGAAATACATATTAGTGTTTTTTTTACACATGTACGTGTTCTCTTGTTAAATGCTTCAGTCATGTAATTGACTGACTATGTGATAAGAGAGAGAGAACTAGCAGATCGAGTGCAAACAATTTACACACTCCACCTGCCTGTTATGGGCAAAATTACACTTTTTAAACATTATACCTTTTGAAACCGAAACAGAATAATAGAACTAAATTCCTAAAACAATACAAGAAACATGAACGCAAAACTTAATAAAAAAGAACGTCATTACTCAACTTGTTGATTTTATAGTCATAGAAACTATTACATTAAATTGTTTAGCGCTTTTAGCGACAAAGTTATGAACCTGAAAATTATTAAAAGAGTTTATAAACTATTGATGAAACCAAGCCGCCGTTCTATCCCATTTTAAACAACACAATCTACAGCGCAGAGTTTCCGGGTTTGATTTCACGACTAGGGTCAGGAATTTTAACTCTGTAAAACCCACCATTACTATACAGAGACCCACAGAGGTTGCTAATGACCAAGCTGTTGATATGAGTTTACATAAACTAAAAAAAAATTGTAATACATGAGAACATGCTGGATTTGTCCAAAGGCTGTAATGTGTTAACAATATGTACCTCTGTAGAGCCAGTTTGTTTAGTAAAATTTTTCTCCTTCCTCAAATTCATTTTTATTTTCTGTGATAACTAAAGTGAACTCTTCATTTCTACAGTCCAGCCTCTCTTAGTTTGCTTCTAATGTAAACAAATAATCACTTGTAAACAATGTCACTGAGCATGCACATTACATAAAAATGAGTACACGCTGATTAAAAATTAATGACAAAATACTTTTAAAAGTATTTTTAAAAATGAAATTATTAGACCTACATCATATCATGACTGATGTTTTAAGTACTTATAATTTAAAAGATAGTTGACTTAATAGGAATACGACATCCATAAAGTCGCGGATTCTAGCGTGCACCCTGTAGTAGCTGGCTTTGGTTTGTTGACAGTAGGAGCAAACTAACAACGGCTGAACTGTTCTTGGATGTCTTCAATTGACTTAAATTCCCTTTCAGTGAAATTTTCAATCTACGAAACAGGTGAGAGTTGATATGTGCTCTATCGGGGTAGTTGTGGGGAGGGGTTACAGAAGGTATATTGTGTTTGGCAAAAAATGTTATCATCAAGAATACACAATGTGTTTGTGTATTGTTGTAGGTGTTGGTTCATGTAAACGAAATGCTACAATTGAAATGAATTTTGTGATTGAGAACAGTTGTTTCTTGTGTTATTTTTTTCTCTGTATTTGAAAGTTTTATTGTCGTCCTTTTCCAGTACTGGTGCATGAAGTAAATATGTTTTTTTATTTTTGAATATTTGTAGTGAAAACCCTTTATTGCCTATTTTTTGTTAATGTAGTGACAGGGAGTGTGGATATAATGTTGATGTTGAATCGCTAAAGTGTTGTGTTGCCTGCTATTCGAAAGGTGTTATTATTAGATTTATTTTGGTAGTAGTGAAGGTAAAAAAATTAAGTAAATCTAAGAATCGGTTTATAGGTGTTTTGATCATGCAGGGAATACATTTTGTTTGATACGAGGGCAGTCCAGAAAGTCTGTCACGTTTTGCGTTGTAGCCGCTAGAGGCAGAGCTATCGCGGCCATTTTGGTGCCGCGGCGTTTGTCCGTTCAGTGGCTATCCAGCTGTGCTAGCGAGTGGTCTGTGTCTCTCTTCGTTGTTTTTCAACAACAATTTAAAATGTGTGCCGCAATTCAAAATCCCGCCAGTTGTGAAGTACGGTCGGTAATACGGTTTTTGTTGGCTAAAAACAATAAACCAATTGAGATTTATCGCCAAATCTGTGAAGTTTATGGGAACGATGTTTTTACACTGAAAGTGGAGTACGGCGTTTGTGCATTCAGTTCAAAAATGGCCGAACTAATGTTCACGACGAAGAACGAAGTGGACGGCCAAGCTTCGTGACTGATGACATTGTGAATAAAGTCAATGAGAAGATTAGAGAAGACCGTCGATTCACCATAAGGGAGCTATCGCTTTTTTTCCCTAAATTTCAGAAAGTTTATTGCACGAAATTGTTACAGAAAAATTGACGACGACGCGGAGCTGCAGGAGGGTGTGACTAACTGGTTAAAATCACAGGTGGTAGACTTTTATGACGCCGGCATTTCAAAATTAGTTCACCGCTATGATAAGTGTCTTAATTTGTTTGGTGATTATGTAGAAAAATAGCATTTTAGTTGCACTTTCAAATGTATAGAATAAAATTTTTTTCTTGTACTTTGTTTTTTTTTTATATCAAAACATGACAGACTTTCTGGACTGCCCTCGTATGTTAATCACAAGTATTTTGTTGTATTGTACTTAAGGCCCTTTTCTTTTCCTCGCTAAACAGAATTTTGTTTTGTTTTATGAAATCTTTTATATCACCTGTTTACGTTAACTTCGGTCCAGCCCAGTCAGTCAGCTGGTAGAGAGTCGGTTTTGATTGTTAAGCAACAACGGTAGGGTAAATTACTTTATATGGTGATCAGCTGATAGCCACACATGAACAAACTCCACTGGGAATTCAAATTCATCTGTAATCAATTTTATTTATTTATTTATTTATTATTGCTAAAAACAAGTACAATGAATCTTATCGTATCTTATTTTAAAAATACAGAACGAAAGTAGCGACAAGTTGGGTGGTTATCAAAAATGTAGTTCCCGATGGTAAAAAAAAGCTAAAGAGACTTTGTTCTATGAGTCGACATCAATGGATGTTTTCTTCACTTTTTTGTCATTAGTCTCTCGACTGGTTTGATGCAATTCTCCAAGCTGTTCTATCTTGCCAAAGTCTTTTCATATCTACATATCAACACCCTACATCTTTTGTAATTTGCTTTGTATATTCTAATCTTTGCCTTCCCTTACAATTTACTTCCTCAATATTTCCCTCCATTATTGATAGATGTCTTTAAGATATGCCCCACTACCCTATTCCTTCTTCTGGTAAGATGCTTTCATATACTTCTTTTTTCATCCACTCGCCTAACAACCTCTAAATTATTTATTTTGTCCACCCACCTAATCTTTAAAATTTTCCTATAACACCACATGTCAAAAGTTTCTATCTTCTTCTTTTCTACAGCCCCTATCACCCACATTTCACTCCTGTATAATGCTACACTCCAAACATAATGTTTTAAGAAATTTTTCGTAATCTGTAAATCAATGTTTGTAGTCAGTAAGCTGTTTTTAATTTCAAAGGCTTTTCTAGCTTGAGCAATTCTACTTTTGATATTACTTGTGCTTCTACCATCCTTTGTTATTTTAATGCCTGTTGTTGTTTAGGTCATCAGCCGAAAGGCTTGTTTGAACCTGTAGAGGTTTTACTAAGTAAAACGAGGAGTGAGGTGGTTTACCTTTGCCTTCCTCACTGAATGGAAAAGTACACTTATCAGCATGCCGGGCCCTCTGAAAAGCACATATTTTCCACTCTGCAAATGACACCTTCACTTCATTCACTACAGGGTCTGGCTGTATAATGAAATTCATTACTTTCAGAGGAGATAACTCTGATTAGTGCCTTTTACACCTCTACCTCTTCTGTTCTTAAACGATTCAGTCATTTAATTGGCTGACCATGTGACAAGAAACAGAACTATTTATTTTAGCCCTGCAACTAACAGATTGAGTGTAAATAATTTGACACTCCACCTGTCTGTTATGGGCAGATTTTAATGCCTAGATAGCAGAATTCCCCAACTTCCTGTAGTTTTCGTTGCCTACTTTTACTTTTCCCGTCTCTTCTAAACCACTCTTGCTGCTGCACAAAATTTTCGTTTTGTTCTTATTAATTTTCATGAAGTAATCCTTTCTCCTGCTCATAACAGACCAGTGGAGTGTCATTTTACACTCAATCTGTTCGTTCCAGGCTAAAATAAATTGTTCTGTTTCTTGTCACATGGTCAGCCAATTAAATGACTGAATCATTTAAGAAGAGAAGAGGTAGAGGTGTATTGTGACACTAATCAGAGTTATTTCCTCTGAAAGTAATGAATTTCATTATACAGCCAGACCCTGTGGTGAATGAAGTGAAGGTGCCATTTGCAGAGTGGAAAATATGTGCTTTTCAGAAGGCCCGGCATGCTGATAAGCGTACTTTTCCACTCAGTGAGGAAGGCAATGGTAAACCACCTCACTCCTCGGTTTACTTAGTAAAACCTCTACAGGTTCAAACTCAAATCAGTCTTTTGGCTGATGACCTAAACAACCATCCTTTCTCAAGATCTCATCCATTCCATTTAAGATATCCTCTAGTTCTTTCTTTGTCTCGGCTAATACTACTATATCATCGGCAAATCTTAGCATTTTTATTGTTTCTCCTTGAATTTTTATTCCTGTGTCAAATTTCTCCTTCACTTCATTTATAGCCTCTTTTACCTACAAGTTTTTTCATTTACCAACCATATTAATCATAGATAATCATTTGGTTTTCTTACATCTCTACGGCTGCATTGGCGCAGTTGGTAATGTGCTTGCCTCTTATCATGCGTTCTTGGGTTCGAATCCCATTCAGGCACGGCATATTTTCAGACGTTACAAAAAATATCATTTCAGCCTTCACCGTCTGCATTAGCAGTAAATTGCAGAACAGTCGGACGTTAAACCAAAAAAAAAAATAAAATTACATCTCTACCGTCTGGTGACTCGCATCTTGTGGCTTTTGAAGATGGATATTTCCTGTTGTCGTCCATTCAGCGCATCCTCTTTTTTTCATTTGCTTGTTTTTTTTTTTTATTCGGAAATCCAATGATTCTTTTTTAAGTCTTTAGAAGTATCTACCCCCTCATCGTTGTTTATGTACCTATTTTTTTTTTTATGTAACTCTGAGTTGAAAGGTATATTGAGAACAAAAAAAGGAAAAAAAAATTATTTAAAATATTATTGTTTTACAGGACACACTTTGTTGGTTATGTAGTATTTGTTGGGTTTTTTTTGTTTTTTTTTTTTTAGTAAATTTGGAATAAATCTTTATAATGCATCCTGCAGCTTGTAATTAATCCAAATACAGGAGTACTGTAAGTTGTCACTAATCTTAATTTTGCTGCTTCAAATTTGTTTTCTACTCTTCAACGTTGTTTCAGTGGATCCATCAGCACTCGAGTAAATTTAATACAAAAATTGAAATTAATTTATTAAAATTTTTTCAGTAGTGTTGTAATCTTTAGTTACATGTTGACCCATCAAAATGTCTAGGTTCTGATTAACATTTCGTAATCAAAAAAGAATTTCTGATTTTTTTTTCGGCAGTTCAGTCAGAATGTAATTTAAAGTCGGTCTACGGTAAGAGTACTCCGACATTAGGCAACCAGCAATCATTAATGTTATTTCCCATCCTTATAGACAGAGGGTCATATTTGATCCCAATATATAACAATTATGATGCAATCATTAATGTTATTTCCCATCCTTATAGACAGAGGGTCATATTTGATCCCAATATATAACAATTATGATGCAATCATTAATGTTATTTCCCATCCTTATAGACAGAGGGTCATATTTGATCCCAATGTATAACAATTATGATGCTGATTTTTAAATGTCTTGAAAAGCCATACGCTAAATAATAATAATACAAGTGGGCATGCGTATTTATTTAAAATAGGCACAGTATGATCAAAAACAAAATTCTATACAACACTAATTATTCACTCTATGCTTAAATAAGAGGGCCATCCGGAAAGTAGTACCCGTTTGTGAAATAAAGACACAGAAGTAAATATTAACAAATGTAAACATTTTTATTGAAAAGAGCATACCTTAAACTACTTCTCCACATAATCTCCAAGCAAATTTAAGCATTTGTCATAACGTGTGATGAATTTTTGTATTCCAGCATCATATTCCTCCGCCGCCAGCCGATCGAAATACGTAGTCACACCTTCTTTAAGTTCTTCATCGCTGTCAAATCTTTTTCCCGCCAAAAACTCTTTAAGTTTTGTAAAGAGATGAAAATCTGAAGGGGCCAAGTCCGGGCTATACGGTGGATGGTCGAAAATTTCCCAATTGAATTGCTGCAGAAGTTGTTGTGTTATCCCCGCTGCATGAGGCCTGGCATTGTCATGGAGGAGAATGACGCCATCAGACAATAGACCTCTCCGTCGATTTTGTATTGCCTGCCGTAATTTCTTTAATGTTTCACAATACGCATTAGCGTTAATAGTGTCTCCACGGGCCATAAAATCAATAAGCAGTATACCACGTCGATCCCAGAAAATGGTTGCCATAAGTTTCCTGGTGGACAGAACAGTCTTGAATTTTTTTGGTTTCTTTGGTGAATGAGGATGATGCCACTCCATTGACTGTCGTTTACTCTCAGGTGAAGCATAACAAACCCACGTTTCATCACCAGTAACTATGCGATTCAAGAACGCGTCTGCTTCATCAGAATAACGTTCCAAAAATGTTAATGCAGCAGCCATACGCTTGGTTTTGTGCTCATCTGTAAGCATGCGAGGGACCCACCTTGCGCAAATTTTTGAATAATGCAGATGGTCTTTGACAATTTCATGAAGAATTGTGCGAGAAACATTAGGGATATGTTCACAGATGTCATCAATTGTAATGCGCCGATCGTGCCTCACGAATTCGTCTACTGACCTCAGCAGTTGATCTGTAATGACAGATGGTCTCCCTGAACGCTCATCGTCGTGTGTGTTCGCCCCTTTCCAAGTTAAAATTACGACACCAGCGCCGAACAGATGACTCATCCATCACATCGTCTCCATACACTTCCTTTAATTGGCGATGAATATCACAAGGTCGAACGTTTCTTGCATTGAGAAATTTTATTACAGCCCTCACTTCACAACTGGCGGCGTTCTCAATTTTTTTAAACATTATGAACGGTCACAGAAACAAGACAGGCAATGCTAGCGTCGCGGAACTTACAACAGAGAAGGCAGACAAGCCACTGAAGCGATCTGACCTTGACCGGCGGCTGCTCGCCTCGTCAGCACCTCATGCGGCGGAAACGGGTACTACTTTCCGGATGGCCCTCGTAAAATAAACAACAAACACATTCAATTCATTTGTTAGAAAATGTTTCATAAATGGAACATTAGTTTACCAATAATAACTCAAACTTTTACTATTGTTACTCTTCTTTTTCTATTGTTATTCTTACTTTGTTATTTTTCGTGATGTTATTGACTATTATTACATTATTATTTATGATTACTACGTTTTTATTATAGACTCAGTTTTATATTTGATCACAAGTAATGTGGCACAATTTTGATGCTACAGCAATTATCATACAACACTGTTCACTTTCACTTTACATGTTGACTTCAAGAAATTCTGGCAGGGAGTGTTTGCATAATGTAGTTGTACGTCTGTGCTCGCGATTGCGCAATATATTGCACAAATTTTCAATTTCGCCTCCATATGGTCTTTTGCATGAACCAAAATATTACACAATAATATTGAACGTCTATGGGCCGCTTAAGAGTTTGCCATGTAACTGAAGATATTACATCTTCTGAAAAGATTTTAATAAATTAGTTTCAATTTTTACTCTGATGAATGTGGATCCACTGAAACATGTATTGTGTAGAAAATAAATTTAAAACGTCGAATAAAAGACTAGTGAAAATTTGTAGTATTTTTTTAAATTTTATATTTGGAATAGTGAGATTGTGGAACGGCTTTCTCGAATAGAATGTCGTGAATTTGTTTTGAAAAGTGTTAAGCTTTAAATTGTATATAATTTTATAGCTAACATTTTTTCCGAGTAAACATTTTTATTTTGGCATTGTATAAATTGGCAATGTTTGTTTTCATTTGTTTATTTATTATGTTTTAATGCAGATTGTGACCATTTTTATTTGGTTATTTTTGATGTTGTTTAGTTTTATGCTAATATTTATTATTTGAAATCGCTTTAATTCATTTGTTGTTTTTTTTTTTTTTTTGTTATTTAGTCCCCTTATAAATTTTGTAATTGGCAGTTCATTATTTCAAAGTTTGTATTCCATTGTCAGTGTATTTTGAGATGTGTGGTAAAGGTCAAATCAATTTATATTATTGTTTTGTAATCGTATCTGAAGAAACTAATGAGGTGGAATTATGTGCAATTGGATGAGTGACTTTAAAACAAAAAAATCCGTTTCTTGGGACGATGTGTGTTGTGGTTGGTGGAGTCCTAATTCCAACTTTGATTTGTTGACTTCAAGTCTTGGACCACTACAGGTCAAAACCAGAACTTCGAACCCAATGATTTATTTATCTGCTCTTTAACCCTTTCAGTACCAAAGTCGAGAAAATAGGTTGTCAATATTTTTTTACATAGTGAAAACAAACTGCCTTTAACAGGCAGGTGAAGTGTCAATTTATTTACATTCAATCTGTTCGTTGCAGGGCTATAATAAATAGTTCTGTTTCTTATCACATGGTCACCCAATTAAATGACTGAATCATTTAAGAACAGAAGAGGTAGAGGTGCAAAAGACACTAATCAGAGTTGTCTCCTCTGAAAGTAATGAATTTCATTATACAGCTAGACCCTGTGGTGAATGAAGTGAAGGTGTCATTTGCAGAGTTGAAAATTGTGCTTTTCAGAGGGCCTGGCATGCTGAAAAGCGTAATTTTTTCACTCAGTGAGGAAGGCAATTGTAAACCACCTCACTCCTTGTTTTACTTAGTAAAACCTCTAGAGGTTCAAATCAGCCTTTGAGCTGATGACCTAAACAACACAGTGAAAACATCCAGTTTACCGGGCATCCGTAATTTATGCATAAAGTGCCAAAGTTCAGATAACAATACATTTAACCAAAAAAAATCTTCAACAAAAATTAATGGAATAATGTATTTTGAAACCGCCTTCATGGCATAGTGATTAGCGAGCTAGCCTACAAAACCGAAAGGTCCTGGGTTCGATTCCCGGCCTACGGTCTGGAAATTTTAACACGCTAAAACCACGGTTAATGTACCAAAACCCACAGTAGTTGCTAATGACCAAGCTGTCGATGTGACTTTAAATAAACTGAAAAAAATTATTTTGAGTATTTTTAGTGTTAGAACAGATTTCTTTCCTTTATGAACACAATAACAATTAATTTTTAGAAGACCATTTTATGTTTCTGTAACGTTGAAATTTTGGTCGGAAATGGCAGGTTTACACTTGCAAATTTTAGAAATAAGGGCTGGCACTTTTTGTAGAGCCTTATTCAAATTAAATGGCACTTTAGATTAAACTTTTAAATATTGTTTCTGCACTGAAAGGGTTAAAACCGAAAAATCCGTTTCATGAGACAACACGTCTTGTGGCTGGTGGCAGTTTTTTCTTTAAAGAAAAAGAGTTGTAATTCAAAATTTGATTTGGTGACTTCCACGTCCGGTCAAAACCAGAACTTAAAACCCAATGACTTACGTATCTACTCGTTAAGAGGAATTGAACAACATTTTTGTTATTACTGATGTATGTGTTAAGAGCACTAGCTCCATGGAAACCGTCATCTATGTGCTAGTACTAGCTACTTATAAACTAGCATTGTGGGATTAGGCCATTAGCGTTAACCCTAATAGCAGAAGCAGTTGTTCTTCGTCGCAACTCATCTAAAAGAAAAGAAGAAAAATTATGAAGGCGCTAGTTCTCTACCCTGTACTTGTTTTCTAAAAGAAAACAACCAGGCTGGACTGCTTAAGTACGATTTTAATCCTCGCCGTCGTGGCAATATGCTGCAGCATCCATTGCATCGCGCTGCCACAGCAGCGGCATTATGTTTTCGAGTATCGCTGCTAGACCAGCTGTTGATCATAGAACGTGATACAATATACTACTCCTCCGACATACAACTTTTTACTTTACTTTACTTTACAATAAGGGCGTTCAGGCTTCTTCAGCCCCTCCTCACCGCGACCTAAAAGATCTTTTGTGATTGCCCCTATTCCTATTTCTGCAAGACCCACACTTTCGGTAAAGCGCAGGATCTGCCTAGGATCTAGTGCACTTATCTGAGAGGGTGTTTACACAACCTTACCCATCAGCGCTCTTCTTTTGCAGCCAACCATTTTGCAACTGCATATAAATATAAGTGTGCGACCCCCTGAGCCGCACAGACCTTAATGGCCAATATTTCATCTTAGAAGACGGTTATGTTACACCCTAGGGCCAGGGAAATCGTTCCCCAGGCCCCCACTCCCGCTCTTCCGCTCATCACTGAGCCGTCAGTGTACCAAAAGGTAACCCCTTCCGGTATCACTGGCTGTCCCTCCGCCCACTCCTGACGATCAAAAATTTTCACCCTCAGTGTGTCGGAGAAGTCGTATGCTCTGTACATACGGTCCCGAGGACCACCTACCACACCCATCCCCTCAATCCCTTTGAAGATCTCGGTGTGGCCCATCTCCCCTGATGGGACCCCGATCCCGCCCTCCAGCCTCAAGGCAGTTCTTATCGCCTCCTTCTTCACTTGAACATGAATAGGAGGCAAATCAAACCTCGCCTCCATAGTAGCCGTGACATACAACTTACAACATGTCAATTGTAAAAAAAAATGAGATTACGTTTACAAGCAGAAGAAAAAGAGGATGATGAGATATCGATGTTGATGCTATTACGGAAACTGAAAGCTGTAAATAAAATATACAAAACCCATGAAGAGGAAGGTTGCTTTCAGATACTTATCGAGCGCCAATTAAAATGTGATGAAGACCTGTTTAAAAAATACTGTAGGCTAAATTACTCCCAATTCGAAACGGTGTTAAGTTTGGTGGCTGACGATTTAAAGAAAAAGAATTTTCACCAATCTCTTTCCATATATTTTCCCTGAGTACAGCATCTTTTTAACCTGCCGTACTAGCATCATAAATAATTGGATGTTTACAGACAACTTCAACCAGTTTTTCATCATCACACACTGAAAAATTTGATGTGATTGTCTGTATCGGTGGTTATTTCTACTACGCGCTGCCGCTGCCAGACTGCTTCTGGCGCGGCCTGGCGGCTGGACGGACAGCTTGAGCAGCGCCGCATGTGTTGTTGCGGCGGATATCGGAAACATCCGTATAACAAATGAATTGAACCAGGAATTAGCAGCCCCTGCTACGGCAGCGCAATGCAATGGCAGCGGCAGCAAGGATCGAAATCGTACTTTTACTGAAAGGTGTCGTGTACGATATGGCAGAGTCCTAGATCTTTTCAAAATTACTTTTTTAAGGGATATAATTTTTTCAGCTCTTAAAATATTGAATATTAAAATAAAAATTAGTTTTTGATGGAGTGATGTAAATTTAGAGTAGCTATATTTTGAAAATGTTGTAATGATTGAAATGAAAATGGTTTTCACACAGCCGGACGAAGTAACCGTTAGTTTACCGTACGTGACGGCAACCATTACTACAGGTGAACCGACAACTGGCGTAGTTACCGGTACGACAAGAGAAGGTGAACGGAGACCATCTTGGCGACTCAAAGTCGATAACGGCAGCAAGGTTGTTTTATTAAACGTTTCATTTCAATTTCGTTTAGTTAAAAAGCAAGCGTTTTTTTATTTTTTGTTTAAGTTTCTCTTCTTAATTTAAAATTGACACGTTTTTTTTGTTCGGCTTTTTATGTTCACGTTTTTCAAATTCTTTTTGCACGCTTCTATAGATTTTTATTTTGTTTTGTCTATATTTATTTATTTTAAATTTCTATATTTGGTGCTTTTTTTCGTTCAAAATTTTTGTTGTTGCTTCTTTTTTTGGTTTTTGCACGAAGCACATTATTATGCTCTTTTTCTTTCTAATTTTTCTTTAAAAATTTTTAAATTTTTTTTTGTAAGCACTAGTGTTGTTTGTTTCGGTCATTATATTTACAGCGGTTTTGTTTTTCTTTGCAGTATATTTATATAATAACTTTCTTCGATTTGATTTTTTTTTCTTTACAATTTACACAGGTACCTTGAGTAATCATCATATAAATTTGTTTCGAATAATAATATTCTAGAAAAAATTCAGATTTGGTGTAATCGGCTAAAACATTTTTATGCATTACAATAGAAGTGTCAGAAAATATTATCAATAAATTTTCATTGATTAGTTTTTTTGACATCATTACAGTGTTTAAACCCACCAAATCAGTCTAGTGGTAGAGCCATCACTGCGACCTGTTAACTGCTGAATTTAGGAGACATACAAAGGGGTACCCAAAAGTTTTTTTTTTTTTGCACCCTGGAGACTCCAGGAGCAGTATAGGACATGTCAGCTATAACACCTGAAATACATATAAGAATCACACAATGTATCACTACTATCAGCAAAGAAATTCTTGTACGCTATAAAAAGTTTCACCGATCAAGTAATTTTTCAGATTTTTTTTAAAGGAATTCAAATCCTCACAACATTTTAAAAATTGGGGTAATTTATTCATGAATTTTCTCCCTGCATAAGTAGGTTTTTGTTAAAACAATTTTGTGGAGTGATTAGCCACATAATAATCGTTCCTATTTCTCGTGTTATGATTGTGAACATTGAAATTCTGCATAAAATTATTTTACCTAACATACATAATCACCTCAAAAATGTAGAGGAAACCTGTAGAGGGAAGAAGTAACCGAATAGCATTGCCATGGGCGGTGCTTGTGTAATACGCATTTCTGCCGCACAGACGTGTATACCGCATTTCACTGCGAGTTCATTGCAGTGATTGCAACTCATAGCGAGTTCAATATTCTTCTGCTGTGATTGTTTTTGCTAGCATTGTTTTGTTTTTGTTGCATTTTTTTATTATGGCAAGTTTAAGTAAACAACGTGTAGCTGTGAAATTTTGTTTTCTACTCGGTAAAAGTGTTGCTGAAACTGTTTTAATGTTGAAAACAGCTTACAAAGATGACGCTATGGGAAAATCTCAGGTATACGAGTGGTTTTCTCGATTTAAAAATGGTGACATGTCGATTGATGACAAACCTCAGTCTGGACGTTCATCGACTGCCTGAATCGACAAAAATTTGGTTTGTCTGTCTGTCTGTGTGTGTGTGTGTGTGTGTGTGCGCGCACGTGCGTGCGTGCGTGTGTGTGTGTGTGTGTGTGTGAACAGAATATCTCAAGAACGGAACATTGTATGAACTTGAAACTTAAAACTTAAGTTACATACCACTACCGGACTTGACATAACATTTTAATCAAAATCGGTCAACCGGGAGTAGTATATTCGTGTCGTTTTTCACTTTTTTGCTATTTTCTCAAAAACTGGTCTTACAATTTTTATTAAAATCGCTTGGTTTACTAAATTTTTTATGTTCTCAAGATAGGGTAGGCACCATGTTTGCTGAAATTCTTGGTGAGGCTGTTTTCACGTAAAAAAATTGTTTTTTAAGATTACGGCTTTAATATGCATTTTAGTGCAAAAATTTATATAATAAAAAATGTAGAGAATTTACAATCCTAGAACTTTTATTACAAACATTTTTTTGTATAATGCTTGGTTTAGTGGTAATTAGCGATTTTTTTAAAGATTTTTGCCTTAATATGCATTTTATGACAAAAGTGTATATAATCAAATTTACAGGAAATTAAAAGATCTACAACTTTTTTCTCATACGCATCTTTCTCTAGACAGCCTAGATTAGTGTTAAAGAGTGATTTTCCGTATTTTTAAGCCAAACTGAGGTCGATTTTCATTTTGCGTCTTTCACTAATGATTAAAATAAGGTTATGTTTTTTAAGGTTAGTTTTTTGTTTATTTCTTATGTTATATTACTAATGTTAGGTTATATTGGTCATTATTTGCATTGGCAAAAGAAAGTTGCGTGAGTGTTTCACACCAGATTGTTTTCTTAAAAATTGAATGTGTATTTGATACGTGCATGTTTGTGTACTTATTTGTTGCACAATTGTGTGTGTTTTTGGATTTAGTATTGTGTTTTTGTGTTGTTTTAAATTATTGGAGATAGCAATTTTGAATCCACTGTCATAATTCGTTCAGTTATAGTCCTTTTGTCAAGTTCTTTAATCATACTAATTTTTCTCTTGAAATATTTTAATTTTGTAAGCAAGTAAAAAGTATGTCATACTATTCATTGTACGTAATAATATTGTTTTTTTTATCTTGTGTCAGGTGTACCTTCTAGTTGATAGTTAAATCATTAGAGATATTTTTTCTTTCTCTTCCTTACATGAGTATATAGGATCCCCTTGTAACTCGAACATAAGTTAAGTTGTTCATTTAAACTTTGTATAATAATGAATTGTTGTCTAATTACATAATTTTTCATTTGATCAGTTTTTATCTTTCTAAATATACTTATGCCCATAACGGGCAGGCGGAGTGTTAAATTAATTGCACTCGATGTGTTGGTTCCAGGGCTAGAAAAAATAGTTCTGTTTCTTATCACATAGTCAGCCAATTATATGACTGAACTATTTTAACAATAAAAATAAATCTTTATACTGCATCCTGCAGTTTGAAATTAATTCTATTTTATATAATGAATTTATATAAAAAATTTCACTAACCTTCCTTTTTAACTGCGTCAACTTTTCTTTTCACTTACACGTGTTTCGGTGGATCCACCATCATCAGAGTAAATAACATATAATTTAAACTAAAAACTTTATTTATTAAAAATGTATAGAAGATGATACATCTTCAGTCATTTGTATAAACAGTTGACGCAGTTAAAAAGGAAGGTTAGTGAAATTTATTATATAAATTCATTATATAAAATAGAATTATTTAAGAACAGAAGAGGTAGAGGTGTAAAAGACACTAACCAGGAGTTATCTGCTCTGAGAGTAATGAATTTCACTATACAGCCAGACCCTGTAATGAATGAAGTAAAGGTGTCATTTGCAGGGTGGAAAGTGGGTACTTTTTGGAGGGTCTGGTATGCTGATAAGCATACTCTTTCAACTCAGTGAGTTGTGGCAATGGTAAACCACCTCACTCCTTGTTTTTAGTTAGTAAAACCTCTACAGGTTCAAACCAGCCTTTCGGCTGTTCACCTAAACAACAACAACAACAAATATATTTATCTTGATCCCGATTTCAATAACCTTGTATTACATATGTAGTGTTGATTGGCTGGTCTGATGGTGTAGTGGTTAGTGCAACTGGCTTCTGTCTATGTATTCTTCTATGGTCCTGGGTTCGATTCCTGGTAAAGTTTGGCATTTTTTCATCTTTATATCACATCATATCATTTCGTTTGCTCATAACGGGCAGGTGGAGCGTTAAATTATTTGCACTCGATCTGCTAGTTCCAGGGCTACAAAAATTAATTGTGTTTTTTATGACTAAAGGATTTAAGAACAGAAGAGGTAGTGGTGTAAAATACACTACTATCAGTTTCATAATCATAGACACCCGAGTTTGAACCCAAAGCATCTCCAAAACTATGTGTTGGATTTCAACATATTTTACATCAAAATTTAGCTCATTTTATTCTGCGTTGACCCATAATCGTCCTATATTTCTAAATGTTGTTTAACAATTGCCATATTGAGGTTGGAAGACAAAAAGAACCGGTTTTTTTTGCTACCCGCAACAAATTTCATGCGTTTAGAGCCATATAACTCGATAATTATTGGAGCGAAAAGTTTGAAATTTTAACGCAACATAGACAATTATATTTTTAGAGCGTGTACGAAATTTCAAATTCGTACATTATTTAAATTTTGGTTTATTAACAATATTCTGAACCCTTGCTATCTCGGTAACCGCTCGATCGTTCGGCTCAAGCTTAGTATCGTTTTATTCAGCGTAAAAAACTTAGTACAAATATGTTAATAACATGAAATATTGATTGGCCAATGTTGTGGTAGAATTTTTTAAATTTTGAAAAATAGATTGGGTAATGCGGGGGGGGGGGGTGGGCGCTACTACCCATGTTGCCTGAATCTGACTGACTACCTGAATTGACAATGCAGTCTGTCAATTCAGGTAGACAGTTCGACAGAATGTCACGTACACAAACTAGCGACATGAATGTCGCTGCACAAATGTCGGTTTCTCGAAAATATGGTCGAACTATTCAGAGTGCTGAACGCAATGTAACAAAATGTTGTAAAGTTGAAGCTAAACAAAAAAAAGCTATATGTCTATCCGTGCCTCTTAACAAAAGCAGTGAGCAAGCGGCTAACTACTGTGATGTTCTCTTTGCACAATTTGAAAAATAAAGAAGGAAATCAAGGACATGAAGAAGCTATTCTTTAACAGTTTTTTTTTGACATCTGGTAAAAAAAGAAAATGGTTAGGTAGATGCTAGAGAGACTGATAATGAAAATGCCGGTGAAAGCAGTAGTAAAGAAGGCGATTTATTCGTAATGGAAGTAAATCAAACATTTCTAGTCATGTAATTAAGTTATAGGCAATATTACACGTCACATTTATTTTTTATAAGGTTTATGAAGAAAATATTTTCTTGGAATGAACCACAGCTTACAAAATGTACGTAGAAACTGCACGGTAGTGAAATGTACGAGTAGTGTCTCACTGTTGAGGTTGGCAGCACTGCAAATATTTCCTGTCCCTTCCTCACAGCCCATACATACGCAAAAGGCAATCTCACGACTTCAATATCTATAATTGACCGGTGATGTATGATGTAAAGTTTATCATAGAGTTATGTAGTAGTCGATAAAGGTCAACCAATTCGTAAACTTCACTTACATGTGGCACCCATTTAAAAAATAACTATTATAATATGTTGTTGTTGTTAAGGTGATGAGCCTGTAGGCTGGTTTGAACGTGTAGAGGTTTCACTAAGTAAAATGAGGAGTGAGGTGGTTTACCATTGCCACAACTCACTGAATGGAAAAGTATGCTTATCAGTATGCCGCGCCCTCTGAAAAGCACATATTTTCCACTCTGCAAATGACACCTTCACTTCATTCACCACAGGGTCCAACTGTATAATGAAATTCATTACTTTCAGAGGAGATAACTGTGATTAGTGTCACAGTACACCTGTACCTCTTCTGTTGTTAAATGATTCAGTCATTTAATTGGCTGACCATGTGATAAGAAACAGAAATATTTATTTTAGCCCTGAAATGAACAGATTGAGAGTAAATAATTTGACTCTCCATCTGTCTGTTATGGGCAGATTATAATATACTCTTTAAAAAACATTCTTGTGTCAGTTTTGATGTTGACTAAACTTGGATGGTATGAAGATAAATGGATTGCACAGACTGACAGGAAGGTGGTGTGGTCAGGTAGATGTATTAGCAATTCTTAAAATGAATGAGTCAGTCACCAGAGTGTAAAAACCCAAACCGGATCTCTCAACAGAATTATTAGACATATCAACTGTTTCACGTCTCATGTGATTGCGTACCTTCCAAATTATAATTATGATGCAATTGTTTGTGTCATCTGCCAAAAATAAGCCTGATTTGTATCTTTTAGAGTAAATTTATTATTCATTCGAAAAAAAAGTTATAAATTAAATAAAAAATTAAGTAAATCAGGCCATTTTAAAAAAAATCGTAGGACCAGTTTTTGAAAAAAATTGCAAAAAAGTGAAAAATTACATGAATAAACCACTACTTCCAGTTGACCGATTTTGATTAAAATGTTTGTGTTGGGTCCGGTAGTGGTATGTAACTTAAAATTCAAGTTTCAAGTTTGTACGTTGTTCCGTTCTTGAGATATTTTGTTCATATGCACACACAGACCAATCGCTAAAAACATGTTTTTTGGGTTCAGGGGTTGTGAAAACGTGTAGATGCGGTGAAAACTCGATTTCTAAAAATCGACATGAAAACAATACTTTCCTTCCTATAAATTTATAAACTGCCCATAACAGACAGATGGAGTGTCAAATTTTTACACTCAATCTGTTAGTTGCAGGGCTAAAATAAATAGTTCTGTTTCTTGTCACATGGTCAGCCAATTAAATGACTGAATCATTTAAGAACAGAAGAGGTAGAGGTGTAAAAGACACTAATCAGAGTTATTTCCTCTGAAAGTAATGAATTTCATTATACAGCCAGACCCTGTGGTGAATGAAGTGAAGGTGTTATTTGCAGAGTGGAAGATATGTGCTTTTCAGAGGGCCCGGCATGCTGATAAGCATACTTTTCCACTCAGTGAGGAAGGCAATGGTAAACCACCTCACTCCTCGTTTGACTTAGTAAAACCTCTACAGGTTCAAACCAGCTTTTTGGCTGATGACCTAAACAACAACACAACACATATTTATAAAGGCACGCACTCTGATATGTGATAGGACCAGTTTTTGAGAAAATTGCTAAAAAGTGAAAAATTACATGAATAAACTACTACTTCTGGTTGACCGATTTTGATGAAAATGTTCGTGTTGGGTCCGGTAGTGGTATATAACTTAAGTTTCAAGTTCGACGATGTTCCGTTCTTGAGATATTTTGTTCATACACACACACACAGACCAATAGCTAAAAACATGTTTTTTGGGTTCAGGGGTTGTGAAAACGTTTAGATCCGGTGAAAACTCGATTTCTAAAAATCGACATGAAAACAATACTTTCCTTCCTATATATTCTTATAGGCAAGAGATAGTAAAAATCTGTTGATATTAAAATTTGAAATAAACGAAAGGCATAAATGGATAGACAAAGAATATGAAGAACTGTTACGACTCATGCAGTTGAAATTCAGTAGCATTGGATTGTTTATGTTGATTTATAAATGGAATATTTGTATTACAGGCTGTAGGCTTTGGGCCTTGTGTATATAACAGTAATAGGCCTAAATAACTGTTAAGAATAGGCATTCTTTTTTTTTAATAGTGCACACCGTCTGTTGTGTTATGGCACAAGATGACTAATTCACTCAGTATTAGTACATTTTATTGTTGTTGCAACTCTACTAATATTCTGTTTGCTTTCACTGACTTGTTGCTACAGGAAATGTTATCCATTCTTTATTCTTTCTATGACTGTGTTATTAATATGTTGTACATAATAGACCCAAACTATAAATATTTTTATACTTTTATCATATTGTTTTTATAGAATTGTGACTAATTGTTTATTCCCTGAGGTCATTGTTAATTTATTATCTACATTATAAATTAATAATGATGAAATCATTTCATTACTTGTTATTCTTTCATTTTCTCTTTAGTTTTATTATATATACGCAAGGAAAGTATTGTTTTCATGTGAATTTTTCACCAGAATTACACATTTTCAGGTCTTATGAAAACTAATAATAGACGATTGTAAAATTTTGAAATTTGGAACTTTTATTTTTATCCCTATTGTGTGTACGTTGCTATCTGTTCAATTCAGAGCAGTAAGCAACCCTATGACCCAATGAGATGAGGATGATGTGTATGACGTGTAAATGATGTGTAGTCTTGTACAGACTCAGGTCGACCATTCCTGAGATAGTATGGTTAATTGAACTCCAATCATCAAAATACATCGGTAACCACTGTGTAGCATTTAAATCTGTATAAAAATATTTACCTTACTAGGATTTGAACCAGGAACCTTCATCTTCGAAAATCAGCTGTTAAACAGCTGATTTTGACGATGAATTTACCTCTAGACCAACCTGGTGGGTCTTGGAACAACTTAAGGTATGACACATAAGATGACCCACATAAAAATATTTTCATCAAAATCGGTCGACTGAAAATAATAGTTTGTGTGATTTTTCATTTTTGCCCAAATTTTCTCAAAATAAACTCATATAATTTTCGTTAAAATCATTTTATATAATACAATTAATTTATTTATGCTTTTTTAAAAAAATTGTTGTTTTTTTAAAGATTGTACTCCTAATATGCATTTTATAGCAAGGTTAAAGTTATTGAAAACTAGCATGTCCCGTCGCAGCTTTACGCGCGGAAAATGTTGTAATTTTTACACCAATTAAAAGAAAATTGAAACAAATTAAAGAAACTCGGAACTTTACATTTATAAAATACTCAACAATACAAAATCGTATCTACATAATAAAATAGAATAAAATTATCATGTGATGTTGTCACCAGCTGATCTTTTATCGCCGGCCGCGTTGGCGATGTTGGTAACGTGCTCGCCTCTCATCACGCGGTCTTGGGTTCAAATCCCACTCGGGCATGGCATTTTTTCATACGTTACAAAAAATTCATTTCATCCTTCACCGTCTGCATTAGCAGCAATTTGCAAAACAGTCGGATGTTAAACCAAAAAAGAAAAAGATCTTTTATTTCATGCAGTTTTTTGTTATGTTGTAACTGTGATGGCGGTGCAGGTTTTAGGCTATTGAACCCCTTAAAAAGTTAGTCCTAAAGGGTTCAAAATAATGTTTATGTGCACATTAAGGCTTTTATAAGGTTAGATAATCTACAACTTTTTTTAAATTTTTCTACCGAGCTTATTTTAAAATTAATTAGTGATTTTCGTTTTGCGTAATATTTATTGTTGTTAAATTTTTATGATTTACATTGGGAAGAGAAAGTCGTGTGTGTGTGTGTGTGTGTCTGGTGTATCGGTAAAAGATAAAATATAATAAATTTTTTTTGTTAACTGTTTACTACATTATGTAGTATGTTTGATGATGTCATTGAATACTATAAAAATTTTCTCTTTATGTATCAATCATTCTCTGTTTCATTCTAATTGACCCTCTCCCTTCTACCAGTTTGTCATCTTCTTTTACTTATCATGATTCATTCACTGTTTGTTTATCTACTATTATGCTCTCTCTCCAGTTCTTTGTCTCTCTCAGTCTGTACTATACTCCTCTCTCTCTCTCTTAATTGTGTCCCAAGTGGTTTTTTTTTGTGAAAAATGTTTCAGTGTTATTTGTGTTTTTATCCAGCTCACTTCGTATTATTACTATATTGAGTCACTAATTTAATATTGTGTGTTTTAACATTAACAATGTGATGGTTTTGTTGTTAAAAAATTTTTTGTTTTGTTTTGTGCACTTAACTTTTCATTTTGTTACCAATTGTAACCCCAGTTTTTAGTTATTTATTGAATTGAACTGTTAATGAATTATTTTTTGTTGATTGAGTTTTAAATTTTAACAGATATGGTATTAATTTCGAATACTATTTATGAGTATGAGGTAAGGTTTTAATGTGTTTTTTGTTTTTTATATTTTTTTATTCTTAATTTGTGTACGTTCCAATCTGTTCAATTGAGAACAATAAGCAACCCCATGACCCAATCAGATGAGGATGATGTGTATGACGTGTAAATAAGACTGTGTAGTCTTGTACAGACTCAGGTCGACCATTCCTTAGAGAGTATGGTTAATTGAACCCCAACCATCAAAGTACACCGGTAACCACTGTCTAGCATTCAAATCTGTATAAAAGTAACTACCTCTACTAGGATTTGAATCAGGAACCTTCGACCCGAAAATCGGCTGTTAAACAGCTGATTTTGGCGACGACTTTACCTCTAGACTAACCCGGTGGGTTTTTATTTTTAAATCAAAATTTTTTCTGTTCAATAAAATCTTCATTGAAAAATAAATCCTTATAATGTATCCTGCTGCTTGAAATCAATTCTATTACGTAATTTATACAATACATTTCACTAACTTTTTTAAGTTTTTTTTAAGTGTCAAATTATTTACACTCATTCTGTTAGTTGCAGGGCTAAAATAAATAGTTCTGTTTCTTATTACATGGTCAGCCAATTAAATGACTGAATCATTTAACAACAGAAGAGGTAGAGGTGTAAAAAACACTAATCAGAGTTGTCTGCTCTGAAAGTAATGGATTTCATTATACAGTTAGACTGTGTGGTGAATGGAGTGAAAGTGTCATTTGCAGAGTGGAATTTATGTGCTTTTCAGAAGGCCTGGCGTGCTGATAAGTTTACTTTTCCACTCAGTGAGTTGTGGCAATAGTAAACCACCTCACTCCTTGTTTTACTTAGTAAAACCTCTACATGTTCAAACCAGCCTACAGGCTGATCACCCAAACAACACACAACTATTTTAATGATGCTACCTTGATTTTTGGTATTTGTTATTTTAACATGTTTCGGTGAATTAGCAGAGTACACAATATCATTTGAAACTGAATTTTTTTTAAAAAATCTGTAAAAGATATTACATCTTCAGCCATCTGTATAAAATTTTTATGTAGATGACTAAAGATGTAATAAGTTGTGCAGATTTTAAATAAAACATTTTTAGTTTCAAATGATATTATATACTGTGCTAATGGTGGATTCACCGAAACACGTGTAAGTGACATGTAATAGAAACCAAGGCAGCTTAAGAGGAGATGGCAAGATGGTTTTAACTCAAAATTTCGATTTTTGTTTTTTATCTATTTCAATAGTTTAGGCCTAGATCTACCAGAAAAAACATTAAATTATGTCAAAAAATAATTTTTTTATGAAAAACATAAGTTTTTATCAAGTTTACATAGGAAAATTATCATGTTATCAAGAACGAATATTTTTCACAATGTTATACTTCTCGTTTTAGTCCAAAGAGAATTTAGTTTTTAAAATATCTGCATCACTGTTTTTTGTATTCTCAGCTATTGGTTCAGCTTTCTAAACAACTGTTGATGGGAAATTTACTTGTTTTTGTGCATTTTGTTTTTGATTTGTGCCTTCTTGTTTTATGCGTTTTCCCGTAAATTTAGATGTTTAACACAAGGTACATTTTTCTCAGAAACCAATTAACGTACCAGGCTGAAATTTTTAGTTTAGCGATTTTCTGTTTTTTTCTCACGAAAACATGTGAACAATCAATTTTTTTAAGATTTCGACCTTAGTATGCATTCTACGACAAAAGTATATATAATCAAATTTATAGGAAATTAAAAGATCTACAACTTTTACTTAAGGCATTTTTCTCTACAGAATCTAGTTTAACGTGAAAGAATGATTTTCCTTATTTTTAAGCCAAAATGAGGTCGATTTTCATTTTGCGTCTTTCACTCACGATTAAAATTAGGTTATGTTTATTGAGGTTAGTTTTGTTGTTTATTTCTAATGTTTTATTACTAATATTAGATTAGTTAATTGTTTACGTAGGGAAGAGAAAGTTGTGTGAGCGTTTTACACCAGATTTTATTTTTTATTATTTTCTTTTGCAGTTTATGCTGGAAGATGCGAGAGTGCAAAGCGATCCGGCTGTACCTGAAGTAACGTTAAGAAGAGGTTCGACCGTCCCTAGACCGGTATCGGCGCCCGTCTCGTCACCGACCGGCACGCCGAATAGTAATAATAGTAGTAATAGTAATTCATCTAACACGAGTACCAATAATAGTATTAGTAACAATTCTAATCCGACGTCGCCCACGTCACCCAACCCGACGACCGACACTGCGGAAACTACTGTCACCATACCATTAAGGCGGCCTAGCAAATTACCCGACGATAAAGGTAATCCTTTTTTTTTTTTAATCTTGTTTTGTTGATCATAACGGGTGTTTTATTAACCTTTTCAATGCCATGGACGCGCTAATGCGCAACTACAGGGTGATTTTTTAGTCCTGTTACCCAATTGTTAATGTCTGGTAATTTTTTTCTAAGAAAGGGATATTTTGTTTTGTGACACAAAGTTGGTAGCCCTACTCAACCGGTATAGATACGACAGTTTGAGTTGATTCTCCTTGAGTTGCGTAAAATTTTGTGCTGTTTCCAGTTGTGTTACGAACAGAATGTCTTTTACCCTAGAACAACGGGTTTTCATTCTTGAACAATATTTTGCTACAAAATCGTATGTGAGTGTAAAAGAAACATTTCAAATTAAATTTTTTGGTGTTCCTCCACTCTATTCTAGTCAATTTCTAGGCTAACTAACTGATTTTTAAGAGGCAGGTATTGTTTGCAGCAGAAAACGTAGTGGTCGACCAACTCTCTTGACAGATGACGTTAAGAGAATGTGAAAACAAGATTGCTCAATTCTCCATGGAAAAGTTTACAAAAACATTCCTCGCATGTTGATTTGTCATGTTCGAGTGCTCAGAAAGCTGCTAAAAAATAAAAATTGTATCCGTATCACATACGATTAGTTCTAGAGCTTCAGCCTCCAGATTTAAGCAAGAGATTGTTTTAGGATAAAAGACATTCTGTTCGTAGCACGACCGGAAATGGCACAAAATTTTACACAGCTCAAGGAGAATCAACTCACACTGCCATATCCATACTGGTTGAGTAGTGCTACCAACTTAGTGTCACAAAACAAAATTTATTTGTTTTAGAAAAATATTACCAGACATTAACAATTGGGTAACAGGACTAAAAAATCAGTCTGTATTTATAACATTCATTTATTTACATATTTTGATATAAATTGGTAAGTTGAATATTATGAATCCAACCAAGTTAATAACCCGGTCGGTATTTGTTAAAATAATGCACCGGATGATAAGAGTATGTTTTTAGTCTAGTTAATACTTGCTACCACTACAAATGCATCAGCTGTGAAACACTACCAACACTCATTCATTCTGCCACTACTATAACAACGCACTGCATTCCACAACAACTACACGCAGCTGGGACTCAACCAATACCTTTCCAAGACATTCTAAAAATCCTAAATTGTAAAGTACAGTAGTAAACAAACATGAAACTTAAAAAAAACCAGGCCTTAGAAATTCCAATGACAACATGATTGTTGACGGTTGTAAAGCAGGATTAAAACTGGAAGCAAGACGGTTGAATGTGAATTGATTTTTAAGATAGAGTGTGAACCAAGCGGAAATAAAAGATGAATTTTTTTTTTTTTTGTAGAACAAGATAAAGAGAATGATATACGTAATGCGCAAGCAACGCAGGCTGTGATCCAACGGAGGAGGAGGCCCAAAAGACGGTCGACTGGTGTCGTTCATGTCGACATGGATGTAAGTTCATTCACATATATTTCTCATTTTATTAATACTAACTTTGTTTATTATGTAACACACTGTATGCAAAAATCTGGTGTGAAACACACACACACAGCTTTCTCTTGCCAATGCAAATATTGACCAATATAACCTAACATTAGTAATAAAACATTAGAAATAAACAAAAAACTTACTTCAAAAAATATAACCTTATTTTAATCATGAGTGAAAGATGTAAAATGAAAATTGACCTCAGTTTGGCTTAAAAATACGGAAAATCACTTTTTCATGCTAAACTAGGCTCTTTAGAGAAAAATGCTTGAAATAAAAGTTGTAGATCTTTTAATATACTAGAAATTTCATTATATTTGTACACTTTTGACAAAAAATCCATGCTAAGGCAGAAATCTTAACAAAATTGATTTTTCACAGGTTTTTGTGAGAAAAAAACAGAAAATCCCTAATTACCGCTAAACTAAGCGTTATACAAAAAAATGTTTGAAATAAAAGTTGTAGGATTTTAAATTCTCTACAACTTTTATTATGTAAATGTTTGCGCTAAAACGCATATCAAAGCCGCAATCTTAAAAAAACAATTTTTTATGTAAAAAGAGCCTCACTAAGAATTTTAGCAAACATGGCACCTATCCTATCTCGTAGAGCATAAAAAATTTAGTAAACCAGGCGATTTTAAAAAAAATCGTAGGACCAGTTTTTTGAGAAAATGGCAAAAAAGTGAAAAATTACACAAACTACTACTTCCTGTTGACCGATTTTGATGAAAATGTTCGTGTCGGGTCTGGTAGTGGTATGTAACTTAAGTTTCAAGTTCGTACGATGTTCTGTTCTTGAGATATTCTGTTCAAACACACACACACACACACACACACACACAGACCAATCGCTAAAAACATGTTTTTTGCGGTGAAGGGGTCTGAAAACGTGTAGATCTATAATAATAGACCTAGAATAGATCTAGAATAATAGACATGAAAACAATACTTTCATTCCTATATATTCATATACTGCCCATAATAGACAGGTGGAGTGTCAAATTATTTACACTCAATCTATTTGTTGCAGGGCTAAAATAAATAGTTCTGTTTCTTATCACATGGTCAGCCAATTACATGACTGAATCATTTAAGAACAGAGGAGGTAGAAGTGTAAAAGACACTAATCAGAGTTATCTTCTCTGAAAGTAATGAATTTCATTATACAGCCAGACCCTGTGGTGAATGAAGTGAAGGTGTCATTTGCAGAGTAGAAAATATGTGCTTTTCAGAGGGCCCGGCATGCTGATAAGTGTAATTTTCCACTGAGTGAGTTGTGGTAATGGTAAACCACCTCACTCCTCGTTTTACTTAATAAAACCTCTACAGGTTCAAACCAGCCTACAGGCTGATCACCTAAACAACAACATATTCATATAGGCAAGAGAAAGTAAAAATGAAATTGTTTTCAGCAAAACATGTTTAAATAGCAGGATAATAATGGTTGTGTTTTATCTACACCAGATTAGAGAGAATACTTTAATAGAATCAATTGTTTAAATTACAAATATTTTCCTATAATAATAATTATTAATGGAATTTCATGTCGGTTATTCATTTGAAATGATGATAAGCATTTTCAGTATTAAAGTATTATTTGTATCATTGATAAGAAGTAGTTGGAGGATTTCTTAACGGTTGTTATCCTTTATTAATCGTAACAGATTCAGTTTTATTCTTTTGATTATATGACTAAAGTCGGTGGTGGACGTTTTTTATTTCTTTTTTAAGTATATGTTTTATTTTTATAAACGTAGGTGATTTAATATTTTTAATATTGATAACGTATGATGGATTCATTTAAATTTGAATATCTTTCTTTACGACTAAACGTAAGTAATATTATCCGTTGTGATTTTAAATCATATTTATATAAATAGTGGCAGTTTTGTAGGGTCCGCCATGAATTTCCAGGCTTATTGTCCGACCGGTAATACAGTGCGTACTACAGTATTCAGATGAATTGAAGTCCCCTAGCCGTGGGAGTGAGAGAATGCATAACGCTCTCACTCGCACAACCCATACGCGCCTACCCAATAACATTGTCATATAATTTGTAAAGAGTGGTGCCCTAATGAATGAATAAATAAAAAATGCAATGAATTAATGAAATGATATTTTAATATCAATTAATATTAACAAATGAAATTGACCCTTTACATATAAATTGAAATTGTACTAATTGATTGAATTTATTGATGACACTTTTAATTATTCTAATAAATTACTTTGATAAATATACAGTGGAACCTCTCTAATTCGTCTCGTTCGGGACCAAAGGAGTGACGAAATACAGAAAGTGACGAATTATGGAATTTGCTATGAACAGTTAATAAATAACATACTCGTACGTATATTAGTTCCATAAAAGTCGAATTACATAAATGAAACTTACATTAACGATAAACACAATAAGTAATTCTAAGTCCTATAACTACAGTAAATTTGTATTAGTCTACGTATCTAGTTTTATACTACTTCAGAAATTCTGTATATGGTTCTACTTACATTTTCTAATTTGTAGAACGCAAAACACAGTACACGTTACCGAATATAAAATTACAATCGAAGAAGTATACATTTGCAAAATCGATGAAACGAATCTTTAACTATGTATCACTTAACACTACAAAAAATCACATTAAAATTTAGAAAACGTTACTTAATTACACTAATATGTATGTAGGCCTATGTATGTAAAATGCCAAATTTATTTCTTGAAAAAGTGGGTTATCTTCTTTTCTACCAACGAGTTCTTTTCTTTTTCCACAGCCAACTGGCGAATTTGTCGTATTACAATTAATTTTGATAACTCTGCTTCTTTCTGTCTCTCATACCATTCGATGCACTTCGTCAGCATTCCTTCTATTTCTCGATTCGTACCAATATTTTCAGGGCTTGAAACATATTCTTCGTTGCTATCTTCCTCAACAGGTGAATCTTTGTTTTGAACGTAGGCCACAATTTCTTTGTTACTTAAAATCTCATACCCAAGTTCGTTAGCATCTTGGTCTATCCATTCAACTAATTCCTCGTCGGTAATATTTTTAGTCACAGGTATACTCTGGCACACTTCTTTTAATTCTGATAAGACATTGTTTGTTTCATTGTAAGAACGGATGCTACTAGTTTCTTCTCGGTCAGCCCACTGATTGTTCCAACAAGACTTGAGTGTTGTTTTTGAAATGTTATGCCATGCTTGTGATATGTTATATATAGCATCTTTGAATGTATACTTTTTCCAAAATTCTTGAACCTGCGTTTCATTTTCGGAAAATATCAAATTCTGCAGAAATATTTTCCTATAATGAACTGGGGAGGGCTGACGAATTATAGAAGGTGATGAATTAGAGAGTGACGAATTAGAGAGGTTTTACTGTATATATATATATTGAAAATTGTTATTATGAAAATATTTAAGTCTATTTAATAGTATTTACTGATATTTACTGAGCTCAGTTATAAAAAATGAATATAATTACGAATTGCTTGCAGTCCTCTGGTTCCTTCTTGTCCGTCCATCGATCGGAAATCAAATGGGGCGTCGATGCATTGTTGCACTTGGTTTTATAGTTTTTGACAAATTTTTTTAAATTTTATCTGCATATTTTAAAATAATCAAAATTGTTTCAGTTGGTTCCATAATTAAATTAAATCTTGATATTCTTGTAATTTCTTTTAAATCTTTTCTAATTGGTTCAAATTTTTAATTTAAAATTATACTATCTTTTGTTTTCTTGTTTCAAGTTTAGATATTTGGCTTCTGGATTATTATTTTAAATTAAATATTTTCTTCTTATAATTTATCTTGATATATTTAGTTTTGATTCAGAATAATTTAAATTTTTATTAGAAATTATTTATATTTGATTATTATTCGAAATTATTTCTTTTTATTAAAATCCAACAATTGAATATTAACTACGATATTATGTAGAATAGACTGCTATTTTACAAATTTTACACATTGTCGTGAACAAGCGTTTATGCACGCAGTAAACTATCAAGCAAGATAACGACTGTAGTATGTTTTCAGATTTGGATTATGACGGTAAAGAACTTTGAGCGCATGCGTAGTTACATCACATATCTCCCTCTCACTCGCTCGGCTATGGGACATTAGTTCGTCTGATATCTATACAGTATACCTATACCAGTACAGACGGCCCCTAGCCGTCTGAGTGAGAAAATGCATAACGCTCTCACTCGCACAACCCATACGCGCCGTTCCAATAACATTGTCGTATAATTTTACTCATTGTTGTGAGCAAGCGTTTATGCATGCAGTAGTAAACTAACAAGCAAGATAACGACTGTAGTATGTTTTCACATTTGGATTATAACGGTTAAGACCTTTTAGCGCATGCGTAGTTATGCCACATATCTCCCTCTCACTCGCTCTGCTATGGGGCATCAATTCATCTGATACCTATACCTAAAGTGAAAACATTTCTTCATATTTATTTCATATGACCATATCTGCCCATAACATACAGGTGGAATGTCACATTATTTACACTCAATCTGTTAGTTGCAGGGCTAAAATAAATAGTTGTGTTTCTTATCACATGGTCACCCAATTAAATGACTGAATCATTTAACAACAGAATAGATAGAGGTGCAAAAGACACTAATCAGAGTTATCCCCTCTGAGAATAATGAACTTCATTATACAGCCAGAGTGTGTGGTGAATGAAGTGAAGGTGTCATTTGCAGAGGGCCCGGCATGCTGATAAGCATATTTTTCCACTCAGTGAGTTATGGCAATGGTAAACCACCTCACTCCTCGTTTTATTTAGTAAAACCTCTACAGGTTCAAACCAGCTTTTCAGCTGATGACCTAATCAACATGACCATATAGGCTTAGGCGATTAGTAACTTTTTCCAAATGTAATTAATTTTTACTTTCTCTGCCAATATGAATAAATAGTAAGGAACGTATTGTTTTCATGTCGATTTTAAGAAATCAAGTTTTCACCGGATCTACACGTTTTCAGACCCTCCTCAACCCAAAAACACGTGTTTTAAGCGATTGGTCTGTGTTGGTTTGAACAAAATATCTTGTGAATGGAACATTGTACAAAGTAGAAACTTGAAACTTAAGTTAGATACCACTAGGAGACCTGTCACGAACATTTTTATCAAAATCTGTCAACCTGAAGTAGTAGTTTATTCGTGTCTTTTTTCACTTTTTTGCGAATTTCTCAAAAATGGCTTTTATGATTTTTCTAAGAAATTTTCTCATTAACTGCATTTTCTTTGCTCTTCGAGATAGCGCAGGCGCCATGTCTGCTGAAATTCTTGGGGAGGCTGTTCTCTCGTAGAAAAAAATTGTTTTTTTTAAGATTGCAGCCTTAATATGCATTTTAGTGCAAAAGTGTATATAATAAAAGTTGTAGACAATTTAAAAATCTACAACTTTTTATTTTGAACATTTTTCCTTCCTTTTCACTCTTTTTTTTTTACTCATGATTAAAATTAGGTTATGTTTTTTGAGGTTGGTTAGTTATTTTGTTTATTTTCTAATGTTAGGTTATATTGTTCGTTATTGGCATTGGCAAGAGAATGTCATGTGAGTGTTTTATACCAATTTTTTTTACTTTGTTAAGTAAATATAAAGAAATATTACATTAATTTCTATTAATAAACTGTAGAAAAAAGTAGATAAGCCTTAAGTGGGTCTATACATTTATGTAAATAAAGACAAACAATTTGTAATTGTTATCATAAATATTAACATTGTTAGTCATTATTTTAACTCTTACGTAACGGACTGTTACTCGTTAAACAGAAGAATTGCAAAAATCAAAACGCGCTCTCCAAACAACCGTTTTATCTAAAGTCATTACTGATGAAAAATTCTCAAAAAATTACAGTTGATTCATATAATACGTACATGCCTTTTGAGTATAATTACAAGAAAATCTCTTCATAATTCTTTGTGTTTAGGCGAGTGAAATTTTCATCCGCAAAAATTTTTGTGTTTATTTTAGATTTTTACTTTCTCTTGCCTATATGAATATATAGGAAGGAAAGTACTATTGTTTTCATGTCAATTTTTCGAAATCGAGTTTTCACCGGATCTATACGTTTTCAGACCCCCTGAACCCAAAAAACATGTTTTTAGCGATTGGTCTGTGTGTGTGCGTGCGTGTACAAAATATCTCGAGAACGGAACATCGTAAGAACTTGAAACTTGAAACTTAAGTTACATACCACTACCGGACCCGACACGAACATTTTCATCAAAATCGGTCAACCGGAAATAGTAGTTTATTCGTATAATTTTTCACTATTTTGCAATTTTCTCAAAAACTGGTCCTACGATTTTTTTAAAAATCGCCTGGTTTACTAAATTTTTATGCTCTACAAGATAGGGTAGGCGCCATCTTGGCTGAAATTCTTGGTAAGGGTGTTTTTACGTAAAAACTTTGTTTTTTCAAGATTACGGCTTTAATATGCATTTCAGCGCAAAAATGTATATAATAAAAGTTGTAGACAGTTTTAAATCCTACAACTTTTATTTCAAACATTTTTTTGTATAATGCTTACTTTAGCGGTAATTAGCAATTTTCTGTTTTTTTCTCACGAAAACAAGTGACAAATCTATTTTTTTAAGATTTCGGCCTTCGAATGCATTTTACGACAAAAGTGTATAAAATAAAATTTATTGGAAATTAAGAGATCTACAACTTTTATTTAAAGAATTTTTTTGTACAGTGCCTAGTTTAGCGATAATGAACGATTTTCCATATTTTTAAGCCAAACTGAGGTCGATTTTAATTTTGCGTATTTCACTAATGTTTTTTGAGGTTAGTTTTTTTGTTTATTTGTAATATTTTATTACTAATGTTAGGTTTATTGTTAATTATTTGCATTGGCAAGAGAAAGTTATGTGAATGTTTTACACCAGATTTTTTATTATAATGGGCTTAGATTTCAGTTTAGCAAAAAAACGTATAGGTAAAACATGTTTTGTAGACAAGAGTTTACCGAAATAAATGTTATATTTTATTTAAATTTCCGTAAATATTTGATGAAGTTACAAAGTGTTCAACATGAGTCCATTTTCACATCACAGGGAAGCATGAAGGGATGGTATTTTAAATTCTTTACGGTGATGTCACAGAGCCACTATTATATTTACGTTACAGCTGTAAGCAAAGGAATGTAGAAAATTCTTTTCCCTACAACCACATGTTTTGAAAAATTCTTTAGGTGCAGTTAGAAGTAAGCCGTTACACATCCTTTGCAACCCTGCAAAGTGTCAAATTTTTTACCTCTATGATGGTAAACCCCCTTCTGAACAGTAAAAATGGACTCGTCTTCTTTTTTGAAGGGCAAATTCCGTAATAGAAATTCATAGCTTCAACACAAACTAAAGAACATGCATGTACGTTGACTTACACACGAGTTGGATGGACTTCCATTCAAAACAAACAATTCCCGAACCTTTAATGCTACATACACGCTATAGAGGGAATAAAAATTTTCTGTATTATGATATTCTTTTTCAGTAAACACTATTAGATGCTTTTAAGAAGTCTGTACAAGGAAAGAACAATATTTACTGGTTTCTGACTTGTACTTGACTAGCTGCAGCACGTTTCGTTGCCTCCCCTCCCCACCATCAATTGTGCTTGGCTTAAAATTAGATCAATAGTTTGAACTGGGTTAAAGGTAATAACGGACGGATCAGGCAAGGTCAGGGACTTTACAAATGATGAGTCATAACCCCACCAATGATACAATTTCAAAAGTGAAATTTAATCTTGCAACATGATTAAAATTAGATTATATTTTTACTTTCTCTTGCCTATATGAATATATTGGAAGGAAAGTATTGTTTTCATGTCCATTTTTCGAAATTGAGTTTTCACCGGATCTACACGTTTTTAAACCCCCCTGAACCCAAAAATCATGTTTTTAGCAATTGGTGTGTGTGTGTGTGTGTGAACAGAATATCTCAAGAATGAAACACCGTACGTACTTGAAACTTAAGTTAGACACTACTACCGGACCTGACACGAACATTTTCATCAAAATCGGTGAACCGGAAGTAGTAGTTTATTCATGTAAATTTTCACTATTTTTTGATTTTCTCAAAAACTGGTCCTAGTAATAAACCAGGCGATTTTTAAAATTGCCTTACTAAAATTTTTATGCTCTACAAGATAGGGTAGGCGCCATGTTTGCTGAAATTCTTTACGAGGCTGTTTTAATTTAAAAAAAATTGTTTTTTTAAGATTACAGCTTTAATATGCAGTTTAGCGCAAAAGTGTTAATAAAAAATGTAGAGAATTTAAAATCCCACAAATTTTTTTTGTATAATGCTTAGTTAAGCGGTAATTAGCGATTTTCTGTTTTTTCTCACGAAAACGTGTGGAAAAATCGATTTTTGTACGATTTCGGCTTTAATCTGCATTTTATGACAAAATGGTAGTTAATCAGATTTATAGGAAATTAAAAGACCTACAACTTTTATTTATAGCATTTTTCTCTACAGAGCCTAGTTTACCGTGAAAGAGTGATTTTCCGTATTTTTAAGCCAAACTGATGTGGATTTTCATTTTGCGTCTCTCATGTATGATTAAAATTAGGTTATGTTTATTGAGGTTAGTTTTTTGTTTATTTCTAATGTTTTATTAGTAATGTTAGGTTATATTGGTCATTATTTGCATTGGCAAGAGAAAAGTGTGTGAGTGTTTCACACCAGATTTTTCATTTAGGGTCCAGCTGTATAATGATGAAATCAATAACTCTGAGAGAATTAGCCCTGAAACTACAAACAATAATTGTGTTTCTTGTCACATGGTCACCCAATTATATAAGTGAACCATTTAACAACAGAACTGGTACACGTGTAAAATAAACTAGTCTAAAGTCCAGCCTCTCTTAGTTTGCTCCTAATGTAAACAAATAATGACGTCACTGAGCATGCGCATTACTTAAAAATGTGTACACGCTGATTAAAAAGTAACAACAAAATACTTTCAAAAGTATTTAAATACTAAATATTTTTAAAAGTAGTTTTATAAATGAAATTATTAGGCCTACATCATGTCATGACTGATGTTTTAAGTAATTTAAGTACTTGTAATTCAAAACTTAGTTAACTTAATAGGAATACGACATCCATAAAGTCGCGGACTCTAGCGTGCACCCTGTAGTAGCTGGCTTTGGTTTGTTGACAGTAGGAGCAAACTAACAACGGCTGAACTGTATCTACTATAAGAATACTCCGTGTGAGGCAAGCGCCTCCTATAGGTTGTAAACAAAAGTTTCACACTAGTTGGCGCGTATCTACCTCTCCACCTGACAAAATTATCGTACACTACGTTCTATCATAAAAATATCTACATCCAGCTAAAATAATCCTTTAAGCGTGTTTTTAATTATACCGTTCTGATTACTTGTAATTATTTTAGTATCATAAAGACTCCTTAATTAATTATTTTAACCATTACCTACATTTAACAAAACAATTGTTTTCTACTCTTCAATGTTTACCGCTTTTATGTTTCAAAAACTCAACACGTTTACTATCACGCATTTTAACAAAACACAGCTTACAAAACTTTTCAACTTCAGTCTATGAAAAAAATCAAAACGAACTGATACAGTTCCAAAAGATAACTGATGAAACTAAAAGCGAGTTAAACTTGGGCAAGTGCAAACAGTTGTATTAAACGAGTCACAGACATTAATTATTTTAATGATATGAAATAAACAATCTGAAATGATAAACAACGAATCACTGGAATTGTTTACTCTACTGGTATAATTCAAGCGCATTAGTCTTATATTACTCGTGACCAAAAATAAAACTGAGTTTATAACAAAAACCTACTACTCGTAAATAATGTAACGAAAAATAACATGTAAGAGTAACAGTAGTAAAAGTTTTAGTTATAATGGTAAACTAATGTTCGATTTATAAAACATTTTGTACCAAATGAATTGAACGTGTTTTTAATATATTAAGTTTAGAGCGAATAATCAGTGTTGTATGGGATTGTTGTTTGTTGATAATGCATGGTGTGGGTATTTTTAATTAATACGCATGCGTGGTTGTGTTGCTGGTTGCCTACGCCGGAGTACTCTTAGCGTAGACAGACTCTAGTCACCATTATCTCATATTTCATTATACAGGGCGTTTCAAAATGTTCTTCGGGGTTACGAAAATTCATTACAAAAAAACTATTCCACTTACAAGAATGAAACAAGTACTGTACGAAAGAGCAATTCAAACAGTTTTTTTCCACGGGTACTGGGCAGTTAGTTGACCGTCTGCCCGCTAGGTGTAGACAGTAGAGAAAATGGCTGCCACGGGAAGCGAGAAGTCGTTTTGTGTCTTAGAATTTCACTCGTCAAAGTCGGTAATTACTGTGCAACGTGCGTTTCGGTTGAAATTTCATAAGGATCCACCAAGTGACAATTCAATTCGTGCATGGTACAAACAATTCAGCGAAACTGGTTGCTTGTGCAAGCGGAAATCAACTGGTCGTCCATCAACCTCAGATGCCAGTGTTGACAGTGTGCGTGCAAGTTTTATTCGCAGCCCGTCAAAATCGACTGCGTCTGCAGGCAGAGAGTTAGGAATTCCGAAAACAACAGTGTGGCGAGTTCTCCGTAAACGTTTATTATTCAAACCGTACCATCTTCAATTACTGCAGCATCTATCTGATGGAGATAAAACACGTAGGCTCCATTTTTGTTTAGAGTTACAGCAAAAGGTGTCATTGGATGAAGGTTTTCTAGAGAAGATAATTTTCAGCGATGAAGCTACGTTTCATATCAGCGGCAAAGTAAATTGTCATAACGTGCGAGTTTGGGGAAGTGAAAACCCACACGCTTATGTGGAACACGTTAGGGATTCTCCGAAAGTAAACGTTTTTTGCGCGATCTCTCGTGAGGCAGTGTATGGGCCGTTCTTTTTTGCAGAAACGACAGTAAACGGCATGACGTACCTGGACATGTTGCAATTATGGCTTATGCCTCAGCTATTAAATGACTTCATTTTCCAGCAAGACGGTTGTCCTGCCCATTTTCATAACGAGGTTCGACGGTACCTTAACACAACACTGCCTCGACGCTGGATAGGACGCGCGTCTGAGGAAGACCAACAACTTTTGCTGTGGCCACCAAGATCACCAGACCTCACGCCATGTGACTTCTTTCTCTGGGGCTATGTGAAAGACAAGGTCTTCAAGCCACCAATGCCGAACGATATCGCTGAGCTGAAGGATCGCATAATCAATGCGGTCAACTCTATCGAAAGAGACATGTTAGGGCGTGTTTGGCAAGAGCTAGATTTTCGTGTTGACGTATGCCGTGTCACCAAAGGAGCACACATTGAACATTTATAGATGTTAAAAAAAACTGTTTGAATCCCTGCATCTGCACGTACAACTTTCATTTAGGTAAGTGGAATAGTTTTTTTGTAGTGAATTTTCGTAACCCCGAAGAACATTTTGAAACGCCCTGTATAGCCAGACCTTTTATAAAAAATAGTGAACCTTGAATGAAGTGAAGGTGTCATTTGCAGGGTGGAATGTACAGTCCGTTTTTTTGTTAGTTGAGTCCTGATGCAAACAAACTGCGTATGTGTAAAGCCTGGTTTACACAGGTACACGAGTAATTCAGTAACTGTCCGCAAATGTAACGTAGACAGTGAACTTAGTTCATTGTTGTGGCTCCACGGAGGCGAGATCTCGCTCGTAAATTACGTTGTGCGTAGTGGGGGGGGGGGGGTAGCTACTAAACTGTCCACTCGACTACAACTAAACCACCCGACTAAAACGTCCTGTCCAAACAAGTCGAGTACTAAATTACTAATCTACTCGACCCGTGTAAACTAGGCTTTAGTCCCTGTAATAACACACAATAGTGTTGCGTCAGAAAAAAACGAATAGTTTAGCCAAACTGTTGTTTTACTTCTCGACAAACTGTTTTTTTCTGACCAACAGTGGTAGCTTGACAAACACGTTGAATTGCCAAACAGAAACATCACCGCACTCTAATAAACTTTTAACAAATTAAAAACAGGTTGCATGAATTACTACTGTCGGCTGTTACCTTCTACTGAAAAAATGTATATATACTGTATAACTATATATATTATTATATTTTTATGGTTATTAGTTAGTTTTATTAGGAAACACAAAAGAATCAATCTGAAATACAAAATAATGATGGTGTCTAGTATTATAATCACAGAGTATAGAATAATTTACTTCTACACTCTTTAAATATAATGCACAAAAACGGCCATAAAACTGTCAAATTTTTTGATAAAATGATATATACGAGATATCATAAAATGATATGACTCAACGGTAAGGTCCAGCCGTCTATGTGTATGAACGATAAAACGACCTGTTGTTTTAAACTTGGAGAAAAAAGTATAGAAAAATGATTCATTTAGAACATCAACAGACCAATAATACAAACTGTTTTTTCCAACAGTTTGTACAAACGGTTGTTTTTTTTCAAAGGAACGTTCGTTTTCGTTTGGAAGAAACAACAGAAACGCCCTACACTAACACACAAACACGCCTGGCCTTGAATGAAGTCTCTGCAACCTAACAACTGGTGATCTAAAAAAAAAAAAAAAATTTTTTTTTGTCAATTCAATCGTCGGTGGTATAATGCAGTAGGCCTAATAATAAAATTATAATGGTTTCGTAATTTTTATACACAAATTATTTTCATTTCACGACGTTATCAGTTATTTATAGATTGGTGTAATGTAATAACAAAATAAATCTTGTAATATACCGGGTGATTCAAAACTACACTCCATCTGACTCTTGTTTTCACAGCTGATTCTGTATGAAAATACGCGTTTAGCAAAGGTGTTGTAATGTGCTGGCCTCTACGGGATGTTTTAAAAATTAATTCTTGAAGTTTTCGATAGTTGACTACAACCGATTATCGATATAAACTGAATTAATTGAATCGATGTTACCATAACAAAGTAACCTAATCGTGAACGTGCTTCGTTTAGTTTGCGGCATAGAGTAATAAAGAATTAATCTTTATTACTCTATGGTTTGCGGTATTTCGTGTGGCTTTAAGATCGGTTAATGTTTTTTGGTAGTTTTAGGTCACTAATTCACACAAAAATAATATTCAGGTTATTTCGCGTGTTTTTATTACGTTTTAGGTATCAATTTCTAGTAAAATAGTTTATTTTATCTTAGTTTTTACAACGTCAGTGTATGTTTTGCAGGTTATATTTTAAAAGTTTTTAGGTGAGAAAAAACATTTTTTACTTTCTCTTACCTGTATGAATATATAGGAAGGAAAGTATTGTTTTCATGTCGATTTTTCGAAATCGAGTTTTCACCGGATCTATACGTTTTCAGACCCCCTGAACCCAAAAAACATGTTTTTAGCGATTGGTCTGTGTGTGTGTGTGTGTGTGTGTGTGTGTTTGAACAGAATATCTCAAGAACAGAACATCGTACGAACTTGAAACTTAAGTTACATACCACTACCAGACCCGACACAAACATTTTCATCAAAATCGGTCAACAGGAAGTAGTAGTTTGTGTAATTTTTCACTTTTTTGCCATTTTCTCAAAAAACTGGTCCTACGATTTTTTTTAAAATCGCCTGGTTTACTAAATTTTTTATGCTCTACGAGATAGGATAGGTGCCATGTTTGCTAAAATTCTTAGTGAGGCTCTTTTTACATAAAAAATTGTTTTTTTAAGATTGCGGCTTTGATATGCGTTTTAGCGCAAACATTTACATAATAAAAGTTGTAGAGAATTTAAAATCCTACAACTTTTATTTCAAACATTTTTTTGTATAACGCTTAGTTTAGCGGTAATTAGGGATTTTCTGTTTTTTTCTCACAAAAACCTGTGAAAAATCAATTTTGTTAAGATTTCTGCCTTAGCATGGATTTTTTGTCAAAAGTGTATATAATTTAATTTATAGAAAATTAAAAGATCTACAACTTTTATTTAAAGCATTTTTCTCTACAGAGCCTAGTTTAGAGAGAAAGAGCGATTTTCCGTATTTCTAAGCCAAACTGAGGTTGATTTTCATTTTGCATCATTCACTCATGATTAAAATAAGGTTATGTTTTTGAGGTTAGTTTTTTGTTTATTTCTAATATTTTATTAATAATGTTAGGTTTATTGTTAATTATTTGCATTGGCAAGAGAAAGTTGTGTGAGTGTTTCACACCAGATTTTTATGTATCATTTTTATAATTAAAGTAATAAAAAACATGAAAAGTATAGGATGCTCTTAAAACTAATAAACAACACATTATGCGTATGATTAATGTAATAAGGGGGTATCAACAAATCATAAAATAAATACAAGTGGAGGGAAATCACAGTGCAAACATAATACGAGTGGAAAGGGTTAAAAACCTTAGTTAAAAAATCTGGTGTGAAACACTCACACAACTTTCTCTTGCCAATGCAAATGATTAACAATATAACCTAATTTTAGCAATAAAACATTAGAAATAAACAAAAAACTAACCTCAAAAACAATGAAAATCTAACTGTTTGGCTTAAAAATACGGAAAATCACTCTTTCACGCTAAACTAGGCTCTGTAGCGAAAAATGCTTTAAATAAAAGTTGTAGATCTTTTTATTTTCTATAAAATTGATTATATACACTTTTGTCGTAAAATGCATTCTAAGGCCGAAATCTTAGAAAGATCTATTTTTCACACTTTTTCGTGAGAAAAAATTAAAAAATTGCTAATTACTGCTAAACTACGCGTTATATAAAAAAATATTTGAAATAAAAGTTGTAGAATTTTAAATTCTCTACAACTTTTATTATATAAATTTTTGCTCTAAATTGCATATTAAAACCGTAATCTTAAAAAAACTATGCTTTTACGTGAAAACAGCCTCACCCAGAATTTCAGCAAACATGACGCCTACCCTATCTTGTAGAGAATAAAAAATTGAGTAAACCAGGCGATTTTTAAAAAAATCGTAGGACCAGTTTTTGAGAAAATAGCAAAAAGTGAAAAATTATACGAATAAACTACTACTTCCGGTGGACCGATTTTGATGAAAATGATCGTGTCGGGTCCGGTAGAGGTATATAACTTAAGTTTCAAGTTTCAAGTTCGTACGATGTTCCTTTCTTGAGATATTTTGTATACACACACACAGACCAATCGCTAAAAACATGTTTTTTGGGTTCAGGGGGTCTGAAAACGTATAGATCCGGTGAAAACTCGAATTCTTAAAATCGACATGAAAACAATACTTTCCTTCCTATATATTCATATAGGCAAGAGGAAGTAAAAAGAAAACGTAACATGTCTGCTTCATATAAATTTTACGAGTGATATCAACAAAACTGCTTTAAGACTTATTATTCATCAATTTTCTTTTAAAAATGAGTTACCTACTTTAAATTTAAAGATTTTCTCGGTTGTCAATAACGATCCTGATTTACCCAACATTAGTCTGTCCACTCTTCATAAACTAATTCTATCTATGGAGTTTAAATTCCATAGTTTTTCGGGTAAAACATTAGACGTTAACAAAAAACTAACCTCAAAAACTTAACCTTATTTTAATCATGAGTGAAGTACGCAAAATTAAAATCGACCTCAGTTAGGCTTAAAAATGCGGAAAATCAGTTTCACGCTGAACTAAGCTCTGTAGAGAAAAATGCTCTAAATAAAAGTTGTAGATCTTTTAAGTTCCTATAAATTTGATTATATACAGTTTTTTCGTAAAATGCATACTAATGCCGCAATCTTTAAAAACAAATCGATTTTTCACACATTTTCGTGAGAAAAAAACAGAAAATCGCTAATTTCCGCCTAACTAAGCGTTATACAAAAAAATGTTTGAAATAAAAGTTGTAGGATTTTAAATTCTCCACAACTTTAATTTTAAAAATTTTGCGTTAAAACACATATTTAAGTTGCAATTTAAAAAAAACACCATTTTTTTTAGAAAAACAGCCTCAATAAGGATTTCATCAAACATGCCGCGTACCCTATCTTGTAGAGCATAAAAAGTTTAGTAAAGTTTAGTAAAAATTGAGAAAATCGCAAAAATGTGAAAAATGACATGAATTAACTACTTCTTCCGGTTGACTGATTTTGATGAAAATGATTGTGTCGGGTCCAGTAGTAGTATGCAACTTAAGTTTAAAGTTCGTACGATGGTCCGTTCTTGAGATATTTTGTTCACACACGGACCCACAGACACGCACACAGACCAATCGCTAAAACATGTTTTTTTTTTTTGGATTCAGGGGTCTGAAAACATGTAGATCCAGTGAAAACTTTGTTTCAAAAAATCGACATAAAAACAATACTTTTCTTCCTATATATTCATATAGGCAAGAAAAAGTAAAAATAAGTTGTTTTCTCATAGTCTGTTATCCTTTCTATATTTTTTTAATTATGCATGGTTTGAGTTTATTTTAAAAATTATTTTTTGTGTTTAAGGAAATTGATCCGGACAGACAAGAAAGTGGTGGTGGTGGTAGAGGAGGCGGAGGAGGAGGAGATGCAGATGAGGGTGTTCATAATAATAGTAATAGCAATAGCAACAATGAGGTAAGTGTTTTTCAAAATTGATATTCAAATTCATCTTTATCATTGTAATATTGTTTGTCTTGTTTTGTCATGTTATTTTTGTTTTGATGTTTGTTACTTCATACTGTGTTGTTTTGTTTTGCAGTTAATTTCAGTTTAACAGATATCCAACATTTCAAAATAGTATTAATCAATTAAAATATATTACAATTATTTAAGTAATTAGTTTGCATTACAGCGGAATCCACATTAATGTTTTCTTTTTTATCATAACAGGTGTTTTATTAAGGACGCAACCCTGATTATAAGAAGATAGAAGTAATACATCGGTAAATTTTCTGTCCCCCAAATAGTATGTACTCAAGGCCAACTACCTAACACAGTTAAAATGTTCCAGTCAAGCATTAGTGTGGTGACACCAGTCGTTTCGTTATATTTTGTCAGCAATGGTTTTTTCCAAGGAAAAACAATATTGTAATCGTTTCTGATGGTCTGTAGCTTTCAGGTCATGAGTTATGCCAACGCGATAAGGATTCTAATGTAACTTTTTTGTAGCTCTGAAAACAGTAGTTAATGTTAGCCCAGCTTGTGATGATAATCTTCTAAGTGTTTTTTTAGGTGATTGAGTCAAACAATTTTTCAAATCTTTGAGAACTTCTGCAGTTAACTTTGTTGGCTAGCGAGGTGGTTTCTCATCGAGTACACTACCAGTTCTACGGAATTTATTTATCAAAACATAATATTGACAATTTATTCCGAACGGCAGAATGGGGAAATTTCAACTGAAACTTATCTTGCACACATTTGTAAGATTTACTCGCTATGTAAGTCTCTACAATAAACATGCGTTCTTCCTTGTAAAAAACCATTGGTGACATAATATAACGAAACGACTGGTGTCACCACACTAATGCTTGACTGGAACATTTTAACTGTCTTAGGTAGTTGGCCTTGAGTACACTGTTGCCAACATACCGATTGGGGAACAGAAAATTTACTGATGTATTACTTCTATTTTCTTATAATCAGGGTCCTTAATAAAACACCTGATATACAAAACTTTAATATTTATCCTGTTTTAATGTTGTTTTTTTTCTCCAACTTTATGAACACTTATTCAGTCTGCACCACTTCTTCAGGTGATAACATAAAGCTGCTAGAATAATTTATTGAATCAAAACTTTGACAAAGGGTGATGCAGTATTGACAATAATTATTATTCTAGGACCTTTATGTTGTTAGCTGAAGTTTTGGTGCGCACCGCGAAAGTGCTAGTAACAAGTTACAGAAAAAGATAGTTGTAAAATAGGGTAAATATTGAAATTTTTTATATAATAATAAAAACATTACATTAATATAATATATAATACCGGGTTATCATAAAAGAATGTGCGGTTTCGAATATGGTTTAAAGAAAAACCAAATTACGTACGGTTAATGTTGTTTATTTATCTAATTTGTCATCTTAAACAGTTTTTGTTACATAATTAATAAATTTCAATATGTGCGCCATTAGTCGGTCGACAATTGTCCAAACGATACTCTACTTCTCTCCAAACATTCGTTAACATTTCTTCGGTTATGGTTGTCATTGCTTCATTAATCCTGTTTTTTAAGTGGTTCAGGTTGCGAATTTTTTGTGAATAAACAACGGTTTTGATGTACCCCACAAGGTCTGGACTCCTTGGAAGTCACGGCATAGGTCCTTGTCGGCCTGTCTATCGATCTCCAAATTTTTCTTTCAAAGTGTCCGTGACCAATGCACTGAAGTGTGGGGGAGCGCCATCTTGTTCGAAATGAAGTTGATGAATGTTTTTGAGTTCATTTAGCTGAGAAAAGCAATAAGATGGTGCTCTCTCACACTTCAGTGTATTGGTCTCGGATGCTTTGAACGAAAAATTTGGAGATCGATGGATAGGCCGGCAAGGACCTATGCTGCGGCCTCCAAGGAGTCCACACCTGACACCTTGTGATTTTTTCTTGTGGGGGTACATCAAAAGCGTGGTTTATTCACAAAAAATTTGCGACCTGAACCACTTAAAAAACAGGATTAATGAAGGAATAACAACCATAACCGAAGAAATGTTAACGAATGTTTGGGGAGAAGTTGAGTATCGTTTGGACATTTGTCGACCAACTAAGGGCGCACTTATGGAAATTTATAGAGTAAAAAAACAGTTTGAGACAACAAATTAGATGAATAAACAACATTAACTGTAAATAATGCGGTTTTTCTTTAAACAATGTTCGAAACCACACCATTCTATTACAATAACCGTTGTATTTAAATGCAATGGGATGTTTGTTTAATATTGTTGTTTAATTTTATGTGAATGATTTGGTGACTTGAGGAGCAAATCTATGACGGTTTTTGTTTCTATCAACTTCTGAGTATGAAAATAATCATACATGTTCCAATTGTTTAATTTTTCTTTTGCTGAACTTCTTATTTTAAAACTTCATTTTTGCGTCTTTCATTGTTCCATTTTGTTGTGTTGTTCTTATCTTTACCTCTGGAAATACTGTTTTGTTCTTAAATTGTTTCGTTTTTCTTCATTTCTTTTTATCTTTCGCCTGTTTTGTACATATCATTAGTTATTTTTACGTTTATTGAACCATCATGGTTTATTTTTATATTATTTTAGTTTTAAAAATTTGTGTTTTATAAGTATTTCTCGGTTGATTCTTATCAGATGTCCGTAAAATCTCATTCTGTAATTTTAATGTAAACAAAAAAGTTTCTTGTAGTTGATTTGTCCAAAAACATGCTTCTGTGATTGAATTTGAATGAAGAATCGTGAGGCAAAATTTTAATCATCTACAATCGGGTAACAGTGGGTGTGAAAACTTTTCTACAATTTTTTTGGAAGTAATTTGAAGTATATTTTGTCAGAACTTATTTTTGTAGTAATAACTTTTCTTAAATGTTCTAAAATTCAAAAATAAATATTTATAATGCATCCTGCAGTTTGAAATTAATTCTATTTTATATAATGAATTTATACCGGGTGTCCATTAAGTCTGGAAACGGCTGAATTATAGAAAAGTGAGCGTGACTAGGTGACCAGAATGACTTTAATTGCTTGTTGCACCAAAAAAACTATTCTGGGTGATATTTGAAATTTTTGTCCGCTATCTTGGATCCGCCATATTGGATTTAACTTTCTTAATTTAAATGGGATGATGGTCATACGATACATGATTTCGATTTAAAATTTCAAAATAAATTCAATGGCGAAAACCGGAAATCGATATCTTTTTTCGTTTTTGAGATATTACCATTCAACTATCCAGATCGGGGCAGAACGGTCATTCCTCCCTCCTCCGTCTTTGAGCCTACATAGACAATTTAGGTAGCAATTGAACGACTACACATAAGATTATTGAAAATAATAAGTTTTTTAATATCTCCACTCGTTCATAAATAGGAAATTATTGTCATTAAGAAATATGGAAAAACAATTTAACGGCTGATTTATTGCATCATAAAACTACAGTATTTAATTTCTTACCAGTTAATACTTATTCTTATTTTTGTAAATGTTAGTGTTTATAAAGAACTGATTGTGAAAATGAGTTACATAATTGAAAATAAAATTACCAAATGTTTCTTGACTGAGAGTAGTTGTTCAAAGTGGCCTCCTCCTACTTATTGACAATATAATGTACGTGCGTAAAAACTAGTTACAGCATTACGAATGAATTCCTTGGGATTCCAGCAGATCATTTAGAATTCTTTGTTTGAGTTCATGCAGACTGTTAGGTTTCGTTCTGTAAACTTTGTTTTTTAAGTATCCCCAAAAGAAGTAGTCTAATGGACTCAAATCAGGTGATCTCGGAGCCCATTCAATTGCTCCTCTCCTACCAAAATCTGAATGGGATTCGAACCCAAGACCGCTTGATGAGAGGCGAGCACGCTACCAACTGCGCCAATGCGGCCGGCATGAACGAGTGGAGATATTAAAAAACTTATTATTTTCAATAATCTTATGTGTAATCGTTCACTTACTACCTAAATTGTCTATGTAGTCTCAAAGACGGAGGAGGGAGGAATGGCTGTTCTGCCCCGATCTGGATAGTTGAATGGTAATATCTCAAAAACGAAGAAAGATATCGATTTCCGGTTTTCGCCATTGAATTTATTTTGAAATTTTAGATCGAAATCATGTATCGTATGACCATCATCCTATTTAAATTAAGAAAGTTAAATCCAATATGGCGGATCCAAGATGGCGGACAAAAATTTCAAATATCACCCAGAATAGTTTTTTTGGTGCAACAAGCAATTAAAGTCATTCTGGTCACCTAGTCACGCTCACTTTTTTGTAATTCAGCCATTTCCAGACTTAATGGACACCCGGTATAATAAATTTCACTAACCTTCCTTTTTAACTGCGTCAACTTTTATTTTCACTTACACGTGTTTTGGTGGATCCACCATCATCAGAGTAAATAACATATAATTGAAACTAAAAACTGACATAAAATTTTTAAGTCAGTTTTATATAAATGACTGAAGATGTATCATCTTCTATAGATTTTTAATAAATAAAGTTTAGTTTCAATTATATGTTTTTTACTCTGATGATGGTGGATCCACCGAAACACATGTAAGTGAAAAAAAAAGTTGATCCAGTAAAAAAGGAAGGTTAGTGAAATTCATTATATGAAATAGAATGTTCAAAAATTGATTGGTTTTTAAACCATTGAGCATGGAAGCAAGAATTACATTTCATTATCGTAATGTGAAAATGCGAATGATTCATCAGCTAAATATTCTTTTTTATTTGTCATCTAGTTACATGACCCACCGGGTTGGTCTAGAGGTAAAGTCGTCGCCAAAATCAGCTGTTTAACAGCTGATTTTCGGAGACGAAGGTTCCTGGTTCAAATCCTAGTAAAGGTAGTTACTTTTATACGGATTTGAATACTAGACAATGGTAACCGATGTACTTTGATGGTTGGGATTTAATTAACCATACTCTCTCAGGAATGGTCGGCCTGGGTCTGTACAAGACTACACCTCATTTACACGTCATACACATCATCCTAATCTCATTGGGTGATGGGGTTACTTATTGTTCTAAATTGAACAGATTGCATCGTACACAACATTAGGAATAAAATCTAGTTACATACACTCATAAAAGTTTCTATTTCATATAATGAATTAATATAATAATTTCACTAACCTTATTTTTAAACTGCGTCACCTTTATTTTATTCCTACTTACACGTGTTTCGGTGGATCCACCATCATCAGAGTAAATAAAAAGTTGAAACTAAAAATTTTTTTCATTTATTTAAAATTTATAGAAGATGATACATCTTCAGTCACTTGTATAAAACTGTTTTTATACAAGTGACTGAAGATGTATCATCTTCTATAAATTTTAAATAAATGAAAAAAATTTTTAGTTTCAACTTTTCATTTACTCTGATGATGGTGGATCCACCGAAACACGTGTAAGTAGGAATAAAATAAAGGTGACGCAGTTTAAAAAGAAGGTTAGTGAAATTATTATATTAATTCATTATATGAAATAGAAATATTTCAAACTGCAGGATGCATTATAAAGATTTATTCATAAAAGTTTGTTTAAAAATTCACAGAAATGGCTAATGAAAGGTAGTCGTTGCTGTAGGAGGTTAGCTCATTGGTTTAGAATGGTAAGTGGTACTGGCTTCTATGCCAAAGGTTTCGGGTTCAATTCACAGTCGGGTCTGGAATTTTTTCATCACTCATTTTCACGTAACGCCCTTCGCAGTCATTGTTAGTCTACGTGCACATGTACATTCGAATTTGAAAAAGAAATTTGTATTCTTTTTGTGGTACATCCGGATTCATCCGATTCCGGTACAGAAGAATTAATTTCACTTGTATTGTATTGAATTACTTAATTGTATTGTATTTCAAAGCGAAGGGAGACAATTTTATGGCAAATTGACTTTATAAAAAACCGTAAACCCACATGGTAAGTTCAAGTTAACTCAAGTTTGACAATTCTACATTCAAGAATTTTACTAGGTTTACAACTGAAGAGTTTTTCATGTAATCAGCACAAATTTTATTAGCTTCTCTTAGACCAACATGTTTCCTGTTCAAACATTAATTTCACCGTACCAACTAGACCTGATAGTTTCTCCTTAGTGTACACCCTGTAGACATTTAACAAATTCAACATTTTTCAAATTACAATGGATGTAAACAACATCTGACAGAACTGGATTCCTTATAAAATTTTATATGTATTACAGTGTCTGTCAAAAGTTTAAGGACACCGCTACTTTTCAAATTATTGGGTTTTTTCGTTACACATTTGCTAAACTATATAATTGTAAAATATTAGCCAAATTAGCCCTTAAAATTAGTACTATTTCACCACATATTCCACTTCTCTATCTTTTATACAACTAATTATTCTATTTTTCTGTTTCAAAAAGAAAGTCAAATTTTAATTAAAAAATGTTATAACTTTCGAATGGCTACACTCAGACTAACGAATTGGGACTTTGCAGGAAAGGCACTTTGGGCCAGTCTCCTTTTAAAAAAAAAACACATTTCATCTCGGTCACAGGGTTGAATGCATCAATTGTTTCACTATGCAGATAAAAAAAGACCTGTTTTTCTAACTTTGCTGTGTTGGTAATTGTGGCCATATTAATTTCAAACAGCTGTTATTGCCATTGAATGGGGGGATCTGAGGAGGAGGAGCTGGTAGCATTGACCAAAAACTGATTCCCCCCCCCCCGTCACTTGTCATTTATCCTCTTCAATTTACTAATTGTGAGTTTTACGTTTCTTAACTTGAAAATCTAAAAATGGACCCGCAAGTCAGTGAATACCACTGTGATGTGGCAAATTTTGTTTTTCTTCATGGCGTCCTTAAACATTTGACAGACACTGTATTTAAAAAAAATACATTTTTAAGTACATTACAATATTATGTACTTGTGTGTTTATATGTTTGTGTTTTTTATTCGTGATCATCAAATCTTGTGCTGTTTACATTCAGTGAAGTGTTTTATTTTTGTTAGTACATTCATTTTTAGCGTAATGAATTTTGTGTTTTTAAGTGTTTTATAAATGTAATTGTGGTTATGATGGTATTTAAACACTGTTAACGTGTTTTCAGTCGTGGGTATTTAGCTGCTGCCATTACACTTACACGATTCCAATTAAAAACAAGGTATGATTTTAAAAAAAAAACACGTGTACATGTGTACACGTGTGTGTACAGAAACAAAACAAACATTAATACGATTTTTTTTTTTCAATACTAAGTACTGTATAATAGGCAGCTTTTTTACTTTCTTCTTGTACAGCGTTTTTTGTAACCTTATTTTTTTATCTGAAGCTCATTTTCTATAATTGTTTTTTTAATATTTGTAACAATTTAAGAGTCGCAAGGTTTTATTTGTTAATTAGATTCTATAAACTGAAACTAATCTTTGGATCATGTTTTTCGATTTCCGTTAGTAATTAACCCTTTCTAGACCGGACAATATAAAAATCTCGGAAGTACAATAGTCTAATTGTAGATTGTTTCCATAAGTTTAATGCGAAATATTTGTGGTGTTGTTTTTAAGTAAGATTTAATATTTTCCCAAAAATAGGATGCCGTAGGTTTGTCACCACGATTCTATTCATTGTGTAGGAAAATTTAATAATAAACATAAAACAAATTTACCCATAAAAACATAAATTTATAGTACATTTGTTTTAGGAAGAAGCTTGTAAGGGGAGGTAGAGTAGGGATAGTTTCAAGGGGCAAGTGTTGTCTCCTTCTCACTTAATGATCATTCCTTCTCTTTCTAACTGTATACTACTGTTACAACTACGAGGTGCTTCCCCCACCACTAAACAGAACAGCTCAGCGGCACACAGCGTTGGAGGAAGAGCTTCTAGCTAGAACAAATGACCTATAATTGAATATAAAAAAAATAAATTTAACATCACAGGTTATACAAAATTTGACAATTTTTAATTATATTAAATTAGAAAAATTAGCGCTTTAAATTATTAAGGTTTTAAATATTCTGTACAGAAATTTAAATATTTTTACGTATACCTGCCATGGCTTTTTTTGACGATTTTCGGTTGGTCCATTGAAATACAGATGAAATCAGTTTTAGCATCCTTCTCTCCATTGTTCGGATTCAATATACAGTATAATACCGATTATCCGTGGTAATTGGGGGGATAACTATACCGGATAACCGGAAAACACGGATAATACAACCCAATTCGGTCGAGACCACTTATGTCATAAACAAAACCATCAGTTACGCGTATGTTTTATTCTACTGATTAATACATGTTAATACTATCGGATATCGGAAATAAATAAACAAATTGTATTGAAATAAAAATATTTACTACATAAATTTATATAAGTCTTACCTTAAACTACGTACCAAAAAAAATCACAAAAAATCTGTTATTTTACTTTGTTTCATTTTATGCCGCAATATTTTTTCTCTTATAACCACGAATATGTAAAATGTCCACATAATCTGTGTCATCCTGATTTTCCATGAAAGTTAGTAATGTTTCGGCACCGGTTAAAGCTTCTTTGCAACTTATTTTAGGAGCTGGTAACGTGCTCGCCTCTCATCACGCGGTCTTGGGTTCGAATCCCACTCGGGCATGGCATTTTTTCATACGTTACAAAAAATTCATTTCATCCTTCCCCGTCTGCATTAGCAGCAATTTGCAAAACAGTCGGACGTTAGTTAAACCAAAAAAAAAAAAAATTCTAGTGATCGCACGGTTAATCCAAACCCCGGTTAAACGATCCACGGAAAATCGGTACTCTACTGTACTTGTTGAAAAAATTTTTTATTTAATTCTCAAGAAGTTCTTTTTTTTACACAACTATTTAAATTGTTTAAAGACTTTACATTACTTTATCAATTAGCCACATTGTTAATTTTTATGTATATGGTGAACACGTCTTTGATCACATGATAGTTGAGCCGGGAATCTCAAATCGGTTACAATTTTTAAGCGTTGCGTCTTAATTTCACCTTGAAAATGATTTACAAAACTATAACATCCAATCACAGGTTTTAGGATTCAAAATTTCCGACCAATCATATTCAACTGTATTTTTTTTTACTGAATTTAGCAGTCTAAGTGCTTTGATTCACTCACGTAGCCCCACACTTGTTCAATTATTTGTAAAAGTTTATTTTTAATAATCCATAAATTCACTTGAAAGTTTGTTATTATTAGATCGGTCATTTCCCGACAATGGACTGACTGACGACTACTGATTATAACCATTAATGTAACAATTTATCTGTCACATTTTTTTTTATTTCTGACACAATCAATTAATTTATTAATTTATAAATGACAAGTTTATTTTTCATTCACTACATTAGAACTCTAGGTTAAACGCACATTTACCGCATGTGATGGCTTCATTCAATACACTGGTGAAATGGTCTGGTGTGTTTTCGCAGCACTAACTGTATACAAACGCTTTCACGACAAGTCACACAAACACGAGAACCCCCTGGTGCGTTCACTTTCCATCGTCCATTTACCTGATAATCCCCCTAGACACCTTAAAAGACGGTGGAGTAGAGACCTGCTAATTTGATAAACAAATTTCATTGTTGGGGAGGCACCAATGGGGGCCCTACTCCTCTCATGTCTTATCATGTCATTTACATTATTATCTTAATCATCACATTTACTTGTAAAATTTTACAGTTGTAAATAAAAGAGAATGTAAACGTGCAAAGACAAATAACAGAAGCTTCTATTGATATTACATATGGTATAGTGTAACCGACCTCCATGGTATTTACAACCCCTTTTAGTAATAAAATAAATTTCAAATAATTCTTTAAAAAATGATTGATAGTTTATTTTTGAGTCGTTCGTTTTGTTTACATATTTATACACATCTTTTGTTTGATATTTTAAAAACGGTTGTAATATTTCAGTGCATTTAATTGTTTGTTGTGTTGTGTGCGTACAAGGCTACTGTGTAAGTTGTCAGTTGACATATGGTTGCACATTTGCCGGTTACTCCCAGTCGTTGGATGTTTGCCATTTTGTTCTACACCTCTTCTCAGAAGTTTACCCAATTACGAATAAATTTATTTTCGCGTTCAATATTTATCTGTTTTATAAATAGATAATTTTTTCGTCGAAATATATTTGAATTTGATGATTTTCAATTTGGCTTATTTTAATATTTGTCGTAGTATTTATGAATTAGATGATTCATTACTTTAAAGTCATTTATCATGATCATCCTAATGGCTTTGTAGAGTTTTTACTTGTGACGACATTACAGTTTTTACCTGTGACGATGTTAGAGTTTTTCTTGTGACGACGTTAGAGTTTTTACTTGTGACGACGGTAGAGTTCTTACTTGTGACGACGTTACAGTTTTTACTTGTGACGATGTTAGAGTTTTTACTTGTAACGACGTTACAGTTTTTACTTGTGACGACGTTACAGTTTTTACTTGTGACGACGTTACAGTTTTTACTTGTGACGACGTTACAGTTTTTACTTGTGACGACGTTACAGTTTTTACTTGTGACGATGTTAGAGTTTTTACTTGTGACGATGTTAGAGTTTTTACTTGTGACGACGTTACAGTTTTTACTTGTGACGATGTTACAGTTTTTACTTGTGACGACGTTAGAGTTTTTACTTGTGACGACCTTAAATACCCATTTATGGTCGTGATAAAACACAAAATTATTTTCAATGTTTTTGTAGGCATTTTTTTTGAACTTTTGTGTTTCTTAGCATCTTTTCTTGTATCACCTTTAGTAGATTTATGTATGAGGGATATATCTAAAATAAAGATCGTTCCATTGTTAAGAAATAATGTATTCTGACATTTGTATGATTTTTATTTCTCCTAAACTACATATGTTATACTTGTTATTGTTTAGGTCATCAGCCGAAAGGCTGGTTTGAACCTGTAGAGGTTTTACTAAGTAAAACGAGGAGTGAGGTGGTTTACCATTGCCACAACTCACCGAGTGGAAAAGTATGCTTATCAGCATGCCAGGCCCACTCTGCAAATGACACCTTCACTTCATTCACCACAGGGTCCAACTGTATAATGAAATTCATTACTTTAAGAGGAGATAACTCTGATTAGTGTCTTTTACACCTCTACCTCTTCTGTTCTTAAATGGTTCAGTCATTTTATTGGCTGATCATTTGATAAGAAACAGAACTATTTAATTTAGTTCTTCAACGAGCAGATTGAGTGTAAATAATTTGATATTCCACCTGTCCGTTATGGGCAAACGTTAATACTACTTTTGGGTCTTTTCCGTTTTGTGTATGCCAGTATCAAATCTGAATTCTCTGAAGGGTTGCACATTTGTTCATTTCTCTTCCAATCCCTGCCTTACTCAATACTCATACTGTAACACACACACACAAGCACACGTTACACATACACACGTCCTTCCCAGTCGCAGTGTACGTTACACGTTCTGTTGTTTTATTTCGTATTTTGATTGTACTATTTTGATATTACCAGATTACTATTAAGTTATATTTTTTAACTGAATTTTTTGCTATTTCTAGGCTACATTATACTTTGTATTATGTTATATTTTTTAATTATTTACATTGGGAAAAGAAAGTCGTGCCAGTATTTCACACATACTTTTTTAGTTGTCACATCTTCTGGGATTATGTAATCCTCCCTTTTCCTGAAGTAACTCTCCAGCATCTTCCTCCGTCTGAATATTATTAAGTAACTACAAAATTCATAGCAGGCTGTGTAGTAACTAACTGTGAAATCGGAGTGGCGTTGATACTACGCAGGAATATTGCTAGTCAGATTGGCGCGCTAAACGCAGGAGAAGGAGAAGTGTGTAGCCCTTCAGGGAATTTGGATTTTATAGTGGCATATAGAAAACGGAAAAGACACCTACTTTTTTATATAACCATTACATGAAATAAGACATTTGTCATAGCGATGCGTCCTTTTTAATACACCCTCATCGTATTATTTTGCTGCCAGTTCATTACATCCATTGATACGCATAGTTTTTAAGTTCAAAATCACTCGTAAATTACTTACCACCCAAAAATTTTTTTCAATTTCTCAAACAAATGGTAATGAGAAGGAGCTAAATGCAAACTGTGAGGTCAATGATTGTAAATTTCCCATCTAAATGTTCTCAGTAAATCAATCACATGTCGCACGTGCAACACGTGGATGTGCATTATCGTGCAGCAGTATCCAAATGGATACGGCTTGATGTAATAATAAAAATAAATGATAACGTGCTCGCCTCTCATCATGCGGTCTTGGGTTCGAATCCCATTCAGGCACGGCATATTTTCATACGTTACAAAATATCATTTTATCCTCCATCGTATAATAGTTACACCGCAACGTCGACGCTAATGACCCCGTTGGAGTTGATGCGACGTTAAAAAAAAAAAATCTGGTGTGAAACACTCACACAACTTTCTCTTGCCAATGCAAATAATTAATAATAAACCTAACATTATTAATAAAATATTAGAAATAAACAAAAACTAACCTCAAAAACATAACCTTATTTTAATCATGAGTGAATAACGCAAAATGAAAATTGAACTCAATTTGGCTTAAAAAAACGGAAAATCACACTTTCACGCTAAACTAGGCTCTGTAGAGAAAAATGCTTTAAATAAAAGTTGTAGGTCTTTTAATTTCCTATAAATTTTATTATATACACTTGTGTCATAAAATGAATACTAAGGCCGAAATCTTTAAAAAAACAATTTTTCACACGTTTTTGTGAGAAAAAAACAGAAAATCGCTAATTACCGCTAAACTAAGCGTTATACAAAAAAATGTTTGAAATAAAAGTTGTAGAATTTTACATTCTCTACAACTTTTATTATATAACGTTTTGCGCTAAAATGCATATTAAAGCCGCAATCTTAAAAAGAAAATTTTTTTACGTAAAAACAGCCTCACGCAGAATTTCAGCAAACATGGCGCCTACCCTATCTTGTAGAGCATAAAAAATGTAGTAAACCAGGTGATTTTAGAAAAAATCGTAGGACCAGTTTTTGAGAAAATCGCAAAAAAGTGAAAAATTATACGAATAAACTACTACTTCCGGTTGACCGATTTTGATGAAAATGTTCGTGTCGGGTCCGGTAGTGGTATGTAACTTAAGTTTCAAGTTCGTACGATGTTCCGTTCTTGAGATATTCTGTTCACACACACACACACACACAAACACACACACAGACCAATCGCTAAAAACATGTTTTTTGGATTCAGGGGGTCTGAAAACGTATAGATCCGGTGAAAACTCGATTTCGAAAAATCGACATGAAAACGATACTTTCCTTCCTATATATTCATATAGGCAAGAGAAAGTAAAAATGATAATATAATTTTGTTAGTAAATACTTATCATTTTGTTCATACAGACTTTAAATTTACTAAAACAATGTTTACAAACCGTGAATAAATGAGATAGGAAAAGAAAATAACAAGTTAGAAATTAACAACGTACGCGTAGTTCTGGGTAAAAATAGGTAAACAAAAAATAAAATGTTGGAAATAAAATGTCAAAATTAATGGACGGAATTCACAAAATGCAAGATTGCACAGGCATTCATAAAACAAAGCTTACTTACTTTTTTTTTATATTATTTTAAAACAATTAAATTGTTCCACATTAATGTAGAAAAAAAGGCCACCTTTGTGGCTTGGTGGTTAGTGTGCTATGCTACAAAGCAGAGGTCCTGGGTTCGATTCCCTGGCCAGGGTCTGGAAAATTATTGCAATGTCAAACCCACTGTACCTCATCCCAATGTACAGTATTAAGATGAACTGCAGTCCCCTAGCCGTGGGAGTGAGAGAATGCATAACGCTCTCACTCGCACAACCCATACGCGCCGTTCCAATAACATTGTCGTATAATTTTACTCATTGTTGTGAGCAAGCGTTTATGCATCCAGTAAACCAACAAGCAAAATAACGACTGTAGTGTGTTTTCAGTTTTGGATTATATTGGTAAAGACCTTTGAGCGCATGCGTAGTTATGCCACATATCTCCCTCTCACTCGCTCGGCTATGGGACATTAGCTCATAATATGATATAGTACATTTGTTTTAGGAAGAAGCTTGAAAGGGGAGGGCGAGTTGGTAGAGAAGGGATAGTTTCAAGGGGCAAGTGTTGTCTCCTTCTCACTTAATGATCATTCCCTCTCTTTCTAGCTGTATAATACTGTTAAAACTACGAGGTGCTTCCCCCACCACTAAACAGAACAGCTCAGTGGCACGGAGCGTTGGAGGGAGAGCTTCTAGCTAGAACAAATGACCTATACCTATAGTTAGTTTATACCTGAGTCTGTACAAGACTACACAGTCTCATTTACACGTCATACGTATCATCCTCATCTCATTGGGTCATGGGGTCGCTTATTGTTCTGAATTGAACAGATTGCAACGTACACAAATTTGGCATTTAAAAAAAAAAATAGTTAGTTGTTAATAACAAAGATGTTGATGCGACTTAAAATAAATTAAACAAAATATAAAACAAATAAGAATATTGTAAACGTAACGTCACAGCCTAAATATAAACAAACATACTTATTAAATCTTCACCCGATTCACGGTAATCTATCAAAAAAATAAATAAATAAATTGCAATTAGCACTTCAGTTTGAAGCTGTGATAATTATTATACGTGCAACGACACGGTGTTACATTGGGCACCATTAACGTGTTAATATTGCATTGTTGAAAGTTAATACTAGTTTATTTATTTTGTAAATTAATAATTGATATATTGAAATATTTGTTTTGTTTTCTTTTGTTTCTGTTTGCTGTAGAATGAACCAGACCACGTAATGGGGTTACTTTTATTCTTAATAACCAACGGGTTACACCCTTAATACTTGTCTCTCTCTCTCTCTCTCTCTCTCTCTCTCTCTCTCTCTCTCTCTCTCTCTCTCTCTCTCTCTCTCTCTCTCAATTAAAATGGTGTTGTGACAATATTGTTTTGTCTTTGTTCACAAAAAAAAAATTATATTAGGGATAGTGTTGTTGTCAGAAAAAAATTGTAACCATAAAAAAATGTTGTAAGCTGCTTTCTACTCTTACTAAGTATAGATAGTGAAGTCACGAGATTGCCTTTTGCGTATAGATTGGCTATGGGGAAGGGAAGTGTAAATATGACAGTGCTGCCAATCTCAACTTTGAGAAACTACAGTGTCTGACAAAAGTTTAAGGACACCGCTACTTTTCACATTATTGGGTTTTGTCCCCTTACACATTTGCTAAACTGTATAATAATTGTAAAATATTACCCAAATAGCCCTTAAATTTAGTACTATTTCACCACATATTCCACTTCTCTATCTTTTATACAATTAATTATTGTATTTTCCTGTTTCAAAAAAAAAGTCAAATTTTAATTGAAAAATGTTATAACTTTCGAATGGCTACACTCAGACTAACGAATTGGGACTTTGCAGGAAAGGCACTTTGGGCCAGTCTCCTTTTTTTTTAAAAAAAAACATATTTCATCTTGGTCATAGGGGGGTTGAATGCATCAATTGTTTAACTCTGCAGATAAAAAAAGACCTGTTTTTCTAACTTTGCTGTGTTGGTAATTGTCGCCGTATTAATTTCAAACAGTTATTGCCATTAAATGAGGGGATCTGAGGAGCTGGTAGCATTGACCAACATTTGATTCCCCCCGCCACTTATCATTTATTCCCTTCAATTTACGAATAGTGAGTTTTACGTTTCTTAACTTGAAAATCTAAAAATGGGCCGCAAGTCAGTGAATACCACTGTGATGTGGCAAATTTTTTTTTTTTCTTCATGGCGTCCTTAAACATTTGACAGACACTGTACTCATACATTTCACTACCGTGCAGTTTCTAGATACATTTTGTAAGCTGTGGTTTATTCCAAGAAAATGTTTTCTTCTATAAATATTGCCTATAGCTTAATTAATTACATGACTAGAAAATGTTTTGCCCAAAACGGGCAGGTGGAGTGTTATTTTAATTGCACTCTATCTGTTTGGTCCAGGGCTAAAAAAAAAAGTTCTGTTTCTTATCATATAGTCAGCCACTTATATGACTGAACTATTTAAGAACAGAAGAGGTAGAGGTGTAAAAGACACTAGTCAGAGTTATCTCCTCTGAGAGTAATGAATTTCACTATGCAGCCAGAGCCTGTGGTGAATGAAGTGAAGGTGTCATTTGCAGGGTGGAAAGTGAGTGCTTTTCGGAGGGCCTGGCATGCTGATAAGCAGACTCTTTCAACTCAGTAAGGAAGGCAATGGTAAACCACCTTACTCCTCGTTTTTACTTAGTAAAACCTCTAGAGGTTCAAACCAGCCTTTCGGCTGTTGACCTAAACAACAGAAAATGTTTGATTTACTGTAACCAGCTACCTTATTGCACTGGATCAAAATTTTCTATGAATGAATCGCCTTCTTTTTTACTATCGCTGTCACCGGCGTCTTCACTATCAGTCTCACTAGTATCTATCTAACCGTTTCCTTTTTTTTTTTACCAGTTGTCGACAAAACTGTTGAAAAATAGCTTCTTCATGTCTTTAATTTCCTTCTGTTGTGGGAACAGAAACATCACAGTAGTTAGCCGCTTACTCATGGCTTTTGTTAAGAGGCAGTGAAAGGCATTTTTGGTTTAGTTTCAACTTCACAGCATTTTATTACACTGCGTATTAGACTTCGTTAAGCACTGTGAATAGTCTGCCCACATTTTTGAAAAACTAACATTTCTGTTTACGGTAACAAACAGTTATATTCGTACTGTTAACCTACAAAAGGTTCCTTCAAAAGGATATACTGTATAAGCTCTGGGTATAGTATAAGTTGTTATGTTTGTCGTAGTGAAATTAAAGCAGTCGCGCATGCGCACTGATGCAGTTCCCCCTTTGCCCCTTGTTGCAAAAACGGGCAAACTCGTGACTCAAGTGACTATGCTTAACCAAGAATTTGGGATATTATGCCGATTATTCTCTTACTGTGCCTCAGTCGAGGTGTTTGTTTCCAATACGTGTGTTATGTCCGACGTATCGGTGATCTGTTTAGTCCGAGATAAAGTTTTAGTGTGGCAAACCGCCATATAAAGACCCTAATCTAGGTAGAGTATCCGTCCCTTCATTGCCCCCAGTCACAGCCATATAAAGACCCTAATCTAGGTAGAGTATCCGTCCCTTCATTGCCCCCAGTCACAGCCATATAAAGACCCTAATCTAGGTAGAGTATCTGTCCCTTCATTGCCCCCAGTCACAGCCATATAAAGACCCTAATCTAGGTAGAGTATCTGTCCCTTCATTGCCCCCAGTCACAGCCATATAAAGACCCTAATCTAGGTAGAGTATCTGTCCCTTCATTGCCCCCAGTCCCTTTGTGACTGGGCTATCTTACTGTGAGTTTGCACGTTCCATCTCCGTACAGAATTTTCGGCTACAATACTGCCCCCCGTCCCCGAGGTTTTTGCAGGTGAGAGGTATGCATTACGTCACTACTACTGTGAGAGATTGCGTTAGTAGTAGTAACGTATTACTTGTATTATGTTTGTAGTAGTCAAGGGTACTATCCAAACTACATATATTGTGTGACGCCGTCTACAGCGAATATTGAAAACAACACCCACGTATGTCACCCCACTAGGCAGCCTACTGCCCAGCGAAGAGCAATGAGATGATTAATAGAGTGTTATGACGTGACGTAACAGCAGTCTGTTACTTCGTCTTTCCCCTTCATCCCGCAGCTGTACAAAGCTTGGGGACGGGCAGTATTTGCCCAGTAGCTGAACGTGTCGGCTCATTGCTACGCTCAGTTTGAATTAGCTGTCATATAGGTTCAGTTGCCTTTCATGAGAAAATATTTTGTACATTTTGTTACTGCAACGGATAACGAAAAATTAATAGAACTAGTTCGTGAGTATTCATTTCGGTATGATTTACAAAATAAAATATATAACTAAACTTATAAGATAAACAGATTAAACTGAAACTGAGACATACAAAAGTATTGGAAAAACTTTTCTTCGTCGTCTTCTCCTTCAACCTTCTTAGGTTTGGATATTTTATGTGTGGAAAACCACTTACGTTTACGTTGATTGTTTTCTTTGTCATCATTTTCTAATAAAATTTATATCGTATAGAAATCGTCAGTAATCTAACTTAACATTTTGCCGCTGATAAAAGAAACTTACAACGTTCACGCTACGTTATTACTGAACACTTTGGGTTCCAGTGTCGGATATTGTCTGATGATAAGAATGACAGCTCAAATGTCGTGTCAAAAACACTCCGTTACAGGAATGATTTGTACATGATGATATTAACTGACATTTAATGAAATAAATTACCGTAAAATTTTTACGAAATATTTTTTAACTCACTTGTACACTCTTGACAGTAATTTTTAAAAATTCTTGAATTTTGTTCTAAACAGTCTTAACAGTATAAATGTTTCATTGTATTGTATGTCAGTATTTTCGTAGTACAGTAGAATCTCTGTAGTTCGGCACCTCCAGTAATCCGGCCCTTAAAATATTAGGCCTTAAAATATGAAACCTCACCCTGGACAGATTTTGGTAAAAGATTTAAATTGAATTAGAGAAATCAACTCGACCTAATTACAGCGGATTTAATATAACATGCATGTTTAGGATTTGAATAATGAAATGAATAAGCGACGTTAATTTTGTTAAATGGAATAATTTTTGGCGTTTTATCCAAAACCCATAATTGGGTCATATTCTATACTTCATGCTGAATTGACAACCAATTGTAATTCTCAGAACACGAGCACCCCCACACAGCACTAGGCGACGTCAATAGCCGATAAATTATGTTTACTACAATGACTACACAAGTACTCAGCAAACCTTTTTTAATTAGTAGTTAATTTAATTTAAAATCACATAGAAATCAATGCATATACATTTTTTGTTTAAATTTATAATTCATAATTCCAACACATCCAGTATTCCGGTATTTTCAGTAATCCGGCACCCTCTCGGTCCCGAACAGGCCAGGCTACTGAAATTCTACTGTAAATATCAATTTTTTTCTATCAATAGTGGTTCGGATAACCGATGGCTCTTGTAGTTCAATTTTGATTATGTTCAGTGATCATCTGAATCAAGAACATGTTATGTTTGTTAAGAATTAGCAACATAATTTTTCCAACATGTTGTGGTTGTTATGTTTGTTAAGAATTAACAACATAATTTTTCCAACATGTCGTGGTTGTTATGTTTGTTAAGAATTAACTACATAATTTTTCCAACATGTCGTGGTTGTTATGTTTGTTAAGAATTAACTACATAATTTTTCCAACATGTCGTGGTTGTTATGTTTGTTAAGAATTAACAACATAATTTTTCCAACATTTCATGGTTACTTTTATCGGTTTAGGCTATTTAAAAATTGTATGATTATAAGGATTTTAGTTGATTTATTTATGGAGGGTATAACGTAATTTCTTTTATTCTTTAAAAACAATCAGTATTGGCTTAAATTTTATGATTGTAATTTTCCGTTATTGTTTAATAGATAATATTTTAGAAGTTCTGCTACATTTTTGTTAAGTTTTCTTGTATATTTTATGAATATTTTGGGTTTTTCTAATCGTAAAAGTAATTAGTTTTGTGTATTACTTACGAAAATTATGTTTTTTCTTTAAATGTAAATATTTTTTGTTAATGTTAATTATATATTAAGGCTTCTTTGATAAACTCCATTCGTGTTTGAAAATTTTCATGACAAATTGTTTTGATTTTTATTGTGACAGTATATAACTGAAAAAAAAAATCTCTTCAAAAAACTTAAATAAAGGCGTGAAACACTCGCACGACTTTTCTCTTGTTAATGTAAATAATGAAACATTTTACCCATGTTTAATCTTGTGCGAATGACGCTAAATGAAAATCAACTTTTGTTTTAACTTAAAACTACAGAAAATCAGTAGTTTGACGCTAAACTAGGCTCTGTACAAAAAATACTTGAAATAAAAAGTTTTATATATTTTTAATTTTCTGTAACTTTGATTATGTAATTTTTTGTTATAAAATGCATAATACTAAGGACAATCTTAAATATTTCCATTCTTTTAACGATTTTGTGGGCAAAAACCAGAAAATTAATAATTGATGCTAAACTAATGTTGTAGAAAAAACCATTTAAAATAAAAGTTGTAGATTTTTTTAATTTCCTACATCTTTAATTTTGTACAGTTCTGCCCTGAAATGCATTTTTTACCATGAGTGGACAGCCCTCCCCCCAAGTATTTTAGCAGATGTGGCACATAGGCCTACCCTATCTTGTAGAGCACAAAAAATGTAGTATATGAAGTTATTTTAAGCAAAATCATGGGAGCCATTTTTGAGAAAATTGGAAAAAGTTAAAAATTGCTTGAATGAAAAACTAATTTTGATAGAAATGTTTATGTTGGGTCCACTTATATTACCTAACCTAAGTTTCAAGTTTCAACTTCACACAATATTCTATTTTTGAGAAAATTGGAAAAAGTTGAAAATTTCTTGAATAAAAAAAAACTACTTCTGGTTGACCGATTTTGATAGAAATGTTCATGTTGGGTCCACTTATGTTACCTAACTTAAGTTTCAAGGTTCAACTTCACACAATATTCCATTTTTGAGAAAATTGGAAAAAGTTGAAAATTTCTTGAATAATAAAAAAACTACTTCTTGGTTGACCGATTTTGATCAAAATGTTCATGTTGGGTTCTCTTATGTTACCTAACTTAAGTTTCAAGTTTTAACTTCACACAATATTCCGTTTTTGAGAAAATTGGAAAAAGTTAAAAATTGCTTGAATAAAAAAACTACTGGTTTTTGAAATGTGATTTTAGAAATGTGAACATTTCTATCAAAATCGGTGCCCTTATGTTACCTAACTTAAGTTTCAAGTTTCAACTTCACACAATATTCCATTCTTGAGATATTTTGTTCACACACGTACACAGACCGATCGCTAAAAACATGTTTTTTGGGTTCAGGGAGCTTCAGAACGTGTATATCTTGGTGAAAACTCAATTACTAAAAATCGACATGAAAACAGTACTTTCCTTCCTTATAATGTTCATATAGGGCAAGAGAAAGTAAAAATGTAAGCGTGTGTAGTGTTGTATAAATAAATATTTTCTAAAAACGAAACCATTAAAATTTATCTGGGAGCCTTAATATTTAATACCTAACAAAGTTTCTAATTTATATTTTTTAATAGTACACTGAAATTTTATTATAACTTGGCGCAAATCAAATAATCAAAGCACATAACTAATGCTTTTTTCATTAATTTTTGTTTTTTTTGTCAAAAATTCATCATTAACAATATATATTCATTTTTTTCTTGTAAAATTTTTTCTGAATAAAAAATTATTGGTTATGTGTTTCAGAGAATTTGATTTTTGACAACCGAAACACTGCATTTTCATACAATAAAATTGTATTTTATTTGTCTTTATTTTTTTTGTTTTGATTTTTATGAAAAAAAATTAAGAAAATTTTTGGTTTTTTAAATTTTTAATTCCAGTTCAACCCTTGTAAATTTTGTTTATATAAGTGGATTTTGTGAAATTTTTATTAAGGTATAGAATTTTTATAATTTGCCACCTTGTGATTTCATCAGATGATTATGGATGAAAGGGAGTCCCCCATTCCTTCCTTACTTAATCCTCTTTTCTATTTATAATTTTTTGGATGTGTAATTTTTATGTGCCAAGTTTACTATGGTGAAAAAATGAAACAAAAATGTTTTCTTCATTTTTAATGAAGTGTAAAAATATTTTTCATTTAATTGTTTGAGCTAGGGTAGGGAAGTGGTTTTGTGTACAAAGTAGTTGAGAAAACGATGTACTTACATAAAATTTGAAAAAAAATGAAATTTTCGGGAAAATTGTTTAAAATTTAAACTTTTAATCGAACCATAATAATCATAGTAAGGGTGTGTAACGAAAGAAAAATTAAGTAAGTTTCAAAACGCCATACTGGAGCTGTATTGCCAACATTACAGTTGTACCTCGACAATTCGGCCCTCGAAAATCCGGACCCTCCAGTAATCCAACTCGATTCTAAATTTTTTTTTTTTGTTTTGTTTAACGTCTGCCTGTTCTGCAAGCTAATGTAGACGGTGAAGGATGAAATGATTTTTTGTAACGTATGAAAATATGCCATACCTGAATGGGATTCGAACCCAAGACCGCATGATGAGAGGCAAGCACGCTACCAACTACGCCAACGCGGCCAGACCCCGCTCGATTCTAAAAGTTGTGGTTTTAAAAGAAAAACTGATAATAAATAGTAGATACAATTTTACACACGTTTACATTCTATATTTATGGTCAATTAGTACAGTAGCTACAAAATAGAATTGTATTGTACAGTAATTAATCATGTAAAGATTAAAAATGTGAGTAGCGATTTGTGGTTTGTTTACTTTTCAAATGAAGAGTTACTGTATTAAACAAAATGCGTAATTGGAGGTTAAAAACCTCCAACTCTAAGATTTTATTGTAAATGAATGTACAGTGACCTTTTTTGCTATACACGTGAAGTTACTGTATTTAGGTTTTAGTAATTGAAGGAGCCAGTTTTGAGAAGTGGCCTACAAACCCAGTTCATAGAGCAGCAGTGCTTGTTGTTAACTTCTTAGAGGAGCTATAAGGGGTCTCAGATTCATTACATTTTGAATGGTCTCTCGATGGTCCGGCTTTTTCGTAAATCCGGCCTACCGGCCGCCCATTTAAGGCGGATTATCGAGGTCTTACTATACTTATTTGATTTCTTTTAATCTATAATGTGTATATTTACCCATAAGAGGCAGGTGGGGAGTGTTAATTATTTACACTCGATCTGCTAGTTGTCTCTCTTATCAGATGGTCACCCAATTATACGACTGAAGTATTTAACAACAGAACGTGTACACGTGTAAAAGACACTTTCTATGATGCTTTTTACGGTTGATGAGCTCTGCTGTTTCACGCGTTTAGACCAATCAGAACGTTTGCCAGCGTTGCCAGATTGTACCTGACAAATATTACACACGCATGCATATAAGAGCTGCAATAGTTCACTCTCGTCTTGCTTCTTGTACTGAACACATCGATTATAGAGCGCGTTAACATCCAATACTTTATAATATAATCAGCTGATTGTATGTTTATAGGTTATAATTGTTATTAAAAGACCAAAAAAATGGCTGACGAAATATTTAACAGAGCTACGAGAGCAAGTATTGGCAACGTTGCTGGCAAGTCATTGGCTAGCTATAAAAGGGGTGGGGGGCAATGCATACGTCCAGAGCTCATCACCCTCGACAAATAGTATAGGTACCTATTATTTTCACCTACTATATTTACAATTTCAATTTATTTAATGTAATTTTTGCATAACTTATCATATATTGTTCCATTAAATTTATTTTTAAAGGGGGTAGTCAACCCAGAAAATAAAAATAAAAACTTCTGGCTATAATTTATCATTATTTATTTTAAATGAAAGAGTAATTTACTAGTAATGATCTACCATTTGAACCAAGCCAAAAAATTAATTAAAACCCCTAATATAAGGGTGAGGTTGGAAAAGCGGGCTTTTACGGAGAATCAAATATCTCGGGAACCAAGAAAGATGTCAACATGATTCTTATGCTAAAAAATACAGAATATTGCTGTCCATTATCTGTTATATGCGCTTGTATGTATTTTTTCTTAAAAGAAATTTATTGAAGAAAAACCATATTTTCAAAAACATTTGTTTAATGTATTCACAAATCATTTTTTAACTAAATCCGTATTAAGGTTTTTTGTAATAATCATTCCACAGATAATAGAGCAAGAAATTATGAACAATTGAAAAAAAAAACATAATCCAAATACCCTCCAATACAAACCGAAATATTTAATTCCCAGAATGTACAAGAATGTCCTATCATCCAATAACCACATTTCCGGAAAACTTATTAAAGTTAAAGGAATAATTTCACTCGTCTTGTTAGTAAGCTTTATTTTAAACAGATTTTTTTATAACTTTTTGTCAACGTACAAACAAAGTAAACAAATGTTGTGCTTCAGAAAATTTTGAACTTCAAATAAATGCAAAAACACAATTGAAATTTAAAAAACAATCATCATGAGTTGACTACCCCCTTAAATTTGGTACAAGTGTGTAGGTCTATTTATTTAATTTATCCTTTGGTGCCGGATTATCCAACCGTCTCCCAGTCCCGGTTTTTTTCATTTAATTTATCCTTTGGTGCCGGATTATCCAACCGTCTCCCAGTCCCGGTTTTTTTCATTTAATTTATCCTTTGGTGCCGGATTATCCAACCGTCTCCCAGTCCCGGTTTTTTCCATTTAATTTATCCTTTGGTGCCGGATTATCCAACCGTCTCCCAGTCCCGGTTTTTTTCATTTAATTTATCCTTTGGTGCCGGATTATCCAACCGTCTCCCAGTCCCGGTTTTTTTCATTTAATTTATCCTTTGGTGCCGGATTATCCAACCGTCTCCCAGTCCCGGTTTTTTTCATTTAATTTATCCTTTGGTGCCGGATTATCCAACCGTCTCCCAGTCCCGGTTTTTTTCATTTAATTTATCCTTTGGTGCCGGATTATCCAACCGTCTCCCAGTCCCGGTTTTTTTCGGGAATAAAAGTGACTATAAATCTTTCGCAAGTCCTTGTAATAAAGGGTTGAACGGAATATTGTATTTTTTTTTAATGTAATTGCATACAAAATGTAAATTACCGTACAATGTGTCTATATAATTTTTTTATGACAAACATTCTGTTTTACTCACTGTTAACTAATTTAATAAAGCATTATTATTCTTTGAATTGTTTGGCGTACTATTTTCTTTCAAATCCAAATTTCTGTCTTGTTTTGAGGTTATGGAAGTGTAGTTTATTTTTTTTAATTTTTAAAAACTAAGTGTATTGTTGGAAGTTTTAGTTTAGTGATAGAATTTTTGTTGAAATAAAGATGCAAATCCATTTTTTATGCTTTTACGACGTCTCGTAGGATCACTTTAGTCTATTCTGTAATCAGTTTTTCTTATTCCCGAAGCATGTAAGTTGTTTTATTGTTGGTTATTTCCTTTTCGCCCACATCTTTTTAGGTGTTCTGACCAAATTCGTCATCCCAATACACCCTGTTGGATTCCATTCTAGTTTTAGGCTGAAATATTATATCAGTTTTAATTAGCTCATCGTATTTTTCAGATTTTCTACTTAGATTCTCCCTTGAAATTATTAACTCTTCCATATCCTATTGGACTTCCTTTATCCATTTCGGTTTTGTTGTTTTTCCCCAGTAAAAGTTGATTATTTGGTTAGCAAGTGTGGTGGTTTCTTCTTTAAGTCTTCATGATTGAATCCAGGAACTTCGGTGTTGAAGTCCAGTACTCTACGACTGAACCACAGAGATTGCTGTTATATGCAGTCTTTTTTTGTGGAAATAAGTTTAAACGATTCTCATTTATTTGGGTAGAGGAATGGCTTCATTATACTTCAAAGTTTTTAATGGGGGAAAGGGGAATGTTAACGTCCAAAAAATCAGCCGACCGGACTACGTAAAACTGATTGTGTACAAAGCATCCACTTAGTTTAGATCCATCTACTGAAAGAGTTTGCCCTCAAGGTTGATGGTAATTGCGAAATAGACACAGACCAGTACTGTCCGACAAGTTTCGAAATAGGATTCCCTCCCTTCCGCACTTCATCTGCGCCACCTCGCATTACGCACCGTTACAAAAACATTAGCTCGTATAGTCAGCCTACTGGTACAGCTCATTACTACAACAGTATTTATATTGATACTTCTTACTATTACTTTATTATTTATTATTATTTGCACTTATTTAACCTGTAGGCCTACCTGTTTAAATCACAAATATACACTTACACTGTATTTGTTTAATCGAAACGAATTTATCTGAATATTGAACAACCGATCAAACCACAAACATAATAAAACTGCACTGACTACAAAACCAATATTGGACGGTCGCTAACACCGTACAACTTAAGTAAAAGCATAGTTTATATTAGCTGCTCTCAAGTAAATAAGGAATAATGCTTACTCTATTTAATAATTAAATCGTATCAATTATTTAGATTTACAGTCAACATTATAAATTAAGAACTTGCTGTGTTATATTATGATTACACTTCCTAATAGTGAACAAAAATAATCGAAACACTAATGACTTTTTTCTGCTGGTGGTCACATCCATAATCTGTACAAAATGTTATGGATTACAAGAATCTAGTGCAAGTGATATTCATATTAATTGGTCATTTGTGTTGTGCGTATTGATGTATTCGATCCGGCATGTAGTGTGAACAGGAATGGAAGAATTGGGGAAGGGAGGGAATCCTATTTCGATCGTTGTCAAGTAGTACTGATAACGCAATATAAGTTGACGATCGTCAGCCAGAGTAAGACTGGACTATGCGGGGTGGGGTGGGGGGTGGAAGTGCTACCATTATGTGCTTTTCCAAATACATCATAGTGACAGCTCTAACCATGAGACATCATGTTGTAGTTTTACTCTTACATTAAAACATTTATTATGTTTACAACTATGTCATTTTATAAACATCCCATTTTATTATTTATTGATTCTTAATAATTATCCTGAATAATAAACATTCATTCTAAATAAGCCATAATACTAGACCTAAGCTATATTTAGTATCCTTTTTGGTCATCAGCAGTAAATTGAATTACTGCTCTCTGACAGATGTAGTGATAGATTAGTTAGTTCGTGAATTCCGTCGACGCGAGCTTATTATCGTGAGTAATACTAGTTTTACAGTAATTTCAAAAATGTTATTGTGTATTTTTAGGGTTTTCATGTTTCATTATTTTCAGTAAAGTTATGTTAAATTGCAATTGAATTTTAAACAATTCACTTTGTTTAAATGATTACATTAGTTGTTAGTTATTTAGTGTTAAGGGGGTGATGAAGTGTTAGTGTATTAGTGTTAGTGTGTTGTGGGGTGGTTGATAGATGTGTTAGTGTTATGTAAGTAGGATAGATAGACTTATACTGTCCTCCCACCGCATGGTAGGCGCAATCGTCAACTTATAGCACGTTACCAGTACATCATTTGAGTTGTTTCTACTCAACTCATTTCGCATACGAAGCAAATTTTTTGATTTTATCTCTTCCGTCATTTTCAGCGAAAACAAAATGTGATGAACATTAGCATGGTGAGAATATACTGGTTACACTTATTTCCCATCATTAGTTTGAACTGGAAAGGGCAGTTGCTTGAATTTATTGTACTTTGTATTTGTACAGTGTAACAACACTGATTCCCTCTTGCCTCACCCCGTACCAATATTTGTTTCAATTAATATGCTTTTTCACAATTGTTGAGCTCTGCTGTTGCACAAGTTTAGACCAATCAGAACGTTTGCCAGCGTTGTCAGATTGTTCCTGACAAACATTACTCGCACATGCGTATAAGAGCCGCAATACTATCGTCTTGCATCTCGTACTGAACACATCGATTATAGCGTTAACATTCAATACTTTATAATATAATCAGCTGAGTGTATATTTATAGGTTACAATTATTATTGAAAGACCAAAAAAATGGCCGACGAAATATTTAACAGAGCTACAAGAGCAAGTATTGGTGTAGTTGGTGGCAAGTGATTGGCTAGCTATAAAGTGGGTGGGGGGGGGGGGCAATGCATACGTTCAGAGCTCAGCAGCCTTGAAAAATAGTATAGTCATGATATAAGGGTTGTCGCTTGAACACGAAGGCATTCCCATTGCAAATTGCTATTGCACTCTTAATAACCTGTATTAATTTCAATTATTTACTGCAAGTCTATAAAAAATCAGTTTTAATTGTGTTAAAAATGGAACATTCCACTATGGCATTCAACTACCCTTAACATTAATATTTTGTATAGTGTATTTTTATACAGTTCAGCCGTTGTTAGTTTGCTCCTACTGTCAACAAACAAAAGCCACCTATTACAGCGTGCACGCTAGAGTCTGCTACTTTACGGATGTCGTATTCCTATTAAGTTAACTATTTTTTAAATTATAACTACTTAAAGTACTAAAAACATCAGTCATGATATGATGTAGGCCTAACAATTTCATTTATAAAAATACTTTTAAAAGTATTTTGTATTTAAATACTTTTGAAAGTATTTTGTTGTTACTTTTTAATCAGCGTGATTTTGATATAATGCGCATGCTCAGTGACGTCATTATTTGTTTACATTAGGAGCAAACTAGGAGAGGCTGGACTGTATATAATGATATTGAAGGTGATTATAAAACTTTGGTCTTGTAAAGATAGTGGTTGTTTAAAATGTGATTGTAACGGTGAATGGGGAATGGGGATCTAGTGCGGTACTCCTCTCTATGTAAGTATTGTTTGTATTGAACATTAGTTTGTGTGTGGTTAGGCGATGCATGTCTCATTCGCTTTGTGTGTCTTCTTCTTCTTCATTTTTATTCTTCTGTCTTCTGGGCGTAATTTATTCGGTGTTTGGTTAATTTTTACTTAGTCTTGCCATAAATATGAGTATAACATAGGAAAGGAAAGCATTGTTTTCATGTTGTTTTTTTTAGGAAAATGAGTTTTCAACAGATATACGCGTTTTCAGGCCCTCTAAAGAAAAAAAAGATAATTCAGCGGTTTGAGCATGAGAGAATGAATTGTGTGTGTGAGAGAGAGAGAGAGAGAGAGAGTGAACGAATGAGAGGGAGAGTGAGTGAGTGTGAGATGGAGGGAGAGAGAGAGTGTGTGTGGGTGGGTGTGAGAGAGAGTGGGAGAGGAGGGATGTTGTTGTTTAGGTCAACAGCCGAAAGGCTGGTTTGAACCTCTAGAGGTTTTACTAAGTAAAAACGAAGAGTAAGGTGGTTTACCATTGTCTTCCTCACTGAGTTGAAAGAGTATGCTTATCAGCATGCCAGGCCCTCCGAAAAGCATTCACTTTCCACCCTGCAAATGACACCTTTACTTTATTCACCACAGGATCTGGCTGCATAGTGAAATTCATTACTCTCAGAGGAGATAAGTGTCTGATTAGTGTCTTTTACACCTCTACCTCTAGGGGAGGGATATATATATATATATATATATATATATATATATATATATATATATGTGTGTGTAGAGAGAGAGAGAGAGAGAGTATGGTCTAAATATCTCAAGAACAAAATGAAGTACGAGTTGAAACTTGGAACTTGAGTTAGGTACCACTAAGGAACTCGTCATGAACATTTTAATCAAAATCAGTCCACTGGACTGATGTTTCTTAGTGCGATATTTCACTATTTTGCGATTGTCTCGGAAATGGCTCGTACGATTTTTTTTATGAAAAACCGTTCATTTACTAGGGTAAGCGCCATGTCTGCTGAAATTCGTGGGTAGGCTGTACTCACTTAAAAAAAAGGTTTATTTTAAAGATTGTGGCCTTCATATGCATTTTAGGGAAAAAGTGTATATAATGAAAGTTGTAGAGCATTTTTAAAACCCTAAAAATTTTACTTGAAACAGTTTTTTTGTACAGCACTTAGTTTAGCGACAAGTAGTATTTTGTGTTTGCTTTCATCAAAATCGTTGAAAAAGGAATTGTTTAAGATTGCAGCCTTAGTAGCCATTTTACGACAAAAGTGTTTTTTTTTGTCATCAGTCTCTCGACCGTGGTTTGATGCAGTTCTCCAACCTTTCTAAAGGGTGATTCAAAAAGAGCGCCGGTTTTGAAATACCAAATTAAGAGATTTATTTTATTGAAAAACTGAAAATAAATACATCAACAAGTTCATCTTACCTTCCGATTTCATGTATGAAAAATGATGTCATGCATGTGTCCTCCTCTACTGCGCTGGCACGCATCAACTCTGTCCATGAAATTGGATATTACTGCACGACAAGTTTCGACTTCCATTTGCCCGATAACCCGTCGAATTTCCTCCTTCAAGTCATTGATGTTTCGGGGTTTATTGGCATACACCAATGACTTCAGATGACCCCAAAGATGAAAGTCACAAGGCGTCAAGTCACACGACCTTGGTGGCCATTGATGGTCGGAATTACGAGAAATGATGCGATCCTGAAACCGTTCACGGAGCAACAACATTGTTTCTCGTGCAGCGTGACAGGTGGCACCATCCTGCTGAAACGACAACTCGCCAATGTCCATTCCATCCAAATGACGCCACAAAAACTCCCTAATCATGGTACGGCATAGGTCTCCATTTACTGTCACGGCTTGTCCTTCTTGATTTTCAAAAAAGTAAAGGCCGATGACACCGCCCGACCAAAAGCCGCACCAAACTGTCACTCGCTGTGCATACATTTCCCTTTCATTAACCACGCGAGGGTTTTCTAAACCCCACATACGGCAGTTCTGTTTATTAACAAAACCGTTTAAGTGGAAGTGCGCCTCATCACTGAAAATGATTTTGTTTGCGAAGGTGTCATCATCCTGCCGTTTTCTCAATACCCAGTCAACAAACTGTCGTCTCTTTTGGTGGTCTGCCACTTTCAAATGTTGCGTCAACTGAATTTTATACGGGTGATATTGGAGATCTTACCGAAGAATTCTCCGTACAGAAGAACATCGTAAACAAAATTGTTGAGAACGGCGACGTATTGATTTTGCTGGGCTAACAGCCACACTGTCACGAACCAACGCAACGTTCTGCTCAGTTCGGCCAGAACGACGACGTCCAGAACTTTTAAGGTCGACTGTTGAACCCGTCTCAAAAAACTTTTTCATGAGCCTGCGAACTGTTGATTCATTCGGTGCTTCATTACGTCCTAGAGTACCGCGAAGTCGCCTGACAGTAGCCGCATAACTCTCTCCACTCTGGTAAAATGTTTTGACGATTAACACTCGTTGTGCAATAGTAAACTTCTCCATGGTTAGACACAGACTGCGAGAGTACTACACGGCGAACAAGAGAAACTACAACTGAATCGTCAATCGGAATGTTCTCCGAAATATAAATGAGGTCTAACAATGTTGCCAACCGATAAACAAAAATTTACCAGCCGTTTAAAAACCGGCGCTCTTTTTGAATCACCCGATATCTTGCGCAAGTCGTTTCATTTCTACATACCTGTAACACCCTACATCTTTTGTAATTTGCTTTATATATTCTAATCTTTGCCTCCCTCTACAATTTACTCCCTCAATATTACCCTCCATTATTAATAGTCCAATACCTGGATGTCTTAGGATATGCCCCACTAGCCTATCCCTTCTTTTGGAATCTAGCGTATCCCTTCAAAAGTGTATGGAATCAAAATTATTATAGGAAATTAATAAACCTACAACTTTTATTGCAAGCATTTATTTTTTCTCTACAGAGCCTAGTTTAAGAGACAATTACTGATTTTTCACGTTATTAAGTTCTAGAGGTTGATTTTCATTTTACGTCATTCACTCATGATTACACGTTTTTTTTTTTTTTTTACTTGCATCCAGGAGACTCGAAAGGGAGTATAGGACATGTCAAATAAAACTGTTAAACTGAAAGTTTATCACTAATGATAAATTAATCACTTACCACCAGAAAATTGTTTTTGCTACTGCTTACTTCAGTAGGCTTGTCATGAACCCCATTGAATCAAATATCACACAAAATTAAAATAAAAAACAAATCAAACACAATGATAAATTCATTACTTACCAATAATTTTTTCCTGCTACTGCTTAACTCAGTAGGCTTGTCATGAACCCCTTTGTATCAAATAGTACACAATATTTGTTTAATTACAAGTTAAATACTTTTCAACCAAAAACTATTTAGAAAGGAATTCGTGCACACTATAACATGTTTCATCAATCAAATACTGTTATAGCTTTTTTTTGAAATGACGTAAATTGTCACAACTTTTTAAACCTTGCGGCAATTTATTGATGTATTTTCTACCTGCGTAAGTTGGTTTTTGTTCAAACAATTTAGTGTTGTGATTAGCAACATAATAATCGATTTTGTTTCTTGTGTAGTGGTTGTGAACATCTAAATTCTGTAAAAAGGTATTTTTCTTTACGTACATTATCACTTCAAAAATGTACAAAGAAGGAACTGTGAGCAATTGCAGCTCTTTAAATAGTGATCTGCATGAGGCAAGGTGGTTGACTTCCATCATACATACGTAGGTTTCATGGTTCATTAACTACTTTGGCAAGAAAAAGTTGTTTGAATGTTTCACACCAGATTTTTATTCTTGTGTCTGGGCTTAATTTAATTCGTGAAATAATTTTTTTTTAATTCATCAACAAACAGTAATATATTTTGTGTATTTTTAATGTGTTGTTGTTTTTGGGTGGCTCTAATTTTATGATGTGTGATAAATGGTTGATGTTGTTCTTTACATTGTGTTCTCTGAAATTGTGTTACGTTTTCTACCATCCAAGTGTGTTTATCATTTAACACTGTGGTTATCAAACTTTTTTATTTTCAGCCCCAACTTTTATATGGTTTAATTGTAAGCCACACCCTCTTTATATGTTTACAGCTGTGCGTATGTTTTTACTTTCTCTTGCCTATATGAATATGTAGGAAGGAAAGTATTGTTTTCATGTCCATTTTAACAAATACACTTTTTACCCGAATGTACACCTAAACAGACCCCCTCAACCCACACACACAACATGTTTTAGCGATTGGTCTGTGTGTTTGTGTGTGCGAACAGAATATCTCAAGAACGGAACATCATACGAACTTGAAACTTGAACAACGTGAACTTGAAAAAAGTGGTATGTAACTTAAGTTACATACGACACGAACATTTTTATCAAAATCGGTCAACCGGAACTAGTAGTTTATTCGTGTAATTTTTCACTTTTTTGCGATTTTATCAAAAAATGGTCCTACGATTTTTTTAAAAATCGCCTGGTTTACTCAATTTTTTATTCTCTACAAGATAGGGTAGGCGCCATGTTTGCTGAAATTCTTGGTGAGGCTGTTTTTACGTAAAAATGTGTTTTTTAAGATTTATAGACTAATGTCTATAGCGCAAAATTTATATAATAAAAAACGTAGAGAATTTAAAATTCTACAACTTTTATTTCAAACATTTTTTTTTGTATAACGCTTAGTTTAGCGGTAATTAGCGATTTTCTGTTTTTTCTCACGAAAACGTGTGAAAAATCGATTTTTTTTTAAGATTTCAGCTTTAGTAGGCCTATGCATTTTACGACAAAAATTTATTTAATCAAATTTTATAGAAAATTAAAAGCTCTAAAACTTTTATTTGAAGCATTTTTCTCTACAGAGCCTAGTTTAGCGTGAAAACGTGATTTTCCGTATTTTTAAGCCAAACTGAGATAGTTTCATTTTGCGTCTTTCACTTATGATTAAAGTAAGGTTATGTTTTTTGAGTTTAGTTTTTTCTGTATTACTAATGTTAGGTTATATTGGTTATCATTTGCATTGGCAAGAGAAAGTCGTGTGAGTGTTTCACACCAGATATTTTTTTTTTTTAACTATTCACAAGAGACTCCAAAAAGGGAGTATAGGACATGTCAAGATAAAAACTGATAATTTTAAATGTGGACTCCTTTTTTTTATCCCTAATGTGTGTACGTTGCTTTCTGTTCTCAGAACTAAAAGCAACCCTCTTATCCAATGAGATGGGGATGATTTGTATACTGTTTGCCAATTACGGTGGCATGTAGGGAGGGTAGCGAGACAGAGAGAGAATGTGTTGCGTCCGCTGTTCCCCTCAACTCATTTCAGTCAGTGCACTGTGTTCAAGCGCAATAGTACGGTAGGGCACTCTGCCGGCCAGTTCCGTTCACTACACTCTAACTAGCTCATTTTTCATTAAAAAATTCGAAAAAATTACTTTCGCTTCCTAATGAATCTTATTTTATTACATTATAAATGTATTATACTCTGATATTTAGAAAAGGTACGCTCGTACAAATTTAGACGTTTAAATCTCATCGCATTTTTTGCGTATCACGAAGGCTAATACAACTTCATTTCCGGGGTGACATAATATGCGTTTTATTATTTCGTTATATAATATAAAATTTTGTCTGTAATTTGATGTATGTTGAGTCACACACATGTTGTGCGGAAACAGAAATAATAAACGAGCTTGAAAAATCACTCTTTGAAAGGACGTAAAAGATAGATCGTCGTGTCTGGTGTCTCCTTCCTGTTAGTATTCCAAGAAGCTGAATTATTTTTTATAGTTGTGAACTTTATACCAAACATACGTCAATTTTTAGAAATCAACTACGCACACACAATATCAGTTGTATGAAATTCTAAGAAAAAGAACGGCATAGTAAATATAACAGAAAGATGGTATAACGTCCCTCTCTTTCGGGGCTGTCAAAACGTATGGTAGGTACATCATTTAGAAAAAACCTTCTTGTCTTTTACCTCAAATAGAAACGCAGACATATTTCCCCGTATTTTGTGCGCGCGCAACGAATTTCGACGGCGTGAGGCTTTCGACAGTGACACAAATGTCAAAACGATAACCGCACGAACAGAACACAATGAGTAGTGAGTACTACTTTAGAGGCAGCCTGTATCAGGCTACGTGCTGTGGTGGGGGAGCTACTTACTGCGCATGTGCGGCCCGCACGCCACTATACTTGGTTATAGTTATATGACGTGTAAATGAGGTGTGTAGTCTTGTACAGACCCAGGCTGACCATTCCTGAGAGAGTATGGTTAAGTGAACCCCCCCCCCCATTAAAGTACACCGGTAACCATTATCTGGTGTTCAAATCTATATTAAAGGTTCAAGGTTCAAAGATAGATAGGTTCAGTAAAGATAGCTATCTTTACTGGGATTTGAACCTTGAACCTCGTTCCCGAAAAACAGCTGACTCGCGGCGACGATTTTACCTGTAGACAATCGGTGCGTGAACTGTGCTAAACTGAAAACGTACAAATTCATTTATTACCATTATAAAATTCAAAGTGGTTATGGGTAATAAATTGGTAAAGGCGATTAAAAGAAAAATTTAAATTTTATTTGAAGCCAAACAACAGTTCAACGATCTTTACTTAAAAAGCGTTCGCTTTTTATAGCCTATGATGTGCAAATGTATAGTACCATCCAGATTATGTGCTGCACATCAAAGCGTAACACAATCACTTAAAATTTAAAAATACGTACCAGACTAGGAAGCAATTTAAAAAGAAAAAATTTTAATTTTTTTTTTGTTGTACTTATATTATGATTTGGTCGGGAGAAGTATTAGATTAGGTTTTGAGGAACAGCCGTTCTTTTGTGTAAATGCAAAAACAGAGACTAATGAGAAATAAAATTGAAGTACTGCCAACTTAACAATAAGAAATAATAGAAAAAAATCTGGTGTGAAACACTCACACAACTTTCTTTTGCTAATGCAAATAATTAACAATTAACCTAACATTAGTAATAAAACAAGACAAATAAACAAAAAAACATGAGTGAAAGACGCAAAATGAAAATCAACCTCAGTTTGGCTTAAAAATACGGAAAATCACAATTTTACGGTAAACTAGGCAATGTACAAAAAATGCTTTAAATAAAAGTTGTTGATCTTTTACTTTTCTATAAATTTGATTATATACACTTTTGTCGTAAAGTGCATACTAAGGCCGAAATCTTAATAAAATCGATTTTTCACACGTTTTCGTGAGAAAAAAAATAAAATCGCTAATTACCGCTTGCTTAACTAAGCGTTATTTAAAAAAAAAGTTTGAAATAAAAGTTGTAGGACTTAAATTCTCTACATTTATTTTATTATATAAATTTTTGCGCTTAAATGCATATTAAAGCCGTAATCTTAAAACAATTTTTTACGTGAAAACAGCCTTACCAAAAATTTCAGCAAACGTGGCCGCCTACCCTATCTAATAGAGCATAAAAACTTTTTATGCGCACGCGCACGCACGCGCATACACACACACACACACACGCACACAGACCAATAGCTAAAAACATTTTTTTGGGGTTGAGGGGGTCTGAACATGTGTAAATCTGGTGAAAACCCAATTTCGAAAAATTGACATGAAAACAATACGAAATTGATATAAAAGTAAAAATCTGGTGTGAAACACTCACACAACTTTCTCTTGCCAATGCAAATAATTAATAATAAACCTAACATTATTAATAAAATATTAGAAATAAACAAAAACTAACCTCAAAAACATAACCTTATTTTAATCATGAGTGAATGACGCAAAATGAAAATCGAACTCTATTTGGCTTAAAAATACGGAAAATCACTCTTTCAAGCAAAACTAGGCTCTGTAGAGAAAAATTCTCTAAATAAAAGTTGTAGATCTCTTAATTTTCTATAAAATTAATTATATACACTTTTGTCGTAAAGTGCATACTAAGGCCGAAATGTTAAAAAAATAATTTTTCACACATTTTCGTGAGAAAATACAGAAAATCGTTAATTACCGCTAAACTAAGCGTTATACAAAAAAATGCTTACAATAAAATGTTGTATGTTTTCAAATTCTCTACAACTTTTATTATATACATTTTTGCTTTAAAATTAATATTAAAGCCGTAATCTTAAAAAAAACACTTTTTTTACGTAAAAACACCCTCACCAAGAATTTCAGCAAACATGGCGCCTACCCTATCTTTTAGAGAATAAAAAATTGAGTAAATGAGGCGGTTTTTAAAAAAATCGTAGGACCAGTTTTTGAGAAAATCGCAAAAAAGTAAAAAATTATACGAGTAAACTACTACTTCCGGTTGACCGATTTTGATAAAAATCTTCGTGTCGGGTCCGGTAGTGGTATGTAACTTAAGTTTCAAGTTCGTACGATGTTCCGTTCTTGAGATATTTTGTATACATACACACACACACACACACACACACACACACACAGACCAATCGCTAAAAACATTTTGTTTGGGTTGAGGGGGTCTGAACACGTGTAGATCCGGTGAAAACTCAATTTCGAAAAATTGACATGAAAACGATACGAAATTGATATAAAAGTAAATATACGTACCAGACTAGGTAGCAAATGAATTTAAAAAGAAAAATTTAACTTTTTTTTGTATATTACAATTTGGTCGGGAGAAGTAATAGATTAGGTTATGAACAACAGCCGTTCTTTTGTGTAAATGCAAAAACAGAGACTGATGAGAAATAAAATTGAAGTACTGCCAACTTAACAAAGAGAAATAATATAAAAAAAGATGTGACAGCATCTTTTTAATTTCAGATAACTGTTGTTTTATATATAGAATGACCGGTGTATAAAAATATTTTTCTTGTTGAACATGATTATGGGTCGGCGGTTGGTTGTTGTATACATGCGTGTATATAAAAATAATGTACAAGGGCAAATATTATCAAAAATAACTTCATATTTTTTAATACATTTGAATTATTAATGGTTGAGTTATAATGAAACAGTTGTAGCAGCACATGTTACACTTTATCGTATTGTTGTAAACCTTGCTCTCACTAAATCTCCGCAACCACGTTACCTGCAAACTTTTTTTTTTAAAAGTTTTTTTTCGTTATCGGGAACTGTACATTATTGACAACTACCCACTTTCATTGTTGTAATTTTTTTTTTCGCTACAAACATGATTTTCAGGTGTTCAGATGGTCTGAAAACGTGTATATCTGGTGAAAAATTGACATGAAAACAATACTTTCCTCCCTATACATTCATAAAGGGAAGAGAAAGTAAAACTTATATTAGTTTTATATAATTTTCACTGTCAGTTGATACTATAATATCGCTTTGAATTGTTATTTAAGGAGTGTTGTTTGCGACACACCTGGTGTTTCAATCACAAATTCTATCTGTTAATTGTTACACCTTAACATTGGCTAATGTTATGACAACATTTTCTGGTCTAAATCTACAAAGAGTCGTTCCTCTTTATATTATTATTATTATTATTATTATTTGCTTTTAAGCGAGTTCATGCAATGTTCGGTATTTGCATGTCAGGAATTTTGTTGTCTCTTTTAAGTGTTGTTCAGTATCTTCATACAAGTGTAGTATTGTGTGTGTTGTTCTTTTGTATTCGCTTACTATTTGTGGCTCGGACAATTATTTTACCCTAAGAATTTACACTTTTATCACTGCCATAAAATTTCCGTTTTTTTATAAAGATTATTTACCTCTTCTCTCTCCCATTTTCAATAAATTAAAGTCTGTTTACTTCACCCACTGGGTTGGTGTAGAATAGTGGTTGCCAAACTGTGTTCCGGACTCCGACTGACCGGTGAAAATAAGTTTGAATAAATTTTACTATCACAAAAAAAAAATCATGATATTTACCGTATTTTTACTTAACTCTTGCCTATATGAATATATAGGAAGGAAAGTATTGTTTTCATGCTCTCTCTCCCCCCCCCTTTCTCCCCTCCCTCTCCATCTACCTCTCCTCGCTCTATCCTTCTCTTTCTCTGTTTCTCTCTCCCTCTCCCTTCCCTCCCTCTCTCCCTTCGTCCCTCTCTTCCCCCTCTCTTTCTATCTATCGATCTTTGTAGGGTGTGAACAAAATATCTCGAGAACGAAACATAGTACGAAATTAAAACTTGAAACTTAAGTTAGGTATTAGTAGAGGACCCGGCACAAAAAATTTCATCAAAATCGGTCAACCGGAAGTAATAATTTATTCATGTAATTTTTCACTTTTTTGCGATTTCTCAAAAACGGCTCCCAGGTTTTTTTTTAAATGGCTCGTTTACTTCATTTTTAATGTGTTACCCAACTTAAACACAATTATGACGGATGATCTGGTTGTGGAGATCTTCAGTTTACAAATTAATAATGGGTTGTTCAGTTTTAATGTACAATATTATGGATCTATATCCATAATTCAAAAATAAATCTGTATAATGCATCCTGCAGTTTGAAATATTTCTATTTCATATAATGAATTAATATAATAATTTCACTAACCTTCTTTTTAAACTGCGTCACCTTTATTTTATTCCTACTTACACGTGTTTCGGTGGATCCACCATCATCAGAGTAAATGAAAAATTGAAACTAAAAATTTTTTTCATTTATTTAAAATTTACAGAAGATGATACATCTTCAGTCACTTGTATAAAACTGATTTAAAATTAATTTATTTTAATTTATCCCTTCTCATATTTACTGTAGATAGCAGCAGCAGTCAATATCACTTCATCATTCCTAAATTTTATCTGTTCATTCAAAATGTCCTGCTTTTACTCTTTTAAATATTTATAAATATGGAACATCTCATATTTTTCAATTTTATTTTTATTCTCTATATTATATTGAAATGTTCATCTATTTTACCAAATTTATGTTTTTCTTCTTTTATATGATTGGCATAGTTAGATATAATGTAGTCACATTTCAGTGCTTTTTTATGTTCATTATACTTCACTTGAAAATTACGACTAGTCATACCAATGTATATATCCATAATTGTACATTAAAACTTATAGAAACTGCACGGAAGTGAAATGTACGAGTAGTGTCTCAGTGTTGAGGTTGGCAGCACTGTCAAAATTTTCACTTCCCTTCCTCACATGCCTTCCATACGCAAAAGGCATTCTCGTTACTTTAGTATATAGGTACTGAAGTTTATTTCCGAGAAAATGTTTTCTTCATAAACTTTATAAGAAATAAATGTGACCTGTAATATTGCCCACAGCTTAATTACATGTTTAATTTACTTAATTACATGTTTAATTTACTTAATTACATGTTTAATTTACTTAATTACATGTTTAATTTACTTAATTACATGTTTAATTTACTTAATTACATGTTTAATTTACTCTAATTACCAGCTACCTTATCCCATTGGAATAACCGTTCCCTTTTTTACCAGGTGTCAACAAAACTGTTAAAGAATAGCTTCGTCACATCTTGTATTTCCTTCTTTATTTTTTTGAATTGTGGAAAGAGAAACATCACAGTAGTTAGCCACTCGCTCACATCTTTTGTTAAGAGGCATTGAAAGGCATTTTTGTTCAGCTTAAACTTCGCAACAATTTATTACACTGTATAATAATAGACTAGCAACCGCCGCTCGCTTCGCGTTCACAGCAGCTAATGTAGGCCTCATTAAATTATTTAAATCGTCTCCATATACAATATTTGTGGTTTCGTTGCCCTGTGGCAGCAAAATAAATTGTTTTTCTGCAGTTCCAGCTTTAGAAAGTCCGACGTAAAGTTGTCCATGAGTGAAGGAACCACTCTTGTCTCAAATCGATGCCTACCGTTTTAAATGTTTGTCCCTTCAATTTAACAGAAATGAATAGAATGCATAGAAGAATACCGATGGAAAAGAAAGAGACAGTTGATATATGGCTGAGATAAGAGACAGTAATACGTGGGTGGGTGCGGTACCCACTGAGTAATTGGAAATATGTGACTCATTCACTACTACCTGTCGAATAAAAACAAATATATGAAATACAGTACACAAATGAAAATTTTAAATATATCCTAATTTTTAATATTTTTGGAATTGAATGTTATTCTTCACGTTTTTCTATGAAATATAAAAGTTAAATCGTGCTTCTAGCCCAGAAATTGCACCATCCAGAGGACTTAAAACAAATAAAAGTATAGGGTGATTCAAAAAGAGCGCCGGTTTTGATATATCAAATTAAGAGATTTATTTTATTGAAAAACTGAAAATAAATACATCAACAAGTTCATCTTTCCTTCCGATTTTATGTATGAAAAATGATGTCATGCATGTGTCCTCTTCTACTGCGCTGGCACGCATCAACTCTGTCCATGAAATTGGATATTACAGCACGACAAGTTTCGACTTCCATTTGCCCGATAACCCGTCGAATTTCCTCCTTCAAGTCATTGATGTTTCGGGGTTTATTGGCATACACCAATGACTTCAGATGACCCCAAAGAGGAAATTCACAAGGCGTCAAGTCACACGACCTTGGTAGCCATTGATGGTCGGAATTACGAGAAATGATGCGATCCTGGAACCGTTCATGGAGCAACAACATTGTTTCTCCTGCAGCGTGACAGGTGGCACCATCCTGCTGAAACCACAACTCGTCAATGTCCATTCCATCCAAATGACGCCACAAAAACTCCCTAATCATCGTACGGTATCGGTCTCCATTTACTGTCACGGCTTGTCCTTGATTTTCAAAAAAGTAAGGGCCGATGACACCGCCCGACCAAAAGCCACACCAAACTGTCACTCGCTGTGCATACAAGAGAAACTACAACTGAATCGTCAATCGGAATGTTCTCCAAAATAGAAATGAGGTCAAACAATGTTGCCAACCGATAAACAAAAATTTTCCAGCCGTTTAAAAACCGGCGCTCTTTTTGAATCACCCTTTACTTTACACCCGATAAACTAAAAAATGCGACATCGTCACAGTTTAAGTTGCTTAACTCACTTAAAGTTGCAAAGTAGCCTATATTGATCAGGAAGCTCTAAGCTATGCAACAATGAAAGATTTTTTAAAATCAGTTGAGTAGTTTCTGAGATTACCTCATACAAACAAACAAACAAACAGAAACGTTTCTTCTTTATTATATTAGTAAAAATTTCGTTCAGCACTGTGAATAGTCTGCCCACATTTTTGAGAAACTGACATATTCTTTTTAAGGTAACAAATAGTTATATTCGTACAGTTAACCTACCAAAGGCTCTGCGATGTACTGTGTATGTGCTCTGGGTGTAGGCTAAGTTTTTGTGTTTGTTGTACTGAAATTAAAGCAGTCGCGCATGCGCACTGATGCTTTTCCCCCTTTACCCCTCGTTGCAAACAATGGCGAATTCATGACTCAAGTAACTATATAAGGTTTTGTTTGTTGATGAGAAAATTACTAAGATTTGCCGTCCTTCTATTTAATTATGCATTGCAAATTTTCCCTCGTGTTCTGTTTAAATGGAGTGTAACGGAAAAAGAGTGTTGCCAAAAGTTTTAGCAATCGGAAAAACAGTGCACCACCTGTGTACTGTAGAGTATTAGTGTTTGAAATGGTTGCCTCTACATAAATATAATTTCAGTTTGTCGAAGTAACTACGCGGATGTTTGATAGCTGAGTTAGTAGGAGGGCGACGTGTGCCAAACGTGTAGGTTTTTAAAAATTGAATACACTTTTAGACGTGACTGTAAATGTATCTAAAATGCACTACACTCATTTACTTTACCTTAGTCTATGTTTGTTGTTATTTTTAGATTTATTACTTTTTTTAGATAACAGACAGGTGGAGGGTCAAATTATTTACACTCAATCTGTTCGTTGCAGGGCTAAAATAAATAGTTGTGTTTCTTATCACATGGTCAGCCAATTAAATGACTGAATCATTTAAGAACAAAAGAGGTAGAGGTGTAAAAAACACTATTTAGAGATATCTCCTCTGAAAGTAATGAATTTCATTATACAGTTGGTACCTGTGGTGAATGAAGTGAAGGTGTCATTTGCAGAGTGGGCCTCCCATGGTGATAAGCGTACTTTTCCATTTAGTGAGTTGTGGCAATGGTAAACCATCTCACTTCTCGTTTTCCTTAGTAAAACCTCTACAGGTTCAAACCAGCCTACAGGCTGATCACCTAAGCAACAAAGGCAGATAGTGTTAAATTATTTACACTCGATCTGCTAGTTGTCTCTCTTATCACATGGTCAACCAATTAAATGAGTGAATCATTTAATAAGAGAAGATGTAGAGGTGTACTGTGACACTAATCACAGTTATCTTCTCTGGAAGTAATGAATTTCATTATACAGTTGGACCCTGTGGTGAATGAAGTGAAGGTGTCATTTGCAGAGTGGGCCCGGCATGGTGATAAACGTACTTTTCCACTGAGTGAGTTGTGGCAATTGTAAACCACCTGACTCCTCGTTTTACTTAGTAAAACCTCTACAGGTTGAAACCAGCCCACAGGCTGATTACCTAAACAACAACAACAACACTTTCTAAACAATCGTTAGAGGAATACTGAATTGGTATTTTATTTATCGTTACATTTCTTTATTTTAAATTGGGAAGGAAAGTATTGTGACTCTTATCTGTAATGATTATACAATTATCCACAATAACTTTCCAAGAAATAAATTCATACTAAAGTAACAGTTTAAAGTTAAAATTAAAGTTTAAGTTAAAGTTTCAGTGGTAACAGTTTAGATGCACTACCACCTGTGTTGACTATTTGGAATAAGAAGGAGGCAAGTAGAGGCAACGCGTATAGGTATCAGATGAATTGATGTCCCATAGCCGAGCGAGTGAGAGGGAGATATGTGGCATAACTACGCATGCGCTCAAAGGTCTTCACCGTTGTAATCCAAATCTGAAAACATACTAGTTTTTTTTTTTTTTACGTCCTGGAGACTCCAGGAGGAGTATAGGACATGTCGTCAGATGTAACACCTGAAATACATATAAGAAACACACTATGTATCACTACTATCAAGAAAGAAATTCTTGTACGCTATAAAAAGTTTCACCGATCAAGTAATTTTTTAAATTTTTTTTAAAGGAATTCAAATCCTCACAACACTTTAAAGATTGGGTTAATTTATTCATGAATTTTCTCCCTGCATAAGTAGGTTTTTGTTCAAACAATTTTGTGGAGTGATTAGCCCCATAATAATTATTCCTGTTTCTCGTGTTATGATTGTGAACATTGAAATTCTGCATAAAATTATTTTGCCTAACATACATAATCACCTCAAAAATGTAGAGGGAGGGAACTGTAAGCAATTTAAGCTCCTAAGTCGTTATCTTGGTTGTTAGTTTACTGCGTGCATAAACGCTTGCTCACAACAATGAGTAAAATTAGGCCTATACGACAATGTTGTTGGAACGGCGCGTATGGGTTGTGCGAGTGAGAGCGTTATGCATTCTCTCACTCCCACGGCTAGGGGACTTCCACTCATCTGAATACTGTACATTGCAAGCTTCTATTCAAATTATAAATAATTTATGGTATAGTGAAGATAATGATAGGTGGTGTCCCTGAAACGTAAAAGATGTACTTAACCTGCTGTATATTTTTACTCTCTCTCTCTTGGCGATATAAATATATAGGAAGGAAAGTATTGTTTACATGTCCCTCCTCCTGGTTGAGAGGGCTGAGAAGCCCTATGATGGCGACATCGTGTTAAGGAACACCTGGTCGCTCGGGGAACAATTTTACCGAATAATTGCAACCTCATGAAATTTAGGGGGAATTTTATAGTTTAAAATTAGGAAATAGGATTCTGGCTCTTGCGGGATTGGGACTGGGACTTCAAAGGAGGTAATGTATTTTAAGAAGTTACTCGTGGATGAAAATTTATATTAAGGGACAAGTGGGTTTAAGAGCGGCTCTTTTCTTTTTTTGTTTTTCAGTGGCCTTTTTCAGTTATGTGGGAGTTTTATTGCCTTGAGGAGGGGAAGGCACGCACCGTACTTAATGTGGACAAATGGTACAATTTTAGGTAGGGGTTAGTTTATGATTTTAGGGGAGACGAAAAGGGTAGAGTTTGGCATAATCACCGGCCTTTTATTTTCTAAGTGATTTACATGTCGATTTTAACAAATACACTCTTCACCCAAATATACACGTAAACAGACCCCCTTAACCCACACAACAACATGTTTGTACCGATTGGTCTGTGTGCGTGTGCGTGTGTGTGTGTGTGTGTGTGTACAGAATATCTCAAGAACGGAACATCGTACGAACTTGAAACTTTAGTTACTTACCATTATCAGACCCGACACGAACATTTTCATCAAAATTTCGGTCAACCGGAAGTAAAAGTTTATTCGTGTAATTTTTCACTTTTTTGCGATTTTCTCAAAAACTGGTCCTACGATTTTTTTTTAAATCGCCTGGTTTACTAAATTGTTTATGCTCTACAAGATAGGGTAGGCGCTATGTTTGCTGAAATTCTTGGTGAGGCTGTTTTCATGTAAAGAAATTGTTTTTTTTAAGATTATGGCTTTAATCTTACGGATTAAAATCCTTCAACATTATTTCTAACATTTTTTTGTATAACGCTTAGTTTAGTGGTAATTAGCTATTTGCTGTTTTTTTCTCACGAAAACGTGTGAAAAATCGATTTTTTTCAAAGATTTCGCCTTAAGTATGCATTTAACGACAAAAGTATATAATCAGATTTATAGGAAATTAAAAAGTTTTACAACTTTTATTTAAAACCATTTTTCTCTACCGAGCCTAGTTTAGCGTGAAAGAGTGATTTTTCGGATTTTCATTTTTCGTTATCATTTATGATTAAGATTAGGTTATGTTTTTTGAGGTTATTTCTAATGTTTTATTACTAATGTTAGGTTAGCTTGGTCATTATTTGCATTGTCAAGAGAAAGTTGTGTTAGTGTTTCACACAAAAAATTTTTTCTCGGTGATTTACTGGGATTTCGGTTGGATATACAGAGTGATTCAATAAGATGGAAACAATTTCAATAAGCTGTATTTCCTGAACTACATGTTATATTTTAATTCTGTAAATTACATTTGAAAGAGAAAGTTTTAAATTTTAATTTACATACATTAAAGTTTATAGATGTTCAATGTGTCCTCCTCCGGCTGCACGTACAACATCTAGAAGGTAACTGAACTCATCCCAAACTCTCTGACGCATGTCTTGGGTCACTGAGTTGACTGCAGCTGTGATACGATTCCTTAGTTCATTCAAATTGGTGGGAAGAGGTGGTATGTAAACTGCACTTTTCACGAACCCCCCACAAGAAAAAGTCACAGGGTGTGAGATCTGGAGACCTCGGTGGCCAAAACTGAAGTGCAGTTGCAACGCCGAACATTGCGATGCCAATGGGATAGATTTCCTCAAATGAATGAAGATTCAGGAGATTACATTTTCCAGCAGGACGGAGCTCCACCCCATTGGCATCGCAATGTTCGGCGTTTCCTAAATGAATCCATACGTCAACGATGGATAGGTCGCATGGCGAATGACGACTCTGCACTTCAGTTTTGGCCACCGAGGTCTCCAGATCTCACACCCTGTGACTTTTTCTTGTGGGGGTTCGTGAAAAGTGCAGTTTACATACCACCTCTTCCCACCAATTTGAATGAACTAAGGAATCATATCACAGCTGCAGTCAACTCAGTGACCCAAGACATGCGTCAAGAGAGTTTGGGATGAGTTCAGTTACCGTCTAGATGTTGTACGTGCAGCCGGAGGAGGACACATTGAACATCTATAAACTTTCATGTATGTAAATTAAAATTTAAAACTTTCTCTTTCAAAATGTAATTTACAGAATTAAAATATGACATGTAGTTCAGGAAATACAGCTTATTGAAATTGTTTCCATCTTATTGAATCACTCTGTATATAGTCGTGAAAATATTTTTAGTGTTTTCTTGAAACAGCAGTGACGGATTGAGAAAGAGTAATATAATTTCGACCAATTAGTTGTGGTGATTTATTTTGCTCAAGTGTATTTGTATGAATACACCATCCATCAATCTGATTTCAATGTTAACTGAAATCATTCATCTGTCTCTGTTCTCTCTCTCTCTCTCTCTCTCTCTCTCTTTCATTTTAAATGTGTGTGGGTGTGCAGAATTGCTACCGGCACGAATTTCATCATGGAATTGTGCCAGTTTTTCTTGACTCATTTTTCTTTGAAATCTTTTTACTAGTTTATTCGTTCTGTCTCGTTAATACAGCTGATCTATTTCTCTCTCTCTCTCTCTCTCTCTCTCTCTCATTGTCCCTCCAATACTAAACTTCTTGTAAAGAAAAACAAAATCTGGTGTGTAACACTCACACGACTCTCTCTTGCCGATGTAAATAATAAACATACAACTTATGTTTAATCATTAGTAAACAATGTAAAATGGAAAACATACCTACCCTTATTTTAATCATGAGTGAATGGCGTTAAATAATTTTAATTTTCTATGATTTTCTAATTATTATATTTATATTTTATTTGGTTATATTTATATTGTATTGTTAAGTGCTTACTAAAGCAATATTAAAATATCCCTTTTTATACTTACTCTTGCCTATATAAATATGTAGGAAGAGAAGTGTTGTTTTCATGTCGATTTTTAGAAATTGAGTTTTCACCGGATATACACGTTTTTGCACCCCCTAAACCCAGAAAACATGTTTTTACCGATTGGTGTGTGTGTGTGTAACAAAATATCTCAAGAACGGAACATCGTACGAAGTTCAAACTTGAAATTTAAGTTAAATACCTTTAGAGGACCCGACACGAACATTTTCATCAGAATCAGTCAATTGGAAGTATTAGTTTATTTATATCATTTTCCACTTTTTGCAATTTTCTCAAAACAGTTCTTACGATTTTTTTAAAAAATTGCCTCATTTACTACATTTTTATGCTCTACATGATAGGGTAGGCGCCATGTATGCTCAAATTCTTGGGAGGCTGTGCTCTCGTAGAAAAAAAAGGTTTTACTTTCTCTTGCCTATATGAATATAATAGGAAGGAAGGTATTGTTTTCATGTCGATTTTAACAAATCGAGTTTTTACCAGACCTACATGTTTTCAGACCCCCTGAACCCAAAAACATTATGTTTTTAACAAATTGATCTATGTGTTTTTGTGAACAAAATAACTCAAGAACAGAACATCATACGAAGTTTAGACTTGAAACTTAAGTTAGTTACTACTAGAGGACCCGACACGAACATTTTCATCAAAATCGGTCGACCGGAAGTAGTAGTTAAAGTCGTCTCTCATTTGCTACATTTTTTTACGTCATGGCTGCTGAAATTCTTGGAGAGGCTGTGCTCACGTAGAGAAAATCGGTTTTTGAATCATTATATGCAATGGTAAGAGAAAGTCATGTTGAAAGTGTTTGTTTACGGTGAAGTATTTAGGGCATAGTGCTGGGATTGTGACAGTAGCACGTTTGAAGTCATCTGATGAGATAGGTCAGTGTTCGCTAACAGTCACGTACTGACAAAAATATTTATATTCTAACTAACGTGTGTGTGTGTGTGTGTGTTTGTTGTAAAAGAAAGTAGATACATTTGATTGAGTTGGCTCACAACCACGACGGTGTGCCGTAGAAGAAAGAATCTTTGCAAGTGACGCAATATAACGTACCTAGAGCTACACACAATTAACCCATTGTTGATTGAAGTTCGCTTTCAACTGCCTTAAATAACAACATTTCGTTAAGTCACTCGTTGCATTGCATTCTATTTCAATTGGAATATTTACAACACAAACAAACACCCTTATATAAAATACACTTAACTATAAATCATATTGTAATATTTTTACTAAGTAAAATGACGAGTGTGGTGGTTTACAATTGCCTTCCTCACTGAGTTGAAAGTGTATACTTATCAGCATGCCAGGCCCTCTGAAAAACATCCACTCTGTACTCTCCACCCTGAAAATTTACACCTTCTGTTCGATGCTAAGTGGACTTTCTTTTTTTAGTGCTTGTTTAGCCACAATGGACCACTTTAGTCAATTTGGAAGCTTTCAGTCTCTTTTAAGTAGACTTTATAATATAATTAAATAAATACAGTAGGTCCAATCATTAGACCATTCATATACAATTCCACAAGAAATTTACATTAGCCTGTGGTGCATACAGATAACCCTATACATTCTTCAAATAGCGCTCATTTCAGTACAAATGATTTGATACAATAGGTATAATTATTAAAAAAATGCCTTTTTGAATAATGCCTTATTGTGCCTAAAAATGCCTTATTGTGTTTGATCAATCAGACGACACTTTAACGTCTTTTAAAACTGACTTTCGTTTTACAATCGTGGAAATTGTAGACTGGGAATAACCATATTGGCATACCAATTCATTTATCCTAGCCCCTTCATCATGTTTTTTTTTAATAATTTTTTGCTTTTCTTTAATAGAAATTTTACTTTTTCTGCGCGATTTACGACTTATTTTCACTATAACTACAGTAATGTACATAGGAAACACTGTACCAAAACTACAAAGAATACGTATTTATAATAACACGAAAGACACTACGGCACAGATAGATGCCAAACCGATAACCAAGGCGATACGCGTAACACTACTAAATGGTAAATGGGTGCTGTGACAAAACTGAAAAACAGAAAAACCCTTGAGCTGATGATGGGAGGGTACGTAAACTACTACTTCCGGTTGACCGATTTTGATGAAAATGTTCGTGTCGGGTCCGGTACTGGTATGTAACTTAAGTTTCAAGTTCGTACAATGTTCTGTTCTTGAGATATTCTGTTCACACACACACACAGACACAGACCAATCGCTAAAAACATGTTTTGTTGGGTTGAGGGGGTCTGTTTACGTGTAGATCCGGTGAAGAGTGTATTTCTTAAAATCGACATGAAAACAATACTTTCCTTTCTACAAATTCATACAGGCAAGAGAAAGTAAAAATTGGTGAATTGAAGTAGTAGTCTGTTCGTTCGTACGATTTTTAAACGTACAACTTTTATTTAAAGCATTTTTCTCTACAGAGCCTAGTTTAGCGGCAATTACTGATTTTCCGTATTTTAAGTTCTATAGAGGTTGATTTTCGTTTTGCGTCATTTACTAAAATATGGCCGCATCCGTGGTGTAGTGATTAGCACGCTAGCCTACAAAGCAAAAGGTCTCAGGTTCGATTCCCGACTAGGGTTTTTTTTTGTTTTACGTTTTAACTATTTTGCAATTTCTGCTAATGCAGACGGTGGATAATGATGATAGTACAAATGAGTGATAAAGAAATGCGAGACCTGATCGGGAACCCCCCGCATAGAGGCCAGTTGCACTAACCACTACACCAACTACGGTCTGGAAATTTCAACACGTTGAAACCCACCGTTACAGTACCGAAACCCACAATAGTTGCTAATGACTTAGCTGTCGATGCGACTTTAATAATAAAACTAAAAAAAAAAAATAGGTTAAATTTTCATTTTTCATTGTGTTCTCTTGAATATATTGTTCATTATTTACATTGACAAGAAAATGTCGTGTGAGTGTTTCACTCTAGGTTTTTTTTTAAATTATGCTCGTGAATTATTGTACATGAGTAATTACGATACGGGTAAATCTATATATAAAATTCGATGTATGTGTGTGGATGTTCCCCTTTATCTCCTAAATTACTGAACCGATTTTCATGCAGTTTTTTTGTATGTTGTAATTATGATGCCGGTGCAGGTTTTAGGCTATTGAAACCCTTGAAAAGTTAGCCCTAAAGGGTTGAAAATAATGTTTATATCCTACATTAAGGCTTTTATGAGGTTAGATAAAAAATGCTTGCAGCAAAATCTACCGAATATTTTGTGAACTATGTTGAAAAACATTGAGCCGTGTTCGAGGTTATGTTGTTGCTGATGTACGTATACTTTGTCGTGATTTTTCAATTTATTGTTTATCCATTAGCATTAATTTAAATTACACAAATTAATTAAAGTTGTCTTTAATCACATGGTTTTTGACTTTCTCTTGCCTATATGAATATATAGGAAGGAAAGTATTGTTTTCATGTCGATTTTTCGAAATCGAGTTTTCACCGGATCTATACGTTTTCAGACCCCCTGAACCCAAAAAAACACGTTTTTAGCGATTGGTCTCTGTGTGTGTGTGTGTGTGTGTGTGTGCGTGTGTGTGCGTGTGTGTGTGTATGTGTGTGTGTGTGTGTGTGTGTGTGTGTGTGTGTGTGTGTGTGTGTGTGTGTGTGTGTGTGTGTGTGTGTGTGTGTGTGTGTACAAAATATCTCGAGAACGGAACATCGTACGAACTTGAAACTTAAAACTTAAGTTACATACCACTACCGGACCCGACACGAACATTTTCATCAAAATCGGTCAACCGGAAGTAGTAGTTTATTCATATAATTTGTTACTTTTTTGCGATTTTCTCAAAAACTGGTCCTACGATTTTTTTAAAATCGCCTCATTTACTCAATTTTTTATTCTCTACAAAATAGGGTAGGCGCCATGTTTGCTGAAATTCTGGGTGAGGCTGTTTTCACGTAAAAATATTTTCTTTTTAAGCATTTTAGCGCAAAACGTTATATAATAAAAGTTGTAGAGAATGTAAAATTCTACAACTTTTATTTCAAACATTTTTTTGTATAACGCTTAGTTTAGCGGTAATTAGCGATTTTATGTTTTTTTCTCACGAAAACGTGTGAAAAATCGATTTTTTTTTAAGATTTCGGCCTTAGAATGCATTTTACGACAACAGTGTGTAAAATAAAATTTGTAGGAAATTAAAAGATCTACAACTTTTATTTAAAGCTTTTTTTTGTACAGTGCCTAGTTTAGCGTGTAGGAGCGATTTTCCGTATTTTTAAGCCAAACTGAGGTCGATATTAATTTTGCGTATTTCACTAATGTTTTTTGACGTTAGTTTTGTTGTTTATTTCTAATATTTTATTACTAATGTTAGGTTTATTGTTAATTATTTGCATTGGCAAGAGAAAGTTGTGTGAGTGTTTCACACCAGATTTTTTTTAATATTGCCGGTTTAATATTTGCCGGTGGCGTAGCAACGCACGCCGGGTACCGTTAGTAATTAAAATCCCCCCCCCCGCCCTAATATGTGTACGTTGCAATCTGTTAAATTCCGAACAATAAGCAACCCAGGCTGACCATTCCTGAGATAGTATGGTTAATAAAACCCCAACCATCAAAGTACACCAGTAATCACTCTAGTACTCAAACACGCATAAAAGTAACTACCTTTACTAGGATTTGAACCAGGAACCTTTGTCTCCGAAAACCAGCTGTTAAACAGCTGACTCACGGCTACGACTTTACCTCTAGACCGACCCGGTGGGTAAGTAATTAAAATTTTTTATTTTGTAATCCCTAATATGTGTAGGTTGCAATCTGTTCAATTGAGAACAATAAGCAACCCCATCACCCAATGAGATGAGGATGATGTGTATGACGTATAAATGAGACTATGTAGTCTTGTACAGACCCAGGCCGACCATTCCTGGGAGAGTATGGTTAATTGAACCCCAACCATTAAAGTACACCGGTAACAAACTGTCTAGTATTCAAATCCGTATAAAAGTAACTAACTTTACTAGAGTAATTAAAATAACAGCGATTTTGTTTGTTGTGTGAAGTGTTATGTAGAAGAGTTTCTGTCTATAAGTACGTAGGCCACACTAACTCACTGATATGAAATAAATTTATTATGTTCTATTTAAAGAGACGTGATTCAGAGTTTTTTAAAAATGTTTCTATATAGGGTGATGCAAAAAGAGCGCCGGTTTTGATATATCAAATTAAGAGATTTATTTTATTGAAAAACTGAAAATAAATACATCAACAAGTTCATCTTTCCTTCCAATTTTATGTATGAAAAATGATGTCATGCATGTGTCCTCCTCTACTGCGCTGGCACGCATCAACTCTGTCCATGAAACTGGATATTACTGCACGACAAGTTTCGACTTCCATTTGCCCGATAACCCGTCGAATTTCCTCCTTCAAGTCATTGATGTTTCGGGGTTTATTGGCATACACCAATGACTTCAGATGACCCCAAAGAGGAAAGTCACAAGGCGTCAAGTCACACGACCTTGGTAGCCATTGATGGTCGGAATTACGAGAAATGATGCGATCCTGGAACCGTTCAAGGAGCAACAACATTGTTTCTCGTGCAGCAACTGAATTTTATACGGGTGATATTGGAGATCGTACCGAAGAATTCTCCGTACAGAAGAACATCGTAAACCCAATTGTTGAGAACGGCGACGTATTGATTTTGCTGGGCTAACAGCCACACTGTCACAAACCAACGCAACGTTTTGCTCAGTTTGGCCAGAACGACGACGTCCAGAACTTTTAAGGTCGACTGTTGAACCCGTCTCAAAAAACTTTTTCATGAGCCTGCGAACTGTTGATTCATTCGGTGCTTCATTACGTCCTAGAGTACCGCGAAGTCGCCTGGCAGTAGCCGCATAACTCTCTCCACTCTGGTAAAATGTTTTGACGATTAACACTCGTTGCGCAATAGTAAACTTCTCCATGGTTAGACACAGACTGCGAGAGTACTACACTGCGAACAAGAGAAACTACAACTGAATCGGAATGTTCTCCGAAATAGAAATGAGGTCTAACAATGTTGCCAACCGATAAACAAAAATTTACCAGCCGTTTAAAAACCGGCGCTCTTTTTGAATCACCCTATATTTATAAGTTTTGAAGAGCAGCCGACGTGTGGTTGTGGTAAGCATTCACTCAGCTGGGAGTAATGTTCACTTTGTATCGATTAGGTTGTGTGAAAATGTGGTGGTAGCTACTTGGATCTTGCAATTGTATGTTGTAACACAATTGCAAGATCCAAGTTAGCTCTTGTTCTTTTAACTTTTGTTTTTTTTAAAATACCTACTGGGTGATTGTAAAGTTATGTTCATTATTGGAAATTTATTGTCTGGTTCCAAGCTACGTGTAGTGGGGTGATGGGTACAGGCGAGGAGGTATAATGAATGAGTGATGCATGCTGGGAGAACTAATGTTCTATTACTCTGATACAAAACATTCGTTTTCAAACGTTCCGTATTTAACAAATTTGTTTGTATTTAGTACATCTATTTATTTACATACTTTGATATAAAATGGTGTAAGTTAAATATTATGAATCCGACCAAGTTAATAACCTGGTAGGTATTTGTTAAATTAATGCGCCGGATGATAAGAATATGTTTTTAGTCTAGTTAGTACACGCTACCACTACAAATGCATCATCAGCTGTGAAACATTACTAACACTCATTCATTCTCCCACTATTATAACAACGCACTCACTCCATTCCACAACAACTACACGCAGCTGCGACTCAAACAATAGTTGGTGGTGAACATGTGAATTGCATGTCCTTTGCACCATATTTTTTTACTTTCTCTTGCCGATATGAATATATAGGAAGGAAAGTATTGTTTTCATGTCGATTTTAAGAAATCGACTTTTCACCGGAAATACACGTTTTCAAACCCCTGAACCCCAAAAAATATGTTTTTAGAAATTGGTCTGTGCATGAACAAAATATCTCAAGAACATCATGCAAAGCTAAAACTTGAGACTTAAGTTAGGATCTAACACGAATAGTTTCATCAAAATTGGTGAATTGGAAGTAGTAGTTTATTAGTGTAAATTTTAACTTGTTTGCTATTTTCTCGAAAATGCTAAGATTTTTTTCTAAATTATCTTATTTACTACATTTTTTATGTTCTACATAATACGGTCGGTGCCATGTCTGCTGAACTTCTTGGGGAGCCTGTACTCTCGTAGATAAAAGTTTTTTTTAAGATTGCAGCCTTAATATGCATTTTAGAGCGAAAGTGTATATAATAAAAGTTGTAGACAATTTAAAAACATACAACTTTTCTTCCAAACATGTCTTTGTATAATGGTTAGTGGTAATTATTAATTTCTGGTTTTTTTTATGAAATTCTGTAAAAAAAAAAATTTTTTAAGATTTTATCCTGATTATGCATTTTACCACAAAATTGTACATAACCAAATTTATAGGAAATTAAAAGATCTACATTTTTTTTTAAGCATTTTTCTCTACAGAGCCTAGCTCAGCGTGAAACAGTGATTTTATTTATTTTTAAGCCAAAATAAGGTTGGTTTTCGTTTTGCATTCACTCATAAAAATTAGGATTTTTTGAGGTTAGTTTTTTTTTGTTTATCTCTAATGTTTTATTACTAATGTTAAGTTTTATTGTTCATTATTTGTATTGGCAAGAGACAGTCGCGTGATCATTTCACACCAGATTGTTTTTAATGAACTGTATTTTAAATTTCAATGTAAAAATTGTCGGAGACATTTAGGGGAGCCCGGGGCTGGTTGTCACACTTTTCAAAAAATTAATTTTTTAATTTTTCTTAATTCAGTAATTCAAATATTAACTATTTTAAATAAAATTTTAAAGGGTTTTGCTTGTTAGGTAAAAATCACAATTCCGTATTATCATTCAATGTTGATAATAATTGAATTTTTAAGTAACATTTCAGTTGTGACAACCAGCCCCTACAGTGGGGCTGGTTGTCACACACATTAGGGTTGGTTGTCACATGTTTTTCATATGGAAAAAATCAAATTTTAACATTCCTAATTATTAAAACAACTTGACAATATTGGTCAAGTATATACAGTATGTTAGTCTGAAATTATTGTTTATTCATTACATTATACTAAATTAAAAGATTAAAAACTTAAATTTATCATTTTTATAAAACTATGATTATTGATATTCTATTTTTCTATTTGAAATATTTGATGTATTTTCGTCTTCTTGATTAGGAAAATCACTCTCACAATTTTGACACACAAATATTTTCGATCCTTTAGTGCAGCGGCTATGTGCCCAGTCTTTGCATTCAACACACTGACACTGAACCCATTCTTCTCCTTGTCCAGGACGACTGTTAGAATATGAGTCAAGACAAATCAAGCACCAACAGTCATCATCTTCACTTTCCGAACTTTCCTCCGCGTTTTTCTTCTACTTTTCCGATTTTTTTTTAATCCATTTTTTAAATGGACCATAAACCGTCCTGTCCAAAGGCTGGAATTTATGAGAACAATTAGTAGGAAAGCTACGTATTATTTCAAACTGATATGGGGTTGCTTGTTACATGTGACAACCAGCCCACCACGCCATTTTGTAAAAACGTTTGCCTACAAATATAACCTCTTTATGTAGCATGGATTTCAATAATGGGGAAAATACACCTAAGTGTAGGCTTTTATGTCATATTAATGAAATTAATATTAATATTAAAAAGACTAACCTTAGCATTAACAAGAAATACAGTAGCTTGTAGCAGAAGAAAATTTTACTTATAACGCAGAAATATGCTTTTTCTCGAATAACACCAATATCAATGGAGTATGCACACTCAAATCACACTAGAGAAAGAAACAAAGGCTGCCGAGTTCATTAGAGTGACAAGTAACGCGTCATGCCGGACATCGGCTAAGTTATGAAGCTTGTGACAACCAACCGGTGTGACAACGAGCCCCGGTCACCCCTAATTTATTTTGGCAAGTGTCAGTCACGTTTATTTACGAAAGTATTACGTTTTGTTTTTTGTTCATACTGTAGTTTTCAAGTAGCCCTACTTGTTTTTGGTAATACTGTACATTACAATTACTGTTTAAAACAAGTAGCTATAGATAAAAAGAATGAAAGCAAAACAAATCGTACCAGTCATAGTTATTTGCAAAACATTTTATTTTTTAATATTTTATATTATATTTTGTATTTAGCACGTATACTTAATACTTAAATTAAGTATTTTGGTAGATTGTCTTTTCTGTAAATAAATGTGTAACAGTTTTCTGTTTGTTGTTGGTTGCAGTAATTAAAAATACATAAATTTAAACGAGTGCTGGTTTTGTGTTTAGTGTATTTTATTGTGTATACTTAAACTGCTTTACGTAATCTATTTTTAACTGAATGTTTTGTTGGAGCTAACGCAACTAATTTTTTATAGCTGTACTTTCTATAACTGGAACTAATGTTTCCTAAATTTAGTTTTTATTATTATCCCTTCATTTATAATATTTGTCTGGATTTTATTATACAGTTTGTCAAAAAATTTATACAGTATGATTTCAATATTAAAAAACATCTGGTATGAAACACTTACACGACTTTCTCTTACCAATGCAAATAATTAACAATAAACCTAACATTAGTAATAAAACATTAGAAATGAACAAAAAACTAACCTCAATAAACATAACCTAATTTAATCATATAATGAAAGACTCGAAATGAAAATCAACCTCAGTTTGGCTTAAAAATACCGAAAATCGCTCTTTCATGCTAAAGTAGGCACTGTACAAAAAATGCTTTAAATAAAAGTTGTAGATCTTTTAATATCCTATAAATTTTATTATATACACTTTTGTCGTAAAATGCATACTAAAGCCGTAATCTTAAAAAAGTCGATTTTTCACAAGTTTTCGTGAGAAAACTTGTGGTGAGTTGTGAAAACATAAAATTGCTAATTACCGCTAAACTAAGTGTTACACAAAAAAAATGCTTGAACTAAAAGTTGTAGAATTTTAAATTGTCTACAACTTTTGTTATATAAATTTTTGCGCTAAAATGCGTATTAAAGCCGTAATCTTGAAAAAACAATTTTTTTTTACGTGAAAACCGCCTCACCAAGAATTTCAGCAAACATGGCGCGTACCCTATCTTGTAGAGCATAAAAAGTTTAGTAAATGAGGCGATTTTTAAAGAAATCGTAGAACCAGTTTTCGAGAAAATCGAAAAAAGTGAAAAATTACACGAATAAACTACAATTTCTGGTTGACCGATTTTGATGAAAATGTTCGTGTCGGGTTCGGTAGTGGTATGTAACTCAAGTTTCAGATTCGTACGATGTTTCGTTCTTGAGACATTCTGTTCACAGACACACACCCAGACCAGTCGCAAAAAACATGTTTTTTGGGTTCAGGGGGTCTGAAAACGTATAGATCCGGTGAAAACTCGATTTTGAAAAATCGACATGAAAACACTACTTTCCTTCCTATATATTCATACAGGCAAGAGAAAGTAAAAATAAATAATAAAACTAACCTCAAAACACATAACTAAATTTTAATCACGAGTAAATGATGCAAAGCGAAAACCAACCTTGGTTTTTTTTATAATCTAATGTGTGTACGTTGCAATCTGTTCAATTTAGAACAATAGGGAACCCCATGACCCAATGAGATGAGAATGATATGTATGATGTGTAAATGAAGGGTGGTCTTGTACAGACTCAGGTTGACTATACCTGAGAGATTATGGTTAATTGAACCCCAACCATCAAAGTACACCGGTAACCACTGTCTAGTATTCAAATCCATATAAAAGCAACTACCTTTACTAGGATTTGAACCAGGAACCTTCGTCTTTGAAAATCAGCTGTTAAACAGCTGACTCACGGTGACGACTTTACCCCTATACCAACCCGGTGGCTCAACCTTGGTTTGGCTTAATAATATGGAAAATCACTCTTTCACGCTGAACTAGGCTCTGTAGCGAAAAATGCATAAAGTAAGAGTTGTAGATCTCTTAATTTTCTATAAATTAACCGAATAGCTAATTAACAATACGTGTAATATTAGTGTGTCATTATGGGTTAGTTCCATTGGTAAAGGTCCCATGAAGGAAAAATATTGCGCATCACTGATGATGCAGATGACGAGGAAGGAAGTTAGAGTTAGTTGTGATATAGCTGATTTTCGAAGACGAAGGTTCCTGGTTCAGATCTTAGTAAAGGTAGTTACTTTTATACGGATTTGAATAGTGGACAGTGGTTGCCGGTGTAGTTTGATGGTTGGGGTTCAATTAACCATACTCTCTCAGGAATGGTCGGCCTGGGTCTGTACAAGACTACACCTCATTTACATGTCCTACATATCATCCTCATCTCATTGGGTGATAGGGTTGCTTATTGTTCTCAATTCAACAGATTGCAACGTGCACACATTAGGAATAGAAAATAAAAAAATCTGGTGTGAAACACTCACACAACTTTTTCTTGCCAATGCAAATAATTTACAATATAATTTAACATTAGTAATAAAATATTAGAAATAAACAAAAAACTAACCTCAATAAACATAACCTTATTTTAATCATGAGTGAAACACTCAAAATGAAAATCAACCTCAGTCTGGCTTAAAAATACGGAAAATCACGCTTTCACGCTAAACTAGGCTCTGTAGAGAAAAATGCTCTAAACAAAAGTTGTAGATCTTTTAATTTTCTATAACTTTTATAATATACACTTTTGTCGTAAAATGCATACTAAGACCGAAATGTTAAAAAAATCGATTTTTCTCACGTTTTCGTGAGAAAAAAAACAGAAAATCGCAAATTACCGCTAAACTAAGCGTTATACAAAAAAATGTTTGAAATAAAAGTTTTAGGTTTTTAAATTCTCTACAACTTTTATTATATAAGTTTTTGCGCTAAAATTTATATTAAAGCCGTAATCTTAAAAAAACAACGTTTTTACGTGATAACAGCCTCACCGAGAATTTCAGCAAACATGGCGCCTACCCTATCTTGTAGAGAATAAAAAATTGAGTAAAATAGGCGATTTTTTAAAAAAATCGTAGGACCAGTTTTTGAGAAAATCGCAAAAAACTGAAAAATTATACGAATAAACTACTACTTCCGGTTGACCGATTTTGATGAAAATGTTCGTGTCGCGTCCGGTAGTGGTATGTAACTTAAGTTTCAAGTTTCAAGTTCGTACGACGTTCCGTTCTTGAGATATTCTGTTCACACACAGACCAATCGCTAAAAACATGTTTTTTGGGTTCAGGGGGTCTGAAAACGTATAGATCCGGTGAAGAGTGTATTTGTTAAAATCGACATGAAAACAATACTTTCCTTCCTATATATTCATATAGGCAAGAGAAAGTAAAAAAGAATAAAAAAATATTATGACAGATTGTTAGTGTCTGTGTGAGTGATTAATGTAGTGAACCGTAACCCTGAATCTATCACATGAATAGACGGAGAACTCTATTTCTTTGCAGATGATGATCTTGTCACGGATAACACACTGGTGTCTATATTCTTACTTCTTGCTCACTCTAATTTTGGACTGGATCCAATATATATATGTGTATATTTTTTTACATGTAATGTTGTCCAGTTTATTATTCTTGTTGCAAATTTTCATTTTTGTATATCATTGTCAGAAATTAAAACTTTGTTTTTCATTTGTTCTCTGGTTTTCACTACAGTTTTCGTCTGCCCATAACAGACAGGTGGAGTGTCAGATTATTTACTCTCAATCTGTTAGTTGCAGGGCTAAAATAAATAGTTCTGTTTCTTATCACATGGTCACCCAATTAAATGACTGAATCATTTAACAACAGGAGAGTTAGAGGTGTAAAAGACACTAATCAAGAGTTATCTCCTGTGAAAGTAATGAATTTCATTATACAGTTGGACCCTGTAGTGAATGAAGTGAAGGTGTCATTTGCAGAGTGGACCTGGCATGGTGATAAGCGTACTTTTTTCCGTTCAGTGAGTTGTGGCAATTGTAAATAAACCACCTGACTCCTCGTTTTACTTAGTAAAACGTCTACACGTTCAAACCAGCCTACAGGCTGATCACCTAAACAACACATGTTTTCGTATGTCAGTGTACTAAAGTGTTGTCTGAAAGATATAATTGTTTTCATGTTGATATTTTGAATCGAATTTTCAGGCCCCCTGAACCCAAAAATCATGTTAACTATTTGTGTATTTGTAAACGAAAATTTCAAGAAGAGAATATCGTACAAAGCTGAAACTTGAAACTTAATTTAGATACCAATAGTGGACACCAGCCTGACACGAACATTTTCATCAAAATTTGTCAACTTGAAGTTGTTTCACTTTTTGCAATTTTCTCAAAAATGGCTTTTACAATTTTTACTTTCTCTTGCCTATATGAATATATAGCAAAGAAAGTATTGTTTTCATGTCGATTTTAAGAAATCAAATTTTCACTGGATCTACACGTTTTCAGACCCCCTGAACCCAAAAAACATGTTTTTTGCAATTGGTCTGTGTGTGTGTGTACAGAATATCTCAAGACAGAACATCGTACAAATTTGAAACTTGAAACTTAAGTTACATACCACTACCGGACCCGACACGAACATTTTCATCAAAATCGGTCAACCGGAAGTAGTTTATTCGTGTAATTTTTCACTTTTTTACGATTTTCTCAAAAACTGGTCTTATGCTTTTTTTTTAAAATCGCCTGGTTTACTAAATTTTTATGCTGTACAAGATAGGGTAGGCGCCATGTTTGCTGAAATTCTTGGTGAGGCTGTTTTCACGTAAAAAAATTGTTTTTTTTTAAGATTCTGGCTATAATATCTATATCAGCGCAAAAATTTATACAATAAAAGTTTTAGAGAATTTAAAATCCTACAACTTTTATTTCAAACAATTTTTTGTGTAACGCTTAGTTTAGCGGTAATTAGCGATTTTATGTTTTTTTCTCACGAAAACGCGTGATAAATCGATTTTTTTTAAAGATTTCGGCCTTGGTATGCATTTTACGACAAAAGTGTGTATAATCAAATTTATAGGAAATTAAAAGATGTACAACTTTTATTTGTAGCATTTTTCTCTACAGAGCCTAGTTTAGCGTTAAAGAGTGATTTTCCGTATATTAAGGCCAAACTGAAGTTGATTTTCATTCCGAAATCTTAAAAAAATCGATTTTCACAAGTTTTCGTGAGAAAAAAACAGAAAATCCCTTATTACCGCTAAACTAAGCGTTATACAAAAAAAGTGTTTAAAATAAAAGTTGTAGCATTTTAAATTATCTACAACTTTTATTTTTTTTAAAGTTGTAGTATTTTAAATTATCTACAACTTTTATCATATCTATTTTTGGGCTAAAATGCATATTAAAGCCGTAATCTTAAAAATTAATTTTTTTACGTAAAAACTGCCTCACCAAGAATTTCAGCAACCATGGCGTCTACCCTACCTTGTAGAGCATAAAAAATTTAGTAAACGAGGAAATTTTTAAAAAAATCGTAGAACCAGTTTTTGAGAAAATCGCAAAAATGTGAAAAATTACATGAATAAACTACTTCCGGTTGACCGATTTTGATGAAAATGTTCGTGTCGGGTCCGGTAATGGTATGTAACTTAAGTTTCAAGTTTGTATGATGTTCCGTTCTTGAGATATTCTGTTCATACACACAGATACACAAAGTCCAATCGCCAAAAACATGTTTTTTGGATGCAAGGGGGTCTGTTTACATGTAGATCCGGTGAAAACTTGATTTGTTAAAATCGACATGAAAACAATACTTTTCTTACTATAAATTCATATAGGCAAGAGAAAGTAAATTAAATGTCTTGTTTATATTAATGACCAATGTGACAATTTCATTGATGAGTAATTGTGTCATTAGTCTGTAATACATTGAAATGGGCTAATCTAATGTAATGCTTAAAACATTTCGTTTGACCTAAATTATTTATTTAAACTTGTGCTTTTATTTTATTCGGTTTTATTTAAAGAGTAATTGAATAGTTTTTTATAGTTTATTGTTGAAGGTTGTATACGCTGTTTATGTTTTGTTTTGTCCATTAGGGATCACATTTACATACTTTAATAAATTATTACTTTCTCTTGCCCTATATTATAGGTAATAGAGAAGGAATTTCTTGTCATGTAATATTTTTGAAATTCAGTTTTCCCTGGAAATACATAATTTCAGGTCCTCTGAACCTGGAATATATGTTTTTATGTAAAGGTCTGTGTGTGAACAAAATCTTAAGAACGGATTACCACGAAACTTGGAACTTAATTCAGGTACCATGAGAGGGGACGTGACGTGAACATTTTCATCAAATCGGTCGCCTGGAAATAGTAATTTATTCGTGCGATTTTTCGATTTTTACAATTTTCTTAAAAACTGCTACAAACAATTCATCCAGAAAACAGTTTGAGGATATTATGGGACATGTCAGAAAACTGATTATCAATGATTTTTATCTATTTTCAGTTGAGACTTAATATTATATTATTATTAATATTATTTAGGGCATACATTGATGGTATAATTGTATATTTTTTGTAGTTGAAATAAATATGTGGATTCTAATAATAGATGATTGAGTTATGGCAAGTAAATGTGGGTGCACAAAGACAAACGGAGAAAATAAAAGGTTAGTTTGACAGTTTAATTATAGATTGTATTCTTTCAAGTTATTCTTGTTCAACTCATCATATTTTGTGCTCATATTTATATTTATACGTGTATTTCTTTTGTAGTCTGCTGCTGCAGTCAATGATAAACATCTTGTTTGTCTTTAATGATTTACTTTGCATTCATGAAGCTTTTTTTACTTTCTCTTGCCTATATGAATATATAGGAAGGAAAGTATTGTTTTCATGTCGATTTTTCGAAATCGAGTTTTCACCGGATCTATACGTTTTCAGACCCCCTGAATCCAAAAAACATGTTTTTAGCGATTGGTCTGTGTGTGTGTGTGAACAGAATATCTCACGAACGGAACATCGTACGAACTTGAAACTTGAAACTTAAGTTACATACCACTACCGGACGCGACACGAACATTTTCATCAAAATCGGTCAACCGGAAGTACTAGTTTATTCGTATAATTTTTCAGTTTTTTGCGATTTTCTCAAAAACTGGTCCTACGATTTTTTTTAAAATCGCCTATTTTACTCAATTTTTTATTCTCTACAAGATAGGGTAGGCGCCATGTTTGCTGAAATTCTCGGTGAGGCTGTTTTCACGTAAAAACGTTGTTTTTTTAAGATTACGGCTTTAATATAAATTTTAGCGCAAAAACTTATATAATAAAAGTTGTAGAGAATTTAAAAACCTACAACTTATGTTTCAAACATTTTTTTGTATGACGCTTAGTTTAGCGGTAATTTGCGATTTTCTGTTTTTTTCTCACGAAAACGTGAGAAAAATCGATTTTTTTAATATTTCGGTCTTAGTATGCATTTTACGACAAAAGTGTATATAATAAAAGTTATAGAAAATTAAAAGATCTACAACTTTTGTTTAGAGAATTTTTCTCTACAGAGCCTAGTTTAGCGTGAAAGCGTGATTTTCCGTATTTTTAAGCCAAACTGAGTTCGATTGTCATTTTGCGTCATTCACTCATGATTAAAATAAGGTTATGTTTTTGAGGTTAGTTTTTGTTCATTTCTAATGTTTTAATACTAATGTTAGGTTTATTGTTAATTATTTGCATTGGCAAGAGAAAGTTGTGTGAGTGTTTCACACCAGATTTTTTTATTTTCTCTTGCCCTATAACTATGTGTAAGAAAGGAAAGTGTTGTAAGTATCTTAAGAATAGAATGTCATACAAAGTTGAAACTTAAAACGATGAGGGTACCAAACTCAACACATTCACTATCTCACGCATGTTAACAAAACACACCTTACAAAACTTTCCAACTTTAGTCTACAAAGAAAATCAAAACGAACCGATACAATACCAAAAGATAACAGATGAAACTAAAAATGAGTTCAACACGGGCAAGTGCAAACGGTTGTATTAAACTAGTCACAGACATTAATTTTAATGATATTAAATAAACAATCTGAAATGATAAACAACGAATCACTGCAATTGTTTACTCTCCTGTTATAATTCAAGCGCATTAGTCTTGTATTACTTGTGTCCAAAAATAAAATAAAACTTGAGTCTATAATAAAAACCTACTAATCATAAATACAGGGTGATTCATGAAGTTCTCCCCCCACTTCTACAGCACATTGTACTAGTAAAAATAATGAAAAAATGTTATATAAACATAGGTCCGAAAACGCTTCGTTAGCGAGTTACAGCTAGCGAAAGTTTCGCCTGGATTTCAGTTCACCAGGTGAAATGAGGTCTTCCTGGAATTGTGGTAAGGTAGATTAAGGGGCAAATTCAATCATTTCTTATGGTTTTTGATCTGATAAATTGAATAAAACAGGTCCCAGATCTGTAAGTTAAATAGTTTTTAAGAAAACCAGTGTCAAATGCAAAAAATGGAGTGAAAAACTTATTTTTTCATCTTTGGGCAAGGATAACTGTGTTATTTCACCAAGAAACAGTTAAAATTTTTCAATAAAACATGTAGAAAATTTTATTCTGAACAAACCGGTGTAAATTAAGTACACAGAAAGCGAATAGATGTTTGATTAAATGAGTTTTTATTCATAAGAGTACAAAGTAAAATTAACCGGAAAAACTAAAATGAAAAAATGTGTTTTTTTCACTCCATTTTTTTGCATTTGACACTGGTTTTCTCAAAAACTATTCGCTTTCTGTGTACTTTATTTACACCGGTTTGTTCAGAATAAAATTTTCTACATTTTTTATTGAAAATTTTTAACTGTTTCTTGGTGAAATAACAAAGTTATTCTTGCCCAAAGATGAAAAAATGTGATTTTCACTCCATTTTTTGCATTTGACACTGGTTTTCTCAAAAACTATTTAACTTACAGTTCTGGGACCTGTTTTATTCAATTTATCAGATCAAAAACCATAAGAAATGATTGAATTCGCCCCTTAATCTACCTTACCAGAATTCCAGGAAGACCTCATTTCACCTGGTGAACTGAAATCCAGGCGAAACTTTCGCTAGCTGTAACTCGCTAACGAAGCGTTTTCGGACCTATGTTTATATAACATTTTTTCATTATTTTTACTAGTACAATGTGCTGTAGAAGTGGGGGGAGAACTTCATGAATCACCCTGTATGTGTTTTATAAGTAAATTAGTTACAGAGCTGCACCTTAGTAAATTTGTTGTTGTTGTTGTTGTTGTTGTTGTTTAGGTCAACAGAGGTTTTACTAAGTAAAAACGAGGAGTTAGTAGGTGGTTTACAAATTGCTTTCCTCACTGATTTGAAAGTGTATGCTTATCAGCATGCCAGGCTCTCCAAAAAGCACCCACTTTCCACCCTGCGAATGACACCTTCACTCCATTCACCACAGGGTCTGGCTGTATAGTGAAATAGTAGATAGACTATACTGTCTTTTACACGTGTATGTGTTCTGTTGTTAAATGGTTCACTCATATAATTGGGTGACTATATGATAAGAAACACAACTATTTTGTTGTAGCCCTGTAACCAACACAACAGATCGAGTGCAATTAATTTACACACTCCACCTGCCCGTTATGGGCATTTAGTAAATTTAAGAAAAAATAAGAATAACAATCGGGAAACTAATATTTTAAAATAAGGCATTTGTAACTTTAAAATTATATCTAGAGATAATTGAAGAGGTTAGTGGATGAAGGGGCTATGTAACATTTTTTCAAAAACTTAAAAAACTTAATTTTTGTGATGATGAAGATTTAAAATATCTCTACAATTTAAGGAAATACTAGTGAATAAGTGGTAGTGGTATACGATTGTAGCCTACTGTTTAATTTAGTGTTCTGTAGTGTTTTAAAGTGTCAAGATAACCGTGACGCCTTCCACCAGAATGAACTTCAGTCTTGGAGACATATTTTTGGAAGAATAACAGTTAACTGTGGTATTATATAATATCTTCAGCAATAAACGCAGTTATTTGGTATTTTTTTGACAAAATTTTGTTATGAAATATATTGTCTTCTATTTTTAAAATACCTTTATCCATCCTCAGAGAATGTAGTGTACGATACAGATTTTTAAAGGACGAAGGTGTCAAATGCGTAAGAAAAATATGAGAAAAGTGGTACTGAAAAGTAATGTTCAAAGAAAATTTTATTTGCATAAAGAGATAGGTAATAAATGTAGTTACTAAACTGAAAGAAATTGGGCAATTCATAAAACAATGGGAGCTTAGAATTTTGATTTCATTATTCTCAAAACTAATTTTTGTTGCATAACACTTTTGTTCTTCCACTAAGCTCTTCAATTATAATCTTTACATAATTTAGGATTCAATAAAATTGTTTGTTAATTATAAAGACTTGTTGTAATGAAATTTATAAATGAATTTAAAAACACTTCATTTTGATTTATTCTGTTTCGTTTTCTTATTTTCTGGATAGTTATATTTAATGTGTTTTAATATTGTGTGTACTCGTTCTTTGTACGGTTGTATTTTAGTATGTGTCTGTGTGTGTGTGTGTGTGTGTGTTGTGGAAGTGAAGTTTTATACAAGTGTTAGAGTCAGGTGGAATATCTCTATTTTTAGCGTAACATCATGAATACCCTGCCTCTTCACGCTTCTCCCCACAGCTCATAACATTTGCTCCTTAACACGAGAAGAACAGTGTCGTTGATTTCAACAGTCTTTTACTCATATTCTTACTACTGACGTGTTTTTTTTTCTCTTACCGATCTTGAAAATATTTTTCTCTTGAAATTTTTTGATAAATCTTAAAAATTTGTTGTGGTATGTAATGTCGTCGTACCATCCGCATTATAGTAACGGTGTTCAACGTCGTACAGCATCGAGTGTTCTTCGTCCGTCGACCAGTTCTGTCGGTTCGACGAGACCGCGTAGTTTATACGGTAGTTCTTCGACACCAGTTACATCTTCGTTGTTAGGTTCATCATATTCACATTCATCTTCGCCGTATTCGTCACCGTATTCCAGTCCATCGTCATCATCGTATTCGACTTATGGCGGTACAACTTCCGGTTATGGCGGTCTGATATTACCGTCGTCGTCTTCTTCGTTATCGAATTATCCATCGACCGCTTCGTTATCTTCACATAATCCTTTATCGTCTTCACCGACGGCGTATTATAACAGTATTTTACATTCATCTGGTATCGGTTCTCGACCAAATTCACCAGCGTACGCTTCGACTTCTTCAACTTATCAATCTCCATCGTCATCAAGAACTTCATCAAATTTACCGTCACGTTCGAGTAGTTTTAACCGACACAGTCATTCTCCGTTATTGTCGTCGTCTTCGAATTTAAATTCTAGATCCAGTTCTGTCGCTTCAATCGCTGCTAGTGTCAAAAGTAATGATTCCGAAGGATACGCTGTAAGTTTTTTTCATTTTTATAGCATTTAATGGTGGATGTCAAATTTTTTACACTCAATCTGTTCATTGCAGGGCTAAAATAAATAGTTCTGTTTCTTAACACATGGTCAGCCAATTAAATGATTGAATCATTTAAGAACAGAAGAGGTAGAGGTGTACTGTGACACTAATCAGAGTTATCTTCTCTGAAAGTAATGAATTTCATTATACAGCCAGACCCTGTGGTGAACGAAGTGAAGGTGTCATTTGCAGAGTGGAAAATATATGCTTTTCAGAGGGCTGGCATGCTGATAAGTGTACTTTTCCACTCGGTGAGGAAGGCAATTGTAAACCACCTGACTCCTCGTTTTACTTAGTAAAACCTCTACAGGTTCAAACCAGCCTACAGACTGATGACCTAAACAACAACAACAGCATTTAATGAAAAGTTCATTATTCATTTGTATTAATTTTCAATGTTTTAAAAAATTTCCAATTCTAGTTGACATTTTAACTGAGGACTACCCCTTCTGTTTGTCGTGTCTTAACATGCTAACCACTCCATGAAGATAGCTCAGAATTGAAGGGTTCATTGGATGAAGGTGTTATGTGACATAAATACAGTTGAGCTATTGAGTGATAAAGTTCAAAAGCTGTAACTTTATTTACTGATTTCAGAAAGTTAAATTTTTCATGTCAGTATATTAAATTGACATAGGGAATTTATTTAAGTGTTCTAAACCTTGTCTAATTTAGTTTTTAAATTGAATTTTAACTAATTTTTGTGTAGATAACGCTTTCTGTCAGTAAAATATTTTTTTAATAAAATCTTTATTTTAAAATGAATGAAGGTGTTAAGAACTAGAGTGTAATGAACTAGGTGTCAACTAGTTAACAAAAAAAATGTTAAAATAAAACAAATTTATTTTAATAGTAGACTTAACTAAATTGCGTTTTTACATTATTAAGAAACTAATGAACAACTAGTTAACAAAAAAAATGTTAAAATAAAACAAATTTATTTTAATAGTAGACTTAACTAAATTGCGTTTTTACATTATTAAGAAACTAATGAACAACTAGTTAACAAAAAAAATGTTAAAATAAAACAAATTTATGTTAATAGTAGACTTAACTAAATTGCGTTTTTACATTATTAAGAAACTAATGAACAACTAGTTAACAAAAAAAATGTTAAAATAAAACAAATTTATTTTAATAGTAGACTTAACTAAATTGCGTTTTTACATTATTAAGAAACTAATGAACAACTAGTTAACAAAAAAAATGTTAAAATAAAACAAATTTATTTTAATAGTAGACTTAACTAAATTGCGTTTTTACATTATTAAGAAACTAATGAACAACTAGTTAACAAAAAAAATGTTAAAATAAAACAAATTTATTTTAATAGTAGACTTAACTAAATTGCGTTTTTATATTATTAAGAAACTAATGAATAATAATATCTGTACGAAAGAGGTAAAGAGTGTTAACTCCAATTTTGGCCAAATTGAGTTAAAACTGCCTTTAAAATCAGAAAAAATTCTCTAATGCTTCAACTTTGAAATTTATTTACAAGATTTTTTTGTAAAATTGTTATTGATTGTATTTTATTGATAGTCAAGTAAATTTTTCTTGAATTTGGTCTTTTATTTGTCTGTTACTAAACAGTAGGCTACTGGTAAAATTTGACATTTTTTCAAACGTCGTGGATAAAATGCTGCTTCTTTACGAAAGTAGGGTTAGCACTAGGTATTTCACTTAACTTATTTTCAACTTACCGTACATTGGAGTTAACACTAATGTAGAATGTAAAAAAGTGACAAAAAACGGAAAGCCGTTGATGTTTTAAGTCCTGTTTGGGTATGAAAGACTACAGAAGTTGATAGAGTTATAAAATAATAACTTTGTAGATAAGAAAAATTTTCTGTAGAAACTGGGTGTAAATTTCAAGTTTCTAACACCTACTGAAATTTTGTTACAACAATGAAAAGATAATACTGCAACTTATTGGCTCTTCTGAAAAATCACCAGAATGGAGTTAACACCATTTACTTCTCAGGTACAGATATGTATTATAAACAGAAATTTATTGTTAGTGTTACTTATTCGACTTGTAGATAACACCTTCATTCTCTGGTGTCTTTTTAATGGAAGCAGATAGAGATTTCTGTGTTAGTGGCATTGAAAAATATGCACATAACACCTTCATTCACGATGAAAACTCAATTTTTGTGAAAAAGTCACTTAACCCTTTCCAGTACCAACGTCCGGAAAATAGGACGTCGATATCTTATACGTAGTTATAACCAGAGGCGGATCTAGGGGGGGCTATTGGGGCTATCGCCCCCCCCCCCCAAAGCCTGGCTTTTTTTTTTTTTTTGCTAAAAATTTTTTATAATTATTACCGATAATATAGTTTCGTAGATTGAAAACTTGGTTGAGAACTAAGATGACCGAAGATCGACTTACCGGTTTAGCTCTATTACATGTACATCGAGATATCCCTGTTGATATTGAAAATGTAATAGAAAGATTTGCAAAACAAAAAGCGAGAAGGCTTAATTTCATTGTTTAAAAAGGCTCGCTAGTGTAGTGAGGGGCAGGGGCAAAATCTGTATTAACATTTGATTTATAGGCTTTTATTGTTTCAATATTGAATAATTTAGTATTTGTTTTGCAATCTAATTCTTTAAAAATCTAAATATTTGTTAAAAAAGTAAAACTGTAAAGTGATTTTGTAAAATAAACGTGTAAAAAAATTAAAACAATAAACTAAGATTTAAAAAATACATGAAAAATTATTTCGCAGAAGTAAAAAAATTGGGGGGGGGGGTCAAGTCTCAATAGCCCCCCCCAAATTTGGCTTCTAGATCCGCCGTTGGTTATAACATCCGGTTAATCGAACGTTTCCAAAAAAAAGTTTAAACAAAAATTAATGGAAACATGTATTTTGAAATCACCTCCCTGGTATAGTGACTAGTGCACTAGCCGACAAAGCAAGATATCCCGGGTTCGATTCACGGCTAGGGTCTGGAAATTTTAACACATTAGAACCACCGTTAAGGTACCTAAACCCACATTAGTTGCTAATGACTTTAAAGAAACTAAAAAAAAAATATTTTGAATATTTTTAGTGTTAGATTGATTTCTGTTGTTTTAACACAATAAAAATTAATATTTTATAGGAAATTTTATTTGTCCGTAATGTTGAAATTTTGGTTGGCAATGGCAGGCTTACGCCTGCAAGTTTTCAAAATAAGGGCTGCCATTTTTTGTACACCCTTATTCAAATTAAATGGCACTGAAGATCAAACTTTTAAATATTGTTTTGCCACCGAAAGGGTTAACACCTTCATCCACACTGACCCCCCCCCCCCCTTCAATTGTAACTTTAATATTGATTTTGTTTTACTTTAATCAGTCATTTACATGTAACAAAACATTTTTTTCTTTGAATTGCTTCTATTTTCAAACAAAACAATACCAAAAAACATGATATTGGATTTTTCTTTTTTTTATACTATAATGTGGCAAATTAAAAATTTAATGAAGGGTCATGAATTACTATTTTACGGTATGGAATATGATCGTTTTTCAATGTAGTAATATTTTTAAACCCTATCCGGGAATCAATAGTGAAACTTTCCCCTTTGAAGTCTAGCATGCTCAGTATGCCATTCAGGTAGCTCAGAATTGTTACTTAAATTACACTCTTTGATCCATTTTAATATCTATTACTTAGAAATTATATGGTACTCTTTCATTAGATGAAGGATGTAGTGGTAATTTGGATTTGGCAAATTGTGAGTGTAGCATAGCGTTATTATTATCTAGCATAACATAATCTCGTGAGTCAAGTTAGAAAAAATCATCCTTACAACCAGAATCATGTTTTTATCAAGGCTTTATGATTAACTTATATATTATGATTAACTTATGTTACATGTTAACTTATTGTAAGCTTTCTGATTATTTTATCTTCATAGAAAATTTATATTCCGATTGGGTTTACAACTTTTACCTTTCCACTTGAAAATATTTTTTATTTTAGTTGTGTAGCTCTAAAATACAGTTTAAAGTAGAGTTTTTTTAGTTTTTAGATTCTTTTTTTTTTTTTTAATTCCTAGTATGTGTACATTGCAATCTGTTCAATTTAGAACAATAAACAACCCCATGACCCAATGAGATGAGGATGATGTGTATGACGTGTAAATGAGACTGTGTAGTCTTGTACAGACCCAGGCCGACCATTCCTAAGAGAGTATGGTTAATTGAACCCCAACCATCAAAGTACACCCACAACCATTGTCCACTATTCAAATCCGTATAAAAGTAACTACCTTTACTAGGATTTGAACCGGGAACCTTTGTTTCCGAAAATCAGCTGTTAAACAGCTGATTTTGGCGACGACTTTACCTCTAGACCAACCCGGTGGGTTTTTTTTAGATTCTTAGCAATTTTTTTTTTAATTTCTCAATTTCTATGTCAAGGTGATGTGCAACTCATTATTAATGGTTAATTTTTATTAACAAAGTAGGAAGTTTTCTGAGTAAAATTCTCTATCGAAATTTGAATATTTAAGAATTTCAACCGATAAAATTGCTCATAACAGGCAGGTGGAGTGTTAAATTATTTGCACTCAATCTGTTAGTTTCAAGGCTACTAAAAATAAAAATAGTTTTGTTTCTTATCGCATGGTGTCAGCCAATTGAATGACCGAATCATTTAACAATAGATGAGGTAGAGGTGTAAAAAGCACTAGTCTGAGTTATTTCCTCTGAGAATAATGAATGTTATTGTACAGCCAGACCCTATAGTAAATGAAGTGAAAGTGTCATTTGCAGGGTGGAAAATATTTGCTTTTCAGAGATCCTGGCATGCTGATAAGCACACTTTTCATCTGAGTGAGGAAGGCAATTGTAAACAACTTCACCCCTTGTTTTACTTACTGTAGCTTCTAGAGGGTTCACACCAGCCTTTTAGCTGAATGGCCTAAACAACACGATAAAATATTTGTTAGTTTTTTCTTGTGCTGATTCTTGTTTCTATTTGGATACAGTTTTTATTAAGTAATTTTTTACGCCTGATATTTTAGTTTAATTTTTTTTTTTTAATTCCTAATATGTGTACGTTGCAATCTGTTCAATTGATAACAATAAGCAACCCCATCACCCAATGAGATGAGGATGATATGTATGACGTGTAAATGAGACTGTGTCGTCTTGTACAGACTGAGAGAGTATGGTTAATTGAACCCCAACCATCAAAGTACACCAGTAACCAATGCCTATTATTCAAATCCGTATAAAAGCAACTACCTTTACTAGGATTTGAACCAGGAACCTTCGTCTCCGAAAATCAGCTGTTAAACAGCTAATTTTGGCGAAGACTTTACCTCTAGACCAACCCGGTGGGTTTGTTTAAAATTTAATCTGAAAAATTTTCTGCATTAGATATTGGATGTATTAAGAAAATTTCAATGACTTATTTATTTGTGGAATGTCCTTAAACTGTTTGTGCATTAACAATTGCAGTAAACCCTCGTTAATCTGGACTAATTGGGGCTCTAAGTCGTACGGATTAGTGAAAGTCCGGATTAAATGAAATACAAATGGGTACCCAAAATTAACTGATATAGCATTGCCGTGGGTGGAGTTTTACGCGCTTCCGCCACGGAGCGTGTATTGCACAACTTATTACCAATTCAGTGCCGTCTGTGTTACCGGTCTAACTTGTACCATTAATCTGAAGTGATTTTTTTTTGTAATGAACGAAATAACGTTAAAAATAAAAATCGCTGCAAAATAACGGTACAAGTTAGGCCAATAACACAGGCGGCACTGAACTGGTAATGAGTTACGCAATACACGCCCTGCGGTGGAAGCACATGCTACACAAGATCCACCCACGGCAATGGCAATGCTATTTCGGTTATTTTCGGGAACCCCCAAAATTAAGGTTATTAATATGAACAAAGGTACATAATGAAACACCCTTTATAGAAAACGAACGTGTATTTTGAGTTTAGTTATATATACAGACAATAACATGTTGTAAAATGTATTAGAGTGTGAATATGAAAGGTCCATTCTGTGCTTAAGACATTACGTACGTTTTGAAACACATAAAATAAGACTGGTAATTTTTTTAACCTGGTTATATACTAGTATTCTCAATATTAAATAAATTTACAAACCGATATCTACTTGAAAATCAACTATGCAGTCAACTGGCTGTTCGGATTAAGCCAAGTCCGTGTTAAAGGGGTCCGGATTAAGGAGGGTTTACTGTACTTTGAATTGTAGCTGAGAATTTGAACTCAAGACATTCTGTTTTGTAGCCTATTTAGTGGACAACTGAACCATTCTGCCACATTTGTTGATGAACACTTATAAGTGTTGCTTAAATTTTAATGAAATTTCAATCTTAAAATTTATATAACTTTAATAGCGTTTCACTAGGTCTGAATTTGCTGGCAGTAATCCAGCTGGAAATATTAATGTAACGGGTAATAATTATTGGTAATAAAAATTTCAATCTGTTAGATTTTTTTTTGTGTTTGGTACTCTCGGACCGGATTTTTCGAACAATCGAAATTGTGCTATTTTTTTATTTGGTTACGAAAAAAGAAGTAATTCATTATTTTTCTACTTTTACGCAAGCAAAATTTCTTGCTGGTTTATTCAAGAAAGTTTTGAAAAACAATTTACGTTTAATCTATAAATTGGTTAAAGTTCGCCGCACTGAACTACTTCATTATCTTATCTATCTACTGTGGAATATTAAAATTCGTTATCATTTACTACCGATGCAAATTAAAATTATTTTAATTTCGTTACAAATTAAATTAAATTATTACTGTCAAATATTTTCATACTATAAATATTAATGAACTTTTGTATCAACGCTAATTCATTTAATTTATTTTTTACATTTTCGGCCTGTGCTATTACTGAGTTTTTTGTGAATATAAAATTCATATTTAGAATAAAATTACCTTTATTTCAAGTGGTCACAACCCATACAAGATTTATAATAATTTTTTATCGCTTTTTCTGCTTAAATATTCATAATGTCAGCTAAAAAGGACTTGAAAGTTTTTGAGGCAAAAAAGGAAACTTTGTTTCAAAGAATTCAACGCTTATATGATATGATAGAGAATCTTAACGACAGTAAAATAAGAAATAATTTTTTAATATTATTTCAGTCGCTAGAATCGACTAAAATCGAATTTGAACAAGTTATTCATAAAATAAATGAACTGAATTTAGAAATTAATGCTGATGCTAGCCCTAATTTTCAACCCATAAATGCATTTGACGAAATGTATTGTGCTGTTGTAGTTTCTTATAATAACATAAATAAACAAAAACTAGATAACAAACCAGCTGTTTCAACTGACCTTGTGAAACCGAAGGTTAGACTACCTACGCTAGAATTACCGTCATTTTCGGGCGAATATAAAGAATGGCCGATTTTTTATCAAAGTTTTAAATCTTTAATTCATGATAACGCACAGTTAACAGAAGCTGACAAGATTCGTTATTTAACTAGTAAGCTTACAAAAAAGTCTTTAGCTTTAGTTTCTGGAATACCTCCGTTGGCTGAAAACTATGAAATTATTTGGTCAACGCTGTTAGAAAAATATCAGGACCCAAGAAGTCTCGCTACAGCTTATTTAAAGCAAATTTTTGAATTTAAAATTATAACGTCTGAGTCAGCTAATAATTTAGACACATTTTTACAAAATTTTGTTGCACCTATTGAAGCTATAAAACGGCTTAATATTAATAATCTTGATGATTTTATATTTGTGCATTTAGCGCTAAATAAACTTGATTCTCAAACTGTACATGATTTTGAAATGACTCTTGTTGACAAGACCATACCAACTTTTATTCAACTTGTGAATTTTATTAAAAAACATTCAAATGCATTATCACGAATTGCTCACCCTAAATCTAAGATTACGCATTCATTTGTTGTGAATAAATCACCTAATTCAAAATATTTTAAATCAAATTCAAAGGCGACTTGTCCTGTTTGCAATAAATCTCAAGACCACGCTGTTTATTCATGTTCTGAATTTAAGAAGTTAAGCCCCCCTGAAAGGTATAACTTTGCAAAAAATAAATCCTTATGCATTAATTGTTTATCTCAAATGCATAATACGACCGCATGTAAGTCAAGAAATAGGTGTTCCGTCTGTGATAAAAAACATCATACTACGCTTCATTTTTTAAAATCTAGTGTCGAGTCTTCAAACCCACGGGTATCAACTTCACCATTACAATTATTGTCGTCTAATGTAATTGGCGCTCAGGGATCAAGTAACTCTTCAGTATCGTTGAATAAAACATCAGACAGTCCGCAAACATTGGCTTGTGCTAACATAGGCCAACGTATTTCAAGCTCTATTATTTTATCAACTGCTAAAGTAAATGTCTATGATACTTTAGGGAATCCTCATGTGGTCCGAGTTCTTTTAGATTCTGCCAGCCAATCTAATTTTCTTACTGTTGATTGCTGTAAAAGACTGATGCTAGTGAAAAATAAAATTCAAACTTCTGTTCGGGGAATCGGTGCGTTTGCACAATCTGTAAAATTTTGCACTGAAGCAAGCTTTTCTTCTCGTTCTAATTCACAAGATCGCTACTCTCTGAATTTTCTTGTTGTGGATAAAATTACGGATAACTTACCTACCGTATCTATTCCGTTAGGTTTACTTTCACACTTGCAAGGTGTAACACTCGCTGATGAAGATTTTCATAAACCTGGAAAAATTGACATGCTTATAGGAGCTGAATTATTTCCGTATCTCATAGGACCAGGAAAAATCATCGGCCCTCCTAATACCCCCATAGCTCTTCAGTCTAATTTGGGGTACATTGTCATGGGAAAAATTGAAGATACTGTTACACCTCCTGATAGTCAAGTCTTTTGTACCACCACTGAAGTTCCACTAGAAAAATTGGTATCTAAGTTTTGGGATTTAGAAGAAATTCCGAAGGTCGAACATTTTAATGAAGATGAAAAAATTTGTGAGCAAATTTTTGTAGATACTTTTTCTCGTAACGACTCTGGTCGCTTTATAGTTTCTTTGCCTTTTAAGAACAATCGCCCTGTATTAGGAAATTCTCGTTTTTTATGTGAAAAGAGGTTTTTAAATTTGGAAAGGAGATTAGAATTAAATTCCCAATTAAAGATCGACTATCACAAATTTATGCAAGATTATATTGATCGCGAGCACATGTCTAAATGTGATGATACTATTGATGGTTGTTTTTTACCTCATCATTGTGTTTTGAAGCCAGACAGTACTAGTACCCGGTTGAGGGTTGTTTTCGATGCTAGCGCAAAAACTGACAACAATACATCACTAAATGATATTTTATATACGGGAGCTAAGTTGCATACTGATTTATCGGCTATCCTTCTAGGGTTTCGACTATTTCCATTTGTGTTAACCGCTGATATTCGACAAATGTATCGTCAGATACTCATTCATCCCAAACATAAAAAATTTCAAAAAATTCTATGGCGTTTTTCCGCTGACCAGGAAATTAGTTCTTGGACGCTTAATACCGTGACATTTGGAGTCAAACCTGCGCCTTTTTTAGCGTTAAGAGTAATAAAACAGCTAGCGCAAGAAGAAAAGGATAATTACCCGTTCGCGGCCGTAGTAGCTGATAGAGACTTTTACATTGATGACTTAGCAACTAGCGTAGAATCAGAAAAGGATTGCATGCTTTTATATTCGCAATTGGAAAGTATGTTTCAAGCCGGTGGTTTTGAGCTAGTTAAATGGGCTACTAATTCGGTTAAAATTTTAGAAAAAATTCCCGCAGAAAAACGCTTTCCTTGTGCTATTGATTTTAAAGAGAATGACTCTATAAAAATCTTGGGCCTACAGTGGATCTCGTCTTCTGATGAATTCACCTTTAAAGTTAATTCGCCAAATACAATTTGCACCAAACGTGCCGTTCTTTCTTCTTTGGCAAGAATATTTGATCCACTAGGGATCTTAGCACCGCTTACGATCACTGCCAAGATTTTAATTAAAGATTTTTGGAACTCGAAATTAGATTGGGATGATCCTGCTCCAACTTCGTTTCCAGCTGTTAAAATTTGGAAGGAGTTTCAAGAAGAACTTCCATTACTTGCTAATATAAGAATACCACGACATATATTCGTAGAACACAACTGTAACGCGGATTTAATTTGTTTCTCGGACGCGTCAGAGAAGGCTTATGGAGCTGTCTTGTATGTACGCTCTATTCTTAATAATAACAATGTTATTGTCTCTTTACTTTGCGCTAAGTCTCGTGTCGCTCCGCAGAAAGCTATGTCCATACCTCGCTTGGAGTTATGCGCTGCTGTTCTTCTCGCACGGCTCGTTCACTTTGTTGGTCGAACGTACTCCACTAGATTTAAATTTCAAAGGATATTCGCCTTCACTGACTCCACCGTCGTCCTTCAGTGGATTTCATCGCCTTCGGCACGCTGGAAGACCTTCGTCGCCAACAGAGTCGCCGTAATTCAAGACAAAATTCCTGCATCTAACTGGAGACATATCAGAAGTTCTGAAAACCCAGCTGATTGTTTGTCACGCGGATTATTACCCAAGGGATTGATAAGTCATCCGCTATGGTTCGCTGGACCTTCTTGGCTTCACCAAGACCCGCTGATTTGGCCTACCGCCGAGTGGAACAACGCTGGAGAAGAATGCCCAGAAGAACGACGCACCGTCATCGCTGTTGCAACGGTAAAGGAACATCCATTTCAGAAGCTGATAAACTACTTTTCTTCGTACGACAAACTTCTACGTGCCACGGCGTACGTCTGGAGATTCATACGCAGAAGTCACTGTAATGGGAATCGGATCACTGTAGCTGAAATTGAACATGCAGAACGCTCCTTGATTCACTACCTGCAACGGAAATATTTTAATAAAGATATCATTGCTTTGAAAAATGGAAAATTTACTTCACCTAAAATTCGAAAATTAAATCCTTTTCTAGATGAAGACGCTCTTATTAAAGTTGGAGGACGCCTACGCAATTCAAATTTGGAGTATCACCATAAGCATCCGATTTTATTACCTAAGAATGACCATTGTGTTGATTTATTAATAGATAAATTTCATAAGGTCAATTTTCATACAGGTCCCAATTTGGTTCTTTCCTTGCTACGCCAGAAATATTGGATTGTTGGAGGTAGAGGAGTAGTCCGCCATCGCCTACAAAATTGCAATTTTTGTTTTAAATATCGACCTAAGAATACATTTCCACTTATGGGAAACCTGCCTACGGCACGCATTACACAATCTAAACCATTCTTGCATACTGGAACTGATTTTGCTGGACCCATTTATACTACGATGTCAAAAAATAGAGGAGTGCGTTCTCAAAAATCATATATTTGTATTTTCATTTGTTTATCCGTTAAAGCAATACATCTTGAACTGGTTTCTGACTTGTCTACGAACGCCTTCATGTGTGCATTAAAGAGGTTTCTTGCAAGAAGAGGTCCCATACATACATTGTACTCGGATTGCGGGACAAATTTTATTGGTGCAAAGTCCCAATTGAACGAAATATATGATCTTTTGGACTCCGAAGTATACAAGTCAAAATTAAACAACGAACTGACTAGCAGAAAAATAGAATGGAAATTTAATCCTCCGTCTGCGCCACATTTTGGTGGCCTTTGGGAATCCAACATAAGATCTGTTAAATCACATTTATTTAAAGTAATTGGCAATCAAATTTTAACATTTGAAGAGATGTCAACAGTACTCACGCAAATAGAGGCTCTTCTCAATTCACGTCCTCTCTGCGCTCTTAGCTCGGATCCAAACGATCTTGCACCGCTTACGCCTGCTCATTTTTTGCTGCAACAACCGCTTACGAATATTCCTGCCATAGATACAACTTCTATTCCTGTAAATAGGCTAACTCGCTATCAATTAATTGACAAACTTGTGCAAGATTTTTGGAAACGCTGGCGATTGGAATACTTGCATACTCTTCAGACCAGGGAAAAATGGAATACGCCTTCGAAACCCGTCCATGTGGGTACTGTCGTTCTTATAAATAAAGACAATTTACCACCTTTTCGCTGGCCAATTGGAATAATCGAAGAACTTTACCCTGGATCTGACAATATCGCTAGAGTCGCTCTAGTTCGTTCTAGTAGCGGTTCTTTTAAACGTCCTGTGACAAAGCTTTGTCCTTTGCCACAGCAATAATACTTCTTGTAAAATAAAAAAAAATTGTATATAGTGTAAATAACTTTGTGCAAGTTGCACATCGCTAAGAAATTTGTTTTTGTTTTTCATGTTCCGCATTTATTTTATGTTTTTATGTTGGCTGAAAATGATCTTTTCAGGGCGGGGGGAAATGGTTGCGCCACAATTTGAATTTATAATTGAAAGGTTGAGGGCGCCACTATCGTTTATGTCGTAGCAGCTGACGACACACTCGCTCGCCAGTACGCGCCGGAGACAGTCGGTCTGCAGCTTTTATTGTAGTGCTCCGCCACGCTTTATGAACCGCACGCCTATACGCGCACCCGGAAAACGGCTTACAACCGGAAATTCATATGAAGAAATCGCTCTTTGGAAGAAGACAGCAGTATAGTGGGTATACCTATCCCTTATTCCTGTCTATCCCCTTTTACCCCCCACTCATCACGAGTTCGATTCACCCTGGAAAAGGAGGTAAGAGGCTGCTTAATTTTGTATTTTTCTTCACATCGCGTTCCGGGTATGTCAACCAAATAAATAGGGCACAAGAAGCGCATCGCATACAGTCCACTGCTCTGGAGGAGGGTCCCGCGGGATCCTTCGTTTGTTTTCGTTTTTTGTCTCCGCACGGGGACAAACGCACCGCACCACGCTCGCATCGACGCTACCATTTTGTAAGTAAACAAATTCATTTATTCGCTTTCATGTAGCCAATTTGACGTATAATAAAAATTGTTTGTTAATTTTTATTATGTGTTTGTATTTGCACTTTTTTGTTTACTATTAATGTTTTTTTTTTAAACCCTGATGTGTGTACTTGTCAATATGATCAATTTAGAATAATAAGCAACTTAATGACCCAATAAGATGAGGATGATTTGTATGACGTGTAAATGAGGTGTAGTCTTCTACAAACCCAGGCTGACCGCATGATGAGAGGCGAGCACGTTATAAACTACGCCAATGTGGCTGACTTTTTCATTTTATTTAATTCACTTTATGATTAAAAATTAAGTTATATTTTTATTATTTACTTTGGCAAGAGAAAGTTATGTGACTTTTACTCCAGATTTTTACATTAATTTTCTTAAGTAACCTACTTGTAAGTGTTATTTTTTTTTAGATATTTTTATGTATAGTAATAAATTCTATATGATAATTTTATTAATGTTGGATATCTGTTTCTTCATTGCTATTTTTCGTTAATTAATTTCTGAGTTTGTTTTGTAGTGGATGTAGAATACTGGCAACACAAATTGAGCGTTTACAGTTGTGAAGGGGGGGGGGTCCAAGTGCAGCTGTATAGTCACTTTTTGTTATTAGTGTATGCCCTTGCTTCCCTACAATTAGCCCTACATTCTTATTTATTTAATATACATTATAATTTATTATAAAACTGAACTAAGCCATAACTGTAAACAATATCTTAAACTAAATATATTGCTCGAGTCGCAGATCCGTGTAGTTGTTGTGGAATGCAGTGCATTGTTATAGTAATGGGATAATGAATGAGTGTTAGTAGTGTTTCACAGCTGATGATGCATTTGTAGTGGTAGCGTCTACTAACTAGACTAAAAACATATTCTTATCATCTGGCGCATTAATTTAACAAATACCTACCCGGTTATTAACTTGGTCGGATTCATAATATTTAACTTACCAATTTATATCAAAAATATGTAAATAAATGAATGTTATAAATACAAACAAATACGTTAAATACGTAAAGTTTGAAAACGAATGTTTTGTATCAGAGTAATACAAGAATCTGTACTGGAATCAGACAGCGGACATTAGAATTAACAACCAGACATCGGAAGAAATTCCTATTATGAGAGGAGTTAGACAGGGCTGCGTGCTCTCTCCACTTTTGTTTAATTTATATGCGGAGAAGATCTTCAGAGAAGCGGTGGAAGACAGAGCAGAGGGTATAATTGCCAATGGAATAGTCATTAACAATTTGAGATACGCTGATGACACAGTTCTGCTGGCAACGGACAGGGATGATTTGCAGGCGCTCCTACATTCAGTGACGGACCATAGCCAACAAATGGGTTTGAAAATAAACATAAAGAAAACCCAATGGATGGTGATCAGCAAGAACAAAAATATAGCTAATAACTTGGCAGATATTGTGATAGATGGGGACATAGTGCGAAGAGTGCAGGCATGCAAGTATTTGGGCTGCTGGGTGAACGAGGAGTGGGACTTGTCGCAGGAGATTAAATGCAGAATAGAGCAGGCGAGAACATCATTTAGGAAAATGCAAAGGGTACTAACAAGTAGAGAGTTAAAACTTGCTCTGCGAATACGCTTATTGCGCTGTTATGTGTTTAGCATTTTGTTCTATGGGATGGAAGCATGGACCCTCACAGAAGCAATGTGCAGGAGGATTGAGGCTTTCGAAATGTGGGCTTACCGCAGAATGTTGAGGATATCGTGGATGGACAGAGTGACGAATAAAGTGGTAATGCAGCGGCTAAACAAAGAAAAAGAAGTGCTTAATATCATAAAAAGAAGGAAATTAGAGTACTTTGCCCACGTGATGAGGAATCCGAAATATGGAATGCTGCATGTGATCATCCAGGGGAAGATAGAGGGGACGCGCGGCCCCGGACGTAGGAGAACGTCCTGGCTTAGGAACCTTCGCCAGTGGTACGGGGTGAGCACCACGACACTATTTCGGTTGGCTGTGGACAGAGTGAAGGTCATGCGACTGATCGCCAATGTTCTAGGAGGACACGGCACTTAAAGAAGAAGAATACAAGAATCGTTCTCCCAGCATGCATCACTCATTCATTAGGATATCTCACCCGTACCCTTCACCATGCAACTACACACAGCTGGGACTCAAGCAGTACTTATAGGTACACTAAAACTCTTCTTCACAAAGAGTTCTGTTCACGCTTACAAGTATACAAGAAGTGCATTTAAAAAATTTTCATAAATACTATTATAACATCTGAAACAGGTTTCTTTTATTTATAGCAAAAAGTATTAAATATAAATTATATACCATTAAATTTACACAAATAAATTTGCACTAGTGATATCAAATGTAGAATTGCTCTAGCTAGAAAAGCCTTTGAATTGAAAAACAGCTTACTGACTACAAACACTGATTTACAGATTAGGACAAATTTATTAAAACATTATATTTGGAGTGGAGTGAAACGTGGGTGATAGGGGCTGCAGAAAAGAAGAGGATAGAAGCTTTTGAAATGTGGTGTTACAGGAAAATGTTAAAGATTAGGTGGGTGGACTAAATAAGTAATTTAGAGGTTCTTAGGCGAGTGGATGAAAAAAGAAGTACGAGGGTTGTCCAAAAATTAAAGACCGTTTTCATTTTAAAAAGCAGGAAAATTTTATTTTAACAAAAAAAGTACATGGAGTTGTAAGTACATATAAAAACTATTTTTCAACGTAGTCCCCGTCAACATCTATGCACTTGCTTAGCCGGGGGATGAGCTTCTTAATGCCTTGGTCATAGAAGTCTCCCGCCTGTGACCGCAACCATTTCTCCACCTCTTCCTGGACTTCTTCATCAGTCTCGAAGCGTTTTCCAGCCAAATGTTGCTTCAGGTAAAGGAAAAGATGGCAATCGCTCGGTGCCAGATCAGGGCTGTAAGCAGGATGGCTAAGAACGTCCCATTTAAAGGAATCCAGGAGCGCGGTGGTGACCACCGCAGTGTGGGGCCGAGCATGGTCATGCAACAAACAGACTCCCTTGCTCAATCTCCCTCGGCGCTTGTTTTGGATCGCTCTTCGAAGCTTTTTTAGGGTTTCACAATACCGAGCAGCGTTAATTGCGGTGCCATTAGGTAAAAATTCGACAAGATGATTCTTGTCAAAACTTCGTCGACGGATGATTTCCTCCCCCTCCCTTCTTTGTCATGGACGTTGGTTCTGCCACTTGAAAACTCTGTACACCACTTCCTGACATTGCGTTCATTCATTACAATACCGTAAATGGCCTTCACACGTCGATAAATATCGACAGGGCGCAATTTTTCCGCGTGAAGGAATCGGATGACGGAGCGAACTTCACAACTGGCGGGATTCGGTACTGGGACATCCATCGCTAACGACTGCCAAGGATACACTAATAAAGCTACAGATGTGCGCGATGACTCATTTTAGAGGGGAGAGGCGAAGCTACAAGGTAGTTCTGCCACCTAGCGGAATATTTCACCGGTGCGTTGGTAAAATTCAAACGGTTTTTAATTTTTGGACAACCCTCGTATATGGAATCATCTTACCAGAAGAAGGGGTAGGCTAGTGGGGCATATCTTAAGACATCCAGGTATTGGGGTATCAATAATGGAGGGTAATATTGAGGGAGTGAATTGTAGGGGGAGGCAAAGGTTAGAATATATAAAGCAAATTACAAAAGATGTAGGGTGTTACAGGTATAGATATGAAATGACTTGCGCAAGATAGAACAGCTTGGAGAACTGCATCAAACCAGTCGAGAGACTGATGACAAAAAAAATTATTTTAAAACTTATAAAATTTTTTAAGTTGTTGGTCAGAGATCGATAGGATATAATACTTCAGTTTATGTTTCAATAGATGTGGTGACATATTACTCTATACATAGCATGCGACTGCGTTAACTAACCTCCCTCAAGATAAAGAAATTACTTTTGAAAAAATGTAGTATTTGATTTTGTGGGATCTAACGGGTGTTTTATTAAGGATGCAACCCTGATTATAAGGAGATAGAAGTAATACATCGGTAAATTTTCTCTCCCCCAATCGGTATGTTGGCAACAGTGTACTCAAGACCAACTACCTAACACAGTTAAAATGTTCCAGTTAAGCATTAGTGTGGTGAAAGCAGTCGTTTTGTTATATTGTGTCACCAATGGTTTTTTCCAATGGTTTTTTCCAATGGAACGCAATGGGTTGCGTTCTTAATAAAACACCCGGTTCTTCGTTGGAAAAAACCATTGCTGACACAATATAACAAAACAACTGCTGTCACCACACTAATGACTGGAACATTTTAACTGTGTTAGGTAGTTGGCCTTGAGTACATACCAATTGGGGGGAGAGAAAATTTACCGATGTATTACTTCTATCTTCTTATAATCAGGGTTGCGTACTTAATAAAACACCCGTTAGCCCAATAGAACTGTAAGAGCACCTTGTACACAAATAAATACGTTAAAGGTAGGACTCCAAATTCCTGGAATAGGCTCATACGATCACGCTTTTTGTATCCATGAAGAGTGTTCATTGGCCTAATGTGCGTATTATTCTACTTGATCACAATTTAATCTCATCATTTTATGTACAATTTTTTTTTGTAACGGCTAATTCATTGTTTCTAAACTTTATTGATTTAATCAATTATGCATTTCCTTTAATTTATTATTTTAAATTAATGCTACGTAAAGTATAAACATTTAAATAAGATTCAACAAAAACAAACTGGACACGTACGGTGACTATACTTTACAGGAGGTGTGAGGAATGTGCTAACTGCACATGCGCGAACTATCGGGTCAAATTCTTTTGCCAGTATTCTACATGGGTCATTTTTTTTTCAGCTTTTTTATAAGAATTCATTTTTTAAGTAATACGTGTGATCATTTTTGATGTGTTTCGTTACAGAGTGGCAGTGAGAGAACCTCAAGACTCAGTTCTGTTTCCGGTGACGGTGACGATAGGAATTCAACGAATCTTCCAACCACCGAAAACGGTGAATTAGATTATAAAAAGGTACGATTTTTTGTTCTCTATTTCAAACAATTTTGTTCTTTGGAAAATTAGCTCGTTTAAATCGTGGTTGTAGTATTGTTTTTGCAATCTGTCAAAGAGCTGATTTTGAAAAGTAACTATATACCATGCCCGTGAAATACAGTTTCTTTCCACTAGTAATGTTGTTATTATTATTATCAGCCTGCTCCAGCTTCTTGTGTAGTAGTCTGCTACTTAATGAAGAGTTCAGTTTGCCCACCTCTTCCAAGATCGTCCAATACCACATTGTCCGGTTGGGTTGCAAGTAAACATCTGTTTGGGTGTTGGTTCATCTGGCTTCCTCATCAAATGACTTATACTACTTTGGCCTGTAGCAATGAATATCTTGATATTACCCTTGGCACTAGGGAAGAGACAAAAGAACTGTCACTGTGAACGAGTCACGGTTACTTATAATTCACGGACACCACAGTTATTCAGATAGGTGAGTAACCGTTCCCCAGTCACTGTTACAAAGATCGCTTACTCATTCGCTGTGTTCACTATTTAAGACAGGACGACACGGCGACCGTAATTCTACAGATAGAAGCGTAACAGACCTCTCGTTCCCCCAATCACTTTTACAAAAATTAGTTACTTACTCATTCACTGTTCACTGTCACTTTTAAGGCGGAACGAATGCTTTACCTTAGAAACTAGTTAAAAAATTCACTCACTCATTCACTTTTCACAGTTAATAGACAAAACGACATAAGAGCTACGTAAGATATGTTGGTCTGTTCACTGGGCTTAGTGCTCTCCTTTGATAACGGGCACGTTCATTCTCTTTTACTTCAGTTTTTACGCACTGTTCTCTCTCTCTCTCTCTCTCTCTCTCTCTCTCTCAGTCTCTTGTTATGTTTTTCATCTACTAGACTAAACAAAACAAGGGTAGTTATTTTACATTTCTGATCGCGTTAACGTCACGAGATTGCCTTTTGCAAATGTATGGGTCGTGAGGAAGGGAAGTGAAAATATGACAGTGCTGCGGACCTCAACAGTGCGACACTATTCATACATTTCACTGCCGTGCAGTTTCTACATACATTTTGTAAGCTGTGGTTTAACCGAGAAAATTTTCTTCATAAACCTTATAAGAAATAAATCTGACCTTCGAATTGTGGAAAGAGAAACATCATAGTACTTAGCCACTCGCTCGTGGCTTTAGTTAACAGGCATTGAAAGGCATTTTTGTTTAGTTTTAACTTGTCAGAATTTTATTATACTGTATATAACATTTCGTTGAGCTCTGTGAATAGTCTGCCAACACTTTCGAGAAACTAGCATTTCTGTTTACGGTAACAAACAGTTACATTCGTATAGTTAATCTACAAAAGGTTCCGCGATATACTGTATAGGCTATGCTCTGGGTGTAGTATTTTTTTTTTTTTTTTGCTACTAGCATCCTGGAGACTCCAAAGGGAGTATAGAACATGTCAAGGTAAAATTGATGAACTGAAAGTTTATTACCAATGTAATAAATTTACTACTTACCACCAAAATTTGTTTTTGCTACTGCTTACTTCAGTAGGCTTGTCATGAACCCTAATGAATTAAATATCACACACAATAAATAATAAAAATAAATCAAACACAATGATAAATTCATCACTTACCAATAATTTCCCCCTACCACTGCTTAACTCAGCAGGCTTGTCAAGAACCCCTTTGTATCAAATTATACACAATATTTGTTTAATTAAAAGTTAAATACCAAAACTATTTAGAAAGGAATTCGTGCACACTGTAAAATGTTTCATCAATCAAATATTGTTTTAGCTTTTTTTTAAAATGACTTAAATTGTCACAACTTTTTAAACCTTGAGGCAATTTATTGATGTATTTTCTACCTGCATAAGTTGGTTTTTGTTCAAACAATTTAGTGTTGTCTAGTATAAGTTGTTATATGTTTGTTGTACTGAAATTGAAGCAGTCACGCATACTGATGTTGTTCCCCCTTTCCCCCTTTACCCCTCGTTGCAAACAAACGCAAACTAGTGACTCAAGTGACTATACAAGGCATATAGATTTAAGAACGTACGTGTCGGTGAAATCGGCAGACAATATGAATAATTATTAAATATTACAGTGCCCTGAATGAAACCGTTATAAGCAAAATGCAATGAAACATAATTTATAATGTTCACAAACATAAGTAATTGAACGACATCCTTTTATATAAACACATACAAACAAATTCTAGCATACCCTATTGGGTAGCGTAGGCCTCGAATGAAGATGTGTATGTAACAGAAGCCAACTGCATAGTTAGCGAGGGAAAAAGGAAAGGGAATAGGTTATCGCCATGTACAGATTTTGACAAAAGGAATGGTAGTGAGAAAGAGATTAAGCATTAGGGTCAATCTATACTAATATAATAAATAAGAAACATCTGTTTGTTTGTATGAGGTAATCTCAGGAACTACTGAACTGATTTTAAAAAATATTTCATTGTTGCATAGCTTAGAGCTTCCTGATCAATAGGGGGGCTATTTTGCAACTTTAACTAACTTTAATTAAGTGAGTTAAGCAACTTAAACTGTGACGATGTCGCATGTTTTAGTCCATCGGGTGCATAGCACAATTATTTTTTCCAAGTCCTCTGGTTGTGTATTTTTTGGGCTAGAAGCACGATTCAACTTTTATACTTCACAGCTTACTGACTACAAACATTGATTTACAGATTAGGAAAAATTTTTTAAAACATTATGTTTGGAGTGTAGCATTATACGGAAGTGAAACGTGGGTGATAGGGGCTGTAGAAAGGAAGAGGATAGAAGCTTTTGAAATGTGGTGTTATAGGAAAATGTTAAAGATTAGGTGGGTGGACAAAATAAGTAATTTAGAGGTTCTTAGGCGAGTGGATGAAAAAAGAAGTATATGGAAGCATCTTACCAAAAGAAGTGATAGGCTAGTGGGGCATATCCTAAGACATCCAGGTATTGGGCTATCAATAATGGAGGGTAACATTGAGGGAGTAAATTGTAGAGGGAGGCAAAGATTAGAATATATAAAGCAAATTACAAAAGATGTAGGGTGTTACAGGTATGTAGATATGAAACGACTTGCGCAAGATAGAACAGGTTGGAGAACTGCATCAAACCAGTCGAGAGACTGATGACAAAAAAAAAAAAAACTTCATAGAAAAACGTGAAGAATAACATTCGATTCCAAAAACATTAAAAATTTGGAAATATTCAAAATTTTTATTTTTAAACTGTATTTCATATTTGTTTTCATTCGACTGGTAGTGAATGAGTCATATATTTCCAATTACTCTGCGTACCACACCCACGTAACTGTCTCTTATCTCAGCCATATATCAACTGTCTCTTTCTTTTCCATCGGTATTATTCTATGGATTCTATTCAATTCTGTTAAAATGCAGGGACAAACATTTAAAACGGTGGGCATCGATTTGAGACAAAAGTGCTTCCTTCACTCATGGAGGACTATATGTCGGACTTTTTAGAGCTGGAAGTGCAGAAAAACAATTTATTTTGCTGCCACAGGGCAGCAAAACCATAAACGTTGTATATAGAGAGGATTTAAAATAATTTAATGAGACGTACATTAGCTGCTGTGAAGCGAAGCGAGCGGAGGTTGCTAGTCAATAATGAAGATCAAATACGTTAATAAATATCCGATAGATAGGGCACGGTCCGTCAATGTGTAAAACAGAGTAACTGAATAATTACAAAATGACCCGGGTAGAATTTGCCGTTACCATAATTTAAGATTTTCTTCTTCTCTTCACGGTTTAGGCCTTGGCCTGCTGTGACATCACTCTCTTCAACTCCATCTATTCCTCGGTCTACCCAGAACTCTTCTGCCTTGTGGTTTATATTCCCACATCTGCTTCGGTATTCTTCCATCCGTCATTCTGTTTAGATGTTCCCTCCATCTTTCCTTGTCAAACCTTATGATTCTCTTATATCTTCACTTCTTATGTGGTCCACCCTTGAGCATCCTTTTACTGCTCGCAAAAACTCATTTGTGCCAATTCCAACATTTGTTTTTTCCGTTGTGTCAACACCCAAGCCTCTGTGCCATACAACAGGCTAGGAACCGCCATCACTTGATACAATCGTATTTCTGTATCCCTCGTATTAATTGGAAATTAACTACACCAATCCAATTTTGATGCGTATTAATACCCATCCTTGGGACCTTCAGCTTTTTATGTTAGTGTTCTGATCACTATGCCATGAAGACGGGCTAAATTTTTTTTTGTGTATAACAATATTGTTTACATTACAGTACAATGCTCTTGTAATTTTGGTTGAACATTTTTTTTTTTTTATTAATTTGAAAGAGATTTCTTTGTTATTGTTACATGAAACACCCAATCAGAATGAACTATTAAACTCGGTTTGTTTGTTTATTGGCACCGATTCAACAGTGCTATTGCTCGCGTATGTTCATCTTTTAATATAACTGTTTTACATTACTTACTTTATGAAAGACACTGCTTCCTTCATTTTTGCATTCACAGACTTTTATTTTATCTTTCTCTGGTCCTAAATGAGTATATAGGAAAGGAGAGTATTATTTTCATAATCATTTTTCAAAATCAAGTTTTCACTGGAAATACGTGTTTTCAGGCCCCCTGAACCCAAGAAGACTTGTTTTTACTGATCGGTCCGTGTGTCAAAATTTAAAACTAATTGAGAACATTTTCTTGAATTTTCTTATGAATAGAAAATGGTATGAAGTTGAAACTTGGAAAATTCAACTTTGTGCATGTTTGTACTATGGTTAGGGAGAATTTTCATGAAAATCGGTCAGCCGAAAGTAGTAGTTGATTTGTGCAATTTTTGCACTTTTGCGATTATCTCAAAAACTGCTCTTCGGATTTTGATTTAAATCGCCTCTGTTTACTACATTTTTGTGCTCCACAAGATAGGATAAGTAAGGTTTTTCTTTTTGTTTAACGTCCGACTGTTCTACAATTTCTGCTAATGCAGACGGTGAAGGATGGAATGAATTTTTTGTAACGTATGAAAATATGCCGTGCCTGAATGGGATTCGGGCCCAAGACCGCATGATGGGAGGTGAGCACATTACCAACTACGCCAATGCGGTCAGCAAATAAGTAACATGTTGGCTGAAATTTGTCAAAAATATGTGATAATTCCGCATGCTCTGATTATTTTGGATCCTCTGAAACACGTTTAAGAATATTATAAGAATCAAATGCAATAAGCTCTTCATTGGAAATATCCTCTTCAGCATTTAACAAATTGGTAACGTCTTCGTTACAAAAACATCCAAGTTAAGACTACTGGCTATCTCTACAATTTCTGTCGTTGCATGTAACACGGGGATCTCAGTAATTTCCTTGTCATTATAATAGTGAGGACAAATTTTTTCCGTCCATTTAGAATATTTTTCGGAAACTTCCATCTGTGCATTGTTAATCAATTTTATAGCTTGTAATTTATTGAATTTTCTCCAGTATTGTATAATACTGCCCATAACAGACAGGTAGAGTGTCAAATTATTTACACTTAATCTGTTCATTGCAGGGCTAAAATAAATAGTTCTGTTTCTTATCACATGGTCTGCCAATTAAATGACTGAATCATTTAAGAACAGAAGAGGTAGAGGTGTACTGTGACACTAATCAGAGTTATCCCCTCTGAAAGTAATGAATTTCATTATTCAGTTGGATTGTGTGGTGAATGAAGTGAAGGTGTCATTTGCAGAGTGGAAAATATGTGCTTTTCAGAGAGGCTGGAATGCTGATAAGCGTACTTTTCCACTGAGTGAGTTGTGGCAATAGTAAACCACCTCATTCCTCGTTTTCCTTAGTAAAACCTCTACACGTTCAAACCAGCCTTTTGGCTGTTGACCTAAACAACAATTCTATAATAGTTGGTCCACCTTCCTTATCAACAGCTCTGAATAACTTTAATAACAGATTGATCCATACGCTGGAGTATTGATGGCGTATTCGGTGGCATAAAAATGACTCTTACATTTGAATTTTTACCTTCCAGGCCTGCGGCAGTGTGCCTTTTAACATTGTCAATTAATAATATTGCTTTGAATGGCAAGTTATTGTTGACTTTTTTGCACGTGACCTTTTTTGTATGGTCAGTCACTACACCGAGCTGTCGTAAATCGGGAGTCTACTGTACCTAACTTTTATTTGAAGCATTTTTTTCTACAGAACATAGTGATTTTCAGCAAAACGAAGTATGATTTTTATTTAGCGTCACTCGCTCATAAATTCGGTTATGTCTGACATTATTCACGTTGGCAGAGTAAAGTCGTGTGTGAGTGTTTCAAATTTTTTGTTCAATGATGATGAGTTGCTGGCTATGAATTGAATTACTAGATATTGTGATATTTATCGCTAAGGTCCGTTTCGGGATCTAGGTTATTAAATACACTAAAGTTTACAATCACAAATATTTATTACACTAAAAGATTTACAAAACAAATAATAAACGAATTATAATGAAGTGATGCAATAAATAACTTAATAATTTACTTAAAATAAATAACTTAATAATTTACTTAGCACTACTTACAATCAATTTTATAGAGTACATATACAAAATGACATGAGTACATAATGACAAATGACAAATGAGTACATATACAAAAGCTGCCCATAACAGACAGGTGGAGTGTCAAATTATTTACACTCAATCCGTTCGTTGCAGGGCTAAAATAAATAGTTCTGTTTCTTATCACATGGTCAGTCAATTACATGACTGAATCATTTAAGAACAGAAGAGGTAGAGGTGTAAAAGACACTAATCAGAGTTTTCTTCTCTGAAAGTAATGAATTTCATTGTACAGCCAGACCCTGTGGTGAATGAAGTGAAGGTGTCATTTACAAAGTGGAAAATATGTGCTTTTCAGAGGGCCCGGCATGCTGATAAGCATACGTTTCCACTCAGTGAGGAAGGCAATTGTAAACCACCTCACTCCTCGTTTTACTTAGTAAAACCTCTAGAGGTTCAAACCAGCCTTTGGGCTGTTGACCTAAACAACAACATACAAAATGAAACTGAATTTGATGCACCTACACACTAACTTTACACAATACACACACACACACACACACACACACACACACACACAAAGACAGTATAACAATCGTTGACCAACACAATGCTTGGAACGCACCTGCACTACGTCCGATAGCCACTCGTCAAAGATCAAACAAATACTAACTCACTGACCGCGCTCGGGGGTCTATTTATATAAGTGGGGTTCAGAGAGACTTCTCGAACGACACAGCGATTCGATCAATAATCTTTTTTACGAGGTATGTCCAGAAAGTATGTTCCGTTTGGTAATAAAAAAAAATTTTGTACAGATACAGAAAAAACTTTTATTGCACAAAAATGTACAACTCTTAAACTACTTTTCCACATAACTGCCAAATTTTTGCAGGCATTTTTCATAGCGTGGTACAAGTTTTTCTATGCCTTCTTCATAGAAGGTTACGGCCTGTATCTTCAACCAGTTGGAAACAGTTTCTTTCAGCTCTTCGTCATTATTGAAGTGTCGACCGCCAAGGAAAGACTTGAGATGTAAGAACAGATAAAAATCGCTAGGAGCAAGGTCAGGGCTGTACGGAGGATGATCAAACACGTCCCAGCCAAATCCCTGTAGAAAGTTTTTACAGAAGAACCAGTTCTTCTGTACACATAGATGGACGCCCACTTCGTTCTTCATCGTGCACTTCACTACGTCCTTCATTGAACTGTCGGACCCATCTTCTCACCATTGAATCACTTATCGCATTTTGTCCGTAAACTTCGCAAATTTGCTGATAAATTTCGATTGGTTTCACTTTTTTAGCATTCAGAAAACGAATCACAGATCTGATTTCACAAGCGGCGGGATTTTCAATCAACACCGACATTGTAAACAAGCACAACAAAGCGTAGGTGGCTGACAGCAATCTCAAAATGGCGCAGGTTTCTTCTTCTTGAAACAGAGCGTCTGCTGGGCATGCGCGGAACTGCGATCGCAGTGCTGCAGCGGATATAAATAGGAACGGAACTTACTTTCTGGACATACCTCGTATTAGTTCTCGAAAAGTCATAACTGATGAACTGATGTAAACAAGTAGCAATAGATCTATTGTAGAAAGTGTTACAGGTCGAGCTTTTTATAAATAGTTGTACAAAAATAACACAATAGCGCAGTCGTTTCAAACAACTTTCATTAATAGGCATCCCTTTATAGCCACCCCATTGTTACTTTTCCACTCTATTATCTACTCTTTACCATGAAATGCTAGAGATTTCGCGAACCTGCTTCGATATTGTCACAATATTACTATTATACTATTTGTCTGAACATTAAAATGTAATCATTTTTACTTTCTCTTGCCTTTATGAATATATAGGAAGGAAAGTATTGTTTTCATGTCGATTTTAAGAAATCGAGTTTTCACCGGATCTATGCGTTTTCAGACCCCCTGAACCAAAAAAACATGTTTTTAGCGATTGGTCTGTGTGTGTGTGTGTGTGTGTGTGTGAACAGAATACCTCAAGAATGGAACATCCTACGAACTTGAAACTTGAAACTTAAGTTACATACCACTACCGGACCCGACACGAACATTTTCATCAAAATCGGTCAACCGGAAGTAGTAGTTTATTCGTGTAATTTTTCACTTTTTTGCGATTTTCTCAAAAACTGGTCCTACGATTTTTTTAAAAATCGCCTGGTTTACTACATTTTTTATGCTCTACAAGATAGGGTTGGCGCCATGTTTGCTGAAATTCTGCGTGAGGCTGTTTTTACGTAAAAACATTTTCTTTTTAAGATTGCGGCTTTAATATGTATTTTAGCGCAAAACGTTATACAATAAAAGTTGTAGAGAATTTAAAATCCTACAACTTTTATTTCAAACATTTTTTTTGTATAACGCTTAGTTTAGCGGTAATTAGCAATTTTCTAATTTTTTCTCACGAAAACGTGTGAAAATTTGATTTTTTGAAGATTTCGGCCTTAGAATGCATTTTACGACAAAAGTGTATATAATAAATTTTATAGGAAATAAAAAGATTTACAACTTTTATTTAAAGCATTTTTCTGTACAGAGCCTAGTTTAGCGTGAAAGAGTGATTTTCCGTATTTTTAAGCCAAACAGGTCGATTTTCATTTTGCGTCTTTCACTCATGATTAAAATAAGGTTATGTTTATTCAGGTTAGTGTTTTGTTTATTTCTAATGTTTCATTACTAATGTTAGGTTTATTGGTCATTATTTACATTGGCAAGAGAAAGTTGTGCGAGTGTTTCACACCAGATTTTTTGGTTTCCTTTGAGACATTTTTTAAGGTGTAAAAGTTCTGTTATTAATAAATATGTAGGTGATAGATTAAATGAGTGTTCTGTAACGTTTCAGTCAGATTTATTTCAACATGGTTTCTGTTTATTGGCAATTATTCAAAGTTCTATAAAATTTCAAACGAGAAACGTTTAAAAATCTTGCATAACACTTCTTTTTTAAAAATTACGATAACGATTCATTTTATTCGTCCACTAATTATTAACTTAATAGTTTTGTTGTTGTTGTTTTTTTTTTTTTAATTATCAGTTTGGTCGTTTTAAATTATTGCTTAAAACTTGAGAAATGAGAAACAAAGTTTTTTTGCGACCGAGCGAATAAATTAATTGGTTTCGTGTTTACCATAAAACTAGGTCATTGGTCGTTTGTTGTATTTCACCCTTTATTTTAATTTGTTCTAAATTTTTATTAATAGATAATAAGATATTCATTCATTGTAACACGCTAACATCGTGACCTATTAATTTTATTTCTTATTAATTGAGCGCGCTAGATTCAAAACTCACATGTTTCAATTAGCCAGAAATTTAGATGGCAGTGGATTCTTATAGTATTTGTACTTGTTTTGCCTATATGAATATATAAAAAGGAAAGTATTGTTTTCATGTCCATTTTTCATCGGATATACACATTTTTGGACCCCCTGAACGCAAAAAACATATTTTTAGTGATTGGTCTGTGTGTGTGTGTGTGTACAAAATATCTCAAGAACGGAACATCTTATAAACTTGAAATTTGAAACTTTAGTTACATACCACTACTGGACACGACACGAACATTTTCATCAAAATTGGTCAACCGGAAGTTGTAAATTATTCGTGTAATTTTTCACTTTTCTGCGATTTTCTCAAAAACTCATCCTACGATTTTCTTAAAAATCGCCTGGTTTACTAAATTTTTTGTGTTCAAAAGATAGGGTAGGCGCCATGTTTGCTGAAATTCTTGGTGAGGCCGTTTTCACATAATAAAAAATTGTTTTTTTTTTAAGATTACGGCTTTAATATGCATTTTTGGGCAAAAATTTATTTAAAAAAAATATGTAGAAAATTTAAAATCTTACAATGTTTTATTACAAAAATTTTTTTATGTGTAACGCGTAGTTTAGCGGAAATTGTGATTTTCTGTTTTTTTCTCTCGTGAAAACGTGTGAAAAATCTATTTTTTTAAGATTTCGGCCATTGTATGCATTTAACGACAAAAGTGTATATAATCAAGTTTATAGGAAATTAAAATATGTACAACTTTTATTTAAAGCATTTTCCTCTACAGAGCGTAGTTTAGCGTGAAAGAGTGATTTTCCGTATTTTTAAGCCAAACTGAGGTCGATTTTCATTTTGCGTCTTTCACTCATGGTTAAAATAAGGTTATGTTTTTTAAGGTTAGTTTTTTTTTTTGTTTATTTCTAATGTTTTATTGCTAACGTTAGGTTATATTGGTCATTATTTGCATTGGCAAGAGAAAGTTGTGTGAGTGTTACACACCAGATTTTTATCGTAGTATTTGAATCAGCTATTGGTTGGAATCAAAACAACACTAGTTGGTGTACATATACATAAAATGAATGATAAAGTTCATGGTTTATGTTTAAACTGAATTTCAATAATCTCAGTCCTAATTATCCTTCCAATAAACTTTTGAATTAAAAATTCACGATTAACCATAATTAAAAAAATAATTAATTATTTTTTTAATAATAATTAATTATTAAAAAAATTAATAATTTTTTTAATTACGGTTAATCGTGAATTTTTAATTCAAAAATTAAAATTTTTTGAATTATTAAAAAATAATAATTCAAAAATAAATAAGTATGTTTAAATAAATAAATAAGTAAATAAAATTTTAAATAAAATAAATAAGTAAATAAATAAATAAATAAGTAAATTTTAAATAATTTTAAATAAATAAGTATGTATTAAATAAGTATGTTTCATACTTATTGCTCCGGGTTAAAATTTTTTTTTTTAAAGTTTGATTCTTGCTTTCTTTTTATTTTTTTTATTTTTTAAGCCATTGGGAGATGTGAGTTTTCAGACAGACCCGCTCTACTGACAGCCAATCAGAGGCCGCCGTCATTTCTGCTGTTTTGTTTTGTTATTGAAGTTATGTTGTTTAGTTATACTGTACCGGTATGAGTTGTGTTGGTCTAGTGCGATTTTTCATTAATTACCGTATTGTTCTGAATACAAGCCGCAGTTTCTTCCCAAAAAAACGGTTCCATAATTTGACCTGCGGCTTGCATTCGCGCTTTAATAATATTAATGGTTTTTTATTGAGCATAAGTTGGTAGGAACAGAGAGAGAGACAAACACACGCACGCCTTATACGAGGCACACTTCTTACGCAGTGCTTCTACAGTCAGTTTTATCAGTTTGGTGTTACACTATAAAGTTTGGTAGTAGTTTTCTTATATTTCATTTTGTTTTTTTTATCCGATCATTTGTTTTCTGTTGTTGTTTTTTTTTTGTATTTTATATAATATCGCCATGAATAATAATATATGAAGGTTAAGGGTACTTCGTCTGTAAAAATGCCCAAAAATTAGCGCAGGACTTACGATAATAATTTAAAATTAATCGTAATTAACTACGCCGAAAAGACATCTATCAAAGAAGCCGGAAGAAAATACCTATAGTGTAGATTAACTTGTGTTCGGCATTGAACAAAAAATAAACAAAAACTTCTAAATGCTAATTAAGTAGCAAGTGTATTTGTTAGTACGGTAATTTTTTCTTATAAAATAAAATATTTTCAAAAACATACAGGTACTGTACTTTGAATTTTTTTTCCTAGTTTTGATCATAATTTTTCCAATGCGGCTTAAATTCGGGTGCGGCTTGTTTTCGGAATTATACAGTATTCCAAGAAGTATTTCTATTAAAATATACCTGTGGTTATTTTGATTAACCCGTAGTTAACTGTAGTGTTGTATAAAATTTTATACAAATGACTGAAGATGTATCATCTTCTGTAGATTTTTAATAAATAAAGTTTTTAGTTTCAATTATATATGTTATTTACTCTGATGATGGGGGATCCACCGAAACACGTGTAAGTGAAAATAAAAGTTGACGCAGTTAAAAAGGAAGGTTAGTGAAATTTATTATATATAAATTCATTATACAAAATAGAATTAATTTCAAACTACAGGATGCATTATAAAGATTTATTTTTGAATAAGTTAATTGATTATTGTTTTGTTTGTTTACATGATACAGTTGTATGAAGAAAGCCGATTAGAGAATGAAAAATTAAGGGAGAAATTACGCAAGACTGAACAGGATCTGCAGGAGGTGAAATCATCATCCGATAAATCTACGAATAATGTAAGGATTTCAATCTCATTTCCTAATCCTCTGTTATTTATCGATCTACAGTACTCGTATTATAATATAATATACGAGTATATAAAGTTGAGCCGTTCTTATTTTGTTCCTACTGTCAAAAAACAAAAGCCAGCTATTACAGGGTGCACACTAGAGTCTGCGACTTTATGGATCTCTTATTCCTATAAAGTTAACTATGTTTTATATTATAAGTACTTAAAGTACTTAAAATATCAGTCATTATATGCTGAAGGCCTAATAATTTCATTTATAAAAATACTTTTAAAAGTATTTTGTTGTTACTTTTTAATCAGCGTGTACACATTTTTATATAATGCGCATGCTCACTGACGTCATTATTTGTTTACATTAGGAGCAAACTTAGAGAGGCTGGACTTTACATTGCACTGATGTAATATAATTTATAATTATTATAGTCTTGTTTCTTCCATGCATCCAATTGCTATGTTGTTTTTTTACTTTCTCTTGCCTATGAATGAATATATAGGAAGGAAAGTATTGTTTTCATGTCGATTTTAACAAATACACTCTTCACCAGATCTACACGTTTTCAAACCCTCTGAACCCAAAAAAACATGTTTTTAGCGATTGGTCTGTGTGTGTGTGAACAGAATATCTCAAGAACGGAACATCGTACGAAGTTGAAACTTGAAACTTGAGTTACATACCACTACTGGACCCGACACAAACATTTTCATCAAAATCGGTCGACTGGAAGTTTATGTAATTTTTCATTTTTTTGCGATTTTCTCAAAAACTGGTCATACGATTTTTTTTAAGATTACTCAGTTTACTAAATTTTTTTACTCTACAAGATAGGGTTGGCGCCATGTTTGCTGAAATTCTTGGTGAGGTTTTCACGTAAACAAATTGTTTTTGTAAGATTACGGCTTTAATATGCATTTTAACGCAAACATTTATATAATAAAAAATGTAGAGAATTGAAAATCCTACAACTTTTAATTGAAATATTTTTTTGTATAACGCTTAGTTAGCGGTTATTAGCAATTTTATGTTTTTTTTCTCATAAAAACATGTGAAAAATTGATTGTTTTTAAGATTTCGGCCTTAGTAGGCCTATGCATTTTATGACAAAAATGTATAGAATCAAATTTATAGGAAATTAAAGATCTACAACTTTCATTTAAAGCATTTTTCTCTACAGAGCCTAGTTTAGCGTGTAAGAGTGATTTTCCGTATTTTTAGGCCAAACTGAAGTTGATTTTCATTTTGCGTCTTTCACTCGTGTTTAAAATTAGGTGATGTTTATTGAGGTTAGGTTTTGTTGTTTGTTTCTAATGTTTTATTACTAATGTTTGGTTTATTGTTAATTATTTGCATTGGCAAGAGAAAGTTGTCTAAGTGTTTCACACCAGATTTTTTAAACTATTTACCATAAAATATATGGTACGTGAACCGACACTTAACTTTGTGTTTTACCTAGCATCAAATCTGTATCGTCCCTTTCCACATTAATTATCCATTTGTGCATTTCATTCTTTGATATGTTTAGGTAGCAGGTTATAAAATTGATAGGCCAAGTGAGAGAAGTGTCGCTTATAAAATGCACTTCCCGCTTTATTTGGAAGAAGTATTTGAAGGTGTTTATTCCTTGTGTCATACACTTATGAGATCTATTTTGGATGTTCGATTTATTCTTATGCAACTTTCTCAAGATCTGTCTTACAAAAAGTTGCCTAGTAACATTCATTACTTGAAATTACGCAAAACGTTGGTCTGACAGATAACAAGGGAGTTTCCTACTTATAACTTTTAAAATTATTTTCTGCGCTACTAACAATGTTTTCATTGTTTGTTTATTTTATTTAGGCCTCGAAAATGTCTCTGTCAGAAATTGAAAAACGGGAAAGGCGAGCGATGGAAAGGAAATTATCCGAAATGGAAGAAGAGTTGAAGGTAAATTTTTAGTTCATGTTTGTATTTTTTTGTTTTTTGTTAATAAATTTTGAATTAATTATCGTACTGGTTAGTTTGTATGTAAAACAAATTTATGAAATGGTCGTCAAGATTTGTTTTTGTGATTTTTATTTCCGTTAATTTTTTTTGTCACAGTCAATTAATGAGCGCTGTGGGGTTTATGTAGAGGTCATGGGTTTGATTCTTGGTCATTAGCCAAGATTTATGTAGGCATCGTTAGCAAGTGATTTTTTTTTTGTTGATCTATGTAATTCCAAAATCAGAACAATGCCTTCTAGTTATTTTACTGACCTAGCTCACTTGTATACACTTCATAATAACTAAGCAATGTTCCAATTCATTTTTTATTTTCGATACCCTCATCATCATTATCGTCTCTTATCTTTCTTTTTTTTTTTTTTTTTTTTTTTTTTTGCGCCCTGGAGACTCCAGGAGGAGTATAGGACATGTCGTCAGATAAAACACCTGAAATACATATAAGAATCACACAATGTATCACTACTATCAAGAAAGAAATTCTTGTACGCTATAAAAAGTTTCACTGATCAAGTAATTTTTCAGATTTTTTTAAAGGACTTCAAATCCTCACAACACTTTAAAGATTGGGGTAATTTATTTAAGAATTTTCTCCCTGCATAAGTAGGTTTTTGTTCAAACAATTTTGTGGAGTGATTAGCCACATAATAATCATTCCTGTTTCTCGTGTTATGATTGTGAACATTGAAATTCTGCATAAAATTATTTTGCCTAACATACATAATCACCTCAAAAATGTAGAGACAGGGAACTGTAAGCAATTTAAGCTCGTTAAATAGTGGTGTGGATGAGGTTAGCTGGTTAGCTCCCACCATACACCTAATAGCTTTCTTTTGAATTTTAAAAACCCTATTCATATTACCCATGCTAGAATTACCCCATACTAAAATACCATACCGGATATGAGACAGAATGAGGCCATGATAAGCTGCCATTAGTAATTTTTTATCATTTAATCTGGCGATTTGTTTTAGTGCAAATACCTTTAGTGCAAATCTCTTTTCCATTGCTCTCTTGATATTACTTTTTACCCCATGTTGGTTACGCTAATTAAATTGTGATATAAAATTGCACCAACCGCCGCAGTATAACAAAAATTAATGTATTACTTGAGTATAAGCTCAACCTTAGAACGTTGGTTAACGCAATGGTTCTTTGCAGTGACCATTAAACGTATGTGAAAGGGCAAAACAGGAAACAAACATGAGGAAAGCAGAGTAGGGCAAAGGAAATTCGCTACACTTAACCTAAAGTTAAATATTGTAGAACTTACTTGAATAGTCCAGGTTTTGAATACTTGTTGCGATTGTAGACAACACTTGAAGATTACACGTTTGTAGATCAGCTACCGGAGGCATCGTTATGGTGCGGTTTTCACTACTAGTGCACAATTTACAGTTTACCACGACAAACTCAAAAGTTATTACGAAAGAAAGCACTTGAATGAGTATCAAAGCATGAACTTCACACACACAATACATAGATTAATGCAGCGAAGGAACAAATGAGAAAGAATGAACTGAGGCGGAACGACCCTTGCATATGGCGTGTATAATGCGGTTAACAAAGACGTACAACTTGGATGCGATTGCTCGAGTATTTAAATGAATAGCTCGTTATGAAATATATGTTTACGACAAACAATATACGATTGGCACGAAAGCATGTTAATAGCATATTTCGCCTGATTATGTGAAAGCGGTGTTACGTGACCGGGGAAGCACGGTGGCCTTTAATCCGGTTTGATGCGTGGCGAGCGTCATGAGAATTGAAACTACGTTATGAGACCTGACACGGTACTGGCAGACGTCAAGCGAGAGAGAGAGAGAGAGAGAGAGAGAGAGAGAGAGAGAGAGAGAGAGAGAGAGAGAAGGGCAAGCCAGTTGAGACCAGCATCCCAAACGAAGAAGACGATCACTGCGCAGTCGTGAACAAATTAATTTAATTTTGGTGATTGGCCAATCGGAGACCACGTGATTGGATTTTAGCCCCCCAACCGGGCCAAAGCGCACGTTTGATCTTGCGTATAGATCCGTTTATTTACCCGTTCACAGAGCCGGGAAATTACATTTCCTAGAAAAATCTAGTGGATGCAAAGATAGGCGTGCAGTTTAAAAATACATTGTAGTACTAAAAACCCCAATTCATCCATAACTGAACCCATCCGCTTTGCTCTTGGGCGTTTTCCTTCCATCTCCTAAAACAGCTTCCATTTAGGCAATCTACCCTCCTCCATCCTACAGACATGACCAAACCGTTGTAACTTTTCTTGTTTTTCTTATCCATATTCCTCTTGAACTTCATTTTTGTTGCCTTCCTTTCAAGTTACCTTGCATAAGACCCAACACAACTTCTCTTCACCCCTCCCGTCTGTACCTTTCAACCATTTCTCCTCCATCGCTTTCGTGGCATCCCGTATTTTTCACAATTCATCCATAACTGAACCAACCCACTTCATGGTTTTTTCCCTCCATCTTCTAAACAGTATACTCTTCTCCATACCATTGACATGACAAAACCATTTTTCAGATTTGTTTGCCCCAACTCTACGTATCTGATTGTTCTCTCTAGTTTTATGGGTCGAGGAATCGATTAAAAAACGTCCGAGCTGAATATCTTCACCCGTTCAGAAGTCACGACATATTTTGAGCCCCCAGGGGGGGGGTCGTACCCTGGATTTTGGATTTTGCCTGGGGGTTTCAGAGGGTGAGGAACAAAAAAAGGTCTCGGGTGTTTTTTTTTTTCGGTCGGAGGCCTCGTTATGGGTTAGAATTTCCGGACATTGCCATTTCATTCAGCTTTATGTATAAAATGAGAATACAGTTCCGAGTGTGCGAATACCTTCAATTTGTCTTAAGTGAATCAGCACTTAACTTTTCTGATAATAACATCCATCATTGTGAAGATGATACTTGACAAAAACGAATGGAGATCTGGTTTTCCCGTTGATATCATTTTTCCAGCAAGTTGTATCTTTCCAGACTTTAACACTACGGATTGTCATTGATTTAAAAATTATTAAAATTTAATAGGATTGTTAATTTTTTATTGTTATTTAAAAATTTAACTTTCGTTACGTGTTCATCAAAAATGTAATAGTTACACATAAGTAAGGTAAAAAGTTATATAATTTATGCGCACCAATATTTATTTGTGTTATTTATTTCGGATGTTGTGCACATTTTTGTCCTAATTACTCTTGTTGTTGTTTGCTGAAATGTTTTCTAGATGGATTTTTCCACGATTTTTTTTTTATTTATAAAAACTCTTTTTGTGTTTAGTTGTTCGTCTTGTTAAAGTATCCAATTGTATAATTTTTAGTGTGTTTTATTTCCTAAATAAATATCTAAATGGTGTTTCTTTTGTAAGTGTACGAGGTGTGGCTATTAAATAACGAGATTGACGTAAAAAAATTTATTTTTATTTTATACATATCACCTTCAATATAAAGTCCAGCCTTTCTAAGTTTGCTCCTACTGTAAACAAATAATGACGTCACTGAGCATGCGCATTACATAAAAATGTGTACACGCTGATTGAAAAGTAACTACAAACATACATTTAAAAGTATTTAAATACACAATACCTTCAAAAGTATTTTTATAAATGAAATTGTAGGCCTACATCATATCATGACTGATTTTTTAAGTAGTTTAAGTACTTATAATTAAAAACATAGTTAACTAAATAGGAATACGACAACCATAAAGTGGTGGACTCTAGGGTGCACCCTGTAGTAGGTGGCTTTGGTTTGTTGACAGAAGGAGGAGGAGGAGCAAACTAACAACGGCTGAACTGTACACTCCTTATATATCCCTACAACACTCCATGCAAATTTTCCATCGTTGGAAACCGTGCTGGAAGTCATCTTCTGTCGGCTCCTTCAGGACACGTGCCGCTTTCTCTTTTACAGTTCCACAAACTCAAATCTTGTCCCTTTTAATGCAGATTTCACCTTAGGGAACAGGTAGAAGTTACATGGTGCAAGATCTGGTGAATAAGGTGGATGTTTTAACACTGAGATGCTGTATTTGGCTAGGAACCTCTTGACAGATAACGCAAAATGAGCTGGCGCATTGTCTTGGTGGAGAACCGATGATTTGTCCTTCCACATTTTGGGGCGTTTTTTTTTTTCCTTACTCTTTGACGTAGTTTAGAAAGTACCTCAGGTTAGTAATATTGATCAATTGTTTGACCTTCAGGAACCCAGTGAAGGTACACAATCCCATGGATATCAAAAAAAACAATCGTCATTGCTTTAAATTTTGACTTGCTTGTTCGAGCTTTTTTGGCTCTCAGTGAAGTTCAGCTCTTCCAGTGCATGGATTGGCGCTTCGTTTCCAGATCATAAGTAAAAAATCACGTTTCATCACATGTTATTATCATTTCCAAAAAACTTTGGGTCATTTTCAATTGCGTACAAAGTGTCAGTACAAACATTTTTGCGAGCTTCTTGTTGTTCAAACGTTAGAATTTTAGGCACCATTTTAGCACACACTTATCGCATGTTAAAATAGTCATGTAAAATTTGCCGTACACATTCTTTATCAATACCTACAGTTTCACCAATTGCGCGAATACTTAATTGACGATCAGACCGAATCAAATTACCAACTTTTTTGACATTTTCATCCATTTTTGACGTTGAAGGGCGACCTGGCCACGAAACATCTTCAACGTCTTCTCTGCCGTCTTTAAAACGCTTAAATCAATCAAAAACACGTGCCCGCAATATACTTTCACTGCCATAAACTTCTTTCCGTAAATTATAAGTTTCAGTAGCAGTTTTTCCAAGTTTAAAGTGAAATTTCATAGTAATTCGTTGCTCTACTATTACACTAACCATTTTATCCGGCAAAAAAAAACAACAATAACGCAAACGTAGGCTCTGACTAAATGGTGTTGTTTACAGAAGCAAGACCAGCTGCATATTAAAGAGAAAGGTTCACACTAATAAACAGCTGTTGATTAATGGCGGTTGACCCATGCCTCCTTGATCCACAGCAGCGTCAGTCTTGTTATTTAATAGCCACACCTCGTATACAGAGATAATTTCGTAATTGTTTGAAACATTTTTTTTGTATAGTGTTTAGATTTATTATATAATATAAAAATAAAACACCAAACATGTAATAAGTGACTCTCAACCGACCAAAAAAGTCAAAACCAAAACTTTGACGTTTTTAGTCTGGCGTGAATCATCTATTTCATCGGTTCCCAAAGGTGGTCTTTGGATTCTCAGGTGTTCATTAAGGGTTTGCTGGACTGCTTGGTGAAAATAAGTTTAAATAAACCGAACATCATAACGAAATAAAAATCGTTATTTTATCTTTTTCTGTCGCTGAAGTACAAAACAATTTATTTTTCTCCAATATTACTCTCTTTTGTTTTCTTTACCTTTAATTGGGATTTACAAAAAATCATTTCATCCTCCATCGTATAATAGTTACACCCCAACGTCGTTGCTAATGACCCCGTTGGAGTTGATGCGACGTTAAATTAATTAATTAAAAAAAAATAAAAAATAAATTACAAACAGTAGTGATAGTAAAGTAAAAGTGAAAGATATAATTTTAATTTAAGGATATAATCCAGAGGTATCCCAAGTGTTTATTAACTGACTGAGGAGTCCTCGATTCACTAAATTTTGGAAACCGCTCATCTGTTGTGTCTTTGGTGATTTTTTTTTATATTTGAATAATTTATATATAAAATACACCTTTACAACCTTTTTTTTAAAGGTAAAACCTTTTATATTTTATTTTGTTTTTGTATTATTATACTTTTGTATATTAAGTGTTTTATTTTTTTATTAATTTTATTTTTCATATTTTTCCATTCGTATTTTTAATCAGGGGTATGTTCTACCTTCCTCCATTTTTAACCAACGATGTTTTAATGGAAATAAATAATTTTAATTATCGATTGCAGTTTAGGAGAGGAAATTTACGATTCTAACAAAATAACATGTATGACCATAATAGGGTTGTTGCCACACCATGTCTACCTAAGTTTTATTAAGGTTTTTACTTTCTCTTGCTCTATATTAATATATTATATAGGGAAGGAAAGTATTGTTTTCATGTCGATTTTTCAAAATTGAGTTTTCATCAGATGTACACATTTTTAAGCGCCCTGAACCCAAAAAATATGTTTTTTAGTAATATGTGGTCTGCGTGCGTGAGCATAAGCTCTCGTATTTGTGTGTGTGTGTGTAAACAAAGTATCTTAAGAACGGAACATTGTACGAAGTTGAAACTTGGAACTTAAGTTAGGTACTACTTGGGGACCCAACATGAACATTTTTATCAAAATTGGTCAACTGGAAGTAGTAGTTTATTCGTCCAATTTTTCACTTTTTTGCGATTTTCTCAAAAACGGCTCATATTATTTTCTTCTTAAAAATTCCCTAATTTACTACATTTTTGTGTTCTCATAGAAAAAAAAATGTTTTTTCTTAGATTGCTACCTTAATAAGCATTCTAGGATAAAAGTGTGTATAATCAAAGTTGCAAAACATTTAAAAACTTACAACTTTTATTTCAAACTTTTTTGTACAATGCTTATTAGCGGTAATTAGTGGTTTTTTTTCTTCATCAGAATTGGTAAAAAAATGATATTTTTAAAATTGCAGCCTTCGTATGCATTTTACAACAAAATTGTGAATATAATTAAGGTTTTAGGAAATTAAGAAACCTACAACTTTTATTTTTTTTAACACATTTTTTAAATTTTCATCGAGCCAAGTCTTTCTTCAGGATATTCTTCTGTTTTATTTCTATTTTCTTTTGAAAACTGCCCTTCTTATGGAAAATACAATCTAACCCATTTAATGGTTTAGGTATTGTAGTGTCTTATTTTACAGTTTTTTGATAATATTAAAAATTTTTTTTATTTTTGGGTTTCAATTTATTATTATCATTATTTATATTGTTTATATTTGAAAGTAAATAATTTGTAAATAATAATTGTTGTGTAAATAGTTAAACTCTGTGTGTAAAATATGTTACAATGAAGTTGAAGATTTCATGACAAATTTTTTTTGAAATAACGTACGAGGGCGGTTCGGAACGTAACCTTCATTTGGCTGTAAATAAAAAAATTTGCATTGAAAAATCATTTTATTACATTCCATCTTAATACTATTTTTCAATATAGTCACCCTTAAGATTTAAGCATTTGTGATAGCGTTTCACTAATTTACCAATTCCTTGTTCATAAAATTCAGCCACCTGGGCATGTAGCCAATCTTTCATGACATTTTACTTTCTCTTGCCTATATGAATATATAGGAAGGAAAGTATTGTTTTCATGTCGATTTTAAGAAATCGAGTTTTCACCGGATCTATATGTTTTCAGACCCCCTGAACCCAAAAAACATGTTTTTAGCGATTGGTCTGTGTGTGTGTGTGTGAACAGAATATCTCAAGAACGGAACATCGTACGAACTTGAAACTTGAAACTTAAGTTACATACCACTACCGGACGCGACACGAACATTTTCATCAAAATCGGTCAACCGGAAGTAGTAGTTTATTCGTATAATTTTTCAGTTTTTTGCGATTTTCTCAAAAACTGGTCCTACGATTTTTTTTAAAATCGCCTATTTTACTCAATTTTTTATTCTCTACAAGATAGGGTAGGCGCCATGTTTGCTGAAATTCTCGGTGAGGCTCTTTTCACGTAAAAACGTTGTTTTTTTAAGATTACGGCTTTAATATAAATTTTAGCGCAAAAACTTATATAATAAAAGTTGTAGAGAATTTAAAAACCTACAACTTTTATTTCAAACATTTTTTTGTATAACGCTTAGTTTAGCGGTAATTTGCGATTTTCTGTTTTTTTTCTCACGAAAACGTGAGAAAAATCGATTTTTTTAACATTTCGGTCTTAGTATGCATTTTACGACAAAAGTGTATATAATTAAATTTATAGAAAATTAAAAGATCTACAACTTTTGTTTAGAGCATTTTTCTGTACAGAGCCTAGTTTAGCGTGAAAGCGTGATTTTCCGTATTTTTAAGCCAAACTGAGTTCGATTGTCATTTTGCGTCTTCCACTCATGATTAAAATAAGGTTATGTTTTTGAGGTTAGTTTTTGTTCATTTCTAATGTTTTAATACTAATGTTAGGTTTATTGTTAATTATTTGCATTGGCAAGAGAAAGTTGTGTGAGTGTTTCACACCAGATTTTTTTGAAATAACGTACGAGGGCGGTTCGGAACGTAACCTTCATTTGGCTGTAAATAAAAAAATTTGCATTGAAAAATCATTTTATTACATTCCATCTTAATACTATTTTTCAATATAGTCACCCTTAAGATTTAAGCATTTGTGATAGCGTTTCACTAATTTACCAATTCCTTGTTCATAAAATTCAGCCACCTGGGCATGTAGCCAATCTTTCATGACATTTTTAAGTTGGTCGCCTACATTAAAGTGGTGAAGAGATGAAGATTACTTGATGTCATGTTGGGGCTATAAGGGGGATGATCAAAAATATCCCATTTAACCCTTTATAGGTGTTTGGTAAATATACTTACCACTGGCAATAAGGTCGATTTTATTTAGAATAAGCTATGCAGTTAAACCTTATTGACATTTTATGGTTTTATTGATGTTCTCTGGTATGTAGGCCGTCCACATTTTGAAATTAGAGCGCAGCAACCATTTCCTTCGTGAGTTGTACGAATGTGGTAAGGTTTCATACCAGCGTACGCTACCATGTTGTTTTGTTGTTACTTTTGTACAGTGCTGAGAAAATTTGAGTTTTTTACGGGAAAGCAAGCACTCGTACTAATATTTAAGTTAAGATAACCTGTTCGACACATTTTTCTGTTATACAATACTACAAGTTTTTTTAATATGCATTCTTACCACTAAACATTATGTGATTCCCATTTCAATAAACGTCCGTGGTAAGTATACTTACCAGGGCTTAGCATCAACAAAAAACAAATATCTTACTGTTATTTTTTTTTTATTTTTTTTTTTTTGGTTTAACGTCCGACTGTTCTGCAATTACTGCTAATGCAGACGGTGAATGATGAAATGATTTTTTGTAGCGTATGAAAAAATGCCGTGCCTGAATGGGATTCGAACCCAAGACCACATGATGAGAGGCGAGCACGTTACTAACTTCGCCAATACGGCCGGCTCTTACTGTTATGATATTAGAAATACACGACTCAAGTCCCTATAAAGCAAAATTTAACATTTTACATCATGTATATTTTTTCCTGTAGTACTGCCCTATAAAGGGTTAAAGAGATTTAAAAGCTCTTGAGTTTTTCGAGCACTGTGAGGATGAACGTTGTCATGCAAAAACACAACACCGGATGTCAGCCCTTTCTGTGATGTACGCTAAGTGGCTCTAAGCCACCCAAGTTTCAACACCAGTCACAATTCTCTTAAAAAAAAAACCTTCTCTTCCGCCACAATCATGCCTACCAAAATTCAGCCGCTCAGGCAACTGAATTTTATGAAGAAAGAATTTTAAATTAGTGAAACGCTATGACAGATGCTTTAATTTTAATGGTGACTATCTTGAAAAATAGTTTTATGATGTACTTAGCATCCCCCGCGCAACTTAGCACATGAAACATGTGTACGAGGGTTGCCTTTTATATTTCGGGAATAGAAAACAAAAAAACAAATTAATCAATGTAAATGGCTTTATTGTTTTTCAAAATATTCTCCATAATGATCAATACATTTTTTCATGCGCTTGAACCAATTTTCGAAGCACTTGTTCCACTCCGATTGAGGTACCTTCCAAAATGTGCTTTTTGAATGCATCAACTGCTTCTTCAGGGGTCGAAAAACGTTGACCTCTTTATTTATTTTTGGATGAGCGGGAATAAGAAGAAATCATTGGGTGCCAAATCAGGGCTGTATGGCGGATGGCCCATCAATTCGATTTTTTTATTTCTCAAAAAGTTCATTGTTTCAGCTGACGTGTGAGAGCTCGCATTGTCCTGGTGGAGATTGATTCGTCTTTGGGGGTTGGATTCCCTTATTTTTCCAAAAACTTCTGGCAAACAAATGGTTGTGTACCATTCAGAATTGATTGTCCGACATTCCACTAGTGGTACAGTTGCCACATGCCCGGTTTTTCCAAAAAAACAAACGACCATTTGCTTGGAGGTGCTTCATGCACAAACAACTTTTTTGGGATTTGGGTCGTCTTGAAAGACCCATATGATCGACTGCTGTTTAGTTTCGGGTTCATAGGCTTATATTCATGATTCGTCACCCGTGACGATGTCATAAACGTTTTTTGAAGCACTGCTATTGTATTTCACGATATGTTAAATGACGAACTTGCATAATCAGTTCACGAACAGCATCAACATTTTCTTGAACAACAACCGATTTTGAACGACCTTCGTGAAATTCATCACTGAGCAAACCACGGCCGTGATTGAATTCCGTATACCACCGATATACAGTAGTTTTTGATGGTGCTTCATCGTCAAATGTCGAATTACGTTCATTGGTGCACTGTTGTTGAGATAATCCACGTCGAAAGTTGTATAAAAAAATTGCACAAAAATGTTCACGACTTGACTCCATTTTTTGACCAAGATAACAATTTCAAGTCACTACTAAACAACACAACAATGGACTGTATGAGCGTAACAGAGTGCAATCTATCAAAAAAAAAGTCGAACTTTAAGATAACGATATTGGCTAACAGATTGCAGCACCAGTATTGTCCATTCCCGAAATATAAAAGGCAACCCTCGTAATCAATTTTTTTTAAACAAAATGAAACAGAGGTTGTGTAGCCGGTAGTTCAACTAAACTCCAACGTTCTGAACAATTCCCCGCGTACGTCGCTCGCTAGTCTTTATACGTATGTACTGTCTTCAACAATAGTACACACATGGCTGCCTTCGTAGCGTAGTGGTTAGTGCATTGGGCTGCTACGCGGAGGTCCCAGGTTCGATTTCTGGCCAGGGTCTGAAAATTTTCACGTATTAAATCCCACAGTTAATGTTACATAATCCATTGTAGTCGTTAATGACCAAGCAGTTGATGCGACTTTAAATAAATGAAGCTAATTAATAAATAGTACACACACACAGACACACAAAATGATGTTTTGATGATTTCCCTTACATTTCTTTATCCATCATCAAACCCCTTCACCTACTTTAACAACAATATGTACACACACACACACACACACACATATATATATATTTATATATATTATGAAAATCTTCATTGCGGCCCTTAGGGTTATCATTTTTGAAAATTCAAAATTAAAATGTTGTTGTGAATGTAAATACGAATATGCTGTCAAAATTTTATGAAAATCCATTCGGTAGTTTTGGAATTAACCTGCACAAAAAGAAACACGCTTTGTCTTTACAATATTAGTATAGATGTTATAAAATATTTATTTTGTGTAAGGTTTTTTTTATTTGGAATCAAACGGTAGTTACTCTTTGTTTATTGAATGATTTATTAAAACTTAGGAGACATAGAATGGTGGTAACCCTTAAATTTTTAATTTCAATGCCCTTTGTTCCCCGTAACTTGAGTTTTTTTTTTTAATTTTAACAGCTGTTGTTTTATTATTTGTACAAATTGCAGCAATTACAAAAACTCAAAGCTGAAAACGAAAGGTTGCGCACTGAAAATCGAGCGCTCACTCGAGTTGTATCGAAACTGACTGCGTCAGTCAATTCTACTAAATAGGTACTTATTTAAAAGAAATTAAACGTTAACTGTTTTCTCTCGTTATTTTCAATTAATTAATTAATATTTATTGTTTGGTTTTTCTCTTAATTTTACGCTATAAAAACAAAACGTGCGTGCATTTAAATTTGCATGTATTAAAAATCACACCTACTATATATTATATATTTTTTTTTTAAATTTTGGCTATGATTTTTTGTTTTATTTTCGTTTAGTTTTATTGAAAACAATTTAATTTGTCATGTTTGTTATTGCTTGTATTTCGTTTTATTATTTAAAAATTAATATTTTATCAGTTTTCTAATTGAAATGAGAATAGTTTGTTTCTTTTTCTCTTGAATTAAAATAATGTTTTTTTAGTGTTTATTTGTTATAACTTTACAGCACCAATTAATTGTTTTTAATGGTTATCAGCTTGTTCACGATTTCTAGTGTGTTGGTTTTTAATTTTTTTATTTATGTATTAAGTGTGAATAACATTTGGCACTGTTTAGATAATTATCCGGTTTTTTTGTGTAAGATATCCGATCCTAACTTCCTATCGGATTTTTTTTTTGTCAGTCTCTCGGCTGGTTTGATGCAGTTCTCCAACCTGTTCTATCTTGCGCAAGTCGTTTCATATCTACGTACCTGTAACACCCTACATCTTTTGTAATTTGCTTTATATATTCTAATCTTTGCCTCCCTCTACAATTTACTCCCTCAATATTACCCTCCATTATTGATAGCCCAATACCTGGATGTCTTAGGATATGCCCCACTAGCCTATCCCTTGTTTTGGTAAGATGCTTCCATATACTTCTTTTTTCATCCACTCGCCTAAGAACCTCTAAATTACTTATTTTGTCCATCCACCTAATCTTTAACATTTTCCTATAACACCACATTTCAAAAGCTTCTATCCTCTTCTTTTTTACAGCCCCTATCACCCACGTTTCACTTCCGTATAATGCTACACTCCACACATAATTTAGATTGATATCCTATCGGATATCTAATTTAAAAATCTATCAATCTAAAAATTTTGAATGGAAAGGGCTGGGTTGTAAACATTATAAAAATCTGTTCACTAGAATTCTGTATTTATAGGAGTTAATAGAATTTGTATTTAAAATACATTGGAAGCGATTTTGTGTTTTAAATATGTATAGATAATTGCACCGCACAGGGTTGTCCAAATTGACTACAATTTTAAAATTTATTCAAAAATTTGTCGCATTTATTGCTTGTAGGATCGGTCTGAATCCGTGAACAGCATATTTGAATTGGTCAACGGAAAAACGTTGCTAGGTAACAAAAACTAATTTTTACAAAAAGTGAAAGATACCATCTGATTCTTAGCTGTATGATGATTTTGTTTCAAGAATTTCCAAGTTTTTAGTTACAATTTGACCCGTTAGAAGTCACTATTAATGATCAAATAGGTGATTTATAGAATGTATTTCACTGAAAATTCACTTTGGTAAAATTTTATCAGTTGCTACGTTTTTCTGTTGAGCCATTTATTTATTAACACTGCCAGTGTGTTGGCGTTTAAACAAAAGCTACAGAAACATAACAGGGTATACAACCCCTTGAGGCATTAGTCGGCCCTGATGAGAACAAGATTGAATCGCTGAAACAACGAAACTTCATACGAAAGTATGTGTTCCAGAAGTGGAACACATAAAGATTGGAAAACGAGCTGGTAGGTGTGCATTATATCTTGAGGGATTTATTTGTTGCTGTTGTTTAGTTGATTGGCCAAAAGGCTGGTTTCAACGTATATGATGCTTCATTAAGTAAAACGAGCATTGAGATAGTTTACCTATGCCGTCCTCACTGAGTGTAAAACTATGCTTATCAGCATGCCAGGTCCTCTAAAAAGCATCTATTTTCCAACCTGAAAATGACACCTTCACTTCATTCACCACTACCTGTGTTGTTGTTTAGGTGATCAGCCTGTAGGCTGGTTTGAACCTGTACAGGTTTTACTTAGTAAAACAAGGAGGAGTCAGGTGGTTTACTATTGCCACAACTCACCGAGTGGAAAAGTACGCTTATCAAACCTTGTACGTGTGCATTATATATTTGTTTAACCCTAGAAGCGGTAATAGGTTTAACTTAAAGTGTCAAGCATTTTTAACAAAAAAAAACATGCTTACGAAAACAATTTTTTATTGTTTTTGTATGTCAGATATCAGGTACGTGTATTATATACCAAATTAAACAGAAAAGATAGCTCTACCTGACTGTTATTTTTGTTTTCTGATAATATTATTTCCCAAATAACCAGGACTAATGAAATATTTATAATAACAAATTTGAGAAATATGTTTTGTGTTATTAGCAACTTGACAGATTTACCTAAACAAATGCGTAAAAATGGAAATATACATTTTTTAGTGCAATCTTTCTAGAATAATTACTTTTTTGAATTATCAGTTTATCTGTTTTCGTTATTATAATATGTGAAAAAATGGTAAGGTCATTAGAGAAAAGATCTAGGGTATGTTTACGCAATGTCAACATTTACAGAGTACATATTTATTTTCGTAGGTTTTATTTATAACCTGAACACATACTAAAATAATATCACAGATAATTCACGATATTTAATAAATTTACAGTAAAACGAATTAAAACACACTAATAATATGAAACAACAACACAGCTATCATAACAACAGATCGCCGTTACAGTGAAACACGACATTACGAAACAACAACTTTCAAAGACTCGTACAAATGAACAAGAGAACGAAACTACCGGCAAACTGTGAAACTAAATAGATCAAATGAAATACTTTCATATGATTAGTTATATAACCTAGGTTGGACAACTTCTGCTGGTTGAAAATAAGAGTGGGTGCATCTGTCGACCAAATCGACATGTATTCAACAGCACAACTGTCGCTCAGATCGACAGTTACCGCTTCTAGGGTTAAAATGATAAAGGCCTGATAATTTATCCATACCTGGTACATATTTTTCATCTTATTTTGTTGTTATCTAATTTTGTTCTATATTATTTCTATTATGTTGCATGATGGAATAATTCATGTTTCATCTTTTATCCTAAAATGATTCTACTTTAGAAATAATGTTTTTCTAATGCTTTGTCATTTGGATGATTGGTCAAGAAAATTTTTTGCGATTTTTTTCTATTTTCATTTGATCCGTATTAACTGTGTTCTGGTTTTATTTTTTCGCTTAGACTTTTCACCATGAACTCGTACTCAGGTTGGGATGAAATTTAAAATCTAAGGTTTTTTAATAAACGAGAGTGGTTTTTTTTTGTGGAATTAGCGTGAAAATTAAGTTGACTTTGCGTAATTTCAAAAGTAAAATCCAGGAAGCTTTTTCGTTGTAATTTAAGTAATAATGCTTTTAATAATGTTTAATTTTAGGTAGTCTACTAATAATTTGTTTCAGAGTAGCAATGGCATGATGGTGTGTTTTGTAACATAGTCTTTTACCATACTCATTTTCCTGTTTGTTGTCTTTGATATCCATAGATGGGAGCTGACTTGATAGCTAGCGTAGGGAATTCGGGTGGAGAGGATTCCCCTCCCTCCCTCCTCCTATAACCCAGTAGTAGTAATAATAGCATTAGTACGTGCTCTTGTAACAAATATTAGTCACAAACCATTTTGAATAACTACTGTAGTACCAGGCAGGCCCCCTTCCACTTCATTCCCCTCACACTACCAAACAAGTCACCTCCCAACTAATGGGTGTTTTATTAAGGTCGCAACCCTGATTATAAGAAGATAGAGGTAACACATGGGTAAATTTTTTGTCCCCCAATTGATATGTTGGCAACAGTGTACTCAAGGCCAACTACGTAACACAATTAAAATGTTCCAGTTAAGCATTAGTGTGGTGACGGCAGTAGTTTCGTTATATTGTGTCACCAATGGTTTTTTCCAAGGAACAATGCATGTTTATTGTAGAGACTTACATAGCGAGTAAATCTTACAAATGTGTGCAAGATAAGTTTCAGTTGAAATTTCCCCGTTCTGCTGTTCCGAATAAATCGTCAATATTGCGTTTGATAAATAAATTCCGTAGAACTGGTAGTGTACTCGATGAGAAACCACCTCGCTAGCCAACAAAGTTAACCGCGGAAGTTTTCGAAGATTTGAAAAATCGTTTGACTCAATCACCTAAAAAATCACTTAGAAGATTATCATCACAAGCTGGGCTAACATTAACTACTGCTTTCAGAGCTACGAAAAAGTTACATTTGCATCCTTATCACGTTGGCGTAACTCATGAACTGAAAGCTACAGACCATCAGAAACTATTACAATATTGTCGGTAGTTTTGATCTTTGGTTGAAGAAAATGGTATTCAATTGTTGGATCATTTTTATTTTAGTGATGAGGCTTGGTTTCATTTAGATGGCTATGCGAATAGTCAGAACTGTAGAATATGGAGTGCTGCAACAAATCCTCATGCTTTCCATGAAAAAGCATTGCACTCACGTAAAATTGGTGTTTGGTTACGGAAAGAAAGCATGAGGATTTGTTCTTCCTTGGAAAAAACCATTGCTGACACAATGTAACAAAACAGCTGCTGTCACCACACTAATGCTTGGCTGGAACATTTTAACTGTCTTAGGTAGTTGGCCTTGAGTACACTGTTGCCAACATACTGATTGGGGGATAGAAAATTTACCGATTTATTACTTCTATTTTCTTATAATCAGGGTTGTGTCCTTAATAAAACACCCGTTAGTTTAGCATTGGACTAGAGAGTACAACACTGCTTCATTTGAGTATTGCGATTCATGTGTCGCATCATCCTTATCCCTTATTTTATACATTTATTTACGTTTTGTATTACAAAATTATTCACTGAAATGTGCTGTTCAATAATAAATAAGCAAATTGCCAAAAAAAAATTATAAATATGTCTGTAAAATCATGTTATCGTACGAGGGTTCCAAATTTTTTGGACTATTTTTGAACATCTAATTTTGAACCATTACATCTGAAATAAAAATAAAGCAATTTTTGCGAATTTGTTTTTTTTTTATTGCTGAGGGATGAGAGTAAGAGTGGAGAGTTTTGCAGCCGTTGTTGGGCTGCCGCTTACCGCTTTTTTTTTTTTTTTTTTTTTTTTTTATGCATCCTGGAGACTCCAGAAGGAGTATATGACATGTGAGTCATAACACCTGAAATACATTTAACAATCACACAATGTATCACTACTATCAACAAAGAAATTCTTGTACGCTATAAAAAATTTCACCGATCAAGTATATTTTCAGATTCTGTTTAAAGGAATTTAAATTATCACAAGGTTATAAAAATTGGCATAATTTATTCATGAATTTTCTGCCTGCATAAGTAGGTTTCTGTTCAAACAATTTTGTGGAGTGATTAACCACATAATAATCATTTCTGTTTCTCGTGTTATGATTGTGAACATTAAAATTCTGCATAAAATTATTTTGCCTAACATAGATAATCATGTGAAAAATGTAGAGAGAGGGAACTGTAAGCAATTTAAGCTCCTTAAATATAGTGGTGTGGATGAGGTTAGCTGGTTAGCTCCCACCATACACCTAATAGCTTTCTTTTGAATTTTAAAAACCCTATTCATATTACCCATACTAAGATACCATAACGAATATGAGACAGAATGAGGCCATTATAAGCTGCCATTAGTAATTTTTTATCATTTAATCTGGCAATTTGTTTCAGTGTGCAAATACCTCCGATGATATTTTACTACAAACTTGATCGGTATATGTTTATTGTGTGTGTGTGTGTAATATATTGAAATTAATGAGAGAAATGTTTTTGTTTTGTGTTTCTAGCAACTGGAACAACTACGTAATGACAATCAGAAGTTGAAAGATGAAAACGGGGCATTAATCAGGGTGATCAGCAAATTGTCCAAGTGACATCATAACAAACGACCTTACTGTTTTCTTCTTCTTTATCATTATTATTATTATTATTCATAATATTATTATTTAATTTGTATTATTATTTTACTTATTATTGTTATTATTATTATTATTATTATCACCGTACCATGTTATTATGTATATTTAATTTGACTCTAGTAATTGTTTTTCAATATTATTATTATTATTATTATTATTATTATTATTATTATTGATTATTAATTACAGTAAAGCTTCACTAATTTCTGAAATTTTGGTTCGTGTCATTTAAAGCCATTTTTTTGACCATGTTTGAGTACAACACTATCAGGGGGTATAATTGTGATGAAAATTCAACATCTGACTGCATAGTTATAAAGAAAAAAACCTTTGTCAGGGTTATATAATGGCAACAAACTGATATCTGAGACAGCAATCTGGTGGTAACACACGTACCATTACTCACTATCCGAGAGCGTACCACTGAATGTGTCACATTTGGGGACGGGCTGTGAGGAAGGGAAGAGAATCCGAGCAGTGCTGCCAACCTCAACAGTCAGACACTATATTTTACTACAGTTAGTTAACCACATGTTGCCTTGTAATTAATATACTTCATTGTGACTGACACTTTTTACACTTGAACCCAATTTCCTTTAACATTTTTCTTAACGTACAAAGCTTTCAACTAAAATTTAACGTTTCTTTTAAAACCAGTAATAATGTTTCACATATCCATATCACTTTCTTATTTATATAACTGTTTTTGTTCGATATAACTTTCCGAGTATGTGGATAATGAATCATGGGAATGGCTTTTGCATATGGATGGGCTGTGAGGAAGGGAAGAGAATCTGAGCAGTGATGCCAACCTCAACATGTTAATATATTTCATATTAATATTAATATATTTCATTGTGACTGACACTTTTTCCACTGCAACCCCATTTTTCTTAACGTACAAAAGTTTCCAACTAAATTTTACCCTTTCATTCAAAACCACGTTTTTCTTGTGTTGGCATTACTTTGTTATTGATATGACCGTTTTTTTTTTTTTACCAGGTGTCAAAAAAACTGTTGATGAAGAATTAATTATCTTCTTCACTCTCTTTAACTTCTGTCTTTATATTTTGAATTGTGGAAAGAGAAACATCAAAGTAGTTAGCCACTCGCTCACAACTTTTGTGAAGATTAACAGATAGGCATTTTTGTTTAATTTCAACTTCACAGTATTTTATTAGATTTCGTTCAGCGCTGTGAATAGTTTGACCACGTTTTCGAGTGACTAACATTTCTGTTTATGGTAACAAACAGTTATATTCATACAGTTAACCTACAAAAGGTTCTGCGATATACTGTGTATGCTTTGGGTATTGTATAAGTTGTTATGTTTGTTGTACTGAAATTAAAGCAGTCATGCATGTGCACTGATGCTTTCCCTCTTTACCCCTCAATAATGGCAAACACATGACTAATTAATTATTATATTGAAGAAGAGCTCTTAAAATTTAAAACATTGGCCGTTGTGCGATTTTTACAGATTTTTTTTTAAAGCTACATGGGCATATCTTCAAAATTGGCGTGTAAAATTAAATCAAATTAGGTACTTTCTTACCCTCTATTATGAGTATTCTACTTTTTTACCAAATTTTTTTTTATCTCTAAAATGGTAAGGTAAAATGCGTTCATTGATTTGACATGGAATAAGTTAAACCATACATATTATGCTTAATAGCTTTCTTTCACATCTACCTATATACTACAGTATAGCCAAAAAAAAAAAAATGTTTTTAAAATCCCAAACATAAATAGTGAAGTTTTAATGTAATTTTATTATTATTATTATTATTATTATTATTATTATTATTATAATTATAATTATGTATATTGTTAATAAATTATAAATAAATAAACAACAATGCATCAATAGTTTAGTTAAGTACCATACATCGATTATGTAATTTTTAATTAGTATCGTTGTTTTTATTATAATTTATTTATTGCGATATTTAAAATATTATGAATTTTAAAAATATTTTACAATTTTTCTTTTATTATGATTATTATTCTTGTGTATTCATTTATATATTATATAATTATGTTTGTATTATTGATGTTATTATTATTATTATTATTATCTTTTTATGTCTGTCTGTCTGTATGTATGTGTAATCAATTATGAAATTAATAAATTATTGTCATTATTTGTAATGCTTTTTATTATGATAAATTTTTTTAGTTTTTCTTTTTTTTGAAATGTGATAATTTATTAATTTGTAAATATTTAAATAATTAAGATGTTTTTATTTATATCAATAAAAATAACAATTAAAATTGTCTTTTAATTATTTTTTTTGCCCGTAATAGGCAGGTGGAGTGTTAAATTATTTGCACTTGATCTGCTAGTTCGAGGGCTAAAATAAATAGTTCTCTCTCTTATCACATGTTCACCCAATTATTATGACTCAAAGCCATTTAAGAGGTGGAGGTGTAAAAGACACTAATCATAGTTATCTCCTCTGAGAGTAATGAACTTCATTATACAGCCAGACCCTGTGGTGAAAAAAGTGGAAGTGTCATTTGCTGAGTGGAAGTAGATGCTTTTCAGAGGGCGTGCTGATAATCATACTTTTACACTCGGTGAGTAAGGGGCAATGGTAAACCACCTCACTGCTCGTTTTATTTAGCAAACCCTCTTAAGAGGTTCAGACCACCCTTTCAACTTATCACCTAAACAATATCCATGTGTTTAAGAGAAAGAATTGCACTTTTTATAAGGGGGTAATCAACTCAAGTAGATGATTTTTTAAAAATTTCAATTGATTTTTGCATTTATTTGAAGTTTAAAATTTTCTGAATCATAACATTTGTTTACTTTGTTTGTACGTTGACAAAAAGGTATAAAAACATCTGTTTAAAATAAAATTGACTAGCAAGGCGAGTGGAATTATTCCTTCATAAGTTTTCCAGAAATAAATTTTTTGCATGATAGGACATTCTTGTACATTCTGGGAATTAAATATTTTGGTTTGTATTGGAGGTATTAGGATGTTTTTTTCAATTTTTCATAATTTCTTGCTCTATTATCTGTGGAATGATTATTACAAAAACCTTAATAGGGATTTAGTTAAAAAGTAATCTGTGAATACATAAAATAAATAAATGTTTTTGAAAGTATGGTTTTTCTTCAATAAATTTCTTGTAAGAAAAAATATATACAAGCGCTTACAACAGATAATAGAGAGCAATTTTCTGTATTTTTTAGCATAAGAATCATCTTGATATTTTCCTTGGTTACTGAGATATTTGATTCCCCGTAAAAGCCCGCTTTTCCAAGTTCACCCTTATATTAGGGGCTGTAATTAATTTTTTGGCTTGGTTCAAACGGTAGATCATTACTAGTAAATTACTCTTTTATTTAAAATAAATAATGTTAAATTATAGTCAGAAGTTTCGATTTTCATTTTCTGGGTTGACTACCTCCTTAAAAGGAAAAACCGGTCCTGGGTTTGATTTCTGGCTAGGGTCTGGAAGTTTTAACACATTAAAATCCACCGTTACTTTATTAAAACTACAATAGTCGCTAATGACTAAAGCTGTCAATGCGACTTTAAATAAATTGCACTTTCACAACAGACTTCTTTTCAGATTTATACAATTTTTCCATGGCTTCCCAGAATTATAGTGGCATAATGTTCAGCTTATTCTTACATAATAAATAAATAGCAATACAGTAATCCCTTGGTATCCGTAGCTTTAGCATCCGCAGGTTTCGGTTATTTGCGAACTTTGTCCGTGGGCCTAAAACCTTAAAATACGTACGTAATTTCACCTTGTGTACACCGAAATTGGTGGGAGGTGGGGAAGTCATACAATTCCAAAAACGTGTAACCCTGCAAACATGTGTTTGAATAAATGTTTTGGGTTGTATCATGTTGAGTCACTAATATGGTTACGACTGAGACAGGGGGGTCTGGGGGGGCCAATTAGGCCCCCAGACGGACAGTGCCCCCAGCGGGTTAAGGACGCAGCACCCCAAGCACCCTTATAACGCTAGAATCTGCAGTCGAACTGTTGGTTAGCCACATTACAAACCATATCGCACGTATGTCTGTCAAACATAGTCCCGGACAATCAACTGCGTCAGACGTCAAACTGCATCAGGAAGCTCAAATGCCCGACTAATTCTCTCGCATTGCACCAAGATGTTACCGCTGATGGACCGGCCCCAGGATGCCAAGAACCACTGATGGGCTCCCGTGAACGACATCCCAAGAGTTGGATAGGAGCATGCTCCCCCAACAAAAATAAGGGTTAATGCACATGCAACAAACATACTGCAGAGACCCTTTACAACCCCCTAGAGCAAACTATCAAGCTTAGTGACCGAAGTATGGGGATGGCCACCATGAGCCAAGCTAGATTTCCAAGTACTGTACATAGTAAGCGCATCACCGGGTACCGGGCTTCGCCAGTACAACCCCCACCCCTAACCACAATACGTACACCCCTACGCCGTACTGTAATTTCTCCATACGTTTTCCTCCATGTATCAGTCTAACTTCTTCGTATGTACATTCAGTTCTTTGTTTGTTTGACGATCCTAAAACGAAGCCAAGCATTTTTTCACAAACCATCAACGATATCCTCAGCATAGCAACACAGCTTGCTGATTACGTATTGGAGACAGATCCCGTCATGGTAAGGGCCCTTCAATTCAAAAAAGACTTCTTTGTATCTTGACTCCTTATGGACTCAAGGAGTTCAAAAAGAAGAAGAAGCTGTTGTTATGGCTGTTTGCAGCCATAACTTTTTTTTTTGTAATCCCTAATTTGTGTACGTTGCAATCTGTTCAATTGAGAACAATAAGCAACCCCGTCACCCAATCAGATGAGGATGATGTGTAAATGAGGTGTAGTCTTGTACAGACTCAGGTCAACCATTCATGAGAGAATATGGTTAATTGAACCCAAACCATCAAAGTACACCGGTAACCACTGTCCTAACTATTTTAAACCAATTAAATTTTCTTTGCATACAGTACTGTATTTATTAAATATTCATAGATTAAAATAATGGTAAAATTTTCATAAATCTATTAAACAATTAAAACGACTACAGGACTTTCACTTCAGAACCTAACCTTGATCTTTTCGTTCATATAAGGTATCATTATTCGCGGTTTTATGAACTGCGGTTACCCTCCGGAACGTAACCCCTGCGGATACCGAGGGTACTGTACATTAAAAAAATATTTAAAAAATTACAAACCAATTTTTATCTCTGTTATTAAACAATAAAATTTTCTCATACAATTTGTTCTGTATTTATATTAATTTGTAATTGTAATATTTATATCAGTTAAAACAATATGCAGTGATAATAAATATTATTATAATTGAAAAAGGTTAATTAATTTTTTAATTGTTATGTAGCAATAAAATTTTTATTATGCAATAAAATTTGTGACATAATTGTTCAAAAAATGTTAGTCCATTAAAAAATTGTGGCTTGAATTTGTAATGATTTACATATTTTTATGTAATTATAAAAGTACGTAATAATTTTTTAAATATTAAATTGTATATTTAAATTTTATTTTAAAAAAATTGTATTTTATACAACTATTATTGTAATTAAATTCAGAGTGTATTGCAGCAGCTATACGAGTTAAGGGTGTTATCAGTGAGAGTTAAGGGTAGTAATATCAGGTGGAAGGGAGAAACCTGACTGCTTGTGACAAATTTTTATCCATAATGTGAGTACGTTGCAATTTGTTCAATTGAGAACAATAAGCAATCTCATCACCCAATCAGATGAGGACGATATGCATGCCGTGTTCACACAGGCCGACCATTCCTGAGAGATTATGAGTGAACGAACCCCAACCGTCAAAGTAGAGATATCAGATGAATTAATGTCCTATAGTAGAGCAAGTGAGAGGGAGATATGTTGCATAACTACGCATGCACTCAAAGGTCTTTACCGTTATAATCCAAATCTAAAAACAAACTATAGTCATTATCTTGCTTGTTAGTTTACTGCGTGCATAAACGCTTGCTCACAACAATGAGTAAAATTAAACAATGTTACTAGAATGGCGCGTATGGCTTGTGCGAGTGAGAGCGTTATGCATTCTCTCATTCCCACAGCTAGGGGACTTTAGTTTGTCTGAATACTATGTACCGGTAACCACTGTCTAGTATTCAAATTCATATAAAAGTAACCACCTTCAGGGCCTTAGGATTTGAACCAAAAAAACAATCATCTCTGAAAATCAGATATTAAACAGTTTCAAGTCCTGAAAGAAGTGAGCTTGCGCTCAGGATGACGATGTCTTAATTGTATTTTTGTAGGTTAAATAATTATTATTGAAAGACCAAAAAATGGCCGACAAAATATTTAACCCCTTAACGGTTCCTTTTTTTAGCCAAAAATGTTCTTATCCTGCTCAATTTGTTTTTTCATAATTTTGTATAATATGACTGAATAAAGACATAAATCAATTTCCATGCTCGAAAATATCATTTTTTTAAAAAAGAGGTACCGGCCATCACTTACGAATAAATACTAAATAATCCTACTACAATAAACGGAATTGAAATACCGGACTAAATACTATGTATGAAATGAACCTATTACTAAAAAGCTATAAACAATATCGAATAGCTTACAGTTTCTTTTCGTAAACACTTATAACGAACTTATAACTTTACAACGAAACGCACCAAACTAACCGAAACATAACCTTTTACGCAACATTGGAGAGTACGACGTAAACAAATAACATAGAGTCATCTAACCTATAGAAAGGAACCTTTACTAGCGCTAATATTAAAGTTACGGATATAAGATAAACTACTTTTAATGTTACGGCGAGATATTTCGACAGAAAACAGAATAAATCGAGACAAATTCAGTTGCGAGTTATCTCGTCAGGAGCACTTTTCTACGACATTTACGTTGCGAGATATCTCGTCATAAACCGTTAAGGGGTTAACAGAGCTACAAGAGCAAGTATTGGCAACATTGCTGGCAAGTGATTGGCTAGCTATAAAGTAGGTAGGGGGAAATGCATACGTTCAGAGCTCATCAGGTTTGAAAAATAGTATAAAAACTGTACACTTTTATTTCAAGCATTCTATTGTACAGTGGTATCATTAAATCATGATTAAAAATAACCTATGTTATAATCTTAATTATTTACACTGGAAAGAGAAAGTTGTGTGAGGATTTCACACAAGAATTTTTTTGTTATGCACATATTTTTAGACGATCCAAACAGGTTGTGATCCCAGTTAGTTTGGATTTGTGGGATGGATTATAGAGTCAATCTTTGATAAACTCTCTCCTTCAATATCACAACTGGAATAAAGTAATATTTGTATAAAATTGTCTGTGTTGGCCTGTGGTTATGGTGTAAAAAAATAGAGTTTTTATTAAAAGAAATAATTATTGTTAGAGTATAATAGCATTCAAAACTCCTTTATAGGGAGTTTTCAGAAAGAATGTGTAAAGTCCAGCCTCTCTTAGTTTGCTCTTAATGTAAACAAATAATGACGACACTGAGCATGTGCATTATATCAAAATGTCTACACGCTGATTAAAAAGTAACAACAAAATACTTTTAAAAGTATTTTTCTCATTGAAATTGTTAGGCCTACATCATATCATGACTGATGTTTTTAGTACTTTAAGTACTTATAATTTAAAACATAGTTAACTTAATAGGAATACGACATCCGTCAAGTCGCAGACTCTAGCGTGCACCCTGTAGTAGGTGGCTTTTGTTTGTTGACAGTAAGAGAAACTAAGAACGGCTGAACTGTAGTTTTGTGTACTGCTGCAGTGCATTCTGGATCAGTCAATATGAGAGTGAATACTTCGAGGGCTTCATACCAGAAATAAGGGCGTATCCATCAAAATTACAATTTTTTGTTTTTCCTCTTAAGGCGAGACTGTACTTTGTATCCTGCCAATGTTAAATTTTCTATTTTTAGGTACATTTTTCATAGGATTGGTAAAAGATAAAGAAATTAAACTTTACGCACCATGGGTGTCGGGTTTCTTCTCAAGCTACTGACATTTTTTAATTTAATCTTTGGACCATACCATTTTTTTTTAAATTACAAATAAAATAAAATTTTTACAAATTGTTTTCTACGTTTTTTGCATTACTAATTTTTGGAGCTCCTGAGGAAGTCATAAAAACGTCTCGGTATATGTGGATGTACAAGATAATTTTTTTTTTTTTTTTGTAATTCCTAATGTGTGTACGTTGCAATCTGTTCAATTCAGAACAGTAAGCAACCCCATGACCCAATGAGATGAGGATGATGTGAATGAGGTGTAGTCTTGTACAGACTCAGGTCGACCATTCCTGAGAGAGTATGGTTAATTAAACCCCAACCATCAAAGTACACCGGTAACTACCGTCTAGCATTCAAATCTGTATAAAAGTAACTACCTTTACTAGGATTTGAACCAGGAACCTTTGTCTCCGAAAATCAGCTGTTAAACAGCTGATTTTGGCGACGACTTTACCTCTAGACCAACCCGGTGATTGGTCTAGAGGTAAATCTCCCCTTAAATAGTTCGAAATAATCTATATTTTGTTGTATTAGACGAAATAAGTTAATAAGCAAAATAAAGTGTTATCAAATATTTCCTTTTTGGTGTATCACTCCATATTTTAAGCTCTCCTATTAAATGTACTTTTGGTTGATACACCCTTCTGGCATGAACCCCATATAAACCAGACTTTGTTTTTTAATTTTTATCAGTCTCTTAACTGGTTTCATGTAGTTTTCCAAGCTGTTCTATCTTGCACAAGTTGTTTCATTACATACCTGTAAACACCGTACATCTTTTGTAATTTGCTTTACATATTCTAACCTTTGCCTCCCCATACAATACACTCTGTTCATATTACCCTCCATAATTGATAGATGTCATAAGATATGCCCTCTAGTCTATCCCTTCTTCTGGTAAGATGTTTCCATATACTTCTTTTTTTCATCCACTCGTTTAACATCCCCTAAATTACTTATTTTGTCCACCTACCTAATCTTTAACATTTTCCTATAACAACACATTTCAAAAGCTACATTTCACCGCATTTTTTCTATCCTCATACTTTCTACAGCCCCTAACAACCACGTTTCACTCCCGTATAATGCTACACTCCAAACATAATGTTTTAAGAAATTTTTCCTATTATGTAAATCAATGTTTGTAGTCAGTAAGCTGTTTTTCATTTGAAAGGCTTTTCTAGCATGAGCAATCCTACTTTCGAAATCAGTTGTGCTTCTACCATCTGTTCTTATTTTACTCCCTGGATGCACAATTCCTCAAATTCTTCATGTATGTTTTCGTGGTCTACTTTTAAATTTCCCATCTCTTCTAAACCATTCTTGCTGTTGCACAACACTTTCATTTCGTTCGTAATAATTTTCATGAAGTAATTCTTTCTCATGATCATCTCATGTTTATTTTTTTTATGTACAAGTTTGAAAAGAGGTCGGTCACTCTTAGAGTGCATTCGTGGTTATTTACGGAGTAAGGAGTACCAATTGTTGTTTAGGTCAACAGCCGAAAGGCTGGTTTGAACCTCTAGAGGTTTTACTAAGTAAAAATGAGGAGTAAGGTGTTTTACCATTGCCACAACTCACTGAGTTGAAAGAGTATGCTTATCAGCATGCCAGGCCCTCCGAAAAGCACTCACTTTCCACCCTACAAATGACACCTTCACTTCATTCACCACAGGGTCTGGCTGCACAGTGAAATTCATTACTCTCAGAGGAGATAACTCTGACTAGTGTCTTTTACACCTCTACCTCTACTGTTCTTAAATAGTTCAGTCATATAAGTGGCTGACTATGTGATAAGAAACAGAACTTTTTTTTTTAGCCCTGGACCAAACAGATAGAGTGCAATTAAAATAACACTCCACCTGCCCGTTTTGGGCATAAGAGTACCAATTATTCTTTGGTTCAGACCGGTTGGGTTGTAACTCATGATATTTTCGAGCTATAGGTAAACTTTTCCACAGTGAAACGCATTATAATTAAGCTTTTTGCTAGTGAAGGTATAAGGCCAATTGAAATTCTGCAAATATTGACTGTACAGTTTGGGAATCATACACTGACTCACGTGTTTACGAGGAAGGCCATAAACGGGTTGAAAATAAGGAACATGTGTAGCTTGAGTCCCAGCTCCCTCCGTGTAGTTGGAAGGAATGCAATGCTTTGTTATAGTAGTGAAAGAATGAATGAGTGTTAGTAGTGTTTCACAGCTGATCCATTTGTAGTGGTAGCGTCTACTAACTGGACTAAAATAATATTCTTATCATCCAGCGCATTAATTTAACAAATACCTCAAGGGGTTATTAACTTGGTCGGATTCATAATATTTAACTTACCAATTTATATAAAAATATGTAAATAAATGAATGTTATAAATACAAACAAATATGTTAAATACGGTAAGTTTGAAAACGAATGTTTTGTATCAGATTAATGCAACAATTGTTCTCCCAGCATGCATCATTCATTCATTATACCTCACCTGTACCCTTCACCACGCAACTACGTGCAGCTTGGAGCCGCACAATATGTCTTCCTCGAACCAGCTTTTTATAAAGATATTAAATTGTTTACTTTTAACAAATGTGATGTTTTCCACATCAATTTTTTGCCTAATCTTCACCCAATAAATAGTGCTTATTATTGTCAGATAAAAATCTGTAATAATTTGAAAAGACGTGTAACCAATTCAAGATGTCATTCTTCTCCAAGTTAACGCTCAACCATATATTGTTAACTCTAACTTTCACAGAATTAGAGAAAATGAAATGGATTTTACTTTACACTGAATTATCACCCTGCAATTCCTGTCATTTTTGAACTCTTTAAAGAAAACACTAGGACCAAGACAATCCATTGGTGGAAACTTTGGTGTGTGACTGGTTTGATGCAGTTCTCCAAGATGTTCTATCTTGCGCAAGTCGTTTCATATCTACATACCCTCAACATTACCCTCCATTACTGATAAATAACCCAATACCTGGATGTCTTGAGATATGCCCCACTAGCCTATCCCTTCTTCTGGTAATATTATTTCATTATACAGGGTGATTCACGAAGATATGCAGAAACTTTGGGAGCTCATTGTACATGTAAAAATAATGAAAAAAGTTTATATAAACATGTGTCCGGAAATGCTTCGTTACCGAGTTACGGCTAGCGAAAGATTTCAGCTCACCAGGTGAAATGAGGTCTTCCTGAAATTCTGGTAAGGTAGATTAAGGGGCGAATTCAATCGTTTCTTATGGTTTTTGACCTGATAAATTGAATAAAACAGGTCCCAGAACTGTAAGTTAATTTTTGAGAAAACCAATGTCAAATGCAAAAAATGGAGTGAAGAAAAAACACATTTTTCATCTTAGTTTTTCCGGCTAATTTTACTTTGTACTCTTATGAATAAAAATTCATTTAATCAAACATATTTTCGCTTTCTGTGTACTTAATTTACACCAGTTTGTTCAGAATAAAATTTTCTACATGGTTTATTCAAATATTTTAACTGTTTCTTGGTGAAATAACAAAGTTATTGTTGCCCAAAGAAGAGAAAATGTGTTTTTCACTCCATATTTTGCATTTGACACTGTTTTTCTCAAAAACTATTTAACTTACAGTTCTGGGACCTGTTTTATTCAATTTATCAGATCAAAAACCATAAGAAACGATTGAATTCGCCCCTTAATCTACCTCACCAGAATTCAAGGAAGACCTCATTTCACCTGGTTAGCTGAAATCCGGGCGAAACTTTCGCTAGCCGTAACTCAGAAACGAAGCATTTCCGGACCCATGTTTATATAAACTTTTTTCATTATTTTTACATATACAATGAACTCCTAAAGTTTCTGCATATCTTCGTGAATCAACCTGTATCATGATAAAAACCTCCCTACTGCCTAGGAAAAATGTATTATCAAAGCAAAAATAATTAAATTCTGTAAACATAAAGTCTTGTTTATATTTGATTGACTCTTTATGTAACTTTTTCTAAGTGATCAATTTGAGTGTCAGTTTTTTATAATGATATTAGTATTTAAAATAAATTTAAATTTTGTAAAAATTTATAATCATTGTTAATTGATAGCACTTGTTAAAAACACCATAAAAAACTTTTTACTCAACTTTTTAAATATAATATTAATATTAAAAAATTAAATTTTTTTGTAAATGTATTAAATTAGTTATGTATTTATGTTAATATTTTATATTATGTATAATGAATTATTATATGAAAATGTAACAACTATTTATTTAATTCGAGTATTTATTATTTATTTAGCATAATAAAAACAATAAATTATTTGTAATTATCATTGTATTTGTATAAAAATATAAAAGTAATTATTATTGTAATACGTATTTTATGTAATAAAAATGTGCCTTTTGCTTTCTATAATTATTTTTAATTATTTCTTTCTGTATATTATGTAAAATAAAATTAATTGCTAAAATAAAATTTAAAATACACAATTTTCAATATGTATTATTTTCTTTTATTTCTTACATACTGAAAAATTACATTGTCGATCTACAAGGTCATTAAAAAATAAATCTTTATAATGCATCCTGCAGTTTGAAATTATTTCTATTTTATATAACAATTTTTTTTTTTTTTTTTTTTTTTTTTTTATTTAACGTCGCATTAACTGCAATGGTCATTAGCGACGACATTGGGGTGGAACTTTATGCAATGTAGGATGAAATGATTTTTTTTGTAACGTATGAAAATATGCCGTGCCTGAGTGGGATTCGAACCCAGGACCACATGATGAGAGGCGAGCACGTTACCAACTGCGCCAATGTGGCCGGCATAACGAATTTATATAATAACTTCACTAACCTTCGTTTAAACTGCGTCACCTTTATTTCTATTTCTACTTACATTTGTTTCGGTGGATCCGCCATCATCAGAGTAAATAAAATAATTGATACTAAAAAAATTATCTTATTTTTTAGTTTAAATCATTTTATTTACTCTGATGATGGCGGATCCACCGAAACAAATGTAAGTAGAAATAGAATTTAAGGTGACGCAGTTTAAAGGAAGGAAGGAAGGAAGGTATTATATAAAATAGACAGTTCATTAAAAGCTACATGAAATCCTTTCACCTGCCCACAAAAACTCAAGTAGCTATGAACAACTTACATTAACATCAAATAGGTGCAAAGAAAATAGAGGAACAAAATAACAGTGTTTAAACCATTCTTGTAAATTTTTCTTCTCCGTAAAGGAGTAAAGTTTTTTGGTGTATATATTTGTCTCTAGTTTTTTGAGAGTGAGAAACGAGACTTTTAAATTTTTACCTTTTTCTCAAAAAATAGCAAGGCTATAGACCATGAACTTTTTTTGGTAAAACAAATTTTTTTCTCTAGTTTTGTGCGTATCTGATACTATTTGAGGTGTGGATAACATATCTGACAATAAAAAGTCAATTTGAGGTGATCAAGTGTGAGAAACGACACTTTTAAATTTTTACCTTTTTCTCAAAAAATAGCAAGGCTATAGACCATGAACTTTTTTTGGTAAAACAAATTATTTCTCTAGTTTTGTGCGTATCTGATACTATTTGAGGTGTGGATAACATATCTGACAATAAAAAGTCAATTTGAGGTGATCAAGTGTGAGAAACGACACTTTTAAATTTTTACCTTTTTCTCAAAAAATAGCAAGGCTATAGACCATGAACTTTTTTTGGTAAAACAAATTTTTTCTCTAGTTTTGTGCGTATCTGATACTATTTGAGGTGTGGATAACATATCTGACAATAAAAAGTCAATTTGAGGTGATCAAGTGTGAGAAACGACACTTTTAAATTTTTACCTTTTTCTCAAAAAATAGCAAGGCTATAGACCATGAACTTTTTTTGGTAAAAAAAATTTTTTCTCTAGTTTTGTGCGTATCTGATACTATTTGAGGTGTGGATAACATATCTGACAATAAAAAGTCAATTTGAGGTGATCAAGTGTGAGAAACGACACTTTTAAATTTTTACCTTTTTCTCAAAAAATAGCAAGGCTATAGACCATGAACTTTTTTTGGTAAAACAAATTATTTCTCTAGTTTTGTGCGTATCTGATACTATTTGAGGTGTGGATAACATATCTGACAATAAAAAGTCAATTTGAGGTGATCAAGTGTGAGAAACGACACTTTTAAATTTTTACCTTTTTCTCAAAAAATAGCAAGGCTATAGACCATGAACTTTTTTTGGTAAAACAAATTTTTTCTCTAGTTTTGTGCGTATCTGATACTATTTGAGGTGTGGATAACATATCTGACAATAAAAAGTCAATTTGAGGTGATCAAGTGTGAGAAACGACACTTTTAAATTTTTACCTTTTTCTCAAAAAATAGCAAGGCTATATAGACCATGAACTTTTTTTGGTAAAACAAATTTTTTCTCTAGTTTTGTGCGTATCTGATACTATTTGAGGTGTGGATAACATATCTGACAATAAAAAGTCAATTTGAGGTGATCAAGTGTGAGAAACGACACTTTTAAATTTTTACCTTTTTCTCAAAAAATAGCAAGGCTATAGACCATGAACTTTTTTTGGTAAAACAAATTATTTCTCTAGTTTTGTGCGTATCTGATACTATTTGAGGTGTGGATAACATATCTGACAATAAAAAGTCAATTTGAGGTGATCAAGTGTGAGAAACGACACTTTTAAATTTTTACCTTTTTCTCAAAAAATAGCAAGGCTATAGACCATGAACTTTTTTTGGTAAAACAAATTTTTTCTCTAGTTTTGTGCGTATCTGATACTATTTGAGGTGTGGATAACATATCTGACAATAAAAAGTCAATTTGAGGTGATCAAGTGTGAGAAACGACACTTTTAAATTTTTACCTTTTTCTCAAAAAATAGCAAGGCTATATAGACCATGAACTTTTTTTGGTAAAACAAATTTTTTCTCTAGTTTTGTGCGTATCTGATACTTTTTGAGGTGTGGATAACATATCTGACAATAAAAAGTCAATTTGAGGTGATCAAGTGTGAGAAACGACACTTTTAAATTTTTACCTTTTTCTCAAAAAATAGCAAGGCTATAGACCATGAACTTTTTTTGGTAAAACAAATTTTTTCTCTAGTTTTGTGCGTATCTGATACTATTTGAGGTGTGGATAACATATCTGACAATAAAAAGTCAATTTGAGGTGATCAAGTGTGAGAAACGACACTTTTAAATTTTTACCTTTTTCTCAAAAAATAGCAAGGCTATAGACCATGAACTTGTTTTGGTAAAAAAATTTTTTCTCTAGTTTTGTGCGTATCTGATACTATTTGAGGTGTGGATAACATATCTGACAATAAAAAGTCAATTTGAGGTGACCAAGTGTGAGAAACGACACTTTTAAATTTTTACCTTTTTCTCAAAAAATAGCAAGGCTATATATATAGACCATGAACTTTTTTTGGTAAAACAAATTTTTTTCTCTAGTTTTGTGCGTATCTGATACTATTTGAGGTGTGGATAACATATCTGACAATAAAAAGTCAATTTGAGGTGATCAAGTGTGAGAAACGACACTTTTAAATTTTTACCTTTTTCTCAAAAAATAGCAAGGCTATTTTTGACCATGAACTTTTTTTGGTAAAACAAATTTTTTCTCTAGTTTTGTGCGTATCTGATACTATTTGAGGTGTGGATAACATATCTGACAATAAAAAGTCAATTTGAGGTGATCAAGTGTGAGAAACGACACATAAATTTTTACCTTTTTCTCAAAAAATAGCAAGGCTATAGACCATGAACTTTTTTTGGTAAAACAAATTTTTTCTCTAGTTTTGTGCGTATCTGATACTATTTGAGGTGTGGATAACATATCTGACAATAAAAAGTCAATTTGAGGTGATCAAGTGTGAGAAACGACACTTTTAAATTTTTACCTTTTTCTCAAAAAATAGCAAGGCTATAGACCATGAACTTTTTTTGGTAAAACAAATTTTTTCTCTAGTTTTGTGCGTATCTGATACTATTTGAGGTGTGGATAACATATCCGACAATAAAAAGTCAATTTGAGGTGATCAAGTGTGAGAAACGACACTTTTAAATTTTTACCTTTTTCTCAAAAAATAGCAAGGCTATTTTTGACCATGAACTTTTTTTGGTAAAACAAATTTTTTCTCTAGTTTTGTGCGTATCTGATACTATTTGAGGTGTGGATAACATATCTGACAATAAAAAGTCAATTTGAGGTGATCAAGTGTGAGAAACGACACTTATAAATTTTTACCTTTTTCTCAAAAAATAGCAAGGCTATAGACCATGAACTTTTTTTGGTAAAACAAATTTTTTCTCTAGTTTTGTGCGTATCTGATACTATTTGAGGTGTGGATAACATATCTGACAATAAAAAGTCAATTTGAGGTGATCAAGTGTGAGAAACGACACTTTTAAATTTTTACCTTTTTCTCAAAAAATAGCAAGGCTATTTTTGACCATGAACTTTTTTTGGTAAAACAAATTTTTTCTCTAGTTTTGTGCGTATCTGATACTATTTGAGGTGTGGATAACATATCTGACAATAAAAAGTCAATTTGAGGTGATCAAGTGTGAGAAACGACACTTTTAAATTTTTACCTTTTTCTCAAAAAATAGCAAGGCTATAGACCATGAACTTTTTTTGGTAAAACAAATTTTTTCTCTAGTTTTGTGCGTATCTGATACTATTTGAGGTGTGGATAACATATCTGACAATAAAAAGTCAATTTGAGGTGATCAAGTGTGAGAAACGACACTTTTAAATTTTTACCTTTTTCTCAAAAAATAGCAAGGCTATTTTTGACCATGAACTTTTTTTGGTAAAACAAATTTTTTCTCTAGTTTTGTGCGTATCTGATACTATTTGAGGTGTGGATAACATATCTGACAATAAAAAGTCAATTTGAGGTGATCAAGTGTGAGAAACGACACTTATAAATTTTTACCTTTTTCTCAAAAAATAGCAAGGCTATAGACCATGAACTTTTTTTGGTAAAACAAATTTTTTCTCTAGTTTTGTGCGTATCTGATACTATTTGAGGTGTGGATAACATATCTGACAATAAAAAGTCAATTTGAGGTGATCAAGTGTGAGAAACGACACTTTTAAATTTTTACCTTTTTCTCAAAAAATAGCAAGGCTATAGACCATGAACTTTTTTTGGTAAAACAAATTTTTTCTCTAGTTTTGTGCGTATCTGATACTATTTGAGGTGTGGATAACATATCTGACAATAAAAAGTCAATTTGAGGTGATCAAGTGTGAGAAACGACACTTTTAAATTTTTACCTTTTTCTCAAAAAATAGCAAGGCTATTTTTGACCATGAACTTTTTTTGGTAAAAAAAATTTTTTCTCTAGTTTTGTGCGTATCTGATACTATTTGAGGTGTGGATAACATATCTGACAATAAAAAGTCAATTTGAGGTGATCAAGTGTGAGAAACGACACTTATAAATTTTTACCTTTTTCTCAAAAAATAGCAAGGCTATAGACCATGAACTTTTTTTGGTAAAACAAATTTTTTCTCTAGTTTTGTGCGTATCTGATACTATTTGAGGTGTGGATAACATATCTGACAATAAAAAGTCAATTTGAGGTGATCAAGTGTGAGAAACGACACTTTTAAATTTTTACCTTTTTCTCAAAAAATAGCAAGGCTATAGACCATGAACTTTTTTTGGTAAAAAAATTTTTTCTCTAGTTTTGTGCGTATCTGATACTATTTGAGGTGTGGATAACATATCTGACAATAAAAAGTCAATTTGAGGTGATCAAGTGTGAGAAACGACACTTTTAAATTTTTACCTTTTTCTCAAAAAATAGCAAGGCTATAGACCATGAACTTTTTTTGGTAAAACAAATTTTTTCTCTAGTTTTGTGCGTATCTGATACTATTTGAGGTGTGGATAACATATCTGACAATAAAAAGTCAATTTGAGGTGATCAAGTGTGAGAAACGACACTTTTAAATTTTTACCTTTTTCTCAAAAAATAGCAAGGCTATTTTTGACCATGAACTTTTTTTGGTAAAACAAATTTTTTCTCTAGTTTTGTGCGTATCTGATACTATTTGAGGTGTGGATAACATATCTGACAATAAAAAGTCAATTTGAGGTGATCAAGTGTGAGAAACGACACTTTTAAATTTTTACCTTTTTCTCAAAAAATAGCAAGGCTATATAGACCATGACCTTTTTTTGGTAAAACAAATTTTTTCTTTAGTTTTGTGCGTATCTGATACTATTTGAGGTGTGGATAACATATCTGACAATAAAAAGTCAATTTGAGGTGATCAAGTGTGAGAAACGACACTTTTAAATTTTTACCTTTTTCTCAAAAAATAGCAAGGCTATAGACCATGAACTTTTTTTGGTAAAACAAATTTTTTCTCTAGTTTTGTGCGTATCTGATACTATTTGAGGTGTGGATAACATATCTGACAATAAAAAGTCAATTTGAGGTGATCAAGTGTGAGAAACGACACTTTTAAATTTTTACCTTTTTCTCAAAAAATAGCAAGGCTATATAGACCATGAACTTTTTTTGGTAAAACAAATTTTTTCTCTAGTTTTGTGCGTATCTGATACTATTTGAGGTGTGGATAATATATCTGACAATAAAAAGTCAATTTGAGGTGATCAAGTGTGAGAAACGACACTTTTAAATTTTTACCTTTTTCTCAAAAAATAGCAAGGCTATAGACCATGAATTTTTTTTGGTAAAACAAATTTTTTCTCTAGTTTTGTGCGTATCTGATACTATTTGAGGTGTGGATAACATATCTGACAATAAAAAGTCAATTTGAGGTGATCAAGTGTGAGAAACGACACTTTTAAATTTTTACCTTTTTCTCAAAAAATAGCAAGGCTATAGACCATGAACTTGTTTTGGTAAAAAAATTTTTTCTCTAGTTTTGTGCGTATCTGATACTATTTGAGGTGTGGATAACATATCTGACAATAAAAAGTCAATTTGAGGTGACCAAGTGTGAGAAACGACACTTTTAAATTTTTACCTTTTTCTCAAAAAATAGCAAGGCTATATATATAGACCATGAACTTTTTTTGGTAAAACAAATTTTTTCTCTAGTTTTGTGCGTATCTGATACTATTTGAGGTGTGGATAACATATCTGACAATAAAAAGTCAATTTGAGGTGATCAAGTGTGAGAAACGACACTTTTAAATTTTTACCTTTTTCTCAAAAAATAGCAAGGCTATTTTTGACCATGAACTTTTTTTGGTAAAACAAATTTTTTCTCTAGTTTTGTGCGTATCTGATACTATTTGAGGTGTGGATAACATATCTGACAATAAAAAGTCAATTTGAGGTGATCAAGTGTGAGAAACGACACTTTTAAATTTTTACCTTTTTCTCAAAAAATAGCAAGGCTATAGACCATGAACTTTTTTTGGTAAAAACAAATTTTTTCTCTAGTTTTGTGCGTATCTGATACTATTTGAGGTGTGGATAACATATCTGACAATAAAAAGTCAATTTGAGGTGATCAAGTGTGAGAAACGACACTTTTAAATTTTTACCTTTTTCTCAAAAAATAGCAAGGCTATTTTTGACCATGAACTTTTTTTGGTAAAACAAATTTTTTCTCTAGTTTTGTGCGTATCTGATACTATTTGAGGTGTGGATAACATATCTGACAATAAAAAGTCAATTTGAGGTGATCAAGTGTGAGAAACGACACTTATAAATTTTTACCTTTTTCTCAAAAAATAGCAAGGCTATAGACCATGAACTTTTTTTGGTAAAACAAATTTTTTCTCTAGTTTTGTGCGTATCTGATACTATTTGAGGTGTGGATAACATATCTGACAATAAAAAGTCAATTTGAGGTGATCAAGTGTGAGAAACGACACTTTTAAATTTTTACCTTTTTCTCAAAAAATAGCAAGGCTATAGACCATGAACTTTTTTTGGTAAAACAAATTTTTTCTCTAGTTTTGTGCGTATCTGATACTATTTGAGGTGTGGATAACATATCTGACAATAAAAAGTCAATTTGAGGTGATCAAGTGTGAGAAACGACACTTTTAAATTTTTACCTTTTTCTCAAAAAATAGCAAGGCTATTTTTGACCATGAACTTTTTTTGGTAAAACAAATTTTTTCTCTAGTTTTGTGCGTATCTGATACTATTTGAGGTGTGGATAACATATCTGACAATAAAAAGTCAATTTGAGGTGATCAAGTGTGAGAAACGACACTTATAAATTTTTACCTTTTTCTCAAAAAATAGCAAGGCTATAGACCATGAACTTTTTTTGGTAAAACAAATTTTTTCTCTAGTTTTGTGCGTATCTGATACTATTTGAGGTGTGGATAACATATCTGACAATAAAAAGTCAATTTGAGGTGATCAAGTGTGAGAAACGACACTTTTAAATTTTTTACCTTTTTCTCAAAAAATAGCAAGGCTATAGACCATGAACTTGTTTTGGTAAAAAAATTTTTTCTCTAGTTTTGTGCGTATCTGATACTATTTGAGGTGTGGATAACATATCTGACAATAAAAAGTCAATTTGAGGTGACCAAGTGTGAGAAACGACACTTTTAAATTTTTACCTTTTTCTCAAAAAATAGCAAGGCTATATATATAGACCATGAACTTTTTTTGGTAAAACAAATTTTTTCTCTAGTTTTGTGCGTATCTGATACTATTTGAGGTGTGGATAACATATCTGACAATAAAAAGTCAATTTGAGGTGATCAAGTGTGAGAAACGACACTTTTAAATTTTTACCTTTTTCTCAAAAAATAGCAAGGCTATTTTTGACCATGAACTTTTTTTGGTAAAACAAATTTTTTCTCTAGTTTTGTGCGTATCTGATACTATTTGAGGTGTGGATAACATATCTGACAATAAAAAGTCAATTTGAGGTGATCAAGTGTGAGAAACGACACATAAATTTTTACCCTTTTTCTCAAAAAATAGCAAGGCTATAGACCATGAACTTTTTTTGGTAAAACAAATTTTTTCTCTAGTTTTGTGCGTATCTGATACTATTTGAGGTGTGGATAACATATCTGACAATAAAAAGTCAATTTGAGGTGATCAAGTGTGAGAAACGACACTTTTAAATTTTTACCTTTTTCTCAAAAAATAGCAAGGCTATAGACCATGAACTTTTTTTGGTAAAACAAATTTTTTCTCTAGTTTTGTGCGTATCTGATACTATTTGAGGTGTGGATAACATATCCGACAATAAAAAGTCAATTTGAGGTGATCAAGTGTGAGAAACGACACTTTTAAATTTTTACCTTTTTCTCAAAAAATAGCAAGGCTATTTTTGACCATGAACTTTTTTTGGTAAAACAAATTTTTTCTCTAGTTTTGTGCGTATCTGATACTATTTGAGGTGTGGATAACATATCTGACAATAAAAAGTCAATTTGAGGTGATCAAGTGTGAGAAACGACACTTATAAATTTTTACCTTTTTCTCAAAAAATAGCAAGGCTATAGACCATGAACTTTTTTTGGTAAAACAAATTTTTTCTCTAGTTTTGTGCGTATCTGATACTATTTGAGGTGTGGATAACATATCTGACAATAAAAAGTCAATTTGAGGTGATCAAGTGTGAGAAACGACACTTTTAAATTTTTACCTTTTTCTCAAAAAATAGCAAGGCTATTTTTGACCATGAACTTTTTTTGGTAAAACAAATTTTTTCTCTAGTTTTGTGCGTATCTGATACTATTTGAGGTGTGGATAACATATCTGACAATAAAAAGTCAATTTGAGGTGATCAAGTGTGAGAAACGACACTTATAAATTTTTACCTTTTTCTCAAAAAATAGCAAGGCTATAGACCATGAACTTTTTTTGGTAAAACAAATTTTTTCTCTAGTTTTGTGCGTATCTGATACTATTTGAGGTGTGGATAACATATCTGACAATAAAAAGTCAATTTGAGGTGATCAAGTGTGAGAAACGACACTTTTAAATTTTTACCTTTTTCTCAAAAAATAGCAAGGCTATAGACCATGAACTTTTTTTGGTAAAACAAATTTTTTCTCTAGTTTTGTGCGTATCTGATACTATTTGAGGTGTGGATAACATATCTGACAATAAAAAGTCAATTTGAGGTGATCAAGTGTGAGAAACGACACTTTTAAATTTTTACCTTTTTCTCAAAAAATAGCAAGGCTATTTTTGACCATGAACTTTTTTTGGTAAAAAAAATTTTTTCTCTAGTTTTGTGCGTATCTGATACTATTTGAGGTGTGGATAACATATCTGACAATAAAAAGTCAATTTGAGGTGATCAAGTGTGAGAAACGACACTTATAAATTTTTACCTTTTTCTCAAAAAATAGCAAGGCTATAGACCATGAACTTTTTTTGGTAAAACAAATTTTTTCTCTAGTTTTGTGCGTATCTGATACTATTTGAGGTGTGGATAACATATCTGACAATAAAAAGTCAATTTGAGGTGATCAAGTGTGAGAAACGACACTTTTAAATTTTTACCTTTTTCTCAAAAAATAGCAAGGCTATAGACCATGAACTTTTTTTGGTAAAAAAATTTTTTCTCTAGTTTTGTGCGTATCTGATACTATTTGAGGTGTGGATAACATATCTGACAATAAAAAGTCAATTTGAGGTGATCAAGTGTGAGAAACGACACTTTTAAATTTTTACCTTTTTCTCAAAAAATAGCAAGGCTATAGACCATGAACTTTTTTTGGTAAAACAAATTTTTTCTCTAGTTTTGTGCGTATCTGATACTATTTGAGGTGTGGATAACATATCTGACAATAAAAAGTCAATTTGAGGTGATCAAGTGTGAGAAACGACACTTTTAAATTTTTACCTTTTTCTCAAAAAATAGCAAGGCTATTTTTGACCATGAACTTTTTTTGGTAAAACAAATTTTTTCTCTAGTTTTGTGCGTATCTGATACTATTTGAGGTGTGGATAACATATCTGACAATAAAAAGTCAATTTGAGGTGATCAAGTGTGAGAAACGACACTTTTAAATTTTTACCTTTTTCTCAAAAAATAGCAAGGCTATATAGACCATGACCTTTTTTTGGTAAAACAAATTTTTTCTTTAGTTTTGTGCGTATCTGATACTATTTGAGGTGTGGATAACATATCTGACAATAAAAAGTCAATTTGAGGTGATCAAGTGTGAGAAACGACACTTTTAAATTTTTACCTTTTTCTCAAAAAATAGCAAGGCTATAGACCATGAACTTTTTTTGGTAAAACAAATTTTTTCTCTAGTTTTGTGCGTATCTGATACTATTTGAGGTGTGGATAACATATCTGACAATAAAAAGTCAATTTGAGGTGATCAAGTGTGAGAAACGACACTTTTAAATTTTTACCTTTTTCTCAAAAAATAGCAAGGCTATATAGACCATGAACTTTTTTTGGTAAAACAAATTTTTTCTCTAGTTTTGTGCGTATCTGATACTATTTGAGGTGTGGATAATATATCTGACAATAAAAAGTCAATTTGAGGTGATCAAGTGTGAGAAACGACACTTTTAAATTTTTACCTTTTTCTCAAAAAATAGCAAGGCTATAGACCATGAATTTTTTTTTGGTAAAACAAATTTTTTCTCTAGTTTTGTGCGTATCTGATACTATTTGAGGTGTGGATAACATATCTGACAATAAAAAGTCAATTTGAGGTGATCAAGTGTGAGAAACGACACTTTTAAATTTTTACCTTTTTCTCAAAAAAATAGCAAGGCTATAGACCATGAACTTGTTTTGGTAAAAAAATTTTTTCTCTAGTTTTGTGCGTATCTGATACTATTTGAGGTGTGGATAACATATCTGACAATAAAAAGTCAATTTGAGGTGACCAAGTGTGAGAAACGACACTTTTAAATTTTTACCTTTTTCTCAAAAAATAGCAAGGCTATATATATAGACCATGAACTTTTTTTGGTAAAACAAATTTTTTCTCTAGTTTTGTGCGTATCTGATACTATTTGAGGTGTGGATAACATATCTGACAATAAAAAGTCAATTTGAGGTGATCAAGTGTGAGAAACGACACTTTTAAATTTTTACCTTTTTCTCAAAAAATAGCAAGGCTATTTTTGACCATGAACTTTTTTTGGTAAAACAAATTTTTTCTCTAGTTTTGTGCGTATCTGATACTATTTGAGGTGTGGATAACATATCTGACAATAAAAAGTCAATTTGAGGTGATCAAGTGTGAGAAACGACACTTTTAAATTTTTACCTTTTTCTCAAAAAATAGCAAGGCTATAGACCATGAACTTTTTTGGTAAAACAAATTTTTTCTCTAGTTTTGTGCGTATCTGATACTATTTGAGGTGTGGATAACATATCTGACAATAAAAAGTCAATTTGAGGTGATCAAGTGTGAGAAACGACACTTTTAAATTTTTACCTTTTTCTCAAAAAATAGCAAGGCTATTTTTGACCATGAACTTTTTTTGGTAAAACAAATTTTTTCTCTAGTTTTGTGCGTATCTGATACTATTTGAGGTGTGGATAACATATCTGACAATAAAAAGTCAATTTGAGGTGATCAAGTGTGAGAAACGACACTTATAAATTTTTACCTTTTTCTCAAAAAATAGCAAGGCTATAGACCATGAACTTTTTTTGGTAAAACAAATTTTTTCTCTAGTTTTGTGCGTATCTGATACTATTTGAGGTGTGGATAACATATCTGACAATAAAAAGTCAATTTGAGGTGATCAAGTGTGAGAAACGACACTTTTAAATTTTTACCTTTTTCTCAAAAAATAGCAAGGCTATAGACCATGAACTTTTTTTGGTAAAACAAATTTTTTCTCTAGTTTTGTGCGTATCTGATACTATTTGAGGTGTGGATAACATATCTGACAATAAAAAGTCAATTTGAGGTGATCAAGTGTGAGAAACGACACTTTTAAATTTTTACCTTTTTCTCAAAAAATAGCAAGGCTATTTTTGACCATGAACTTTTTTTGGTAAAACAAATTTTTTCTCTAGTTTTGTGCGTATCTGATACTATTTGAGGTGTGGATAACATATCTGACAATAAAAAGTCAATTTGAGGTGATCAAGTGTGAGAAACGACACTTATAAATTTTTACCTTTTTCTCAAAAAATAGCAAGGCTATAGACCATGAACTTTTTTTGGTAAAACAAATTTTTTCTCTAGTTTTGTGCGTATCTGATACTATTTGAGGTGTGGATAACATATCTGACAATAAAAAGTCAATTTGAGGTGATCAAGTGTGAGAAACGACACTTTTAAATTTTTACCTTTTTCTCAAAAAATAGCAAGGCTATAGACCATGAACTTTTTTTGGTAAAAAAATTTTTCTCTAGTTTTGTGCGTATCTGATACTATTTGAGGTGTGGATAACATATCTGACAATAAAAAGTCAATTTGAGGTGATCAAGTGTGAGAAACGACACTTTTAAATTTTTACCTTTTTCTCAAAAAATAGCAAGGCTATAGACCATGAACTTTTTTTGGTAAAACAAATTTTTTCTCTAGTTTTGTGCGTATCTGATACTATTTGAGGTGTGGATAACATATCTGACAATAAAAAGTCAATTTGAGGTGATCAAGTGTGAGAAACGACACTTTTAAATTTTTACCTTTTTCTCAAAAAATAGCAAGGCTATTTTTGACCATGAACTTTTTTTGGTAAAACAAATTTTTTCTCTAGTTTTGTGCGTATCTGATACTATTTGAGGTGTGGATAACATATCTGACAATAAAAAGTCAATTTGAGGTGATCAAGTGTGAGAAACGACACTTTTAAATTTTTACCTTTTTCTCAAAAAATAGCAAGGCTATATAGACCATGACCTTTTTTTGGTAAAACAAATTTTTTCTCTAGTTTTGTGCGTATCTGATACTATTTGAGGTGTGGATAACATATCTGACAATAAAAAGTCAATTTGAGGTGATCAAGTGTGAGAAACGACACTTTTAAATTTTTACCTTTTTCTCAAAAAATAGCAAGGCTATAGACCATGAACTTTTTTTGGTAAAACAAATTTTTTCTCTAGTTTTGTGCGTATCTGATACTATTTGAGGTGTGGATAACATATCTGACAATAAAAAGTCAATTTGAGGTGATCAAGTGTGAGAAACGACACTTTTAAATTTTTACCTTTTTCTCAAAAAATAGCAAGGCTATAGACCATGAACTTTTTTTGGTAAAGAAATGTTTTCTCTGATTTTGTGGGTTTTTCTGATAGTATTTGAGGGGTAGATTACGTATTTTGGGAATCGGAAGTGTAATATAAACTTAATGATTTTATTCGAATATTCTGAAATGCATGTAAAAAAAGCTACTTTGACTTAATACACATACATCTTAGCTACTACATATTATATAATTTTGAAGCGTATATTTTGCATTTTTTTTATTATTTGAGTTTTGTTATTCTTGTTTTGGTTATTAATAAATTTAATCTTGTATATTTGGTATAGAAGGGAAAAGAAATAAAAGAAAAGAAATTAATTAACAGTATGTATAAAAGCATTTATTTATTTATGAAAATTACATTCACTAATCACCATCCATACATCAATCATACAAAACACAATACAGTACAATACATTACAGTATACAATTTATGAACATTTTTCTCATAAACGGTAAACTTATGGATTACAATATAATTTATATTAATAATAAAATATAAGAAAATATGTTTTTTTTGTCACTTATCTCTATTTATGAATGACAATTTAAAAATATGTTGTGTAGCTACAATATTAATTTCTAATAAATACATTTTTCCATTTCAAAAAATTTCAGAAATTTTTACACGGGTGAGAAAGTATTGTAAATAATAAAAAAAAATTTGGTTTTTTACTACTATCTTTACAAGTGAAATAAATTTTACAAACATTGAAATATACACAAGGTGACATTTCAATTGTGTTTTATGTTTTATTAACATCATATTGTTTTTCTTTGTTTTATTAAAGGTCAAAACAAAATTGCAAAATATCTCACTCCGGTTATCAAAAATACATTAAAGCAGAACATTATTAGGAGTTAAGATTTATCAGAATGTTAAATCAATTTTTAAAAAATACACTAAAATTACAATAGATAAATTAATAAATAAATACAGTAATGATTTACAACAAAAAATGTTTCTCAAGAACTGCAAAGTTAAGACATTACGAAACAGTAGTAAAGCCTGTGCCTTTATATGCATCGGAGACAATGACCTCAGAAAATAAAGGACTTATAGAAGATGTCGAGAAGAGAGAAAGAAGGATTCTGAGAAAGATCTATGGGCCACGATATGATGAAGAACACAATACCTATAAAAACGTTTCAAACACCAAATTGTATGAACATGTAGAGAAGATGTCAGAGACTTTCAGAAGAAGGAGAACACGATTTTACGGGCACATAAAGAGGATGAGCGATGACAGACTGACAAAGAAAATTTTGAATAACTTTGATAATGCTAAGACTACTTTGAAGTGGTTTATCAATACTAAAGATGATCTAAAAAAACTTCGAGTTGAAGAAGAGGACATTTACGATAGAGACAAATTTAGGCAGAAGACAAATGACAAAAGGATAAGTCTGCCTGTGCAATCTGCAAGAAGAGAGGGTACTGGTGGGAGGTGGACGGATGAGAGAAGAAAGGAGCATTCCGAACGAATGAAGGCTTTTTGGGCAGATAAGAGGAATGACATCCTGAGAAGAAGAGACCAAAATGCATAGTGCTTAACGTGATCCTTAGTCGGTCGATCAACGAATTAATATACAATATAATACAGTAATGCCTTTCTTATAACAATAGAATAGCTACCTATTGGCTTACGTATTTTGAAAAACAACTCTTTTAAATGTCATAAGAGACAATATTAAAATTAATGTAATATTGATTTAATAAAAATATTTGATAATGACATAGAAACCAGCTTAGATTGTTTAAGAAAATGTTCAAATGCTGAGTACTACAGTACAGCCCACCGAGTTGGTCTAGAGGTAAAGTCATCGCCGTGAGTCAGCTGTTTAACAGCTGATTTTGGAGATGAAGGTACCTGGTTCAAATCCTAGTGTCGTCGCCGTGAGTCAGCTGTTTAACAGCTGATTTTGGAGACAAAGGTACGTGGTTCAAATCCTAGTAAAGGTTGTTACTTTTATACGGATTTGAATACTAGACGTTGCTTACCGGTGTACTTTGATGGTTGGGGTTCAATTAACCATACTCTCTCAAGAATGGTTGACCTGGATCTGTACAAGACTACATCTCATACAGATCATTCTCATCTCATTGGGTGATGGGGTTGCTTATTGTTCTGAATTGAACAGATTGCAACGTACACATATTAGGAATTTAAAAGAAAAAGTACTACTGTACAGGAATGTACTGTCATTTTTCTTTGAATGATACTGAACGAAAACTGAAAAAATATTACTCTTGCAAAAAGTTTTGAATTTATATACTGTACAATACAAAAAATTTCTTTGAGATAGTTATAAGCAGTATACTGACCTGCATTTTGTGAGTTACAGTACATACATTTATAAAAACAAAAAAATTAAATGATAAAAACATTTTATTACTGATAAATCTTGACTCTAAAAATATACGTTTATACACTACAAAATTCTGTATAAACTTGTAAATTATGAAAATAATATTTCTTTTTTTCTGCTATCCTCTTAGAAAATATAGGTTAGGTTAGATATCATCAACTTCAATTTTCCTTTCATGTTTCAAAATTAAATGGCAAATTTATGAATTTCTAGAACTAATTTCAAATTAAAATCGAACTTATTTTTCATTTCTAAAACTAATTTTTTATTTTCTAACTTGATTTTCTCAAAAATTACAGAAGATACCGTTTTGGAAATACATTTAAAGTTATTTAACCTGTAAAGAAAGCATGTTTTCTCTTTAACTGTATGCTTCAAGATTTCAATATTATTATGTCGTTGTTGTTTAGGTCTTCAACCTGTAGAGGTTTTACTAAGTAAAATGAGGAGTCAGGTGGTTTACAGTTGCCTTCCTCACTGAGTAGAAAAGTACGCTTATCAGCATGCTGAGCCCTCTGAAAAGCACATATTTTCCACACTGCAAATGACACCTTCACTTCATTCACCACAGGGTCCAACTGTATAATGAAATTCATTACTTTCAGAGGAGATAACTGTGATTAGTGTCACAGTACACCTCTACCTCTTCTCTTCTTAAATGATTCAGTCATTTAATAGGCTGACCATGCGATAAGAAACACAACTATTTATTTTAGCCCTGCAACTAACAGATTGAGTGTAAATAATTTGACACTCCACCTGTTTGTTATGGGCAGATTATTACATCATTGTTTAAATTGTAATCAAATTTATTACAGTCGTTCGCCATTATATGAACCACTCACTAAACAAACTTGGTTGTAACATTTTTTTTGCCTCGCATTACAAACTTTGCTTCACAATACAAACATTGTTATAAATGTATTTTGTTTTCCTTAGAAAAGCGATCCAATTTACAACTTGCTGTATTAGAATGTAATTAATAATACGTGTACATACTTTACAATTGAATAGTTTATTTCAGAAACAACATAAGTCACATTTTTTGCCATTTTGAGTTATGAGTGAATTCAGTACAAATTAATATAAACACATCATTTTATACAGTAACAACACAAGTCAGTTCATTACACACTACTTTACAGTGGTCTGAAAATTTCATTTGATGCAGAAACCACATAAGTCATTGACTCATGTTGTTTCTGCACTAAACACTGCCTGAATCAGCTGACCATTTTAAAGTTAGGTTATGTATACTGTTTATGGTTTATTGTTTCATTAGCTTTGCATTAGTACAGTGAGAGAAGATTGGTTAGGAAATCATTATTTTAAGTAGTATAATTAACAGTAAGAAATGTCTGATGAAAATCAACAAGATGGTTCAAATATTGTTCAAAAGAAAAGGAAAAAGGGTATAACCAATCCAATTGAATACAAAAGGAATGTTATCAAAATGGCTAGAGTGAAAGGTACAGCTTATGTTAATTGGAAAGATAAAGATCAACCTGAAGTAATTCAAGGAGATGATTGCAAGTAAGTTTATTTTTATTATTTTCTTAGCATTAATTAATGCCTATTATTATTGAGTTGCTTTTCTGTTGATGTTTCTTAGTTTTGTACTGACCAAAAATTTGTAACTTAACCTTGTTTTGTCAAACAAATAGTTAAAATAATCTGCTTTAATTATGTTATCTACATACTATTAGTCAAATTATTTATGATTATTATTCTTTGCAGGTGTAAAAGACGGTGTTATGACGTAATACATAAAGAGGTTCGAGACATAATTTATGCTAAATTTAGGAGTTTCGAAACAAAAAATGAGCAGGACAGCTACCTTCAAAGTATGATATCAACAACTTCAGTAAAGCAAAGACGTCGAAGGAAAGATTTAAGTGAATCAAATCAACCTGATAGAGGAGCAATGTATGTATACGAAATTTCAACAGTAAATGGAAAACACCAGGTATGCAAGAAAGCCTTTGTTAACATACATGGTGTATCTAATGAACGAATTCGTCGTTTAAATAAATTATTGTCTCAGGGAAAGTCTCCACTAGATAAACGTGGAAAAAATAGATCTGGCAACGCTAAGCCTGGCTGTGTTATTGAGACAATTAAACAGCACATTTCTGCATTTCCAACTAAAGTGGCTCATTACTCTAATAATGAGATCTATTATTTGAGTGAAAAATTAAATCTCATAATAATGTATAACCTTTTTAAAGAAAAACACCCAGAATTTGATGTAAAATATCATTTTTATAGAAAAATATTTCTAGAAAATTTTTGTCTTAAATTTGGTCGACCGCAAGTTGACACATGCGGTACGTGTGAAGAAATAAATATTAAAATCAAAAATAGATTTCTTAATGATGCTGCAAAAAAAGTTTATATCGCAGAAAAAATTGTACATATCCGTAAATCTAAAAAGTTTTATAACAAAATTAAAGAAATCACATGTTTAGCTAAAAGTAATGATTCTGTGGGGGCTATCTGCATTGACTACATGCAGAATTTGCAGTTGCCTACCATCCCTGTACAGGAGACATTCTACCTTAGACAGCTGACTGTATCAGTATTTTGTATACACAATCTGAAAGATGACAGAGTTACATTTTTTGTTTACCACGAAGGAATTGCCACTAAAGGCCCAAACGAGGTTTCTTCATTTGTAATGCAGTACCTTGCTACATCAATGGCTGGAGTAAAAGACCTTCACATCTTCTCTGATGGAGCTGGATCTCAAAATAAAAATCACACCCTTTTACGAGTTATGTCAAGTTTAGTTACACTTGGAAAGTTTGACACAATAAATCAATATTTTCCAATAAGGGGTCACACGTTCCTTCCATGCGACAGAGATTTTGCTATCCTCAAAAGAAAAATAAAAAATTGTGACAGAATCTACACCATTAAACAGTGTGTTGAATTAATTCTCAGTTCAGACCCAAAACTTTCATTTCTTGTAGTAGTACCTGATTCCACAGAGGTTATCGACTTCAAAACTTGGTGGCCTAAATACTACAAGAAGAACATGCTTTCTGTTGAATCAACTGGAAGAAATGTACCAAGGGATGAAAAAGTTCATCTTAAAATCAGTAAATTCATGCAATTTACCCATTCCAGTGCTCATGAAGGGACTGTTATTGCTCGTCGTTATATAGATGGACTTGAATGTCACACTTTCCGCTTGCGCAGCACAAACTTTGACACAATGACACTGCCAGATACACCAGCATATCCAGAAGGCTGTATCCCAATTCTTAAAACTAAAATCAGTGACATACTTCAACTTAAGAAATATCTGCCTAACGAAGAAGAAATACAGGAGTTTTACAGTGAAATATTTGCTTGGCCAACATGTGAACGGGAACCTCCAAGACAAACAAATGATTAGAAATAAGTATTGTACTAAGTTACTTTTAAGTATTCAATTTTTATAACATTAATTCATTCAAATAAAATCAGTTCTTTCATTATCATACCTAGTTTTATTAAAAAATTACCTTAACATACGATCCTAAACTATGTGTATTTCAGAAACAACATAAGTCAAACACTTTGTGATGACCACAATACCACTAAAATTTCATTATTTTTTCTACCTATGACATTTGTACAACACAAGAAATACTAAAATATGATATATATTTTTTTCAAATTTTTGTCTTTTCAGGTTTACGGTTAACGCAGTTTTTTTTAATTTTCCGAAAGTTGGTGTTTGTTGACTTGTGTTGTTTCTGAAATAAGCTATTCAATTTAGAATTTTGATTTTAAGTATGTCTTTGAAAGGTATATCCGGGTCAGCAAAGAAAAGGAAACCATTGACAATTGAAATTAAAAAAGAAACTGGTTGTTAAATTTGAACGTGGAGTGAGACAGGTGGAATTTGGCTTCAACGTATGGATTGAACAAGTCTACTATTGTTACAATCATCAACAACAAAGAAAGCATTAAGGCAACTGCTGTTGTAAAAGGTGTAACGAGGATTGGCAAACACATATAATATGTAATTCATGATCATTACGTAGCGGGGCGCACCCTGCTATACAAACTTTTCGCTACACGAACTTCACTTTAGATTCAGAAGTGGATTCACTTCAGATTAAGTTCGTATAGTGGGTACCTGTCCATAAAAGACAGGTGGAGTGTCAAATTATTTACTCAATCTGTTAATTGCTGGGCTAAAATAAACAGTTCTGTTTCTTTTCACATGGTCACCCAATTAAATGACTGAATTATTTAACAACAGAAGAGGTAGAGGTGTACTGTGACACTAATCAGAGTTATCTTCTCTGAAAGTAATGAATTTCATTGTGTAGCCAGACCCTATGGTGAATGAAGTGAAGGTGTCTTTTGCAGAGTGGAAAATATATATGCTTCTCAGAGGGCTCGGCATGCTGATAAGCATACTTTTCTACTCAGTGAGTTGTGGCAATGGTAAACCACCTCACTCCTCGTTTTACTTAGTAAAACCTTGACAGGTTCAAACCATCTTTTCGGCTGATTACCTGAACAACAGTGAGGTACGACTGTATTACAACATATTTAATACACTTAATGAATCAATTCAATCAGCTGATCGCTACAGGTGGATCCACCGAAACACTTTCGCAAAAAAAGCTTTAGTAGTAAATGACTTCATTACGTTGGAAAAGCAGAAATGAGAGCAAATTTTTTGCCAGCCAATAATAACTTCACTTAACAAAATGTTAGTACAGAAGTACAGGAAGTTGGGGAATTCTGCTATCTAGGGAGTAAAATAACAAAGGATGGTAGAAGCACAAGTGATATCAAAAGTACAATTGCTCAAGCTAGAAATCCTTCACCATCTGCATTAGTAGCAATTTGCAAAACAGTCGAACGTTAAACAAAAAAAAAAAAAAAAAAATCAAGCTAGAAAAGCCTTTGAAATGAAAAACAGCTTACTGACTACAAACATTGATTTACAGATTAGGAAAGATCTCTTAAAACATTATGTTAGGAGTGTAGCATTATACAGGAGTGAAACTGGGTGATAGGGACTGTAGAAAAGAAGAGGATAGAAGCTTTTGAAATGTAGTGTTATAGGAAAATGTTAAAGATTAGGTGGGTAGACAAATTAAGTAATTTAGAGGTTCTTAGGCGAGTAAATGAAAAAAGAAGTATATGGAAGCATCTTACCAGAAGAAGGGATAGGCTAGTGGGGCATATCTTAAGACACCTATCAATAATAGAGGGTAATATTGAGGGAGTAAATTGTAGGGGGAGGTAAAGATTAGAATATATAAAGCAAATTATAAAAGATGTAGGGTGTTACAGGTATGCAGATATAAAACGACTTGGAGAACTGCATCAAACCAGTCGAGACTGATAAAAAAAAATTTAGTTACATTTAAAAAAATTACCAACACATTATAACCTTACCTAACCATAACCTAAATTTTGCTACTAAGATAACAATAAAACAATTTAAAAAAATTAATTATAATAGTTAATATTTATATTAAATAAGCTGTCATAATTAATTTTCATATAATATTGATTAATAATAATAATAATAATAATAATAATACAGGAGAGATTTAATAATTAATTATTATTAGTTCAATTGTTTTTTTTTCAGTAGCGTCTAAGAATAGGTTCAAATTTAAATATACATGTACATGTTATCACAGATCAAAATTGTTACAATATTTACACACACATTCTATTATTTATTTATTTATAAATATAATACAACAATATTATTTATTATTCATTTTTATTTTTTAATTAATAATGGTAAACCATTAAAAAAAAGTAATAACACAATTAAATAATACACATAAGTAAGAGTACAATAAAAAAGATTTTTTTAAAATAATATAACAGGTTGTCAAAACATTAGTTGCATTCGTGTAGTCTTAAGAAAATAGTATTTTTTTTAAACTATGGCTGTTGTTACCCCTTTTGTTCGGGCGAAAACAAAAAAAGCCAGCAAACAAAATTGGCATTGGGGTAACAGAAAAACTCCAACAGGAGGGACTGCAGTGATGTGATACCAAAATTAAATCAAGAAAAATAGTTTACTAAGAATATTTTAATAAAATGTTAAATAAATAGAGTAATTAAAAATTACGGTTACAAGCAAATTCATCATTAACGGAGAAAGTTATACAAGCGCATAAATGATTTTTATAATAATAATCATCCAAATCTTTAGAAAAAAAAACAAAATACAAGAAAGAATATGGTTATATATGCAATTGTACATACTTATTACTGGATCCAGTTTAAAAAATTTTAATAAAAAGGTAGATAATTAATAATAAATATAATTACAAAAGAAATAATAATTAGAATTTTCAATTAGGATAGGCCTTTTACATAACGAATAGATAAAGTTGAACAATAAATTAATTTAGTAAGGAATCATAAATCAATTTGTTTTAAATATGATAATACAGATACTATAAAATTAATTATTTTTATTTAATAAGAATTTAATTTTTATATACTTTTTTAAACAAAGCTATTTTGGATAAAACTCAAATGCAAATAAAAAAAATGATTTTGTTTCTTATATAATAATTCCTTTTTAAAAAAAATTAGTACAAAAGATAAAAAATATCCGGAGTATGGAATCCGGTTAACTCTGCACCGTATCATGCTTACCAGCATACATTAATGGTAATGAGCAAAAAAACATTTTATCGTAAGATACAAAGTAACAATTAAAATTTATATTATAATTAAAAATATAATTTTATGATGCGGAGGCTTCAAGATAATTATTTACAAAAGAATCATATCGCCGACAACAAGATTTCGGGTTACGAAAGCAAATACATATCGGATGTCACTTGGCCCAAACAGGATTACTTTAATTCTTGCACAGAATAGCTTTAGTCAGGGCTTGAAAAGGATCCATCCCAAATTAGATTTAATTCTGCCCCAAACTGGGTAAAAACTGCCCCACACTGGGTCCCGGAACACGGGAAAGCAAAAAGGTCAAGACCAACATCAGCATAACGCACCCCGAAAAAGACTTAAAAAAACATTAACGACATAAGTACCAAAACACGTCAGATGCCATGACCTTTCGCTGCAAGAAGGACGAGACACGCAAAATTTACCTAAAAAGAAAACTCGGTTTGACGTCACGGGTCCCCTCCAACAAGGAGGAGGAGAACCAGTACCGCAGATAAAACAGATGGCAGCGAACGGTAAGCAAAAGCCTAAAAGAGCGAATCAATTAAGAGATAACTAATTAACGTCGACAGAGCAGATAACGAAAAATTAATCCAATTAGAACAATGAGAGGAAAATAAATTTTAAAATAAATTGTAACATTGAAAATAAATGTTACACTGTGTAGAAGAATCTTAAAATACCATGGACACAAAGAGTCACCGACATAAAAGTTTAACCATGAATGAATATTTATTCATTAATTAAATAATTTATTGACATGTATCAGAGGTAATTAACACATTCAGTGCGGTGTCAATATACGTGACAAATATCGATTACGACAGAATTAAATGAGATGTAAAATGGCTTCACCGAATTACGGATGTGGTAGGACTACCACTTGGATATTTGAAAAACACTATTCAAGTTTTTTGTCAGTCGGGTTGGTAGATCTGATTTTTTAGAATCGTAGTTCAGTTGTAATAGTTAGAATAATATATATTGAGTTGAGAGTGTGTGAAAGTCGTTCATTGATACATTGAATTGGTTAGTAAGGAGAGAGAGTTTATGAAAAGGACTGCCATGGCACCCCTACCACGTCCATCACTCACAAAAGATCCTTAAATGGTAAGTATACCACATCCGCACGGAATGTGTTAACATTATTATAGTGCACGCCACAGATCAAGTCCACTATGAAGACTATACAATTTTTCAAGGCTGATAAGCTCTGAACGTACTGTCGCCACCTGCCCTTTCAATATTAGCGCCTACACACGATCCCACTACCTGCCTGACGCGCAGACCCTACAGGGCCTCCTCACCACCTTGAAGTGAATTTGCCGGAGAGGGATATAAGCGAGCGCCCTGGCCCACGAGAGATACTCGTCTCTCGTTTATTGTCTCTCGTTTATTGTGTAGGTTGTGTATCTATATTATTGTTTGTAAATAGTACTAAGTAAATTATTTAAGTTATTTATTTAGTAAATCTTTTAGTTGTAATAAATACTTGTAATTTTAAACTTTAGTTTATTAATTATTTAAGCACCTAGATTCTGAAACGGACCTTAGCGATAAGTGTCACAACTTACAACCGAAGAAAAGTAAATTTAATCAAGATTCTTTAAAACTTTGGTAAAAATATTCAATCATTTTAGACAACCACAAATAATACTGATGATCAAATGCAACTAACTTAATGACTTCCCAGTTAACATATATTGTTAAAAAATTGTATTTAAAAAAATGTAATTATCCAGTAAAATTTTATTTAAAAAAATGTTTAATTGGTGTTATAAGGAGCTACTAATAAAAGATGACTATACTATTTTTCAAGGCTAATGAGCTCTGAATGTATGCATTGCTCCCTATCCACTTTATAGCTAGCCAATCATTTGCCAGCAACGTTGCCAATACTTGCTCACGTAGCTCTGTTAAATATTTTGTCAGCCATTTTTTTGGTCTTTTAATAACAATTATAACCTATAAACATAGAATCAGCTGATTATATTATAAAGTATTGCATGTTAACGCGCTCTATAATTGATGTGTTCAGTACGAGATGCAAGACGAGAGTGAACTATTGCGGCCCTTATACGCATGGACGCGTAATGTTTGTCAGGTACAATCTGGCAATGCTGGTAAACGTTCTGATTGGTCTAAACGTGTGGAACAGCAGAGCTCATCATCCATAAAAGCAAATTTAAATGCTTCAGCTGCCAATCTTGGGTGAAATATAAAAAAATGTTAAAAAAACAAAAACAGGAAAATTAACAGTAAATAGTTTGGAACTTAAGGGGGACTAACTGCAAACCTATAAAGTAGTCATAATTTTAAGGTATTGTTGGAAAAATTTTTAAGTTCATTATTAGCATTAGATGTGGACAGGTTGCATGAATCAACCCAATTGTATTCGAGGAATGATGACTTTTGGTGATTTTTAAGTTAAGCATCTGAAGGGAAGCCATTTGCCAAGATTGGCAATGAAGTGATTGGCCAAGTGATGGAAGGGTTGTTGTTCTTTCAAAGGGGAAGGGGGGAAGGTGGTTTCCAGAACAGGCAATACTGCCTAATCCACTAAGCTGCTACTACTATAGCATGCACAGAGCTAGTTAATAATGCTCTCAAGATGTACATGAGTTGTGTAGTGCATTGCTGTACAAAGTACAGCTTTCTAACAACCTATACTTTTAACCACAAAATTGCAAGCTTCCTAGTAAACCAAGCATTCGTATACGACAACCCACCCGTCCTGCCTTACACTGTTACCATCCACCCACCCTGCCAGTGCCATTGGAATCGCTTCCCTCAAGTGAGTTCAATGCAAGCATGACATACACAATGTTTCGTAACACTTGTGGACTGTTTTTTTTTTAAAGTCATTTTCGTTTTGAAAATTTACACTTACAAATTTAAAACCTTGAAATAACTATAATTAACCCCTTCAGCGCTAACGTCCAGACAACCGGACATTTACAAAAATCATATTTCTTTTAAACAAAATTAAATGGAAATTGTTTTACATACAAGGGCAGTCCAGAAAGTAACAGACATTTTGGCCTGACGCAGCAGTGAGCGGAGCTAACGCTGCCATCTAGGCATCAGTGTTTCTACGTTCAGTACACAACCAGGCGTGGTAGCTAAAGCATCGTGCGTGTTGTACTTTTTATACAGTAGAGTTTTAAAATGAGCGCTGCGTTTGAAAATCCCGCAAGTTGTGAAGTGCGTGGTGTGATACAGTTTATGTTGGCGAAAAATTACAAACCGATTGAAATTTATCGCCAGATTTGTGATGTGTACGGCAAAGGAATAATGATTGAAAGCCGAGTGAGGCAGTGGTGCATTGATTTTAGAAATGGCCGAACCAATGTTCACGATGAGGATCGCAGTGGTAGGCCTTAAGTCTTGTGACTGATGAATTGGTGGTGAACATCAATGAAAAAAACCGTGAAAATCGTCGTTTCACTATTACAGAACTCACAGAACATTTCCCACAAATTTCACAAGTTTAATTCATGAAACTGTGGTTGGTAAATTTGGATACCACAAATTTTGTGCCAGATGGATTCCAAAAATCCTAACGGAAGACCACAAAAAACAAAGACTTGCTGCAGCACTGACATTTCTGGAAGAGTACGACAAAAGTGGAAACCATGTTATCGATCGTATGGTAACTGGTGACAAGACTTGGGTAAAGCACATCAACTGTAAAACAAAACGGCAGTCGATGGTGTGGGGTCACACACATTCGCCCAAGAAACCGAGGAAGTGTCTGCAGACGCTATCAGCAAGTAAAATCATGGCTACTGTGCTTTGGGACGCTCATGGAGTGATTTTCATTGATTTTTTGAACGAGGCCAAACAATCAATTCAGAGAAGTATTGCGAAACACTCAGAAAATTAAGACGCGCGATACAAAACAAGCGTCGGGGAAAACTTAGTAGGAAAGTTTTGTTTTTCCACAACAACGCCCGTCCACACACAGCCAAACCGTACTCAAGAGCTCTAGAAAAGTTTTTGATGGGAAGTTTTTAATCATCCGCCGTACAGCCCGGATTTGGCACCGAGCGATTACCATCTGTTCCCAGCGATGAGACATGGCTCGCTATGCAACGCTTCGACACTGACGCTGAACTCTATACCGGTCGATACCAGTCGTTGAACTCGAGAGGCGGCAGATTACTACAAAGAGGGCATTGAAAAGCTTGTACCACATTACGATAAATGCCTTAATTTACTTGGCGATTACGTACAAAAATAGCCTAAGAGTTAACCTACAAAATGTAAGCAATGAAAATTGGTTTTTTTACTTAGTTTATTTTTTATTTCAAAACGTTTGTTACTTTCTGGACAGCCCTCGTGTTTTAGTGTTATCAGAATGATTTATTCTTTATATGAACACAATAAAATTTAAATTTAAATCAGAAATTTTCTTTTTCTCTAACCTGAAATTCAGATTGGCAATGGCAGGCTTACACCTTGTTACTGATAGCCCCACATTATCAGTGCTGTAGACAGTCCCAGAACATACCGCAGGGAAAACTAACGACATGCCAGCAGTGCCTCCCTTCCACTATGCAGTGGACTCGTCGGACAGGATTTAAGCGGCCGGACTGGACTGTAAGCGACAATTGCCATCCAGCTCCCGGTCGAAGAGAAACAAGGAAGAAGAGCACGCAAGAAGATGAACAGCCCAGCCAAGATCAGACCCAACCATCCCTGTTAAGAGCTACATTCCCGCACCGATCAGCCGAAGAAAGCCTGTGCATGCCTGATGGCACACGATGAAGATTGAGTTCAGCATGGGACCGGAGAGAACTGCCTAGGCCGCGCTATCGGTAAACCCGACACTGCGGGTCTCTGGAGGCCATCACTGTCATGCTGCAGTAGGAACTCAACTACCACCGAGGGAGAGCTAGGCCTGAACTTGGTAGCTGAGCCATCACTCTTCAGGCATCTCTCTCAGCACGCCACTTCTGACCACCTACAACGGCCCTTTTCATGACCACCAAATTCGCAAGCAAGTTTTTGCCATGTGTCGTCGGCAACCTGCAAGTTGTTAAAATAAGGTTGGCACTTTTTGTACATCCTCATACAAATTATATATATGGCACTTTAGGGTCAAACTTTAAAAAAATATTTTTGACACTGAAAGGGTTAATAAAATATATTAGATGATTAACAACCACATTCTTTAACATTTTCAAAAAATCTTCAAAACTATTATAAAATATAAATGAAGAAAAAACTTCAAAATAGTTTAATTAGTTTAGATGAGTAGCCGTTTAGTAATAATGGTATTAAGGCCGCAATATATTTAATTATGTAATGTATTAGTAGGCATAATAAAATATTTTGTTAGTCACTGTTATTTCAATTCTGTATAAAGTAATTGTAACGGGTATTTTATTAAGGACCCAACCCTGATTATAAGAAGATAGAAGTAATACATGGGTAAATTTTCTCTCCCCCAATCAGTATATTGGCAACAGTGTACTCAAGGCCAACTATCTAAGACAATTAAAATGTTACAGTCAAGCATTAGTGTGGTGACAGCAGTCGTTTCGTTATATTGTGTCAGCAATGGTTTTTTCCAAAGAAGAATGTGTATTTATTGTAGAGACTTACATAGCGAGTAAATCTTACAAATGCAACGCCAACGCGATAAGGATGCAAATATAACTTTTTCATAGCCCTGAAAACAGTTGTTAATAATAGCTCAGCTTGCGATGATAATCTTCTAAGCGATTTCTTAGGTGATTGAGTCAAACAATTTTTCAAATCTTTGAGAACTTCCGTGGTTAACTTTGTTGGTTGGCGAGTTCACTCCCAGTTCTACAGAATTAATTTATCAAACGCAATATTGACGATTTATTTGGAATGGCAGCACAGGGAAATTTCAACTGAAACTTATCTTGCACACACTTATAAGATTTACTCACTATGTAAGTCTCAACAATAACACGCGTTCTTCCTTGGAAACCATTGGTGACACAATATAACGAAACGACTGCTGTCACCACACTAATGCTTGACTGGAACATTTTAACTGTGTTAGGTAGTTGGCCTTGAGTACATACCGATTGGGGGATAGAAAATTTACCGATGTATTACTTCTATCTTCTTATAATCAGGGTTGTGTCCTTAATAAAACATCCGTTAGATGCAAATCTAAATACATATTTGGTAAATTATTAATGTATGTCTAATAATTATATAAGTCTTAGTTATTTATTTTCTTAAAATAAATTTTCATATAAAAATCAAATGTGTACATATACAAGATGTCTATTCAATTTTGTGATCAGATTCTCGGATTAAACTCCGTGAAAAAAGGGATGCATTACTGAAAGTTGAATGCAAACTTGAATCGTCTAGGACAGCCTTAAGAGTGTTACCTTCAATCTATGTATGTATAGAAAAAGTTTAATTTTAAAATTCTGATCTATTGAAATTTCATAACCATCTTGTAATGCACAATCATTAACAACATGAATAATTTTTATGGTGCAAAATAATTACAATAAACATTTTTATTTCTTCACCTTTTGTAAATAATTGCAAATACTGTACATGTGAAAAAATTGTATGATAAAAAAATTAATTTCTGTTGTTTTATATACACGGTAATTAAAAATTAAATATACAACTCCGATACCTTATAAAAAATAAAACTTGTGAATGTGAAAACAAAAAATAATATGGTTTTATGGACAATTTTTTTAACATTATATTGGTATAACTTGAGTTTCATGATGAATGTACGTTCACCTTAGTGGAAAAGTTAATAGATATGAGGTAGAGAAAATGCAAGACAAAGGACGCACGTGGTGTATCAGGAATGCAGATCTTCATCGGGATTTAGAGATGGAGGACAGACATGAAAGAGATTGGAAAATTAGCCAAAAGAATTAGAAGAAAGACTCCATTGGCATGGAGGCAATCCAGCTGTTTGAACAGGTGACTCATAAGCTAGTTTAGTTACACAAAGCTGAGTTTTTTCATGTGATGTGTTAAAAAATAAAAACAAAGATAATCTGCCAAGCAGTAGTGGACACAATAATGACTTACAGGGACTGCGTTTGTCAACAGAATGTTAGCAAATTAATAAGAGGAACAAGAATAGGTTGAATGCAGTGGAGATGAGTTTTTTGAGAAGAGCTTATAAAATCTCTTGGCTGGAAAAAGTGAGAAATGAAGAGCGGGGGGTGCATGATACAATATTGTCATGTACACCGAATGGAAGAGAGGCAGACTCTGCGGAACTTGGAAAGAAAGGGGGAGGGAGAGAGAGATAGAGAAAGCGACAGGCAGAGAGAGAGGGAGAGGGAAAGAGATGGAGGGAGAGGGAGAGAGAAAGAGATGGGGAGAGAGATGAAGAGAGAAAGAGATGGAGAGAGAGGGAGGAAGAGTGAAAGAGAGGGGGAGGGGGAGGAGGGAGGGAAGGAGAGAGATGAGGAGGACTGGTCGAGATTGACGTATGGGATGCAGCAGCAGCAGCAGCTGTAGAATCCCCATTTAAAGTAAAGTAAGAAAGTGTTAGAAAGTCATTTCTTTACGAACATTAATTTTTAAAACAATACTTAAATTCACTAAATTCGAAATGTGTGAATATAATAAATATCTGGTTGCATGTTAAAGGTAAAGGTGAATCGATTGGGCAAAATCTCTGAATATTAAACACACATTAAGGAAATTAGGTAAGGATAGATTAAAGTAATTTATTAATCAAAGATTCTACATAGTTTACGATGAATATGTGACATGTTGCAGGAAAAGAAACCGTACTGATGTCTATCCCGTTACACATTGAACATTTATAGATAAAAACTTAAAATAGATAAATAATTTGAAATCGAAACAAATAATTTTTTATAAGATATCAAAAATGTATATTTAATTTAGTAGCATATTTTATAAGTGATGTCTTGTAGGGCTATTTGTTCTTTTCAATTTAAAAAAAAACCAGACCACAATAAAATCCATTTTCATGATAATGAATAATTAATTATATTAGAGAACAACTCTATAGCTGTTAAATAACCTAAAATACAACAATATTATTAATAAATTTGTTGTTTTCATCCATTAATTTCATTAAATGCTAATTTTTTGTATAAATAAAAATTATATTTAATACAAACAAAATGTATACAAATATATAAACTTATAATTAAAATAAAGTACAAATATTTATATTATATATTTTAAATAAAATTATAAAAAAATTGCAGCAGTTAAACTGTGAAAATTGTATCAAACATAAAAAATAAAACAACACATCACATTTTTTGGTACAATTCGACAATTTTCAACAACAAAAATTCATACATTTAAATTATTTGGCCAATGAGGTATAGCTGTCATTAACAATATATATTTAATTGTAGATCATACAAAAATTTCATTAATTTATTCTACATTTTTTTGTTGAAAGATTTCAACAAAGATTTCATTTGAAAGATTTCATTTTTTTGTTGGTTGTACGATTTGTGGTACAATACATGAAAAGTTAAAGTTCTTCTATTAGACAGTGGGTGTCCTAATGAGGCCCTCCATTGTGCAACAACAAATATGAAAATTCCATTCATTTGGCAGAGATGGATTAGAGGCTGTGGTAGACTGAGAATAAACGGTTAGATGTGTTAGATGTGTGTTCTCTTATGGAGTACTATCCATCTTCTAATCTCTAATCTTCTAATCACAACACTAAATTGTTTGAACAAAAACCAACTTATGCAGGTAGAAAATACCGGGTGAGCATAAAGTCTTGCCCTGATTATAAAAATTTATTGCAGAATAACTGTTAGACATAATAATTTAAATTTTATGCTGTTACATAGGTTAGTGTTAATAGTTTTTTTTAAGATTACTTACATTAGTAAACTTCAACGTGTGCCCCCTTGGTAGCTCGGAGAATGTCGAAGCGGTATTCCAGTTCCCGCCAGGTTTTCGGGCCGTTTTTCTTCACGGAAAACACCATTAACGCTAACATTTACTTAGATGTTTTGCAACAGTTCACTGCACCACAGTTAGAAGAATATCAACCACGGATAATTTTCCAGCAAGATGGGGCACCGCCCCACTGGGCTTTGATAGTGCGTAATTTCCTGGATGAAACATTTCCGGATTGGTGGATTGGAAGGGATGGTCCAACACCCTGGCCACCCCGCTCTCCAGACATTACTCCCCTTGACTTTTTTTTCTGGGGCTATATCAAGGAAAAAGTCTTCGCCACACTGGTTGCTGACGTTGACGAACTGAAGGCTAGGATACAAGCTGCTGTGGGTACTGTGACAGAACACATGTTACAAAACACCTAGCGGGAACTGGAATACCGCTTCGACATTCTCCGAGCTACCAAGGGGGCACACGTTGAAGTTTACTAATGTAAGTAATCTTAAAAAAAACTATTAACACTAACCTATGTAACAGCATCAAATTTAAATTATTATGTCAAACAGTTATTCTGCACTAAATTTTTATAATCAGGGCAAGACTTTATGCTCACCCGGTACATCAATTAATTGCCACAAGGTTTAAAAAGTTGTGACAATTTAAGTTATTTTTAAAAAAAAAGCTAAAACAATATTTGATTGATGAAACATTTTACAGTGTGCACGAATTCCTTTCTAAATAGTTTTTGGTTGAAAAATATTTAACTTCTAATTAAACAAATATTGTGTACTAATTGATACAAAGGGGTTCATGACAAGCCTACCGAGTTAAGCAGTAGCAGGGAAAATTATTGGTAAGTGATGAATTTATCATTGTGTTTGATTTTTTTAATTTTTAATTTTGTGTGATATTTGATTCAATGGGGTTCATGACAAGCCTACTGAAGTAAGCAGTAGCAAAAACAATTTTCTGGTGGTAAGTGATGAATTTATCATAAGTGATAAACTTTCAGTTTATCAGTTTTATCTTGACATGTCCCATACTCCCTTTGGAGTCTCCTGGACGCTAGGGAAAAAAATCTTGAAAGAATGTCTCCATACAGGACGCCTACACTGGTCACAAGTTACAGGCCAATTGGATGGAGCAATCCGGGGCGGCCGGTGACTACTGGTTGACAACGATCAAAAAAGGATTCCCTCCCTTCCCCAATTCTTCCATTCCTGTTCACACTACATGCCGGATCGAATACATCAATACGCACAACACAAATGAGCAATTTATATGAATATCACTTGTACTAGATTCTTGTTATCCATAAAATTTTGTACAGATTATGTGACCACCAGCAGAAAGTCATTAGTGTTTCCATTATTTTTGTTCACTATTAGGTAGTGTAATCATAATATAACACAGCAAGTTCTTAATTTATAATGTTGACTGTTAATGTAAATAATTGATACGATTTAATTATTAAATAGAATAAGCATTATTCTTTATTTACTTGAGAGCAGCTAATATAAACTATGCTTTTACTTCAGTTGTATGGTGTTAGCGAACGTCCAATAATTGGTTTTGTAGTCAGTGCAGTTTTATTATGTTTTGGGTTTGATCGGTTGTTCAATATTCAGATAAATTCGTTTCGATTAAACAAATACAGTGTAAGTGTATAATTGTGATTTAAACAGGTACAAGTTAAATAAGTGCAAATAATAATAAATAATAAAGTAATAATGAATATAAATACTGTTGTAGTAATGAGCTGTACTAGTAGGCTGACTATCCGAGCTAATGTTTTTGGGACGGTGCGTAATGCGAGGTGGAGTGGATGAAGTACGGAAGGGAGGGAATCCTATTTCGAAACTTGTCGGACAGTAGGTGGATACCGGAACAGGTCCTGGAATCTAACCCTTGATTGATGAAGAAATTGATTCAGGAGGTTTAAATCTGAAGTTATGCTATTAAGGAAAGTAAAGAGAATTATAAATATTCACCCCATTTTAATCTTTGATAATATATATTTTGCACATCCTTTAGTGGAATCTACGTGAAACAGGCAGACCGGGGTAGAATTTAGAATTGTATGGCTGTAATTTAGTAAAGTACGCAAGCTGCCTCCTCCCACCCCATGTCAACAGAAAACCCACTCCAAAATAAAAAAAGCCACTGTAAAAAAAAAGAAAAATATACAAAAGAGCCGCTCTCTAATTTTTTTTGTCCCTTTTTATAAATTATTGTCACTGCCAAATAAATTAAATTAAATTACCTCCACTTAAAGTCATCCCAATCACCCATGAATCAGAATCTAATATCTTAACTAAAATCTATAAAATTCCCCTGATTCCCCGAGGTTGCAATTACTCTGTGAAATTGTTCCCCGAGTGACCAGGTGTTTCTTAACATGATGTCGCAGTCATAGGGCTTCTTAGCCCTCTCAACCTGGATTCGGGATTCTGGCAGACCGGTCCTGATGAATACAAGTGGAAACTGGTTAACAAGATATACTGAATTATGCATGTTGATGAAAATTGTTGAATCAATATAAACGAAATAAATTGTAATTAAATTAATTAACTAATAGATAAATGAATAATTTACTCAAATGTTTGATTCGGTTTTAGTGACTGATGTAAGGCGTAGTCCTTTGGCCAACATTTGTGCCTCCAAATCTTTAGCCTCCTCTTTATACCTGCAACAGAACATCAAATAAAAATCATTAATCAATCGCATTATACAATTTTTTAATTCAATTAAAGCCTAAGTACAGTTGAGCCGTTGTTAGTTTGCTCCTACTATCAAGAAACAAAAGCCAGCTACTACAGGGTGCACGCTAGAGTCTTCGACTTTACGGATGTCGTATTCCTATTAAATTAACTATTTTTATAAATTATAAGTACTTAAAGTACTAAAAACATCAGTCATTATATGGTGTAGGCCTAACAATTTCATTTAGAAAAATACTTTTAAAAGTATTTTGTATTTAAATACTTTTGAAAGTATTTTGTTGTTACTTTTTAATCAGCGTGTACACATTTTTATATAATGCGCATGCTCAATGACGTCATTATTTGTTTACAGTAGGAGCAAACTAAGAGAGGCTGGACTATAGTAATTTTTAACTTATTGATGTAATGTGTCGTAACTGCTTTGTTATTAAGCCATGTTCTTTACGAAGCCACTTCTTCAGTGGCTACAGAAATGGGTAGTGCAGTACGCGATAAAACTAGTTGTAGTTAGGTCAATATACAGTAAGTCTGAACCCAGTCATTATTATATTTATTTTGTAGAGAATTCTTCAACGCAACTAATCGCATTTACAGAAATAGATTACGTTGACAGGGAAATATTTTATTATCGCTTTATTGTGGTGGGTAGGCAACAGATATATCGCATGCAGGCCATCCAAAAGTCAAACTACCCTCGTTTTGCTTAGCTTAGTAGATGAAAAACATAACAAGGGGAAGAGACTGAGAGAGGGAGAGAGAAAGATCGAGAGAGAGAGAGAGAGAAGAGTCCATAAAAATTGAAGTAAAAGAGAATGGACGTGCCGGTTATCTAAGAAGAGCACTAAGCCCAGTGAACAGACCAACATATCTTACGTAGCTATTATATGGGCCTTAAAGAAGAGTAAGCATATTTTGTTGTTTTGTCTATTAACTGTGAACAGTGAATGAGTGAGTGAATTTTTTTCACTAGTTTCTAAGGTAAAGCATTCATTCTGTCTTAAAAGTGATGACAGTGAACAGTAAATGAGTAAGTAACTGATTTTTGTAAAAGTGATTAGGGGAACGAGAGGTCTGTTACCCTTATATCTGTAGAATTATCGTCACCGTGTCGTCCTGTCTTTAACAGTGAACAGAGAATCAGTAAGCGATTTTTGTAACAGTGACTGGAGAACGAGAGGTCTGTACTATATCTGTTGAAGTACGGTGAACATTCGCCGTGTCGTCCAGTTTTCCAGTGACAGAAGAGTAAGCGATCTTTGTAACAGTGACTGGGGAACGGTTACTCACCTATCTGAATAACTGTGGTGTCACCGTTAATTATAAGTAACCGTGACTCGTTCACAGTGACAGTGACAGTTCTTTTGTCTCTTCTCTAGAGTGGATGTCCATCAATCGTAACTGATGAGAAGGTGAACATTGAAAAAATATTTTCCAGGCGGAAAAAATTATGTTACACACTACTGTAAAAACTTAAAACACTACCAAGGGCGATACAGAACAAAAGAAGGGGTAGTAAATAAAGAAAGTGTGTTTATTGTATGACAATTCACGTCCCCCACACAACCAATGGCACAAGGCAACTCTTGGACTTAATCGTTTGGGAGAATATCAACCATCTTGCTCAAAGACTTGATCTAGCAACTTCAGATTTTTATTTTTTCCCACTGTTATTAGCATAGGTTAAATTTTGATACACATACAACAAAAAAATCTGGTGTGGAACACTCACACGACTTTCTCTTGTCAATGCAAATAATGAACAATATAACCTTAGTAATAAAACATTAGAAATAAACAATAAACTAACTTCAAAAAACCTAACCTTATTTTAATCATGAGTGAAAGACGCAACATGAAAATCATCCTCACTTTAACTTAAAAATATGGGAAATCACTCTTTCATGCTAAACTAGGCTCTGTAGAGAAAAATGCTCTGAATAAAAATTGTAGATCTTTTAATTTTCCATAAATTGATTATTACATTTATGTCGTAAAATGTATACTAAGGCTGAAATTGTAAAAAAATATAGATTTTTTTTACACGTTTTCGTGAAAAAAAAAACAGAAAATTGCTAATTACTGCTGAACTAAGCGTTATAGAACAAAAAAATTTGAAATAAAAGTTGTAGGATTTTAAATTCTCTACATTTTTATTACATAAATTTTTGCGATAAAATGCATATTAAAGCTGTAATCTTAAAAACCAATTTTTTTACGTGAAAACAGCCTCACCATGAATTTCAGCAAACATGATGCCTACCCTATCTTGCAGAGCATAAAAAATTTAGTAAACCAGGCGATTTAAAAAAAAAAATGTAGGACCAGTTTTTCAGAAAATCGCAAATAAGTGAAAAATTACATGAATGAACTACTACTACTTCCGGTTCACCGATTTTGATGAAAATATTCGTGTCGGGTCCGGTAGTGGTAAGTAACTTAAGTTTGAAGTTTCAAGTTTGTACGATGTTCTATTCTTGAGATATTCTGTTCACACACACACACACACGCGCGCGCGCACACACGCACACACACAGACCAATCGCTAAAAACATGTTTTGTTGGGTTCAGGGGGGTCTGAAAACATGTAGATCCGGTGAAAACTCTATTTCGAAAAATTGACATGAAAACAATACTTTCCTGTGCCATAATAACATCATAATCAAGCTGTAGAAATAAAGACATAGAATAAGTTAACTGTTTCAGTGTCAGCATTGGCAAACAGGACATTGATATCTGTTACATAAAGTGCCAAAATCCGGTTAACCGAACATCCATAAGTTACGCAAGAAATAAAAATTCGTTTACAGCAATCATATTTTTAAACAAAAATTAATTGAATAATATATTTTTAATATTTTAGTGTTATCAGAACGATTTATTCTTTTTATGAACACAATATTAGATTCAGTTGCAACCGAAGATTTTATTTTTCTCTAACGTTGAAACTAAGTTGGCAAAGGCACACTTATGCTTGTATGGTGTCAAAATAAGGGCTGACACTTTTGTACATCATTATGCAAATTATATGGCACAGGAGGAGTGTCAAATTATTTACACTCAATCTGTTTGTTGCAGGGCTAAAATAAATAGTTCTGTTTCTTATCACATCGTCAGCCAGTTGAATGACTGAATCATTTAAGAACAGAAGAGGTAGAGGTGTAAAAGACACTAATCAGAGTTATCTTCTCTGAAAGTAATGAATTTCATTATACAGTTGGACCCTGTGGTGAATGAAGTGAAGGTGTCATTTGCAGAGTGGAAAATATGTGCTTTTCAGAGGGCCCGGCATGCTGATAAGCATACTTTTTCACTCAGTGAGTTGTGGCAATGGTAAACCACCTGACTCCTCGTTTTACTTAGTAAAACCTCTACAGGTTCAAACCAGCCTTTGGGCTGATGACCTAAACAACAACACATGGCACTTTAGGGTCAAACTTTTAAAAATTATTTGAACACTGAAAGGGTTTACGACAAAAAGCACAGCACATCCTTCTAGAAACATCTTGAATAAACCAAATATTTCTAAACGGCAGTGCTAACGGGTGTTTAATTAAGGACGCAACCCTGATTATAAGAAGATAGAAGTAATACATCGGTAAATTTTCTATCCCCCAATCGGTATGTTGGCAACAGTGTACTCAAGACCAACTACCTAAGACAGTTAAAATGTTCCAATCAAGCATTAGTGTGGCGAGACCAGTCGTTTCGTTATATTGTGCCAGCAATGGTTTTTTTCCAAGGAAGAACTTTCATAGCCATCTGACGATCTGTAGGTTTCAGTTCATGAGTTATGCCAATGCGATAAGGATGCAATTGTAACTTTTTCATAGCCCTGAAAACAGTAGTTAATGTTAACCCAACTTGCGATGATAATCTTCTAAGCGATTTTTTAGGTGATTGAGTCAAACAATTTTTCAAATCTTTGAGAACTTTCGCGGTTAACTTTGTTGGCTGGCGAGGTGGTTTCTCATCGAGTACACTCCCAGTTCTACGGAATTTATTTATCAAACGCAATATTGATGATTTATTCAGAACGGCAGAATGGGGAAATTTCAACTGGAACTTATCTTGCACACATTTTGTAAGATTTACTCGCTATGTAAGTCTCTACAATAAACACGGGTTCTTCCTTGGAAAAAAACTATTGTTGACACAATATAACGAAATTACTGCTGTCACCACACTAATGCTTGACTGGAACATTTTAACTGTGTTAGGTAGTTGGCCTTGAGTACATACCGATTGGGGGACAGAAAATTTACCGATGTATTACTTCTATCTTCTTATAATCAGGGCTGAGTCCTTAATAAAACACCCATTACTTGAAATTCTGGAACGTTATAAACTAATTTTTAATATTTTAATACCGTACAAATAATATGTGTCACTATAACTGGTATAAATCATAAATTTTCAATAACAGATAAAATAAAATAATTTCGTCATTAAATTAACAATTTTCTTTAAAGTAATAATTAAATTATTTACTTAGTATTGAATCATTTAAATAAAATTTATTTTTAAAACAATATTGTGTAAAACATGCAAAATTTTGAAATGATTACTAAAATATAAATAATAATAAAAGAAGAATAAAAGATTGCTTACCTAAACATTTTATCTACGAAAGATTTTTTAAATGCATGCTTTTTTCTACAGCAATATAACAAGTCCAAAAATAACTAATCAAACTAAAAGCGCAACTACAAAATGTAAATAATAAAGACACATTAAAAAAAGTGCAGATGTGATCGTGTAACTTGAGAAATGTGATTTAAAAAAAAGATAATAAATAAATAAAATATTATAAGAGATTGAATAAAAAAAAGGATAACAGGAATAAGATGAGAGAAACAACTGACACACCTTTTACTTGATCTGATTTACGTTGTAGTATTAATTCTAAAAAGAAAAACACCATTACTATTTATAGTAATATTACACCAAAAGATCACCTCATACCAAAATATTGCATCACCATATACTTTATACAGTAAAATTCACTTATATGATTTTAAAGGAACAGCTCTTGTTGTTGTGTTACCTCAGATGATGCTTCCAAGTTAGTCACCTGTCAAGCCATAAGCCAAGATAACGCACCACTTTAGCTTAGGGGAATTCGGAAACAAAAATTGTGTCATCTAATTCCTCTTTAAATTTTCGAGATGACAACTGTACGTGATACGGCTGTGATGATATACACCGAGTGATGGCAAACGTATGTCATACGGGCACGGCAATACACATCCCTAGACAGCAAACGTATCTCATACATTTGCTACTTTCATATTGTTATAAATGTGGCCACCCGTATGCTATCTGTTACCCATTTTCACTGTTATTTAGTTCACTTTGTTCTCCATTTACCTACAGCAATAGTTGATCGAATCAATTAGTATTTTCTGATATATTGACGAAACTATTGACCGCTACTTAATGTGCGAGATCGAACCGTAGCATCTACTACCGAGTACCGACATAGCGGGTTACAAGGCCAAGTTATTCGCAGTGTATGTGTTTTACTATTTTTGCTATTGTGCTATTAAAAATTTCATGAAACGATGTCTAGAGATGCATTAGATTGTTTTGCAGAAGATTCTGGGTCGGAATTAGATGACATGGACATTAATGGATCATACAACCACCCTGCGGAGAATGAAAGCGATATTAATATAAGTTTCATATAAAATCTTTTGGAAATGTGTAAATTAGAGTAATTATAAATAGTATTATTTATAAATAACTTAATAATTGACGTAAATTAAATATATGGTTAAAAAGAGAAAATTTCAAACTTTATACCCTTGTTGATAAGAACTGAAGTGACTGCACACTGATTTTTTGAAAACGTTGAAAAAACCTCAGTCTTCAGTGGAAGATAGGTATAATTTACTTTAGTCTGTAGTGCATAGTCGTGAAAAAAATGGTAGATTGGAAAGTGTTAAAGAGTTGTTGCTTTCTTATTTAGCTTTCTTACAACAGCTAAGTAAGATAGTAATAAATATGTCTACTAAGCAAACTGGGCTTAATCCAATAATGAGTTAAACGAAAATGCAATCTGACTTCTTTGCCCAATTCATTTTCTTTAGAAAAAATTCCACCAACCATGAGACATAACATCTATGAAAGTGATTTCTCTCTTTTCTTTTAATTTTATGAATTTTTCACATTTAATCAACAATGGATAAATAAATTTCAAACAAATCTTTTGTAGGGTAGGCTACTGTAATAAACAGTCACTAAAACAAGAATCAGATGAGAAAACATAAAATGATTTCCTTCGTGTTAAGTAGAAGAAAGAAGAACATAAAAATATTTTATTAAATACAAAAATAAAATATAAATATATAACATTTGAGCAATCGTACGAGTATAAGGAAATGTAATAAAATAATTAATTTAAATTTCATAAGACAAGATTAATTATTAAAACTACTAGAGAATATAATAATAATTTATATTAAAATACTTTAAGTTAGTTGATTATAATTACCTAACATCATGCACAATCAAAACACCAATTAAAATACAACGATACATTGCTAAACGTAACAATTCCATCAGTATACTGTGGACAATTAAAACTGGCACAACTTTTGCACTACATGTACACACAAGTTCCGCATAAAGTGTATTCATAACCTATTCTTTCAACAAGGCCTACAAATTTAAATGTACATAAATGCCTACAACCTTATTTCAATGAACAAACATACAGTCCAGCCTCTCTTAGTTTACTCCTAATGTATACAAACAATGATGTCACTGAGCATGCGCATTATATCAAAATGTATACATGCTGATTAAAAAGTAACAACAAAATACTTTCAAAAGTATTTAAATACAAAATACTTTTAAATGTATTTTTATAAATTAAATTGTTAGGCGTACATCATATCATGACTGATGTTTTTAGTACTTTAAGTACTTATAATTTAAAAAATAACGGGTGATTCAAAAAGAGCGCCGGTTTTTAAACGGCTGGTAAATTTTTGTTTATCGGTTGGCAACATTGTTAGACCTCATTTCTATTTCGGAGAACATTCCGATTGACGATTCAGTTGTAGTTTCTCTTGTTCGCAGTGTAGTACTCTCGCAGTCTGTGTCTAACCATGGAGAAGTTTACTATTGCACAATGAGTGTTAATCGTCAAAACATTTTACCAGAGTGGAGAGAGTTATGCGGCTACTGTCAGGCGACTTCGCGGTACTCTAGGACGTAATGAAGCACCGAATGAATCAACAGTTCGCAGGCTCATGAAAAAGTTTTTTGAGACGGGTTCAACAGTCGACCTTAAAAGTTCTGGACGTCGTCGTTCTGGCCGAACTGAACAGAACGTTGCGTTGGTTCGTGACAGTGTGGCTGTTAGCCCAGCAAAATCAATACGTTGCCGTTCTAAACAATTGGGTTTACGTTGTTCTTCTGTACGGAGAATTCTTCGGTACGATCTCCAATATCACCCGTATAAAATTCAGTTGACGCAACATTTGAAAGTGGCAGACCACCAGAAAAGACGGCAGTTTGTTGACTGGGTATTGAGAAAATGGCAGGATGATGACACCTTCGCAAACAAAATCATTTTCAGTGATGAGGAGCACTTCCACTTAAACGGTTTTGTTAATAAACAGAACTGCTGTATGTGGGGTTTAGAAAACCCTCGCGTGGTTAATGAAAGGGAAATGTATGCACAGCGAGTGACAGTTTGGTGCGGCTTTTGGTCGGGCGGTGTCATCGGCCCTTAATTTTTTGAAAATCAAGAAGGACAAGCCGTGACAGTAAATGGAGACCGATACCGTACGATGATTAAGGAGTTTTTGTGGCGTCATTTGGATGGAATGGACATTGACGAGTTGTGGTTTCAGCAGGATGGTGTTACCTGTCACGCTGCACGAGAAACAATGTTGTTGCTCCGTGAACGGTTCCAGGATCGCATCATTTCTCGTAATTCCGACCATCAATGGCCACCAAGGTCGTGTGACTTGACGCCTTGTGACTTTCATCTTTGGGGTCATCTGAAGTCATTGGTGTATGCCAATAAACCCCAAAACATCAATGACTTGAAGGAGGAAATTCGACGGGTTATCGGGCAAATGGAAGTCGAAACTTGTCGTGCAGTAATATCCAATTTCATGGACAGAGTTGATGCGTGCCAGCGCAGTAGAGGAGGACACATGCATGACATCATTTTTCATACATGAAATCGGAAGGTAAGATGAACTTGTTGATGTATTTATTTTCAGTTTTTCAATAAAATAAATCTCTTAATTTGATATATCAAAACCGGCGCTCTTTTTGAATCACCCTTTAGTTAACTTTATAGGAATACGACATCCGTAAAGTCGCAGACTCTAGCGTGAACCCTGTAGTAGCTGGCTTTTGTTTTTTGACAGTAGGAGCAAACTAAGAGCGACTGAACTGTACAAATAATTATTCCATTTTAAAATATGTATTTAATTTCTCCCAGTAAAAATTTAAACTATAAATTACAAGAACTTAACTGTAAAAACTCACTAAACTATACTCTACCGACGCAAGCAACAAACTAAACAAATTTGTCTGAAAATATAATTTTTTTTTATTAATCCTAATGTGAGTACGTTGCAATCTGTTCAATTGAGAACAATAAGCAACCCCATGACCCAATCAGATGAGAATGATGTGTGTGACGTATAAATGAGACTGTGTAGTCTTGTACAGACTCAGGCCGACCATTCCTGAGAGAGTATGGTTAATTAAACCCCAACCATCAAAGTACACCGGTAACCACTGTCTAGTATTCAAAATCCGTATAAAAGTAACTATCTTTACTAGGATTTGAACCAGGAACCTTTGTCTCCAAAAATATATTTATAATAAACAGAAAATCATATATGAAAACAAATTATGTCACATCATTATGTTTGATAGGTACAGAATGGAGTAGATAAAACACTGAAGCTGCTTGTGCCTTCTGCCAATTCCAATTGTCCAACGTATATAAATGTCTTCTATTGCAGTTGAAAAGAGTGAAATTAACTGATTCATTTGAAATTGTTCATTCAGAAATCAGAGTGAGTGATGAATGAAACATTTCCTCTATCTAGCCCTCCTTCCGCCACTAATAATTTAATCATCAAATTTAATATTTTAATATTTAACACTAGAAAAGCCTTTGAAATGAAAAACAGCTTACTGACTACAAACATTGATTTACAGATTAGGAAAAATTTCTTAAAACATTATGTTTGGAGTGTAGCATTATACGGAAGTGAAACGTGGGTGATAGGGGCTGTAGAACGGAAGAGGATAGAAGCTTTTGAAATGTGGTGTTATAGGAAAATGTTAAAGATTAGGTAGGTGGACAAAATAAGTAATTTAGAGGTTCTTAGGCAAGTGGATGAAAAAAGAAGTATATGGAAGCATCTTACCAAAAGAAGGGATAGGCTAGTGGGGCATATCCTAAGACATCCAGGTATTGGGCTATCAATAATGGAGGGTAACATTGAGGGAGTAAATTGTAGAGGGAGGCAAAGATTAGAATATATAAAGCAAATTACAAAAGATGTAGGGTGTTACAGGTATGTAGATATGAAACGACTTGCGCAAGATAGAACAGGTTGGAGAACTGCATCAAACCAGTCGAGAGACTGATGACAAAAAAAAAAAAAATTTAACACTTCAACCTATTTTGCAGTTACTTTATTCATTACCTAAAGAACAAATTTTTAATAACGTGTGACTGAAAATAACTGCCTGCTTGATAACAGGATTCTATAACCTGTTATTAAAATAACACTGTTATAGTTCAGCCTACAATATACAATGTACAGTTGAGCCGTTGTTAGTTTGCTCCTACTGTAAACAAACCAAAGCCAGCTACTACAGGGTCCACCACTTTATGGATGTCGTATTCCTATTAGGTTAACTATTTTTTAAATTATAACTACTTAAAGTACTAAAAACATCAGTCATGATATGATGTACACCTAACAATTTCATTTACAAAAATACTTTTAAAAGTATTTTGTTGTTACTTTTTAATCAGCGTGTACACATTTTTGTATAATGCGCATGCTCAATGATGTCATTATTTGTTTACATTAGGAGCAAACTAAGAAAGGCTGAAGTTTAGGTTGTATAATCGAGTGAGTTGTTGGAGATACAAGTTATGCACCACGAATATGAGTACAGTCCAGCCTCTCTAAGTTTGCTCCTAATGTAAACAAATAATGACGTCACTGAGCATGTGCATTATATAAAAATGTGTACACGCTGATTAAAAAGTAACAACAAAATACTTTCAAAAGTATTTAAATACAAAATACTTTTAAAAGTATTTTTATAAATTAAATTGTTAGGCCTACATCATATCACAACTGATGTTTTTAGTACTTTAAGTACTTATAATTTAAAAAATAGTTAACTTAATAGGAATACGATATCCATAAAGTCATGGACTCTAGCGTGCACCCTGTAGTAGCTAATTTTGGTTTGTTGACAGTAGGAGCAAACTTAGAGCGGCTGAACTATAGCTAAAATTATTCAACAAGGCAATAAGTGCGAGGGAAAAAAATATTCATTCACTGAATACAGTAAATGATAAAATATAATAAAAATTCTCGTGTAAGACAAATTTCAGAAAAAGATCCTACTATCAAGATCAAAACAGTACAAGGAAGAAAACTGTACAAGAAAATATCTGGTTCGAACACTAGCGTATCTTTTTCTTTTGCCAATATAAATGAAAATTATAACGTTTGTTTAATTAATTATTGGTAAAAAAATGTAAAATAAAAATAAACCTCTCATTTCTCTTCATTCATTCAACTATAACAGTAAAATACTCAACCTAGACACAGACTGAGCATGAAAAATTTTAAAAAAACCAGCAATAAAATTTTTTAATCTATATATATATAAAATTTGATGAATGTGTGTATGTATGTGTTGATGTTCCCCTTTATCTCCTAAATTACTGAACCAATTTTCATGCAGTTTTTATATGTTGTAACTATGATGCCGGTGCAGGTTTTAGGCTTTTGAAACCCTTAAAAAGTTAGCCCTAAAGGGTTGAAAATAATGTTTATGTCCTACAATAAGGCTTTTATGAGGTTAGATAAAAAATTCTTGCAGCGAAATCTACCGAATATTTTGTGAACTATGTAGAAAAACATTAAGCCATGTTCGAGGTATGTTTTTGTTGATATACGTGTTTAATACTTTGTCGTGATTTAATTGATAAAAATTAAAAAAATTATATATTTATACTCCAAAAAAAAGTACAAATAATATTGTTTATCCATTAGCATTAATTTAAATAAAACAAATTAATTTCACAGTTGTCATTAATTACATGTTTTTTTTTAATATTGCCGGTTTAATATTTGCCAGCGGCGTAGCAACGCACGCTGGGTACCGGTAGTTAATGAATAAAACGCAAGATGGTACTGTTACTTCAGCAATGAACACCTAGAAAATCCTCTACATATACATATAAAACAGATCAATAAGTACACTTTCCATGCTTAACTTACATAATAAATATATTCAATTGAAATATACATTTCAAACCACCAGAATATGGTACAGTTGAGCCGTTGTTAGTTTGCTCCTACTGTCAACAAACCAAAGCCAGCTACTACAGGGTGCACGTTAGAGTCTGCAACTTTACGGATGTTGTATTCCTATTAAGTTAACTATTTTTTAAATTATAAGTACTTAAAGTACTAAAAACATCAATCATGATATGATGTAGGCCAAACTATTTCATTTATAAAAATACTTTTAAAAGTATTTTGTATTTAAATACTTTTGAAAGTATTTTGTTGTTCCTTTTTAATCAGCATGTACTCATTTTGATATAATGTGCATGCTCAGTGACGTCATTATTTGTTTACATTAGGAGCAAACTAAGAGAGGCTAGACTTTAGCAGAAAACACTTACCAATGTTTATAGCGCTTTCTTCTATCTTGTACACATCTTCAGAAAATTAAAATAGAAAAAAAAACAGAAATAAATTAAAAGGGATCATCTGATTCCTTATCTACCATGGTAGGAGTAGGAAGTTTTAAATTTTGATGTGAAAAAAATTTTTTTTAAAGAATTTTAATTTACTGAAAATGTGTACAAGATACACGAAAGCACTCTAAACATTGGTAAGTATTTTCTGTTACCGTATTCTGGTGGTTAGAAATATATATTTCAATTTTATAAATATAATATGGCTGATAAAATAATAAATACTTTATATACATAAAATACTCTTTGATATGTATAATTGTAACACTAAATAAGTAAATAAATATTTAGATAATTAAATCAGGAATAAATATTTCTCATTCTTTCCTAATATTACAACTACATGGTATTAAGGTTAAAAACAAAATAAAATAATATAAAAATATAACTTCTAATAATTGGATAATCACAACAACTATAAAGAAAGGCTAAAATTCTGGCCTACGACATAAACGATACAAATTTTTCTCTAATAAAAGTGTAAAATGAAAATAAAATACATTATAGAAATGGTTAAATGTTATAAAAGTTAATGCAATTATATGAAAGAAACAAACTAAAATGTAAAATGTCTGGTGTGTAACACTCACACAACTTTCTTTTGCCAATGTAAATAAATTAATAATGTAAGATATTGTTATAATGAAGCGGTGAAAATAAAATCAGCTGGTTACAAACAGCTTTTTAATATTCCTAAATTGTTTACGTTGCAATCTGTTCAATTCAGAACAATAAGCAACCCCATGACGCAATGAGATGAGGATGATATGTATGATGAGGTGTAGTCTTGTACAGACGCAGGCCGACCATTCATGAGAGAGTATGGTTAATTGAACCCCAACCATCAAAGTACACCGGTAACCACTGTCTAGTATTCAAATCCATATAAAAGAGTTACTTTTATACGGATTTGAATACTAGACAGTGGTTACCGGTGTACTTTGATGGTTTTTTACTACCTTTACTAGGATTTCAACCAGGAACTTTCGTCTCCAAAAATCAGCCGTTAAACAGCTGACTAGGGGCGATGATGTTACCCTTAGACCACCAACCCGGTGGGTATAAACAGCTAACTGATTAATTTTAAAAACGATACATTTGGCGGAACATAAAATCAGCTGTTCATAAAAAGCTGACCGATTAAATAAATATAAAAACAAAGCATTTCATTGTTGGGACATGGCCGCGGTTTGAATGGCTGATGTGTTAGTGGCGTAAATTGTACTAATTGGATTCTTCGTTACGGTGAATTTTGTTTATTTTATTGTTAATAAATTGCGTGAATTGTATTGTTTTAAATATTTAATAACTTATTTTCATTGTTGTCGTTTTTAAAGGTTAGTTTTTTCTTGTCAAATAATTTTGTTGAATAAACTTCAATTAATGTTTACAATTTCACTCTACTATACCAAGTTGTAACAATAAGTTTAATGTCCATTGTCACCACTACTTTTTAATTTGTATATAGAAGAGGCTATGAAAGAAGCGAAGGAAATATCTAACGCAGGAATAAAATATCAAGGAGAACCAATAAAAATGTTCAGATTTGCTGATGATATAGTAGTATTAGCCAAGATAAAGATGATAAAGATAACTAAAGGATATCTTAAATGGAATGGATGAGATCATTAGAAAGGGTACTTCTTGAAAATTAATAAGAACGAAACGAAAGTGTTGTGCAGCAGCAAGAGTGTTTTAGAAGAAATGGGAAATTTAAAAGTAGGCAACGAAAACATACAGGAAGTTGAGGAATTCTGCTATCTAGGGAGTAAAATAACAACAGATGGTAAAAGCACAACTGATTTCAAAAGTAGGATTGCTCACTTTTTGTTGTTTTCATTTCCTGTTTTTCATTTCAAAGGCTTTTCTAGAAAAGCCTTTGAAATGAAAAACAGCTTACTGACTACAAATATTGATTTACAGATTAGGAAAAATTTCTTAGAACACTATATATTTGGAGTGCAGCATTATACGGGGAGTGAAACATGGTTGTTAGGGGCTGTAGAAAGTAAAAGGGTAGAAAAATGTGGTATTATAAGAAAATGTTAAAAGATTAGGTGGGTGGACAAAATAAGTAATTTAGAGGATGTTAGACGGGTGGATGAAAAAAGAAGTATAAGGAGACTTGGATTGTACTAAAGTGTGTTTATGTACTTATCATTCGTATTTTGTCGTGTTTGTTTGCTTATATATTGTGCGTTAATGTATTAAAGTGTGTTTCAGCGATCTCCAGTACAGATTTCACCACGTGCTCCAGTCATTGAACATTATCCTATTTATTGTCGTTATCCTATTCTAAACCAAGTACAGTGCATTTGTTTTTGGAAGAAGCTTGTAAGGGGAGGGTGAGTAGGTAGAGTAGGGATAGTTTCAAAGGAGCAAGTGTTGTCTCCTCACTTAATCATCATTCCCCTCTCTTTCTAACTGTATACTACTCTGTTACAACTACTACGCTAGACTACCTGCCTTTTCCGTATTACACTAGCACTCGTGCTCGAGTTTTCACTACTACAACTAGATTCCATTGTAATAACTAAATAAATAAAAAATAGAAACGAAACAAAGAATACATACAAAAAATGAATATAAACAAAACCAAACAGCAAAAGAGTAAAAACAATAGGTACATAAAACAGTAGGCCTACTACCGAATGCACGAGTTGAAGACTTGTGAAGGGAATAGAACAACAAAAATATAAAATTACAACACACAGTCAATGTTTTTAGGATTTATAGTACAGTTAGGCTGTTAACGCTGCTAGCACTATGGAGAGACTGATCGCTTCCCTTCGATGTGCTTTCCCCACCACTAAACAGAACAGCTCAGCGGCACAGAGTGTTGGTGGGAGAGCTTCTAGCTAGAACAAATGACCTGTAAGTGGGCATTTATGTTTGTGATAATATTTAGTTGTTCAGGTGGTCAATTTTCCTATGAGTGTGTTTTTCCTTTCATTCAGTCAATTTCTACCTTGTGTTTTACTTACAATCCCTAATCGCTCTACTCTTGTACGCGGACTACTTTAAATTGCGTGCTGGTTCTCAACAAAAAAACGTATTAATTAAAGCGAGTTGTTATCTATTAAATTATTCAGGCAAATCCAACACGAAAGCCTTAACACCCTTACGAGGGTCGTTTGAAAAGTTCGTGCAAAGTCAGATATATGGCACTACTGGCGCATATCGAGCATATGTTTAGTTAATAGCATCTGCTGGAAAAACACACGTGTAGTTTCAGCCAGATTGGTCTATTTATTTGTGTTTGAAATTCGTTTTAATCGAGGAAGTCGAGTGATTTTCAAAAAATGGATGAAAAAGAATTTCGTGTGAAGTGTTGCAAGGATGGTTTGCAGCTGTTCCAGAAGAATCCGCAGGACTTTAAGCGTCGTTTTGTCACTGTGGATGAAACATGGATACATCACTACACTCCTGAGACCAAAGAACAATCTAAACAATGGGTCATGAAGGGGGAATCTGCGCCAAAAAAGGCGAAGACAGTTCCTTTGGCCGGAAAGATTATGGCGACTGTCTTTTGGGATTCACAAGCAATAATCTTCATCGATTATCTGGAAAAGGGTAAAACTATTACAGGTGCATATTATTCATCGTTATTGGACCGTTTGAAAACCGAGCTGCAAAAAAAACCGCCCACGATTGCCCCACAAAAAAGTCCTTTTCTATCACGACAACGCACCAGCTCACGCCTCAGCAGTTGTGGTCGCAGAATTAATGGAAATAGGGTTCCAACTCGTTTCACATCCCCCCATTCTTTAGATTTGGCTCCCTTGGACTACTATTTGTTTCCCAATTTGAAGAAATGGCTAGCGGGAAAAATATTTTATTCAAACGACGAGGTGATTGCAGGAACGAATGGCTATTTTTCAGACTTGGACAAATCCTATTATTCGGAAGGGATCAACAAACTAGAGCAGCGTTGGACAAAGTGTATAAGCCTAAAAGGAGACTATGTCGAAAAATAAACAAGGTTTACCCCAAACAATTAAGTAGTTTTTATTTTTGCACGGACTTTTCAAACAACCCTCGTATATTATAGTAAAAACATTCGATTTCTTTCAGACATATAACAACAAAACACTATTACAACACTAAACCATTCTATATTTACTTTAATAAAAGTCAATCTAATAATAAACATTGTTATGTTTATACTAGGAGTCAGTAAAACATGAGATCATTTAAAAACTTCATCATTTTCTTACAACCCACCGGGTTGGCCTAGAGGTAAAGTCGTCGCCAAAATCAGCTGATTTTCGGAGATGAAGGTTCCTGGTTCAAATCCTAGTAAAGGTAGTTACTTTTATACGGATTTGAATGCTAGACAGTGGGTACCGGTGTACTTTGATGGTTGGGGTTCAATTAACTATACTCTCTCAGGAATGGTCGGCCTGAGTCTGTACAAGACTACACCTCATTTACACGCCATTGCAACGTACACACATTAGGGATTACAAAAAAAACTTTTCTTATGGCCTAGATACAAAAATTCTTATCTTACATAAAAAGATAAATCGTTTTTATATGGGCGATTACAAATATTTATTTAAAGAGCTCATACTTTATTCACACCTAGTATTATTGATGTTAGTAAAATACATAATAAACAAATTATAAAAATAAATGCATTCTCATCCTGAAACCTACTAATCAATTCTATTGTAAAAATATTTAAATTTTTGTAAATTTTTTTTCTTTTTAGTTCATTTTTTTTTATTAATTGTTAAATAATAGCGTTTCTTAAAAAAAATTTTTTTTTAATTTTTTTTTTTGATTTTTTTGTAAATTTTTTTTATTTTTAGTTAATTTTTATAAGTAATTGTTAAATAAAAGCGTTTTTTAAATTTTTTTTTAAATTAAAAATTTTTTTTTTACAAACACCTCCACAGCGTATTGTCATCGAAGATAAACAAGTGTGCAAAGTTTGATTCATATTGATACGGTAGAAGTATTAAAATTTTAAGTTGCAAAATTTGATGGATCCAAGAGTAAGTTAAATAAAAGCGTTTAATAAATGCATTCTCATCCTGAAACCTACTAATCAATTCTATTGTAAAAATATTTAAATTTTTTTACTAACCGGTTACACTTGCTGAACCACCCGTTTTTACCTTTTTACTACATAATTAAAGGAAGGTTAGTGAAATTTATTATATAAATTCATTATATATAAAAATAGAAGAAAGTAAAACATTGTTTATTTTTGTCCTTTCAATATTAAAATTAAGGAGTCTACAGAAAATGTTTGGATTGACCGAATTTCCGGATTAACGGGGCTAATGTGTACATACAAAATATATAGAAATGATATTTGTGAATTAATCATTTAGTGGAATTTCGCTCTAAATGAACTTATTCATTATTATTATTATTTTTGAGAATGCAACACTATGTTTACGCAAACTGAAATATCTTATAAATATTTTACATTCAATTTAATTAAATATCTAAAAACATTTTTGTCAAGCATCGTTTTGTATTTAAATCTGACACTGATTAGGCCTATATAAAATAACATACGCGTATTATTTGTAAAGAAAAATATAATTTTCTTATTGTGGATTGTGCCTCCGCATTAGCGTAAACAACGTAAACAAATAAACAGCTGAGAAATATTTTAATAGTTACGATTACTTTTGTAATCAGTGATTGTGGCTAAAGAAACAACTACAATTAATGACATTAAATGTCGTTTCTCATGTAATAGGAGAAACTCAATTGTGTTTTTGATCATAAATTGTGTTTTTAATAGATTTAATACTTCTAATTTAAATTAGTTAAATATCTACTTGTAATATTATCATTTAATATCATTATATTAAAATTCTTTTCAATTGTGTTTTTGATTGCCATTGTCATTTCAATTAATTAGTCAATATCATTATATATTAATTAATCTCTAATAAATTAAAACGCAGCACAAAATGTACACTCATACACTTTAAATATTACGATCCATAGACTGAAACCAAATCAATTTATCTACTTAAATACTATTGATCAATCCAGTTTCGTTCACTGTTCCGGAAAGAGTGCAACGTGTGACTAAAGAAGTTTACACTTAAAAAAAAACTATAAGTTCAGTAAAACAGACAAACATTTCTGTGTAATACAACCGTATAATAAAAATAATAATAATAATAAAAATAAAAGTAAAGTTAAAAAGTATGCAATGTTCAATACAAACTTAAACTTAAATAAACAGAAACAAGATGTTTCAAATGAACAGGTTAAATTTAAAAATGATGAAGTAATATTGACAACACTATCTAATGTTCAAATTCGTAAAAAAGTAAACTACCATTACTACAATTTGAACCAGGAACCTTCGTTTCCGAAAATCAGCTGTTAAACAGCTGACTTACAACGACGACTTTACCTCTAGACGAACCCGGTGGGTAGAGATTTGAATGGGTTTTCTTTCTTTCTTTTTAAATTTACAGATATCAGATGAATTTATGTCCCATAGCCGAGCGAGTGAGAGGGAGATATGTGGCATAACTACGCATGCGTTCAAAGGTCTTTACCATTATAATCCAAATCTGAAAACATACTACAGTCGTTATCTTGCTTGATAGTTTACTGTGTGCATAAACGCTTGCTCACAATAATTAGTAAAATTAAAGAATGTTACTGAAATGGCACGTATGGGTTGTTCGAGTGAGAGCGTTGTGCATTCTTTCACTCCCACGGCTAGGGGACTCATCTCAATACTATCAATACTATCTCAATAATAGGGGGTGGGGGTTAATCTCAATACTGTACTATGATGATGGTGGATGAGTATGTAATAAAAAGATAAAAATGAACGATATAACATCTGTAACTTTTTACAATATTTTTACAATAGAAATGTAAATTTGTTTAGTTTCGTCGAATAAAATCGATTAAAAAAAAAAAATCATGCATAATGTAAATAATGATTAATAATAAATGGAACTACAACGAAAGACAGAACCCAGCAAAGGAGAAGAAAAGAAACAATTTTACGAAATGAATGAACGGGAGGACGATCTAACGATAACAATTTACGAGACGTAATTGAAGTTAAGAAAGAAGAATAACAAGTGTTAGAGGAGGAGTTGATTTGAAGGAGAGACCTTTGGTGTTCCTCTTCCAGTAGCGCATGCAAAGCGTCTCTTCGTTCAACTATTTGCAGCATTTCTCTCAGAATGTGTCCTTCCTTAGCTACTTCTTCTGCACTTTTTTCCGCATCTGTTACAAGCAAACAAAATTACAAAAATTACAAACTATGTTAAATCATAATACAGGGTGATTATAAATGAAATTGACACTTTCGACAGCTTCTTAAACATCAAACTGATGTTTATGAATGTAGTAAACGATATAGGTTTGTAGGGAATTTTTTAAAGGTTATGTTGGTACAACTGTTGCTAGCATTTTGTTGTTGGCTGCTGTTACAACAACCAGTCTAGCAAAATGGCCGCTACTCAAATGGAGAAAGCTTATTGTGTTCTCGAATTAGCCAAAACAAACTCAGTTATGGTTGTGCAACGTCATTTCAGAACAAGATACAGTAAACAACCACCAACAACGCAATCAATCTATGACTGGTATAAACATTTTGAAAACAGTGGATGTCCGTGTAAAATGAAGAGTACTGGAACACCTGTTACAGAAGAACAAATTGATAGTGTTCGTCATGTTTATGTACCAAGTCCAGGAAAATCAACTAGATCAGCAAGTTTAGAATTGCAAATTCCTCAACTGACTGTGTGGAAAATTCTGTGGAAACGTTTGAAAATGACACCTTATAAATTGCAGTTAGTACAAAGTTTAAATACCAGTGATAAAGTCGTATGTAAAAATTTTTGTCTGGAGATGCAACATTGTGTTGAAAATGCCGATGCATTCTTTAATCGCCTAATTTTCAGTGATGAATGTAATTTTCACGTTAGTGGAAAAGTTAATAGACATGATGTTAGAATATGGGGCACAGAAAACCCAAAAATAACTTTACAGCATACACACGGTTCCCCTAAAGTAAATGTCTTTAGCGCATTATCTCATGAAAAGGTTTACGGGCCATTCTTCTTTCACCAAGTGTCAGTAACCGGAGTAATTTATCTGGACATGTTAAACGAATGGTGAATGCCTCAACTCCAGGAAGATAGTGATAACTTCATTTTTGTACAAGATGGATCTCCGCCTCACTGGCACTTACAGGTCAGAAGTTATCTTGATTAACGTAATAGGAGATAACAGTGACTAGTGTCTTTTACACGAGTCACATAATTACGTGACCGTGTAGTACGAGAGAGACAGAGAGCTATTTTTGCAGCCCTGCAAGTAGCAGATCGAGTGCAAATTATTTAACACTCCACTTGCCTGTTGGGCATTATTAAAAAAACATCATTGAAAAATATCTACTTCCACCCTTCAAATGACACCTTCACTTCATTTACCACAAGATCTACCTGTATGAATTGTTACTTTCTCTTGCCTATATGAATATATAGGAAGGAAAGTATTGTTTTCATGTCGATTTTTCGAAATCGAGTTTTCACTGGATCTATACGTTTTCAGACCCCCTGAACCCAAAAAACATGTTTTTAGCGATTGGTCTGTGTGTGTGTGTGTCTGTGTGTCTGTGTGTGAACAGAATATCTCAAGAACGGAACATCGTACGAACTTGAAACTTGAAACTTAAGTTACATACCACTACCGAACGCGACACGAACATTTTCATCAAAATCGGTCAACCGGAAGTAGTAGTTTATTCGTATAATTTTTCAGTTTTTTGCGATTTTCTCAAAAACTGGTCCTACGATTTTTTTTAAAATCGCCTATTTTACTCTATTTTTTATTCTCTACAAGATAGGGTAGGCGCCATGTTTGCTGAAATTCTCGGTGAGGCTGTTTTTACGTAAAAACGTTGTTTTTTTAAGATTACGGCTTTAGTATAAATTTTAGCGCAAAAACTTATATAGTAAAAGTTGTAGAGAATTTAAAAACCTACAACTTCTGTTTCAAACATTTTTTTGTATAACGCTTAGTTTAGCGGTAATTTGCGATTTTCTGTTTTTTTCTCACGAAAACGTGAGAAAAATCGATTTTTTTAACATTTCGGTCTTAGTATGCATTTTACGACAAAAGTGTATATAATTAAATTTTTTGAAAATTAAAAGATCTACAACTTTTGTTTAGAGCATTTTTCTCTACAGAGCCTAGTTTAGCGTGAAAGCGTGATTTTCCGTATTTTTAAGCCAAACTGAGTTCGATTGTCATTTTGCGTCATTCACTCATGATTAAAATAAGGTTATGTTTTTGAGGTTAGTTTTTGTTCATTTCTAATATTTTATTACTAATGTTAAATTATATTGTAAATTATTTGCATTGGCAAGAGAAAGTTGTGTGAGTGTTTCACACCAGATTGTTTTTTGTTTAATGTCAGACTGCAAATACTGCTAATGCAGAGGGTAAAGGATGAAATGATTTTTGTAACGTATAAAAATATGCTGTGCCTGAATGGGATTCAAACCCAAGACCACATGATTAGAGGCAAGCACGTTACCAACTATGCCAATCTTGCCGGCTGTATAATGAAATAGGAGATAACTGTGGCTAGTATATTTTATTACACGTGTATCTGTTCTGTTTGTTAAATGCTTTAGTCATATAATTACGACCACTACACCACGGCCGGCCCGTGGTGTAGTGGTCAGTGCAACTGGCTACTATGCCGGGGTTCTGGGTTCGATTCCCAGTCAGGTCTAGAATTTTTTCATCTGTAAATCACCACATATCAAAAAAAGTTGGGTGATCATGTGATAAGAGGGAGAACTAGCAGATCGAGTGTACATAATTTACACACTTCACCAGTCTGTTGTAGGCAACATGAAAAAGTACTTCAAGATTATACAACCAAAGTTGCCCTTAACCCACCGGTTCGCTGAGTTAACTACAAAAACCAAATTTCGGTTTTTTGGGGTTTGCTGTTTTCAGGTTTTCCTATCTTTTACACCTTCAAAATGGTTTTTTAGGCAAATTTTTATTAACAAAACGTTGCAGGTACTTATAGCATCTTGGGTAATTTTTTAAATTTTAAAAAGGTCCAATGGGGGTTGCTAACCCTACCCAAAAATTATAAAATTTCTAAATTTTTAGAATAAAAAATATTTTTAACGGCATGTTTTCGACGTTAAAAGTTAAATAAAAATTTGGTAACGCGAAAACCTTCAGGTTCCACCCCCTTACCTTTAGTAGCGGGTATTATTTTTTTCACCTCCTGAACAGTGCTTCGTAGTGAAAAAATTGTATAGAATCGTTTTGGTGCTTCTAAAGTACTTCAAGGCCATGTAGCTAAAGTTGCCCTTAACCTACCTGTTCGCTGAGAAAACTCAAAACACTAGCATTTCAGCTTTTAGGGCTTGCCGTTTTCATGTTTTTCTTTCTTTACACCTTCACAACAGTTTTTTTCACAAATTTTTATTTACAAAACGTTACACATACCCATAGAGTCACGGAGAATTTATTAAATTTTAGATTGGGGTCCTACGGTGATTTATACCCAAACAAATATTTTAAAATTTTTGGAATACAAATAATATTCAAACGGCATGTTATTTAGCAAAGAAATAACATAAACATTTGGTAACCCAAAAATGTGCAGGTCGCAACCCCAGGTTGCATGAGAAAGCGAAAAACTCAAAGTATCATACATTCAAACCTCAACATTCAAAGTAGAAATTTTGAAACTTTAAACATTAACTTTCATATCTTCAAATACCAAAATATTGTGATCCACCCAACCCCTTTGGCGGCCGAACTTCACCTTGTGGCAAATGGTTGTGATCCACTTATGAATTCTGATCCACCTACCCCTCTCAGGCTGAGACACGTAAGCAGGGCGAAGCACTGCTGGAGTGGTGAGTAATTTAATACTCCCCCTGGCAGTTGTGGGCAACATGAAAAAGTATCAAATTGAATACTTACCATCTTTAGCCAATCGTTCACGAAGCTCTTGTTGTAACCTGGCATGCGTATCTTCTAATTCGACATCCTGAGCTCGTACAGTCAGCTCGTGTTCATAACGCCTCAGTTCGTTCCGTTCTCGCATCAACTGGAACCATTTTTGAGTCAATTCTGATTCATCTTGTCCTCCTTCTAAAACAAAAAAATAAATAAATAAGTTGTTTATAATGTAGTGTTGTTTAAGTGATCAGCCTGTAACATTTAATATTTTATTGTAACTTATCTAACACAAAACAAATGACAATCAAAACAAAAACAAAAGAACGTCGGTTTTAAATAAAATTTTAATTAAATCTGACTGGCTTTTTAAAAAAATTAAATTTAGAATATTTTAGATATAATAATATCTATTTTTGTGTTATAAACTGAAACATGACCTAGAATTTAAAACCCTGTCACTGCTAAATCGGGAACAATGTTTTGACCACCCCTGCGCTGAATTAGGAAATCACCAACATTGTTCTTGTATGTAGTCCAACAAATGACGAAATGGTAATACAGTTAACACTATTGTCTTAATAAAAACTACACTACTATTCTTTAATTGTACTATTTTAACACTATTGTTAAAATAACTAAATAGTTATTATTATTAAATATATTTTATAAAGTGTATCTCAGCTATTATTGAATTAATATTTAATAGTTTAATGGTTTATTCTATTCATATCATTTCTGAAGTCCATCGGTCGCCTTAAGAGTTTCGTTCAATGTTCCAATGGTATTTAATATATTTCTTCCCGTAATTCAATTAACTAATGTTCTTTCACTTCAATTTCATTTAATAGGTCTGTCTGTGACTTTATACTACGAATTATAAAACAATTATACTTTATATTTACTTAACACATTCCATAAATCAAATTGCACACAAACACAACCTTTCTCTTCAAACTGCCCCGGTCAACAGCACACGAAATCAATTATGCATTCACTTATATTAATTACTTTTTGTATGATAATTTTTAAAACTTTCAAATAAAATAAAAATTTGTGTTGAAAATATGTCTTTTAAACTTATTTGATGATCTGTGTAGATATTTCTTTATATTTTTTTATTTTAAAATTTTTATAAATGTTTTTTGTAACTTTTAAACACTCTTTTGATTAATTTAAACATAAAAACTTCAATCACTAAATTAACACTTGATTTTTAATTATTAGCTGAGATTATTAGGTTATTTAATTTAATAATTTAGAAATAATATTTTAATTATAATTAGCCATTTTAATAATTTACAAAAAGTAAGAATTTAATTATAAATGTTTACATAATTAATTATGAAATATATATTTTTCTAACCACCAGAATACGGTAACATAAAACACTTACCAATGTTTATAGCGCTTTCGTGTATCTTGTACACATCTTCAGTAAATTAAAATTTATATCAAGTCCCAATTTAAAACTTCCTCCTACTCATACCATGGTAGATAAGGAATAGTCGATTCTTATATTTAAAACAGTCTTGCCAACTTAATCAGTTGATTGTCATATTCAATCTGTGTGTTCATTAATTTTTCCCTGCTATTGTATTTATAAATATAATATTTTTCCAAAATTTCAATTTCATTTTGTCTGTTATTTATTTCCAATATTATAAATAATAATATAATAAATAATCTAGAAATATTGGAAATAAATAACAGACAAAATGAAATTGAAATTTTGGAAAAATATTATATTTATAAATACAATAGCAGGGAAAAATTAATGAACACACAGATTGAATACGACAATCAACTGATTAAGTTAATATTATATTTATAAATACAATAGCAGGGAAAAATTAATGAACACACAGATTGAATACGACAATCAACTGATTAAGTTGGCAAGACTGTTTTAAATATAAGAATAGACTATTCCTATCTACCATGGTAGGAGCAGGAAGTTTTAAATTTTGACTCTATATAAATTTTAATTTACTGAAGATGTGTACAAGATACACGAAAGCGCTATAAACATTGGTAAGTGTTTTATGTTACCGTATTCTGGTAGTTAGAAAAATATATATTTCAATTTTAAATAATACCGCTGTTTAAAAATCATACATAGGATGTTTAATAAAATAAATTAATTATGAATAGCAGTCAAGTTATAAATACATGGTTATTATCACCTTGTACATTTGTAATGCTACAAGCCGAAAGGCTGGTTTGAACCTGTTGGTTAAATTAAGGAATATGTTATTCCAAATCTGAAAAATCACCCATGAATTTCATTCAAAATCACCCATGAGAAAAGAAGCGGGTGGGACCCAATATACAAGTAGAACGGGAATATTTTAATATTACTGTATCGGGTCACATCTGACATTCTCATGCCAAACTCTGCACTAATGTTGTGCAACTTATAGATAGCATATTGGGACCTGTCTTCTGTGTCAAAAATAATAAGTGTCATTTGCGTACAGTAATAAATTAAGGAATATGTTATTCCAAATCTGAAAAATCACCCGTGAATTTCATTCAAAATCAACCATGAAAAAAGAAGCGGGTAGGACCCAACATACAAATAGGACAGGTAATTTTAATATTACGGTGTCGGATCACATTCGACATTCTCATGCCAAACTCTACGCTAATGTTGTGTAACTTATAAATAGCATGTTAGGGCCTGCCTTCTGTGTAAAAAATAATAACAGTGTCATCTGCGTACAGCAATAAATTAAGGAATATGTTATTCCAAATCTGAAAAACACTCGTGAATTTCATTCAAACTCAACGATGAAAATAGAGGTGGGTGGGACCCAACATTCTCATGCCAAACTCTGCGCTAATGTTGTGCAACTTAAAAATAGCATATTGGGGCCTGTTTTCTGAGTCAAAAATAATAACAGTGTCATCTGCGTAAAGCAATAAATTACGGAATATGTTATTTCAAATCTGAAAAATCACCCGTAAATTTCATTCAAAATCACCCATGATAAAAAAAGCGGGTGGGACCCAACATACAAGTAGAACGGGAATATTTTAATATTAATGTGTTGGGTCACATCCAACATTCTCATGCCAAACTCTGCACTAATGTTGTGCAACTTACAGATAGCATATTGGGACCTGTCTTCTGTGTCAAAAATAATAAGTGTCATTTGCGTACAGTAATAAATTAAGGAATATGTTATTCCAAATCTGAAAAATCACCCGTGAATTTCATTCAAAATCAACCATGAAAAAAGAAGCGGGTAGGACCCAACATACAAATAGGACAGGAATATTTTAATATTACGGTGTCGGATCACATTCGACATTCTCATGCCAAACTCTGCGCTAATGTTGTGCAACTTGTAAATAGCATATTGGGGCCTGTTTACTGTGTCAAAAATAATTACAGTGTCATCTGCGTACAGCAATAAATTACGGAATATGTTATTTCAAATCTGAAAAATCACCCGTGAATTTCATTCAAAATCACCCATGATAAAAAAAGCGGGTGGGACCCAACATACAAGTAGAACGGGAATATTTTAATATTAATGTGTCGGGTCACATCCGACAATTGATGAAAAGGGTTAATTTCTTAATCCAATATAGACATCAGATTTGTCAGATATTTCATACCATTGCTTTCTCCTCTGATAGCTTTTTCTAAGAGAACACCTTGAGCTTCCAATTCTTTCTGTTTCACTTCGACCTCTTCAAGCTGTCGTTGAATCTCTTGAGCCATCCGTAACCTATAAAACATTCAGGTTCATCAATCTAAATATTTTACAATAAAAATGATCATAGTCAACGTTTTTTTTTTTTGGTTATTTAATTACTTTCATACAAAAACAAATTTGTAAAGTCTAACAACATTAACAAAAATATTCTAAGATAAAAGAAATTTTCACACGAAAGAAAACTATTGTAGTCACCGCATGACAAACAAAAAATAATTTATAACAATATTATAATAAAACACGAAAATCTGGTGTGAAACACTCACACAACTTTCTCTTGCCAATGCAAATAATTAACAATATAAAATAACATTACCTAGTAATAAATCATTAGAAATAAACAAAAAACTAACCTCAATAAACATAACCTAATTTTCATCATGAGTGAAAGATGCAAAATGAAAATCAACCCCAGTTTGGCTTATAAATGCGGAAAATCATTTTTTCACGCTTAACTAGGCTCTGTAGAGAAAAATGGTCTAAATAAAAGTTGTAGATCTTTTCATTTCCTATAAATTTGATTATACTTTTTTGACGTAAAATGCATAATAAGGCTGAAATCTATAAAAAATCAATTTTTTTACACAATTTCGTGAGAATAAACGGAAAATCACTAATTACCGCTAAACTAAGCGTTATACAAAAAAATGTTTGAAATAAAAGTTGAAGGATTATAAATTCTCTACAACGTTTATTATATACAATTTTGTGCCAAAATTCATATTAAAGTCGCAATCTTAAAAAAATAATTTTTTTACTTAAAAACAGCCTCACCAAGAATTTCAGTAAACATGGCGCCTACCCTCTCTTGTAAAGCATAAAAAATTTAGTAAACCAGGCGATTTTTAAAAAAATCGTAGGATGAGTTTTTGAGAAAATCGCACAAAAGTGAAAAATTACACGAATAAACTACTACTTCCGGTTGACCAATTTTGATGAAAATGTTCGTGTCGTGTCCAGTAGTGGTATGTAACTAAAGTTTTAAGTTTCAAGTTCGTATGATGTTCCGTTCTTGAGATATTCTGTTCACACACAGACCAATCGCTAAAAACATGTTTTTTGGGTTCAGGGGGTCTGAAAACGTGTAGATCCGGTGAAGAGTGGATTTGTTAAAATCGACATGAAAACAATACTTTCCTGCCTATATATTCATATAGGCAAGCGAAAGTAAAAACGATAACCGCACGAACAGACGACAACAAGTAGTGAGTACTACTTTAGAGGCAGCCTGTATCAGGCTACGTGCTGTGGTGGGGGAGCTACTTACTGCGCATGTGCGGCCTGCACGCCACTATACTTGGTTACCATTATACCTATACCCTTCCGTACACACCCCTCTTTGTTTTCTTCTCTCTCTCTCCCTCTCCCCTTCTCACCCCTCACGCGCTCTTCCCGCCCCTCCCCCTCTTCCTATCTCCCCTTCTCTCCCCCTCACGCGCTCTTCCCGCCCCTCCCCCTCTTCCTCTCTTCCCCTCTCTCTCTTACTCACTCTCTCTCTCTCTCTCCAAGAATTGAAAAGAAGCAATACACAAACCACAGACACGCACAAGCACAAATATGTTAAACTCATGCTTTTCTTTTGTTATTATTATACATTTTTGTTTAGTTTGATACAATCATATTTTAGCTGTTTTTATTTTCTAATTCCTATACATTTTTTGCCTAACACATATGCAGTTACAATTATATTTTTACTGTTACTAATTATTTAATTTTCTAAAAAAAAAAAGGGAAGGACTGGAGTCGTAGGATTATTAATCTAATTAATAACTAATATATTACTAATACTAATTACCATAATACTAATTAATAAGAAACTTATCTAAATAAATAAATAAATAAATTATAGTCCGGCCTCTCTTAGTTTGCTCCTAATGTAAACAAATAATGACATCACTGAGCATGCGCATTGTATCAAAATGTTTACACGCTGATTAAAAAATAACAACTAAAATTTAAATACTTTTGAAAGTATTTAAATATAAAATACTTTTAAAAGTATTTTTATAAATGAAATTGTTAGGCCTATATCATATCATGACTAATGTTTTTAGTACTTTAAGTAACGGGTGATTCAAAAAGAGCGCCGGTTTTTAAATGGCTGGTAAATTTTTGTTTATCGGTTGGCAACATTGTTAGACCTCATTTCTATTTCGGAGAACATTCCGATTGACGATTCAGTTGTAGTTTCTCTTGTTCGCAGTGTAGTACTCTCGCAGTCTGTGTCCAACCATGGAGAAGTTTACTATTGCACGAGTGTTAATCGTCAAAACATTGTACCAGAGTGAAGAGAGTTATGCGGCTACTGTCAGGCGACTTCGCGGTACTCTAGGACGTAATGAAGCACCGAATGAATCAACAGTTCGCAGGCTCATGAAAAAGTTTTTTGAGACGGGTTCAACAGTCGACCTTAAAAGTTCTGGACGTCGTCGTTCTGGCCGAACTGAGCAGAACGTTGCGTTGGTTCGTGACAGTGTGGCTGTTAGCCCAGCAAAATCAATACGTCGCCGTTCTCAACAATTGGGTTTACGATGTTCTTCTGTACGGAGAATTCTTCGGTACGATCTCCAATATCACCCGTATAAAATTCAGTTGCTGCACGAGAAACAATGTTGTTGCTCCGTGAACGGTTCCAGGATCGCATCATTTCTCGTAATTCCGACCATCAATGGCCACCAAGGTCGTGTGACTTGACGCCTTGTGACTTTCATCTTTGGGGTCATCTGAAGTCATTGGTGTATGCCAATAAACCCCGAAACATCAATGACTTGAAGGAGGAAATTCGACGGGTTATCGGGCAAATGGAAGCCGAAACTTGTCGTGCAGTAATATCCAATTTCATGGACAGAGTTGATGCGTGCCAGCGCAGTAGAGGAGGACATATGCATGACATCATTTTTCATACATGAAATCGGAAGGTAAGATGAACTTGTTGATGTATTTATTTTCAGTTTTTCAATAAAATAAATCTCTTAATTTGATATATCAAAACCGGCGCTCTTTTTGAATCACCCAATACTTATAATTTAAAAAATAGTTAACTTAATAGGAATACGAGATCCGTAAAGTCACAGACTCTAGCGTGCACGCTGTAATAGGTGGCTTTTGTTTGTTGACAGTAGGAGCAAACTAATAACGGCTGAACTGTAGCTAAATTTGTAAGAAAACGTAAGCTACAATTTAACTGGAATTATAAAAAAAAATTACTATTGGTATAAGAATCTAAACGGCAGAAGAGAGAGAGAGAGAGGCGCAACTACAACGATCAACAGCTATATTAAGATAGCACTGACAAGACAGTGACAACAACAATAGAAGGCGGAATGTGTTAATAGCAGGGCAGAGACAATGTTTTTAGGAACGCACGAAACTGCAGTCATAAAATACCCCTCTACTCCTTTCTTTACCCTTGTTTGTAACGGTCATTCAGCCCGGTTGTTACACGGGCGCAGCTATAACATGTCAATGAAAAAATCCGGTGTGAAACACTCACACAACTTTCTCTTGCCTAACATTAGTAATAAAACATTAGATTTAAACAAAAAACTAACCTCGAAAACATAACCTTATTTTAATCATCAGTGAAAGACGTAAAATGTAAATCGAACTCAGTTTGGCTTAAAAATACGGAAAATCACTCTTTTACGACGCTAAACTAGGCTCTGTAGTGAAAAATGCTTTAAATAAAAGTTGTAGATCTTTTTATTTCCTATAAAATTTATTATATACACTTTTATCGTAAAATGCATTCTACGGCCGAAATCATAAAAAAAATCAATTTTTCACACGTTTTCGTGAGAAAAAAATCAGAAAATCGCTAATTACTGCTAAACTAAGCATTATACAAAAAAATGTTTGGAACAAAAGTTGTAGAATTTTAAATTCTCTACAACTTCTATTATATAAATTTTTGCGCTAAATTGCATATTAAAGCTGTAATCTTTAAAAAACTATGTTTTTACGTGAAAACAGCCTCACCCAGAATTTCAGCAAACATGACGCCTACCCTATCTTGTAGAGAATAAAAAGTTGAGTAAACCAGGCAATTTAAAAAAAAATCGTAGGACCAGTTTTTGAGAAAATTGCAAAAAAGTGAAAAATTACACGAATAAACTACTACTTCCGGTTGACCGATTTCGATGAAAATGTTCGTGTCGTGTCCGGTAGTGGTATGTAACTTAAGTTTCAAGTTCGTACGATGTTCCGTTCTTGAGATATTCTGTTCACACACACACACACACACACACACACACACACTACTGTGGGTGTGTGTGTGTGTGTGTGTGTGTACTACTTACAAAGGTTGTATCTGTAAAGCTTGAAGTCAAAGCAGGCGTTCCACAAGGGTCAGTTTTAGGTCCAATTCTGTTTCTATTGTATATTAATAGGTTACCAGAAGTCATACCTGATGGCAGAGCTTTGTTGTTTGCTGATGATACTTCAGTAATCAGTAACAGTTTACTGATAGATGCTCTTGAAGTAAATACACATGTTAACATAGAGTCCGTAGTACAGTTCTTGAATCGAATGTTATTAACAGTTAATGGGAAAAAGTGTCAGTACTTGCAGTTTAAAAATAAACATAACGTTAAAGAAAGTAGAGAAGTGGATGTATTTATTCATAATAATAGTTTAGAGCATGTAGAAACAGTGAAGTTCCTGGGCGTATCTCTAGATAGATCTTTGTCTTGGGACTTCTATATCAATCAAGTTTGTAGTAAAATATCATCTGGGGTATTTGCACTAAAACAAATCGCCAGATTAAATGATAAAAAATTACTAATGGCAGCTTATCATGGCCTCATTCTGTCTCATATCCGTTATGGTATTTTAGTATGGGGTAATTCTAGCATGGGTAATATAAATAGGGTTTTTAAAATTCAAAAGAAAGCTATTAGGTGTATGGTGGGAGCTAACCAGCTAACCTCATGCAGGCCACTATTTAAGGAGCTTAAATTGCTTACAGTTCCCTCCCTCTACATTTTTGAGGTGATTATATATGTTAGGCAAAATAATTTTATGCAGAATTTCAATGTTCACAATCATAACACGAGAAACAGGAATAATTATTATGTGGCTAATCACTCCACAAAATTGTTTGAACAAAAACCTACTTATGCAGGGAGAAAATTCATGAATAAATTACCCCAATCTTTAAAGTGTTGTGAGGATTTGAAGCTCTTTAAAAAAAATCTGAAAAATTACTTGATCAGTGAAACTTTTTATAGCGTACAAGAATTTCTTTCTTGATAGTAGTGATACATTGTGTGATTCTTATATGTATTTCAGGTGTTATATCTGACGACATGTCCTATACTCCTCCTGGAGTCTCCAGGGCGCAAAAAAAAAAAAAAAAAAAAAAAACACACAGACCAATTGCTAAACACATGTTTTTTGGGTTCAGGGGGTCTGAAAACGTATAGATCCAGTGAAAACTCAATTTCGAAAAATCAACATGAAAACAATACTTTCCTTCCTATACCTGTATACTCATATAGGCAAGAGAAAGTAAAAATTCTAGGGGTCTTTTCCATTTTGTGTATGCCAGTATCAAATCCGGATTCCCTGAAGGGTTGCACAAGTGTTCATTTCTCCCACTCACTACCTTATTGAAACTCAAACTGTGACAGATATATTATAAATTTTTTATTTTAAAGTTACTTTAACTTATTCTAATTATTTACATTAACCCTAGAAGCGGTAACTGTCGATCTGAGCGACAGTTGTGCTGTTGAATACATGTCGATGTCGATTTGGTCGACAGATGCACCCACTCTTATTTTCAACCAGCAGGTTGTCCAACCTAGGTTATATAACTAATCATATGAAAGTATTTCATTTGATCTATTTAATTTCACAGTTTGCCGGTAGTTTCGTTCTCTCGTTCATTTGTACGAGTCTTTGAAAGTTGTTGTTTCGTAATGTCGTGTTTCACTGTAATGGCGATCTGTTTGTCAAGATAGATGTGTTGTTGTTTCATGTTATTAGTGTGTTTTAATTCGTTTTACTGTAAATTTATTAAATATCGTGAATTATCTGTGATATTATTTTAGTATGTGTTCAGGTTGTAAATAAAACCTACGAAAATAAATGTGTACTCTGTAAATGTTGACATTGCGTAAACATAACCTAGATCTTTTCCCTACAGACGTTACCATTTTTCACATATTATAATAACGAAAACAGATAAACTGATAATTCAAAAACGTAATTATTCTAGAAAGATTGCACTAAAAAATGTATATTTCCATTTTTACGCATTTATTTAGGTAAATCTGTCAAGTAGCTAATAAAACAAAACATATTTCTCAAATTTGTTATTATAAATATTTCATTAGTCCTGGTTATTTGGGAAATAATATTATCAGAAAACAAAAATAACAGTCAGGTAGAGCTATCTTTTCTGTTTAATTTGGTGTATAATACGTACCTGATATGTGAAACACAAAAACAATAAAAAATTGTTTTCGTAAGCATGTTTTTTTTATTAAAAATGCTTGACACTTAAAGTTAAACCTATTACCGCTTCTAGGGTTAAATTATTATTACATTACTATTACGTTATATTTTTTAATTATTTACATTGGGAAGGGAAAGTCTGAGTGTTTCACACAGATGTTTTTAGTTGTCATTGTTGTTGTTTCGGTCAACAGCTGAAAGGCTGGTTTGAACCTTTAGAGGTTTTATTAAGTAAAACAAGGAGTGAGGTGGTTTACAATTGCCACAACTCACTGAGTGAAAAATTACGCTTATCAGCATGCCGGGCCCTCTGAAAAGCACATATTTTCCAACTCTGCAAATGACACCTTCACTTCATTCACCACAGGGTCTACCTGTATAATGAAATTCATTACTTTCAGAGGAGATAACTGTGATTAGTGTCTTTTACACCTCTACCTCTTCTGTTCTTAAATGATTCAGTCATTTAATTGGCTGACCATGTGATAAGAAACAGAACTATTTATTTTAGCCCTGAAACAAACAGATTGAGTGTAAATAATTTGACACTCCGCCTGTCTGTTATGGGCAGTTAGTTGTCATATCTTCTGGGATTATGCAATAACTCCCCTTTCTTAAAGGATCTCTGCAGTATCATCCTCCGTCCATATATTATAAAGTTCACAACTACAAAATTCATAGTAGACTAACAATGCACGCCTAGACGCAGGAGTGGGAGAATTGTGTAACCCTTCAGAGAATTCGGATTTGATAGTGGCATACAGAAAACGAAAAATACCCAATTCTAGTATTTTTAAAAATACAAAATATTTTACAAAAATCTGGTGTGAAACACTCACACGACTTTCTCTTGCCAATGCAAATAATTAACAATAAACCTTACAATAGTAATAAAACATTAGAAATAAATAAAAAACTAACCTCAAAATCATAACCTTATTTCAATCATGAGAGAAACACGCAAAATGAAAATCAACCTCAGTTTGGCCTAAAAATACGGAAAATCAATCTTTCACGCTCAACTAGGCTCTGCAGAGAAAAATGCTTTAAATAAAAGTTGTAGATCTTTTAATTTCCTATAAATTCAATTATATACACTTTTGTCGTAAAATGCACCAGCTTTAATTTTATAAGGATTGTAAGGCCAAAATCTTAAAAAAGTCGATTTTTCACACGTTTTCGTGAGAAAAAAACAGAAAATCGCTAATTACCGCTAAACTAAGCGTTATACAAAAAAATGTTTGAAATAAGTTTGAAAGTTGTAGGAATTTAAATTCTCTACAAATTTTATTATATACATTTTTGCGCTGAAATGCATATTAAAGCTGCAATCTTAATAAAACAATTATTTTACGCGAAAACGGCCTCACCAAGAATTTCAGCAAACATGGCGCCTACCCTATCTTGTAGAGCATAAAAAAATGAGTAAACCAGGCGATTTAAAAAAAAATCGTAGGACCAGTTTTTGAGAAAATCGCAAAAAAGTGAAAAATTACACAAATAAACTACAACTTCCGGTTGACCGATTTTGATGAAAATGTTCGTGTCGGGTCTGGTAGTAGTATGTAACTTAAGTTTCAAGTTTTAAGTTTGTACGATGTTCCGTTCTTGAGATATTCTGTTCACACACACACAGATCAATCGCTAAAAACATATTTTTTGGGTTCAGGGGGTCTGAAAACGTATACATCCGGTGAAAACTCGATTTCGAAAAATCAACATGAAAACAATACTTTCCTTCCTATATATTCATATAGGCAAGAGAAAGTAAATAATTCTAGTATTTTTAAAACTACAAAATATTTTTAAAAAAATGTTAACGATTAAAAATAAGAACTCACCTCTTAAGCTGAGCTTGCCTAGCCATACGTCGGCTCATTCTTCCAGACTTTTTCAGAGAACCACCCGGCGTTTCATTTCCACCATCCAATTGGGTAGCTCTTGAATCTTCTTCGATCTCAGAACAACTGTCCTCTGTTGGATTCGCCATCACAAATATATAATAACATTTATCCATTCACAACTATCTCCACTATTCTATTTAGCCACTAATATGTAAATACAACAGCACACATCACGCCATTTAAATATTAAACAAATTAAAAAAAGCTTTCGTGTCAAAAAATATCAATAAATGGCATGCATCTAACAAACTATTATCTAAACCTAAAATATATAATATAAATATATCAAGTTGCAATAGTATTGTTTATAAATAAATAATATACAATGTACCTGACTTAATTATTGTTTAACAAATTAATTTTATTTTACTAAAACCACAACACTTAATATTGTGTTGATAATATTTATACTATAATAGAAAAGTACACAATATCATTTGAACCTAATTTTTTTTTTTTTTTAATGTCCGACTGTTTTGCAATTACTGCTAATGCAGATGTGAGAAGGGTGATAGATGAAAATGAGTGATGAAAAAATGCCAGACCTGACCAGGAATTGAACTCGGGACCCCGATGTAGAAGCCAGTTGCGTTAACCACTACGCCAACGGGCCGGCCAAAAATGATTTACAAAAAATCATTTCATCCTTCACCATCTGCATTAGCAGTAATTACAGAAGTCAGATGTTAAACCCCAAAAAAAACATTTAAACATAAACATTTTTTATTTAAAATCTGTAGAAGATGTTACATCTTCAGTCATCTAAATAACATTTTTTAATCTATATAACATCTTATATAACATTTATCTATATGTCACCGCCACCCCTTCTAATTAATCATTTACAGTGTTGCCAGCCTTCAATACTTCTTCCGGCCTTTAGCGGCGCACCAATAAACCTTTCGGCTCCGCACCGACAAAGGCCTTTGTCATCAAGGCCAAGCCAGTAGCCGCTCTCTACCACAGCGCTCTCGGCGGCTATATAATGAGCGCTGCACTGAGCCAGGCGATTCAATTCCGATCAAGACACCGAGGGATTCACTTCCACCAGACAACATCGACAAGACGTTCACCACGGCACACGGCTGCCGGACTCCAGCAAGGACTAATCGACGACCCCGCAAGAGAGAAGATGATGCTTCCGCTCGCAGACCCGTCACCGTAAGCCGTTGACCGGACCGTCATCGCTCGCTAATGCGAGCAATGCCCACAGCGGTCCCTCGACCGAGCCTTCCGCCCACCGGACCCGACGAAGCAGCCATCGACACACTACTGCAAGGGAAGAAGATGATGTCTCCGCTGGACGACAACACGCCGTGTCACCCAGCTCCTCGATTGCCACACAACGACTACGACTGACGCTTCCCATCAAGACGACCACCGCTTAAACGGCCCTTTTCAGGGCCACCAAACAAATAAGGTTTGCCACTTAATGTTCCCATCCGGTGACATACATAACATTTTTTTATCTATATAACATCTACAGATTTTAAATTAAAAAATTTTAGATTGGAATTTTGTTATGTGCTCATACATCAGTGCTACCACTTAACAGATTTGTTTTTGTATTAACTTTCCCAGTTAGTGAATGAAAGTATTTTAAAATATAAATTTAATAATGAAAAAGAAAAGAAACAATTTTTTCCAATTACATATGGAAAATGGAAATCAAATTTATTAATTAATTATTTTATTATATTATTATTAATTAAAAACTAATGTATTAATAAATCACAACTTGTGTATTGAAACCATAGGTTACTGAATGCAACACTAACAAAATGGCAATAAAATAATTAATTCCATATGATTTTCAAAATTGCAAAACTAAGATTTTATAATACCATGTGTACCAAAAAGAATGACCCGATTTTATATAGATTATTTATTAAGAAGAATGGCTTCTTTTTGGTACACACGGTATTATATTTTGTAAGAATAATTAAAAGGGACAATTTATTTTGAAAAGTGACCACCATTCAGAGACTTACTAAAGGCCAAGCCAATTGGTGTGAGCGCTGGACTACACATGTGCATACCTACGATTGTGTACGTACTAAATAGAACGAATCAAGGCAGCTGAAAAGCTCGCCTCGCATCATGTGGTCTTCAGTTCGAATCCCATTCAGGCACGGCCTATTTTTATACGTTACAAAAAAAATCATTTCATCCTTCACCGTCTGCATTAGCAATAATTGCAGAACAGTCGGACATTAAGGGGGTAGACAACCCAGAAAATGTAAATCAAAGTTTCTGGCTATAATTTATCGTTATTTATTTATTACAGCCCCTAATATAAGGGTGAGGTTGAAATAGCGGGCTTTTACGGGAAATCAAATATCTCAGCAACCAAGAAAGATATCAACATGATTTTTATGCTACAAAATACAGAAAATTGCTCTCTATTATCTGTTGTACGCGCTTGTATATATTTTTTCTTACAAGAAATTTATTGATGAAAAACCATATTTTCAATAAGATCTATTTTATTTATTCACAATTTTTTTTTTAACTAAATCCCTATTAAGGATTTTGTAATAATCATTCCACAGATAATAGAGCAAGATTTTATGACCATTTGGAAAAAAACATCATCCAAATATCACCAATACTAACCAAAATCTTTAATTCCCAAGAATGTACAATCATGTAAAAAACCACATTTCCGGAAAACTTATAAGTTGAAGGAATAATTTCACTTGCCTTGCTAGTGAGCTTTATTTTAAACAGAAATTTTTATAACTTTTTGTCAACGTATAAAAAAAGTAAACAAATGTGATTCAAAAAATTTTAAACTTCAAATAAATGCAAAAAGCAATCAAAATTTAAAAAAATCATCTTCTTGAGTTGACTACCCCCTTAAACAAAAAAAAAAAAAAAAAACAACAAAACTGTTATGCCAAACTCTACCCTTTCCGTCTCCCCTGAAATCATAAACTAACCCCTACCTTAAATTATACCTTTAGTCCACGTTCAGTACAATACATGCCTTCCCCTCCCCAAGATAATAGGACTCCCACAAAACTGAAAAAGGCCAATGAAATATAAAATAAAATAAAAGAGCCGCTCTTAAACCCACTTGTCCCTTAATTTAAATTTTCCACAAATAACTTCTAAAAATACATTACCTCCTTTCAAGTCCCAGTTCCAATGTCCCAAGAACCAGAATCCTATTTCCTATTTAAACTATAAAATTCCCCCTAAATTTCTTGAGGTTGCAATTATTCTGATATATTGTTCCCCGAGCGACCAGGTGTTCCTTAACACGATGTCGCCATCATAGGGCTTCTTAGCCCTCTCAACCAGGATTCAGGATTCACAAAACTGAAAAGGTTAGTGATATTTATTCTATAAAATAGAATTTCTTCTCTAAGTTGGTACTTGGTACAAAAGAATCCTGTTTTTATCCAAGAATAAATAAACAATGTTTAAAGCCAGGCACATTCTACTATTTTATAAGAAAAGCAGTGAATACATAATATCCACGCATTCATAAAATTATTAATGAAATACAAAAAAAAAATAATTAATTAAAAATAGAGAAAACAAAAAGCAGATTAAGTATGTATGATTTGACAGAGTAAATTCCTTAAAGAAAAAAAATTTAGTGCGTTTGCCATAAATAAATATCAATTATAGTGTTTATTTTGAAATTAAATCAATGTGATGGTGCATGTTAACATACTATAAAATAGTAAAAAAATGTATTAAAAATTTAAAATTCCGCTAAGGAATTTTTCTGTTTTACTCAAAGTTTTTGTTTAATTTATTTTCTATTAGGCGTCGATTTTGACAGTGTCATATTTTTTTCATATATGGTTTTTTAGTTGGTCACCATACTGATTTGTTCACCTAAACAATGTTACTTAATAATCTAAATTAACTTTCTATTGGTAGACTACAAAAGTGGGCCAAAATTAAAAAAATTGTAATTAACATTATCTGTAGTTGAAATAAATATTATATTGGTTGATACTTTCTTAAAAAAAAAAAAAAAATCTGGTGTGAAACACTTACACGGCTTTCTCTTGCCAATGCAAATAATTAAAAATAAAATGTAACATTCCTCATAAAAACATTGGAAATAAACAGAAACCTAACCTTGAAAACATAACCTTATTTTAATCATGAGTGAAAGACGCAAAATGAAAATCGACCTCAGTTTGGCTTAAAAATACGGTAAATCACTCTTTCATGGTAAACTAGGCTCTGCAGAGAAAAATGCTTTAAATAAAATTTGCAGATCTTTTAATTTCCTATAAATTTGATTATATACACTTTTGTCATAAAATGTATATTAAGGCCGAAATCTTAAAAAAATTGATTTTTCACACGTTTTCGTGAGAAAAAAACAGAAAATCGCTAATTACCCGCTAAACTAAGCATTATACAAAAAAAAATGTTTGAAATAAAAGTTGTAGAATTTTAAATTCTCTACAACTTTTATTACATGTATTTTTGCGCTAAAATGCATATTAAAGTGACAATTTTAAAACAAAAGTTTTTTTATGTAAAAACAGCCTGACCAAGAATTTCAGCAAACATGGCGCCTACCCTATCTTGTAGAGCATTAAAAAGTGAGTGAACCAGGCGATTTTTAAAAAAATCGTAGGACCAGTTTTTGAGAAAATCGCAAAAAAGTGAAAAATTACAGAAATAAATTACTACTTCCGGTTGACAGATTTTGATGAAAATGTTTGGGTCGGGTCCATTAGTGGTATGTAACTTAAGTTTCAAGTTCGTACGATGTTCCATCCTTGAGATATTCTGTTCACACACACACACACACACGCACGCACGCACGCGCACGCACACACACACACACAGACCAATCGCTAAAAACATGTTTTTTTGGGTTCAGGGGGTGTGAAAACGTGTAGATTCGGTGAAAACTCTATTTCTTTAAAATCGACATGAAAACAATACTTTCCTTCCTATATATTCATATAGGCAAGAGAGAGTAAAAAATGGGGAAATGACGGGATTATGTGAAAAGATTTTCTACGATGAGACCTGAAGCCTCGATGAACACATGGAAAACATTAAAGAACGATGTGTACGAATCTCTAATTGATGACATGAATTCATTTGAAATGTTCAGAAGAAACAGATAGCATTATCTCTACCAATAACAACAATCATGAAATTTTATCTGGTATTCAGAACTTTAGTAACGCAATTTTAAGTGAGTTATACATTTTACAATTTCAGATTGAAGTTTTCAATTTTTTTAGCTTTAATTTGTTATTGAGAACTGTACATTATTGATAACCACCCAATTTGATTGCTGTTTTTTGCTGTATTTTTAGAACCTCAAGATAGTATTCTTTTGGTCCTCGGTGACTAAAGTTTGCACTTGTTCAATAACATTCTCATTCCGGCTTGTCGATGTCCTGCCTAAACGCGATTCACTTTCCACTGACGTTTGACCATTTTTGAATCGATTGTACCACTCTTTTATTCGAGTACAGCTCATGGCAGACTCCCCAAAAGCCTGTTGAATCTTGCGAATCGTTTCCACTTGCGAATCGGCAAGCTTTTGGCAAAATTTCATGCAGTAACGCTGCTCAAGTTTTTCTGTCACTTTATAACTTGATAAAAATTGCCGAGCACAACAGAGACGTCTACACTACTAGACTGACTGCCGGCGACGGAAGCTTTGTAATGACACGAAAGAGTGGATGTGCGCGCATCACAGTCCCCTCCACATCCCCACCAGCACTTCATTCGTTTCAGCGGGAGGACAGAACGTCCGATGATACTTTTTGAACAGCCCTCGTACACTTGAACCCTATTGGCATTTTATGGTTTTATAGAAGTTCTCTGTTAAGTAGGCTATCCACATTTTGAAATTAGTGTGCAGCAACCATTTCCTATATGAGTTACACGAATATGGTTAGGATTCATACCACAGTACGCAACCGTGTTGTTTTGTTATTACTTTTGTACAGTGCTCAGAAAATTCAAGTTTTTTTATGGGAAAGCAAGCATTCATGCTAATATAAAGTTAAGATAAGTTATTCTACACATGTTTCTATTGTATAAGACTAAAATTTGTTTTAATAGGCACTTTGGCCATCGGGTCAGCCCAGTCAGTCAGCTGGTAGAAAGTCGCTATTATTTGTTAAGTAACACCGATTGTGCAAACGACTTTATATGGTGACCAGCTGACAGCCATCCATGAACAAACACTACTGGGGATCCCTGTTCAAACTCATGTCTAATCCACATCAAAAAAAAAATACAACAAAAAGCAGCAATCAAATTGGGTAATTGTTAACAAAGTACAATTTCGATAACAAATAAAAGCTACAAAAAAAAAAATACCACTAAACATTATGTGATTTCCATTTCAATAAACATTCTTTGGTAAGTATACTTACCAGGGCTTAATATAAAAAAAAAAAAATATCTTACTGTTTTGACACTAAAAATACATTATTCAAGCCGTTATAAAACAAAATTATTATTTTACAACATATTTATTTTTCCCCATAGTACTGCCCTACAAAGGGTTAAATTGCTTTTGGGATATGATATCCATGATATTTCCTTGAATCCCAATTCTCCTCCTAATTTCGGAATTGGATTGATGCACGACGCACCACAGCTCTGCCTCCAGAAAACCATCTCCACTGGTTTTAGGTGATCCTAAAAGGATCCTTTTAGGATCACCTAAAACTGGTGATCTTCCATGAAGAGTAACAACAGAATGGAAAGAAACACCAGATGGCAGAAAAGAAGAAAGGAGAAAAGCCTAAAGTGAGCAAATGCTGAGAATATGGGCTGCAAAAAGAGCTTCCAGAAACGTCTTAAATCACCGCATGTGGTCTACAAATAGGCCCTATAAAAGGGAGAAATTGGATCTTAAAAAAAATTATTATATTAGTCACATAAAAAAACAAATAGTTCATAAAAAGGGAAAATAAAATAAAATTAGAGAAGAATAGATTAGGTTGGTACAACTGATATTAATGTAAATTTATAAAACATGTAATGATAGTCTATTTTAAATTTAAATGACTTAAAATAGGCCCTATACAAGGGATAAATTGGATCTTAAAAAAAGTTATTGCATTAGTCACAAAAAAAAGCAAATAGTTTATAAAAACGGAAAATAAAATAAAATTAGAGAAAAATAGATTAGGTTGCTACACCTGATATTAATGTGAATTTATAAAACATATTTAATAATATTCTATTTTAAATTTAAATGGCATTTTTAAAATACTATAATAATTAAGACTTTTAAACAGTGATGCAACTACAGTACATATTTTAAATGTTTGTATTACAAACAAATGTTGTACGTACTAAATAATAATGGTATAAAACGGTACCTGACTGTCGAATCACTTGCGGTGTGTAATTGACAGGAGGAGGTGGTACCGGTGGCGCTGCACCATCTATTAATCGGCGCCTTGCTTCTGATTCACTGACACATTTCGTTCGGCCTGGTGATAATTTTGGTCCCTAAAAACAAAATAATAAAAATAATCAGTCACAACATTTTTATATTATACAAAATTAATTCTATTTTATATAATGAATTTATATAATAAATTTCACTGACTTTCTTTTTAAACTGCGTCAACTTTTATCTTTACTTACACGTGTTTCGGTGGATCCACCATCATCAGAGTAAATAACAGAATTGAAACTAAAAAGTTTTCTATTTAAAATCTATATATTTTTTTGGAGGGGTTTAACGTTCAACTGTTCTGTAATTACTGCTGACAGTGAAGATGAAATGAATTTTTGAAACATATGAAAATGTGCCGTGCCTGAATGGGATTCGAACCCAAGACCGCATGATGAAAGGCAAGCACGTTATCAACTACGCCAATGCGGCCGGCCTTAAAATCTATAGACGATGATACATCTTCTATATACAGGGTGATTCATGAAGTTCTCCCCCCACTTCTACAGCACATTGTACTAGTAAAAATAATGAAAAAATGTTATATAAACATAGGTCCGAAAACGCTTCGTTAGCGAGTTACAGCTAGCGAAAGTTTCGCCTGGATTTCAGTTCACCAGGTGAAATGAGGTCTTCCTGGAATTGTGGTAAGGTAGATTAAGGGGCAAATTCAATCATTTCTTATGGTTTTTGATCTGATAAATTGAATAAAACAGGTCCCAGATCTGTAAGTTAAATAGTTTTTAAGAAAACCAGTGTCAAATGCAAAAAATGGAGTGAAAAACTTCTTTTTTCAACTTTGGGCAAGGATAACTGTGTTATTTCACCAAGAAACAGTTAAAATTTTTCAATAAAACATGTAGAAAATTTTATTCTGAACAAACCGGTGTAAATTAAGTACACAGAAAGCGAATAGATGTTTGATTAAATGAGTTTTTATTCATAAGAGTACAAAGTAAAATTAACCGGAAAAACTAAAATGAAAAAATGTGTTTTTTTCACTCCATTTTTTTGCATTTGACACTGGTTTTCTCAAAAACTATTCGCTTTCTGTGTACTTTATTTACACCGGTTTGTTCAGAATAAAATTTTCTACATTTTTTATTGAAAATTTTTAACTGTTTCTTGGTGAAATAACAAAGTTATTCTTGCCCAAAGATGAAAAAATGTGATTTTCACTCCATTTTTTGCATTTGACACTGGTTTTCTTAAAAACTATTTAACTTACAGTTCTGGGACCTGTTTTATTCAATTTATCAGATCAAAAACCATAAGAAATGATTGAATTCGCCCCTTAATCTACCTTACCACAATTCCAGGAAGACCTCATTTCACCTGGTGAACTGAAATCCAGGCGAAACTTTCGCTAGCTGTAACTCGCTAACGAAGCGTTTTCGGACCTATGTTTATATAACATTTTTTCATTATTTTTACTAGTACAATGTGCTGTAGAAGTGGGGGGAGAACTTCATGAATCACCCTGTATATCAGTTTTATACAAATGACTGAAGATGTATCATCTTCTATAGATTATAAATAAAAAAATCTGGTGTGAAACACTCACACAACTTTCTCTTGCCAATATAAATAATTAACAATAAACCTAACATTATTAATAAAACATTAAAAATAAACAAAAACTAACCTCAAAAACATAACCTTATTTTAATCATGAGTGAATGACGCAAAATGACAATCGAACTCAGTTTGGCTTAAAAATACGGAAAATCACGCTTTCACGCTAAACTAGGCTCTGTAGAGAAAAATGCTCTAAACAAAAGTTGTAGATCTTTTAATTTTCTATAACTTTTATTATATACACTTTTGTCGTAAAATGCATACTAAGACCGAAATGTTAAAAAAATCGATTTTTCTCACGTTTTCGTGAGAAAAAATCAGAAAATCGCTAATTATTGCTAAACTAAGCGTCATACAAAAAAATGTTTGAAACAGAAGTTGTAGGTTTTTAAATTCTCTACAACTTTTGTTATATAAGTTTTTGCGCTAAAATTTATATTAAAGCCGTAATCTTAAAAAAACAACGTTTTTACGTGAAAACAGCCTCACCGAGAATTTCAGCAAACATGGCACCTACCCTATCTTGTAGAGAATCAAAAATTGAGTAAAATAGGCGATTTTAAAAAAAATCGTAGGACCAGTTTTTGAGAAAATCGCAAAAAACTGAAAAATTATACGAATAAACTAAGTTACTACTACTTCCGGTTGACCGATTTTGATGAAAATGTTCGTGTCGCGTCCGGTAGTGGTATGTAACTTAAGTTTCAAGTTTCAAGTTCGTACGATGTTCCGTTCTTGAGATATTCTGTTCACACACAGACACACACACACACACACACAGACACACACACACACACACACACACACACACACAGACCAATCGCTAAAAACATGTTTTTTGGGTTCAGGGGGTCTGAAAACGTATAGATCCGGTGAAAACTCGATTTCGAAAAATCGACATGAAAACAATACTTTCCTTCCTATATATTCATATAGGCAAGAGAAAGTAAAAATTTTTAGTTTCAATTCTGTTATTTACTCTGATGATGGTGGATCCACCGAAACACGTGTAAGTAAAGATAAAAGTTGACACAGTTTAAAAAGATTAGTGAAATTTATTATATAAATTCATTATTATAAAATAGAATTAATTTTAAACTGCAGGATGGGTTATAAAGATTTATTTCTGAAAATTAAAACTTTTACTGCAGTGAATCATTAACCAATGAGCATTGTCCGGCCAAACTCAGCCGCATGGGAAATGTTTAAATTTAAATGGAAAACTATTTAATAAATCTAAATACTACTGAAAACTGTCACTACAAATAAAGAAAATGAAATGTCAAGTAAGAAAGTATTGATTTTATTAAAAATTTATTGTTTAAATGAAAAATGATTGACTATATTAAAAATAAATTTTGAAAATTTAAAGTTACGGGGAGTATGGAATGATAAAATAAAAAAATGATTGATTTTTTGTTAAAAATATTGTTTGAAATGTGCGCTTTAAAATGATGTTAGAATCATGTTGCTATGCCAACTAGAAAATATTTTATTAATTTTTAATTAATTTTTGAGATTGTATGTTTAAGCTGATATTGTCCCTGTCACGAAATTTTACAAAATAATTTTCCCTTTCGATTAATATTTTACTGTGATTTATCGTACTATTTTTTTACATTGCCATCTCTCTTTTATTTATTCATTGGTTGGCAGTATAACCGAAATGTTCATAACTTACACTATTTTTATTGTGGTCTGTCTTTATTTACACCCGTGTTTTTGTTTCTCAAACTTTAAACGCGAATATCTCAAAACGTCATTTTTAGAACTTTATGTACCTTTTTCTCAGCTTTCACAAAAGTTACAAGGCTGAAATTTTTATGATATATGTTAATCATCCAGTTCTATTGATTGAATGAGCCGTTTTTAAAAATATTAAAAACTGTAGGAGAAAAAAGTTTTTCGGTGATTTTTCGATGAAAAAAATGGTGTCTTTTTAAAAAAAATTGTGAAAATCAAAATTCTTTCCAGAATTAAAAGGTATACATTCTAATTATGTACCATAGAGTGGCCTTTCATACAAAAATAAAATTGTAGCTCTAGGTGTAGTGGTTGGTGAGAAAAAGGTACAAACATTTACATTGCTTAAAATAGCCATACATACACACACTACCTGTTTAGTATCACGCCAGTTTGAATGTCCGCGCCTGCAGAATTCTCTAGAACAATGATCTCCCGCTTATGTTGGGATTATTGATATTGTATCGATCCAGGCACTGTTTTTCTTCGCGGATGTGTGTAGTCCGACTACCACGTGACTCGACTTCCTCCAATGGCAAAATTCCCCTTTTTCCTTTCTATCGCCATATTGTCATCTCCCTCAATTCACTTTCACTCCCGTTCGAACGTTTAAGCAAGCAAGCCGTATGTCGCGCGTCCGTGCAACCGACGCTACGCCGCCGACCCCGTATGATCTTCTCAAGTAACGTACTACGCATTTTACTGTTTTGTCGCCGTTTATACAGAGTAATTCGGCCCCAGTCTATTCATTTAACGCTTAATTCGTATTATTATTTAAATCGAATTCTTTTCTTGTGCATCATTAACGAAACCTATGCAATCGTCTTATCTCGAGCATTATCTGTTACGTTCATGTCTACCCGCTGCAAGTACTAGTATAATCAGTGTTTTGTATCTTTATTAACGTGTCTTCCAGTGACTTTAGTGCTACGATATTTACAAATATCTACGTACAGTTCAGTGTGTTTCACCGCAGTTCTACTTCGTTTCATCAACCTGGACAATCAACGTTCCCGGATCAAAGTGAGTACCTCAACAATTACAGTTCTTGCAGCAATAATAATTACCGTTTATGTGTTCCTATCAAATCCCTTTCTATTTACCCATTTGTCGAGTTTCGTGTAGTAGCCTAGCCCTTGCTTCGAAACAGGGCCGTGTCTTTAGTTTCCGGGTGATATTAGATCTCACCATTTTAACGTTTGAAGCAGAGTGTAGGAGCTGTACTACCATTCAGCTACCGCATTCAACACTACCCTTAAAATAACTAAAACTTAACTTAAACATACAAGAACAGTTAACTCACACAAAGAAAGAAGCACAACATAAACATTAGACAATAAAGAATTAAACCAAAAAAAGAACTGCAGTTATTTAAAGAATTGAAAATTATTACATAAAACAAATACATGAATTAAAAGTAAAATAAAAAAACCCATTAAAGAACAAATAATAGTGTGACATAAATGTGATTAAGCAAAATGTGTTATCAGTAATAGATTAAGAGATACAAACATGTGTCCTGTAAAGTTTCAGTTTGTTTAGAACATTGGAGAAATGAGTATGTAGTTTTTTTATGCTTAACACGTTGAGTGCCACCTAGAAATGACTAGAAGACTTTGTAAGCCCGACATACTTTTTTTTTAAATGATTAGGTTAAATAATGTATAACCACCGGGTTGGTCTAGGGGTAATGTCGTCGCCTCGAGTTGGGCGCATTGGCGTAGTTGGTAATGTGCTCGCCTCTCACCATGTGGTCTTGGGTTCAAATCCCATTCAGGCACGGCATATTTTCATACGTTACAAAAAAATCATTTCATCCTTTACCGTCTGCATTAGCAGTAATTGCAGAACAGTCGGACGTTAAACCAAAAAAAAAAAAAAAAAAAAAAAAAAATTCGCCTCGAGTCAGCTGTTTAACAGCTGATTTTCGGAGACGAAGGTTCCTGGTTGAAATCCTAGAAAAGGTAGTTACTTTTATACGGATTTGAATACTAGACTGTGGTTGTGGGTGTACTTTGAAGGTTGGGGTTCAATTGAACATACTCTCTCAGGAATGGTCGGCCTGGGTCTGTACAAGACTACACCTCATTTACACGACATACACATCATCCTCATCTGATTGGGTCATGGGGTTGCTTATTGTTCTCAATTGAACAGATTGCAACTTACACATACTAGGAATATTTAAAAAAAAAAAAAAAAAGGATAAAAATGATATTTATCCTTAGTATCCTTAGTAGTATTGTGCAATTTTACAGCAAAAAAAAAAAGACGCATACGTGGCGCCAGTGACCCTGCAATTGAATTATCCGACTGAGGGGCCGCTAGACGCACATGTGGCGTCCGCTTTGTTTTTTCTATTTATACACAACTAGCGCATGCTCTTTCAGTTTCGTTACTGTTTTATTGTTTACGTATTAATCAAAAATGTACCTATCGTACAATTAGTCTAATATTCGACAAAACTGTAAGTTTCATAACAAGCCTTATGGATATGTGAGAGTCTGCTGGGGAGGACTCCGGGGCTTGGGCCTCGTATGGTGGAATGGGCTTGTGTGGGCATCATTCTGCCAATGGTCACGTACGAAGATGTTGTATGGTGGCCAACAACAGATCTAGGACGGCGCAGGATCAGCTGAGGAGCTATAGAGACTGGCCTGCCTAGGGATATGTGGTGCAATGTGCACTGGTCCAACGGCCGCTATGGAGGCGATGTTTGATTTGCCTCCTATTCATGTGCAAGTGAAGGGAGAGGCGATAGGAACTGCCTTGAGGCTGGAGGACGGGATCGGGGTCCCATCAGTGGAGATGGGCCACACTGAGATCTTCAAGGTGATTGAAGGGATGGGTGTGGTAGGTGGTCCTTGGGACCGTATGAACAGAGCATACAACTTCTCCGACACACTGAGGATGGAAATTTTTGATCGTCAGGAGTGGGCGGAGGGACGGCCGGTGATGCCGGAAGGGGCTACCTTTTGGTATATTGACGGCCCTGTGATGAGCGAAAGAGTGGGATTGGGGGCCTGGGGGGCCGGGGGAATGAGTTCCCTGGCCCTTGGGTGTAACATGACTATCTTCCAAGATGAAATATGGGCCATTAAGGTCTGTGCGGAGAGGTGTATTGTAAGGCGCCTCAGTGGGTCGCACATTTATATTTTTGCAGTTGCATAGTGGTTGGCTGCAAAAGTATAGCACTGTTGGGTGGGGATGTGTTTACAACTGCTCAGGTAAGTGCACTAGATCCTAGGCAGACCCTGCGCTTTATCGAAAGTGCGGGCCTTGAATAAATTAGGAATAGGGGCAATCACAAAAGATCTTTTTGGTCGCGGTGAGGAGGGGCTGAAGAAGCCTGAACGCCCTTGTTGTAAATAAATGAATGAATGAAGTTTCATAACAAAAGATCCTCGCTAAAACCAATAAAGAGGATTTATTACCTTACGATGACATCTTGTGAAACATTTTTCTATAAATACCATCGTTTTGACAGCAGTAAGCAGGAACGGCACCGGATTGTAAACATTTTACAGCACAAAATCCGCTGGTTCTATTAAAATTGTACCCTAGTATAGCGGTAGAAGGGGTTTGACTAATAAACAAAGAATGTTTTATTTGTTTTGTGTTTATTAGAAAAATTAAGAACAATGTTGATTTTAATGAGTAGTGGTACAGTATAAATATTTTCTGTTTACAAAAATAAGGAGTAAGTTAGATAGAAAATAACATTGATGATGAAATAATGATTGGTTATAGTCATCATAACCATTATAAACACTTTTTAAAACAAAAAAAAACTGAAACCACGAACCGATACACGTTTACAGTAGTTCAATTAACACGCCACTAAAATATAAAGAGCACAATTGAAAAACCGATGATGTAAGAACGCCAGAAAAATAATACTGTGTGGTATGCACACGTGGCGCTCTCAGCGCAGCAGATGAGGTACTGCTTGGCACCACGTATGCGTCCATGGCACTGAACGTGTTAAGCAACAAATATAGAAAGAATGATAGCTTCTGTCTTCGATACAATTCACAACCTGTGTACGAGAAGAAAGCACCAGTGTATCGTTGTAAAGTATAATTGTATAAACAATGGAAGTTAAGGTAATTCATCATTACTGTAACTTCTAGTAAACCCATCCATTGGTGTACTGGTAACGCGCTATAAGTTGACGATTGCGCATATCATGCGGTGGGAGGACAGTATACTATCTATCCTACTTGCATAACACTATCATCTATCAACCACCCCACAAACACTTAACTAATAATAAAATTCACTTCATCACCCCCTTAACACTAAATAACTAACCAGTCATGTAATCACTTAAAGAAAGTTAATTGTTTAAAATTCAATTGCAATTTAACATAATTTTACTGAAAATAATGAAATATGAAAACCCTAAAAATACAATGTTGTTGTTTAGGTCAACAGCCGAAAGGCTGGTTTGAACCTCTAGATGTTTTACTAAGTAAAACAAGGAGTGAGGTGGTTTACCATTGCCTTCCTCACTGAGTGAAAAAGTACGCTTATCAGCATGCCGGGCCCTCTGAAAAGCACATATTTTCCACTCTGTAAATGACAACTTCACTTCATTCACCACAGGGTCTGGCTGTATAATGAAATTCATTACTTTCAGAGAAGGTAACTCTGATTAGTGTCTTTTACACCTCTACCTCTTCTGTTCTTAAATGATTCAGTCATTTAATTGGCTGACCATGTGATAAGAAACAGAACTATTTATTTTAGCCCTGCAACGAATAGATTGAGTGTAAATAATTTGACACTCCACCTGTCTGTTATGGGCAGAAATACAATAACATTTTGAAATTACCGTAAAACTAGTATTACTCACGATAATAAGCTCGCATCGACGGAACTCATGGATTAACTAGTCTATCTAAAAATGTCTAAGTGCAGTAATTCAGTTTACTGGTGATGACCAAAAAGGATACTAAATATAGCTTTGGCCTATTATTATGGCTTATTTAGAATGAATGTTAATTATTTAGGGTAATTACTAAGAATCAATAAATAATACAATGGGATGTTTATAAAATGACAGTTGTAAACATAATAAATCAAAGTAGAAGTAAAACTAGAACATGATGTGATGGTTAGAGCTGTCGCTATGATGTATTTAGAAAAGCACATGTAGCACTTCCACCCCCCTTCTATAGTCCAGTCTTACTCTCGCTGATGATCGTCAACTTATATTGCGTTACCGAAACGTAAAAACCTCCCATTGTTAGAAGTAATTACATGAGAACAGTAGTCAGACAATTAAGACGTAAATATGGCCAACTGTCAATCATCCAATACGAGTAATGTTCTTTAAGTGGGTGTATTTACTCCTCTGTGTTTTTGGGCCTTTCTTCCACCTACCAACTTACAGCCAATCATTGGGATGGTTCTCCTTCCCTTTGGCCCTCCAAGTTGGTTGAACGGTAAGTAGAGGGAGGTTTATTGACCAGAGGGTTTCCCGATTTCGGATGCAGGGGATTGAAAGGAATTCCATTGGGAATTCAACTTAGAAGAATTGTTTAAGAAGGAGAAATTATTTGAAGAAACGACCAGGAGAACAAGGAGAAGAAGAAAAATCTGGTGTGAAACACTCGCACAACTTTCTCTTGCCAATGCAAATTATGAACAATATTTATAATCTAATGTTAGTAATAAAACATTAGAAATAAACAAGAAAACTAACCTCAATAAACATAACCTAATTTTAGTCATGAGTGAAAGACGCGAGATGAAAATCAACCTCAGTTCGGCTTAAAAATATGGAAAATCACTCATTCACGCCTAACTAGACTCTGTAGAGAAAAATGCTCTAAATAAAAGTTGTAGATCTTTTAATTTCCTATAAATTTGATTATATACACTTATGTCGTAAAATGCATACTAATGCCGAAATCTTTAAAAAACGATTTTTCACACGTTTTCTAATTTACCTTAGTTAGTTAGCTAATTACCGCTAACTCATCAAAAGGGTACCTATTTATAAAGGGTGTTTGTTGTACAACTATTTATGAAAGGGTCGGTTGATTACATGCAACACCTTTTATTCTATTTACAATAGATCTATTTACTTGTTTACAATAGTGAAGACTTTTCCAGTAAAAAGGGTTTTTTGTATGTACTTTATTATTTGCATGGAATTTCTCTGATTCTCTGGAATTATCTTTTTGAACCGCCTATATAAAGAGACCCCCTGAGGCGGTCAGTGAGTTAGTATCTGTTTGATCTTTGACGAGTGTTTATTACGTTGTATCAAGTCAACGTAGTGGATAACTATTGTTATATTATCTTATTGTGTATGTGCATCATATTCAGTTTTTGTGAATGTAACGGGTGATTCAAAAAGAGCGCCGGTTTTTAAACGGCTGGTAAATTTTTGTTTATCGGTTGGCAACATTGTTAGACCTCATTTCTATTTCGGAGAACATTCCGATTGACGATTCAGTTGTAGTTTCTCTTGTTCGCAGTGTAGTACTCTCGCAGTCTGTGTCTAACCATGGAGAAGTTTACTATTGCACAACGAGTGTTAATCGTCAAAACATTTTACCAGAGTGGAGAGAGTTATGCGGCTACTGTCAGGCGACTTCGCGGTACTCTAGGACGTAATGAAGCACCGAATGAATCAACAGTTCGCAGGCTCATGAAAAAGTTTTTTGAGACGGGTTCAACAGTCGACCTTAAAAGTTCTGGACGTCGTCGTTCTGGCCGAACTGAGCAGAACGTTGCGTTGGTTCGTGACAGTGTGGCTGTTAGCCCAGCAAAATCAATACGTCGCCGTTCTCAACAATTGGGTTTATGATGTTCTTCTGTACGGAGAATTCTTCGGTACGATCTCCAATATCACCCGTATAAAATTCAGTTGCTGCACGAGAAACAATGTTGTTGCTCCGTGAACGGTTCCAGGATCGCATCATTTCTCATAATTCCAACCATCAATGGCCACCAAGGTCGTGTGACTTGACGCCTTGTGACTTTCATCTTTGGGGTCATCTGAAGTCATTGGTGTATGCCAATAAACCCCGAAACATCAATGACTTGAAGGAGGAAATTCGACGGGTTATCGGGCAAATGGAAGTCGAAACTTGTCGTGCAGTAATTTCCAATTTCATGGACAGAGTTGATGCGTGCCAGCGCAGTAGAGGAGGACACATGCATGACATCATTTTTCATACATGAAATCGGAAGGTAAGATGAACTTGTTGATGTATTTGTTTTCAGTTTTTCAATAAAATAAATCTCTTAATTTGATATATCAAAACCGGCGCTCTTTTTGAATCACCCTATACTTTGTGTATAATTATTTGTAAGTAGTACTAAGTAAATAATTTAAGTTATATATTGTACTAGTGGACCCGTACAATATATACTGGAATCGAATCATTATTCTATATACTCATATTTAAATTGACGTATTTATATTGTAAACAATATATTTTGTTCTTTTTTCATTTCGTAAAATGAAGCTCGAATTTAGCATGAATTCAAGTTTAGAACTTTTTACCGAATCAGGAAAGAATACTCTTTAAAACCATGTAAAAATTATAAAAATCCGTTCGGTAGAACTCTGTATTAGTACATTGGAAGCGATTTTGCGTTTTAAATATATAGATTACTGCATTATAATTAGTTTATTATTTATTCTATAAATCTTTTAGTTGTAATAAATACTTGTAATTGTAAACTTTAGTGTATTAATTATTTAATTACCTAGATCTCGAAACGGACCTTAGAGATAAGTGTCACAGTATTTTAAGCTAAAATGTATCAAACCTGATAAATTTTAAAGGTCAAAACCTTTTCTAATAATTCCTGGTTATAACAAGTCTTCATATTCGTGAGAAGAAAACACTAACTAACTAACTAACTAACTAATGAAAATTAATGCTATTTCTGTATGGTTCAAATTACATGGGACACCCGTTTTATACAGTGCATATTAAAGAGCTCAGATAAATAAAATAAACTTGAAAAATTTCTGGAAAAGAACTACGCGAAATGTTTAAAATAGCAGACAACACAAATATGGTGCAAAGAAATCAGACTTTTAATAACTGAAACAGTACACAAATATAAAGACAACTGAATATACCCAACAGCAAAAAACAAACACAAAAAAGCAACACCAAAAATTTAAACACAAAAAACACTTATGTAATGAAATATTTTCTTACATCTTCATAATCGTCGTAGTCCGAACTATTTGCAGACTGCAAAACAAAACAAATAACAATCCACTACAGTTTACAACCACCAAAAATTACGTCTACAAATTACAATAATTTTTAAATTACTACAAATAATTTATTCATTAAGGAAAGCTGCAATACAATGTACTTTTTCAAGAAAAATTTTGCAAATTTTCAAGAAAAATTTGGTGTGAAAGACACACAAATTTCTCTAGCTGAAGTAAATAATAGAAAAAATGCCCAAAATAGAAGTTATAGATTCTTTTATTTTCCATAATTTCACTTAGAAACAATTTTTGGTAAAAATTTTCTACAATTTTGATCAATACACAACGAATATTAAGGCTATAATCTTAAAAAAAATTTTTTAACACAAAAGCACAACCCCTGCCATGAATTTCAGCAGATATGTCGCTTACACATTCATCTTGTAGAGCACAAAAAAGTGTAGTAAATGAGGCAATTATAGACAAAATTGTACAAGTTTTTTTGAGAAAATTGCAAAAAATTAAAAAATTGCACAACAATACTATTTCTGGTTGACCGATTTTACTGGAAATATTAGTATCCTGTCCTGTCATAGTACCTAAAATATAAGTTCCAAGTATCAATTTCGTACAATTTTCCATTTTTGATTAATTTTGTTCACACGCACAGACCAATCAGTAAAAATTTGGTTTTTTGGGTTCAGGGGACCTGAAAACAATTGTATTTCCAGTTAAAACTTCATATGAAAACAACACTTTCCTTCCCTATATTTCATATGGAGGAAGAAAATGTAATAAAATAAAATTTTAATTATTTAAAAAATTTAGGTTAAACTTTTCTAAACAAATTTTTAAGTAATTTTAAACATTTTGTGAAATTTCAAAGAAATATTATTATATTATTATCATATTGTAATATGTGTCATTTATATGACACGATCTTTGTTATAATAGGTCCATCAGTGTTTTGAGTTTATTGAGAACATTTATACATCAGACTAGCCCTTCTTACAAAGAGAGAAGAAAAAAAGAGATTAAAAATTAACACACAAAGTGTATGATTTAACTGTCTTCAACTATCGTTACAGATAAACATGGCTTTTCGTACATAAAAAAATCTGGTGTGAAACATTCACACAAATTTCTCTTGCCAATGGAATTAATTAACATTACACCCCTAAAATTAGTAATAAACATTAAAAATAAACAAAAAATTAACCTCAATAAACATAACCATATTTTAATCATGAGTGAAAGATGCAAAATGAAAATCAACCTCAGTTTGGCTTAAAAATACGGAAAATCACTCTTTCACGCTAAACTAGGCTCTGTAGAGAAAAATGCTTTAAATAAAAGTTGTACAGATTTTAATTTTTTATAAATTTAATTATATACACTTTTGTCGTAAAATGCATACTAAGGCCAAAATCTTAAAAAATTTAATTTTTCACACGTTTTCATGGAAAAAAAAAACAGAAAATCGCTAATTACCGCTAAACTAAGCATTATACAAAAAAATATTTAAAATAAAAGTTGTAGGATTTTAAATTCTCAACATTTTTTATTATACATTTTTTGTGCTAAAATGCATATTAAAGCCGCAATCTTAAAAAAACAATTTTTTTACGGGAAAGCAGCCTCACCAAGAATTTCAGGAAACACGGCACCTACCCTATTTTATAGAGAATAAAAAATTTAGTAAACCAGGCGATTTTTAAAAATAATCGTAGGACCAGTTTTTTGAGAAAATCGCAAAAAAGTGAAAAATTACATGTATAAACTATTATTTCCGGTTGACCGATTTTGATGAAAATGTTAGTGTTGGGTCCGGTAGTAGTATGTAACTTAAGTTTCAAGTTTGTACGATATTCCGTTCTTGAGATATTCTGTTCTCACACACACACACACACACACATCAATCGCTAAAAACATGTTTTTCGGGTTCAGGGGGACTGAAAACGTGTAGATCCGGCGAAAAATCGACATGAAAACAATACTTTCCTTCATATGTATTCATATAGGCAAGAGAAGTAATAATAAGTAAATCAATTTCTAACATACCTTTGACTTATCCTTTCTGTGTATTCTAAATTTAGGAAATTTAGTGCTAGAACTTTGACTCTGTGAACCACTTGGAGGTGAGCCAGGCTGTGATGTTTTCGGAGGTGAAGACGGACTGAGAGGTGATTTTTTATGGAAAAAATCGGAAACCGCTTGAATAATACTTTTCCTTCTATCTCTATCCTTTGATTTTTTCCTATCACACTTCGATTCCTAAACAATTAAATGATTACGGTTATAATTACATAATACTGGGTGATTCATTTAAAAGTAGCCCGCCGCTCGAGTAATTTTCATATGCTGTATTGGCAGCACTGATCACGATGTGATCGACTGGCCTTTATAGTACAATTTATATTATTATTTAATTACGAGGCGTGTTTTTTAAGTAAGTACCGTTTTGGAATTAAAAAAAGACGTGCAAAGATATTGCAACAATTTTATTTTTACATGAAAGCCTGTACCTTAATCTACTTTTCTACATAATTTCCGTGAATATTGAGGCACTTGTCATAACGTGGCACCAGTTTTTGAATACCCTCCTGATAAAATTCTGCCGCCTGATTTGTTAACCACTGCATCACAAATGTTTTGACTTCGTTATCGACTTGAAGACGCCAACCGCCCAGGTGTTTCTTCAAGTGCAGGAACAAATGGTAGTCGCTGGGCGCCAAATCAGGGCTGTATGGAGGATGATCTAGAGTTTCCTATTTAAATGATTTGATGAGATCTTTGGTCTGATTAGCCACATGTGGACGGGCATTGTCATGCAGCAAAACGATACCCTTACTCAACTTGCCACGTCTTTTGTTCTGGATTGCACGACGCAGATTTTTCAACGTCTCACAATAAGACGCTGCATTGATTGTCTCATTACGAGGCAGGAACTCCACTAGCAATACTCCTTTTCTGTCCCAAAAAACTGTGCACATGATTTTCCGGGCAGAAATTGTTGCACATTTGTGCGGCCATCTTTAAATGCTCTCACCCATTTCCTTCCCATTCCATCACTCATAATGTTTTGTCCGTAAACTTCAACGATCTCACGATGAATATCGATCGGTTTTACGCCTTTAGCACTAAGAAATCGTATAACAGCCCGTACTTCACAATCAGCGGGACTCACGATTGTCGGAGGCATCTTAAACACTCAGTAAACAACGTATACAATGAAGAATCAGACTGTAATGGCGTCAGTGCGTAGACAAGAGATGTAGGTAACCAGCGCGCATGCGCGGAACGCCGACCGTAGCGCTGCGGCGGCGGAATCGCAAAACGGTACTTACTTAAAAAACACGCCTCGTATTATATTATTATAGAATACAATTTTTTCCATCAAGATGGTGCAACATGTCACACGTCTCGCCAGTCCCTATCTCATATCAATCAGGCTTTTCCCATGCCAGTTGTTAGTAAAGATTTGTGGCCTCCTCGTTCACCCGATGTGAGTATGTGCGATTTTTTTTCTATGGGGTTATTTAAAAGGAACCATTTACCAAACAAACAGTCGCAGTATACTTGAGCTAAAGAAAAACATTATGGCAGCCGTTCAAGCTATAGATGTTTTCGTATTGCGTCGTGTGTGCATTAATAACATTGAACGAGCACAAAAATGTGTAACCGTTCAAGGACGCCACTTTCAGCATCTACTGTAAAGGTGAAGTTGAAATTTGTATATAAATTTTAAATAAATATGTAAAATTATGTATTAAGTAATTCTATTTATTCATTTACTATTTGAATCCAATTGAGTGCTGAATACCGCTGTTAAATGCAGCGAGCTACTTTTAAATGAATCATCCTATACAAATGTATACAAATGTGTAACTTACAATCTATTTTTTTTTTTACATCTTCCGCCAAAAGGCTAATTAGAACCTTTAATATGCTTTTCACGGTTGATGAGCTCTACTGTTCCACATGTTTAGACCAATCAGAGCGTTTGCCAGTGTTGTCAGATTGTACCTGACAAACATAACGTGCGCATGCGTATAAGAGCCGGAATAGTTCACTCTCGTCTTGCATCTCGCACTGAACACATCGATTATAGAGCGCATTAACATGCAATACTTTAGTATATAATCAGCTGATTGTATGTTTATAGGTTATAATTTATGCCCAAAACGGGCAGGTGGAGTGTTATCTTATTGCACTCTATCTGTTTGGTCCAGGGCTAAAAAAAAATAGTTCTGTTTCTTTTTACATAGTCAGCCACTTATATGACTGAACTATTTAAGAACAGAAGAGGTAGAGGTGTAAAAGACACTAGTCAGAGTTATCTCCTCTGAGAGTAATGAATTTCACTATGCAGCCAGACCCTGTGGTGAATGAAGTGAAGGTGTCATTTGCAGGGTGGAAAGTGAGTGCTTTTCGGAGAGCCTGGCATGCTGATAAGCATACTCTTTCAACTCAGTGAGTTGTGGCAATGGTAAACCACCTTACTCCTCGTTTTTACTTAGTAAAACCTCTAGAGGTTCAAACCAGCCTTTCGGCTGTTGACCTAAACAACAAGGTTATATAATTGTTATTGAAAGACCAAAAAAATGGCTGACGAATTTAACAGAGATACAAGAACAAGTATTGGCAACGTTGCTGGCAAGTGATTGGCTAGCTATAAAGTGGGAAGAGGACAATGCAAAGAGAGCTCATCAGCCTTGAAAAATGGTATAGTGAAGAACATAGGTTCTGTTGTTAAAAAATTATGCCTCTGAATTGTAACCACTGTTTAATACTTTTGTACGAATTTATATCTTGTAAAGTTAATGTAGTTAAATATATAATCCTATTTCAGTTTATATATACCACGTACCGACCGGTACATGCGAAAAATTACCACGTTCATCGTTCACCAGTAATGCAGTACGCTTTTATCTCTTGTTTACTGAACGGAAACCAAAAAAATCTGGTGTGAAACACTCACACAACTTTCTCTTGCCAGTGAAAATAATTAACAATAAACCTAACATTAGTAATAAAACATAAGAAATAAACAAAAAACTAACCTCAAAAAACATAACCTAATTTTAATCATGAGTGAAAGACGCAAAATTAAAATCAACTTCATTTTGGCTTAGAAATACGGAAAATCACTCTTTCTTTCTAAACTAGGCTCTGTAGAGAAAAATGCTCTAAACAAAAGTTGTAGATCTTTTAATTTTCTATAAATTTAATCATATACACTTTTGTCGTAAAATGCATACTAAGGCCGAAATGTTTAAATAATCAATTTTTCTCACGTTTTCGTGAGAAAAAAACAGAAAATTGCAAATTATCGCTAAACTAAGCAATATACAAAAAAATGTTTGAAATAAAAGTTGTAGAATTTTAAATTCTCTACAACTTTTGTTATATAACGTTTTGCGCTAAAATGCATATTAAAGCCGCAATCTTAAAAAGAAAATGTTTTTACGTAAAAACAGCCTCACGCAGAATTTCAGCAAACATGGTGCCTACCCTATCTTGTAGAGCATAAAAAATGTAGTAAACCAGGCGATTTTAAAAAAAATCGTAGGACCAGTTTTTGAGAAAATCGCAAAAAAGTGAAAAATTATACGAATAAACTACTACTTCCGGTTGACCGATTTTGATGAAAATGTTCGTGTCGGGTCCGGTAGTGGTATGTAACTTAAGTTTTAAGTTTCAAGTTCGTACGATGTTCCGTTCTTGAGATATTCTGTTCACACACAGACCAATCGCTAAAAACATGTTTTTTGGGTTCAGGGGGTCTGAAAACGTATAGATCCGGTGAAAACTCGATTTCGAAAAATCGACATGAAAACAATACTTTCCTTCCTATATATTCATATAGGCAAGAGAAAGTAACAAGTGAACAGGTGAATTTCTTTGCACTATAATATAAACAGCATTAAATTTTGTGTTGACAATTATAAAAGCAACAAACACTGTAGAGTATAGTACAATCTAATTAATCAACTAAACGCATTGGGCTATTCTAAAATTAAGTATTTATTTTCACATCAAGTACTATATCTATATATATAAAATTTAATGTATGTGTGTATGTACATACGTGTGTGTGTGTGTGTATTTCCCTTTATCTCCTAAATTACTGAACCAATTTTTATGTAGGTTTTTTATGTTGTAACTATGATGCTGGGGCAGGTTTTAGGCTATTGAAACCCATAAAAAAGTTAGCCGTAAAGGATTAAAAATAATGTTTATGTCCTACATTAAGGCTTTTATGAGGTTAGATAAAAAATGCTAGCAGCAAAATCTACCGAATATTTTGTGAACTATGTAGAAAAACATTGAGCTGTGTTCGAGGCTATGTTTTTGTTGATGTTCGGAACTTTGTCGTGATTTAATTGGTGAAAATTAAAAAATTTATATATTTATACTCCAAATAAAAGTACAAAGAATATTGTTTATCCATTAGCATTAATTTAAATAAAACAAATTAATTTTACAGTTGTCATTAATTACAAATCCACCGGGTTGGTCTAGAGGTAAAAGTCGTCGCCAGAATCAGCTGTTTAACAGCTGATTTTTGGAGACGAAGGTTCCTGGATCACATCCTAGTAAAGGTAGTTACTTTTATACGGATTTGAATACTAGACTGTGGTTGTGGGTGTACTTTGAAGGTTGGGGTTCAATTGAACACACTCTCTCAGGAATGGTCGGCCTGGGTCTGTACAAGACTACACCTCATTTACACGTCATACACATCATCCTCATCTCATTGGGTCATGGGGTTGCTTATTGTTCTAAATTGAACAGATTGCAACGTACACAATTTAGGAATAAAGATATTAATTAATGTTTTTTTTTAATATTACCAGTTTAATATTTGCCGGTGGCGTATCAACACACGCCGGGTACCGCTAGTGATTTATACGAGGCGTGTTTTTAAAGTAAGGGCCGTTTGTTTATATTCCCTCATAGTTCGCGTGCACGCCGCAACGAGCGCTTGCGTCACGTCCCGGCATGCCTTGGCAACAACTACGCTCAGTTACAGCTGTGTAGCTGACCTGTGCGTTGTGAAAATGTTCAAGGTTATCAAATCGCCCGCCCCTTGCGAAGTTCGTTCGGTGATACGGTTTTTGTCGGCAAGAAACATGTCTGCTGCAGAAATTCACCGACAGATTTCTGAAGTTTACGGTGCTAATGCCATGTGTGAAGGAAAAGTGCGTAAGTGGGTTCGAGACTTCAAAGATGGCCGCGACAATGTCCATGACGAAACGCGATCTGGTCGTCCATCTCTAATGTCAGACGATTTCGTGACAACAGACGCTTCACGATCACTACTCTCTCACATGAATTTCCTGACGTTTCGAGGTCTGTGATTTACAAAATTGTTAATGAAAAATTAAACTTTAAGAAACTGTGCTCGCGTTGGGTCCCTAAACTCCTGACGGAGGAGCACAAACACAAAAGACTCGAGAGTTCATTGAATTTTCTGACACGTTATGACAAAAATGGTGACGACATGCTGAGTCGGATCGTAACTGGAGACGAAATGTGGATTTCGCATTTCACTCCCGAATCGAAACAACAAAGCATGGAATGGAGACACACGCACTCTCCAGTAAAGGTCAAAGCCAAGCAGACTTTGTCACAGCGCAAAATCATGGCAAACGTGTTTTGGGATAGGCATGGTGTTTTGCTGGTCGACTTTATGGAACGACGAACGACAATAAATGCAGAAGCCTACTGCCAAACCCTGAGGAAGCTACGCAGAGCAATTCAAAACAAGAGACGTGGCATGCTCACAAAAGGAATTTTGTTTCTGCACGATAATGCAAGGCCTCACACTGCTGCTCAGACCCGAGCTGCATTAGACTCTTTTGGCTGGGAAGTTTTAGACCACCCACCCTACAGCCCTGACCTTGCGCCGAGCGACTTTCATCTCTTCCGTCATCTGAAACATCACTTGGGCGGCAGCCGTTATGACGATGACGGCGAATTGAAAACGGCCGTGAATTCTTGGTTATCACAGCAGGCGGCAAGTTTTTATGAAGAAGGTTTCCAAAATTTAGTTGTACGATATGATAAGTGTTTACAAAAACTTGGAAACTATGTAGAAAAATAGATAAAAGTATGTAGATTCCGAAAATAAAATTAATTTTTGCAAATTTCCTTTTATTTTTTTTTTATTTTCAAACGGCCCTTACTTTAAAAATACGCCTCGTATGATGGATATTACTAATTTGATTATAATGAAGAGAGAGAGTATGAGTGTAGTAGTACACTACACAAACTGATACAATCACTTTACCAGATGTGGCAGTGCAAAGTTGTATTACAGAAGCTTCTATTCATATTACGTTACAACTAAAATCGATTTTTGTATTAGTGATTAGAACAGTAAAAAAATGATTACCTTATTTGGAGAGGTAGCACCTTGTCCTGAAGCAGAATTATTATCACCACCAGATAAATCCGCATTGGTAAGACTATCCGATTGTTTGTGTAAATCTTTTTGAACTAAATTCTTATCTTTCGTCAGGATCGGAGTTGTGGCAACATTACAATTACTACTACCGGACAATAACTCTTCCGAATGATTCAACGATGGATTACTTTTCTTATCTTTTCTAGCGGATAACATCCGTTCCTTTAATTTCTTGATACGATCTTCCGGACTCAAACCTAATTCTTCATCGGTTTTCATTTGCGCTTTTTTCCTGGCTTTTTCCCGAATACAAGCGCTATCTAGATGACGTTCGGATGAATAATTTAATTTATTTCCCGATGGAACAACCGGAGTTTTTAATATATTCCCGGAATCGAATAACGCTTTTCTTATATCTGGTAACGAGTACGCTTCGTGATGAATCGTTAACGGAGTTTCTGGAAGTACAAAATTTTCGTTAGTTGTTTTCGATTTTTGTAAATTTCTGAATGAGGAATGTACCGATAAAGATCGGGGTTTATTATAACTATCATTATTTGATGGTTGGAATGATGTTAAAGGTGTCGTATACCGTGTCTGTTCGTTGTCACTTAACGGTGTTTTTAAGTCATTTTCGTCGTAAATTTTAACGTTAGGTGTTTTAACAGGAGATGGTGACGAAGATGAAGTTTGATGAACACTATGCCTTCTTTCTAACGTATCGTTTAATTTTAAAATAACATGTTCAGGAGATGCGATCGATTTCGGGCGTTCAATTGATGAGATCGATAGATTTTTTGTACAATCTGACGATTGTTTAATTTGGTTCGAAGACGAAGATGGAGTAGATTTCGTAGATTTATCATCATTCGAAGTTGGTATACTGATGATTGAATTTAGAGATCCTTGACAAGTGATAGGACTAGATGATCCGCGCGTATTCCTTTTGTTTTTACGATCTTGCGGTGATTTACGTTGCGACATTAATTTATTCATGACCATATCATGGATTATATCTTTTTGTTTTGAACGTTCGCGCGATATTTCTTCTAATTTACGCATTTCTGGCGATTTATTTAAAATTAAATTCGACGTTGATAACGATTTATCGATTTTATTGACGTCGTCGTTAATTTCATTATTTACAACATTGTTCGTGTTTACGATCGTATCTTCATTGATTCCCTCAGTTTTAAAATTGTTATCTAATAGTAATTTGTGATTTTTTCTCGATTTTCTTATATCTATTGAATCTCGAACGTTACTAAATGGCGATATACGACCTTGCAATCGTTTAACATAATCTTCGTAAGTCGAACTCGATGTTTCGACGCACGGTGATAATAAATTGTTCGATTCCGATTCATTATTAGTTGTTGTCGTCGTCGTTGTAGTCGAATCGCCGATCGATTTTTGTTGTTCGATTAACGGACTATCCATTATCGTTATCGCTTCACTGTTACTTGTCGTCGTCGTATCTTCATTTAATCGCGAGCTCTCTTCATCATCATTATCTTTGGACGTGTCTTGATTATCGGATAAAGTAGTGTATATTGGAGGAAGTGCTTCGGCCAATGGAGTTGATATATCATCTTCATCGTCTGTCGGATTAACAAATTGGATGTATCCACTATTCCGCATCGCAGCAGCATGTCTCAAACCATCATCCGTACTAGTATCTTCCTCACCTCCCGTATCCATAAATTCAATATTATCGATATTTGTCAATAATGTTGACGGCGGTGGAATTTTATCGATTTTACCGCAAACATGTGTATATTCCTCATCGAAATCCTCAGTTCTTGCGATTCTAGCGGCGACACCTCTTGCGTTACGTCGATTTCTCGGTTTTTGTTGACGTCTGAACGTTATAAACTGCGGATTTATGTTCAATTCTAAATCATCGAAATTTTCAGACACGACGCCATCTTCATCTCTAGCCCAATCCGATAATTCTGTTTCCGTCAATGCTGCCGTAGTTAAATCGTTTTTATTATCTTCTTCTGAATCATCGTTCCGTATCGAAATCGGCGACGACGGACTGCTACGTCCACTAACTTTACCGTCTAAAATACCTTCGTCAGATACAAATAACTCGGCAGGTGTTGAAACTTGTTTTAAAATTTGACCTTCCGATGATTTATCATTTTCTGTACTTGGAACTGTTATAATTTTCGTGTTGAAACTACTACTGTTCATATCGCTGGGTTCGTTTATTTTTGGTACAAGATCGATTGTATTCGTGTCATATTTTAATGAAATATTTTGATTCGTTTCTAAACTAGGTAACGCAGTTGTAGTCTGGCATATATCGGGAATCGACATGTTTAAACTATCTAAAGGAGGTGTCGTTTCGTCATCATCAGGAACCGACTCATCTTTTACTACATTGATACCATTGTCATCCATCAATTCACCTCTTGAATTATGTATTTCAACTTTCGGCGGTAAATTAATAATCGGTTTATTTTTATGATCGTCCTCACTTTTATCATCATCCGAACCGGTTGTGATATCCGATGATAATGAATCGCTTTCCATATCATCATCTTCATCATGTTCGTCATTTTTATTATTTTCTGATCTTGGAAAATCGGGAACGACAATCGACGTTTCATGTGCAGGACTTCTCGGTCGACATTCATTTTCACTCACATTTAATTGTTGCGCTACATCGTTTTTATCTTTCATATCGAAAGTACTTCCTAATTCTAATTTATCATTATTTTTTCCGATGATCATATTCTTTTGTTCGACTTCATTAATAATATTTTTATTATCTTCCTTGATTAAAATTGGATCGGGAGTATTATTTTTCAAACTACAAACATGCCCAAAATCGCCGAGTTTCGGTAATTCTTTTTCTTTTTTCGTTGTATTGAAAGAATGAGGTGTTGGTGAAATAGTTGGCGATATTCTAAGTTTATCTGCGCCTTGAAGAAAAGCTTGCATAGTTGGGCTCGGTTCTGGAGCCGGATTCAATAACTTTTGATGTTCAGATATTTGATCGACAAGACTTTTAAATTTTGTATCTAACGTTGATGCCGAACCGGATTTTTTAACTGAACCTGCTAAATTCGTCGGTCCTAATAGATAACGCTTTTTTAATTCCAATGATATTTTTGACGCGATACCTTCCGTTGAATGCGTTCTATTTAATAAATAATCACCCCTTCTTGGATTAATTAAAGGAGATGGTATATTATTATTAATTACATTATTAATAAGAACCGGTGGTTTTTCCGGTACTAATGGAGTGAATTCAAGTTGAACATCTGCCGGTTTAATTTTATTTTCTGTAACAATTTCTTTCCGATATAAAGGTCTAGTTAAAACTTTTACTTTTCTTGGTTCTTCTAATTTGCCCTTTTTAACTTGAACACTTTCACTTATCACTATATCTGGAATTTCCGGTCGTGATCCATCGTGTTCAAATTCTGAATCGGTTTCAATTTCTGTTGCCGAATTTTCTTCTTCTTCCTCTTCTTCATCGTCATCATCATCATCTTCTTCTTCTTCGCTTCCTAATGACTCAGAATACTCATCATCGGACGCAACCTAAACAACACAAAACGTGAAACAATTTATTAATTTTCAATAAAAATGATTGTTCAAATTTTGAGAAACATACAACAACACAAAATGTGAAACAAATTATTAATTTTCAATAAAAATGATTGTTCAAATTCTGAGAAACATACAAGGTACGTTCGCAAAGTAAGTTCCGTTTTAAAATAAAAAAGAACAAGTACAGATACAACAATGAAATTTATTTCATAAAAATCTACAACTCTTAAACTATTTTTCGACATAACTCCCGTGATTTTCCAGGCATTTGTCATAGCGTGGTACAATGTTTTGTATACCCTCTTCATAGAATGCTGCCGCCTGTGTAGTCAACCAAGAGGTATCATGTTCTTTCAACTCTTCATCGCTGTTCAACTGCTGACCACCAAGGAAAGACTTCAGATGCAGAAACAAATGAAAGTCGCTAGGAGTGAAGTCAGGGCTGTACGGAGGATGGTCGAACAAGTCCCAGCCAAAAGTCCTGAAGGCGTCTTTTTGTCTCATTCGCAGTGTGTGGTCGGGGATTGTCATGAATGAAAACCACCCCTTTTGTGAGCATACCGTGGCGCAGTTTCTTGAGAGTCTCGCAGTAAACTCCTTTATTGATTGTTTGACCTCGCGGCAAAAACATCAATCAGTAAAATTCGTTTAATGTCCTAAAACACTGTACACATAACTTTTTGAGGCGTCAAGATTTATTTTGATTTAATTTTTGCTGGGGATGAAGTGTGTCTCCATTCCATGGATTGCTGTTTGGTTTCAGGGGTCCTCCGTACAGCCCTGACCTTGCTTCTAGCGACTTTCATTTGTTTCTGCATCTGAAGTCTTTCCTTGGCGATCAACAGTTGAACAGCGATAAAGAGGGTATACAAAAGCTTGTACCACGCTACGACAAATGGCTGGAAAATCACAGGAGTTATGTCGGAAAATAGTTTAAGAGTTGTAGATTTTTATGAAATAAATTTCATTGTTGTATTTGTACTTGTTCTTTTTTTATTTTAAAACGGAACTTACTTCACGAACGTACCTCGTATATTTTTACATACAAATTCATCAAAACAGACTTCTACACCATACGTTCCATGTTCGATTCCCATTATGTCAATATGGCATGAAAATGGACATTATTTCTTAAATTTCCAAGGAAATGAGAGCAATCCCTGGATTATCTTACTCAACTTCAGTCTATTGGTTGTCATAGTCGAGCAACTTTAATAATTCTTATAAAAAATCAATTTATAAAGTTAACATAATTTTTAAACCAAAAAAACTTTAACAAATAAAAACCACAATAAGACGATCACATTAAAAAAAAACTAAAATAGCAACAATATCAAGCGCATTAAAGAAACTGAAAACACACTTGTATTAAAAAAAATAAACGAAAACTAATCACTAAAATAAAATAACAGCATTATTTAATAGATACATTGAGTGCAGTATGAAAAAATTTAACTAAATTGAGAAAACACAAACAGCAGTTGTTGATAATTCACCCTAGGCTTTTTTCTTTTGAAAATACACAATAAAATATAGAGAAATTAATAATAAAATATGGAGAAATTAACAGGGTACCATACTTTAAATATCTAGGAGAAGTTATTTTTGAAAAATATTCACAACAGGAGAGAATACAAAAAGCTCGTAGAGGCCTAGGGATTGGTGCAAAACCTTTATAATAAAAAATGTTTATCTTTAAATGCCAAAATTAAACATTACAGTCATCAAACCAACAATTTTATATGGCAGTGAGACCTTGACACTTAACAGGAAAACAGACATGGAAAGCTTAAAGAAGGAAGAAAGAAAAATAATTAGGAAAATTCTTGGACCTAGATGGACCGAAAACGGGTACAGATTACAGAAAACGTCGAAAATTGAAGAATATTCCAACATAGAGACAGACATGAGGAAAGACGCCTTCAATTTTATGGCCACATTATGAGGCTTCCTGACAATAGACTCACAAAGAGAATAGTAAAATATGTATCATCACTTGTTAATGGGGGGGATAATTCACAAAATGGGGGGGATACAAAGTGTTAAAAAAGATTTAGAATTGGCCAAAATCACCAAAGAAGAAATTCTCACAAGAGACAATTTTAGAACAAAAGTTAAAAAATGGGAGGTTAAACCAGAGACAAAAGCTCCAAGAACCGGAACAAAGTGGAGTGAACAGAGAAAAGTTGAATTCTCACAAAGAATGAAAAACTGGTGGGTGGATAAAAAGGACAAGAAATCCCAAAAACAAACCAGATTTACTTAGCGTCTTCCACTTCGGGAGCTTTACGACTAATAATAATAATAATAAAATATAGAACTGTAAAAAGATGGTCAAAATATAAATGGCTTTACTAACGAGAGGTTCAAAAAGGATGCAACCGTAACATTAAGAAAGTAGAAGAAGTAATGCATAGGTAAATTTCATATCACCTCACATGTCAGTTGGCACAACTGTTTTCAAGATTTAAAGCCTGTTACAATTTAGATGACATTTGTGCACTAGTGCAATTCCAATATTCATTTGTCGCTATTGTGTCAACGATGTAGTTTTCCAAAGATGAACATGTGTTGATTCTTGAGACTTATTTTGCTTGTAAATCTTTTTTACTTCCTCTTGCCTTCATATAGGCAAGAGGAAGAAAGTATTGTTTTCATGTCGATTTTTCGAAATCGAGTTTTCACCGGATCTACATGTTTTCAGACCTCCTCAACCCAAAAAACATGTTTTTAGCAATTGGTCTGTGTGTAAGTCTGTGTATACAGAATATCTAAAAAATGGAATATCGTACGAACTTTAAACTTGAAACTTAAGTTACACACCACTCTCGGACCCGACACGAACATTTTCATTAAAATCGGTCAACCGGAAGTGTAGTAGTTTATTCGTGTAATTTTACAATTTTTTGCGATTTTCTCAAAAACTGGTCCTACGATTTTTTATTTTATAAAAAGGTTTACTAAATATAGTTTAGGGTTTACTAAACTTTTTATGCTCTACAAGATAGTAGGGGCCATGATTGCTGAAATTTTTGGTGGGGCTGTTTTCACATACCGTGCGTTCGGAAAGTCGCTGTGCACTGGAATTGTGACTATGGATTTATGAAAATATGTATAAAGAAATGACTAAGCATTTTGGAAAAAAATTTATTCAATACCTTAATTACATTGTTAAACCGTGATTACATTGTTTATAGAAGGTGTTCGAAATGACCTCCATTGGCATCAATACAGCATTGCACTCGTTTCATTTTGTTTGCAAACACCTTTCGCAACTGAAGAACAGTGATTCCTTGAATGTATGCCGTTATTGCGGCTTTAAGTTCGTCAATCGTGTGTGGTCTGTTCCGATACACAGTTTGTTTCGCCGCACCCCATAAAAAGAAATCGGGGGGAGTCAGATCAGGAGATCTTGCAGGCCACAAATTCTTTGAAATTATTCGTTCACCAAACACGTTGCGCAGGAAAGCCATTGAGATGTTAGATGTATGTGCTGTTGCCCCGTCTTGTTGGAACCAACCATTATTCATTTCCACTTGTGTTATTTGATGCGTAAAGTTCTCTAAAATATCAGAACAATAACGTAAAAATTTTTTTCCAAAATGCTTAGTCATTTCTTTATACATATTTTCATAAATCCATAGTCACAATTCCAGTGCACAGCGACTTTCCGAACGCACGGTATAAAGATTGTTTTTTTTAAGATTGCGGCTTTAATATGTAGCAAATAACCGAGCTATTGAAGTGACTTTAAGGGTAGTGTGTGTATGGCTATCCTAAGCAATGTAAATGTTTGTACCTTTTTCTCACCAACCACTACACCTACAGCTACAAAAGGCCACTCTTTGGTACATAATTAGACCATGTAGCATTTAATTCTGGTAAGAATTTTGATTTTCACAAATTTTTTAAAAAGAGACAATTTTTTTTATCGAAAAATCACCGAAAAAATTTTTTTTTCTCCCTCAATTTTTAATACAATTTTAAAATACGGTACATTCAATCAATAGAACTGGATGATTATCATACTCCATAAAAATTTCAGCCTTGTACCTTTTGTCCAAGCTGAGAAAAAGGTATATAAAGTTCTACAAATGACGTTTTGAGATATTCGCGTTTAAAGTTTAAGAAACAAAATCACGAGTGTAAACAAAGACAGACCACAATAAAAACAATGCAGGTTATAAACTTTTAGGTTACACTGCCGACCTATGAATAAATAAAAAAGAGACAGCAGTGGGAAAAAATTGTAAAGGGTGATTCAAAAAGAGCGCCGGTTTTTAAACGGCTGGTAAATTTTTGTTTATCGGTTGGCAAAATTGTTTGACCACATTTCTATTTTGGAGAACATTCCGATTGACGATTCAGTTGTAGTTTCTCTTGTTCGCAGTGTAGTACTCTCGCAGTCTGTGTCTAACCATGGAGAAGTTTACTATTGCGCAACGAGTGTTAATCGTCAAAACATTTTACCAGAGTGGAGAGAGTTATGCGGCTACTGTCAGGCGACTTCGCGGTACTCTAGGACGTAATGAAGCACCGAATGAATCAACAGTTCGCAGGCTCATGAAAAAGTTTTTTGAGATGGGTTCAACAGTCGACCTTAAAAGTTCTGGACGTCGTCGTTCTGGCCAAACTGAGCAGAACGTTGCGTTGGTTCGTGACAGTGTGGCTGTTAACCCAGAAAATTAGAGAGTTTTTGTGGCGTCATTTGGATGGAATGGACATTGACGAGTTGTGGTTTCAGCAGGATGGTGCCACCTGTCACGCTGCACGAGAAACAATGTTGTTGCTCCGTGAACGGTTCCAGGATCGCATCATTTCTCATAATTCCGACCATCAATGGCTACCAAGGTCGTGTGACTTGACGCCTTGTGACTTTCCTCTTTGGGGTCATCTGAAGTCAATGGTGTATGCCAATAAACCCCGAAACATCAATGACTTGAAGGAGGAAATTCGACGGGTTATCGGGCAAATGGAAGTCGAAACTTGTCGTGCAGTAATATCCAATTTCATGGACAGAGTTGATGCGTGCCAGCGCAGTAGAGGAGGACACATGCATGACATCATTTTTCATACATAAAATCGGAAGGAAAGATGAACTTGTTGATGTATTTATTTTCAGTTTTTCAATAAAATAAATCTCTTAATTTGATATATAAAAACCGGTGCTCTTTTTAAATCACCCTATATAATAAATCACAGTAAAATATTAATCGAAAGGTTTTTTGTTTTTATTAAAAAAACTGGCTAAAGGATGTCACAGAAATATTATTTCAATTTAAATTAAGTTATTTTGTTATTTTAAATTTAAATAAATATATTGTAAATAAATGAATAAATAAATTTATTAAAATTATTCATAAAACTACACTTGATTTTTATTAAAATATAAAATTGATTTTAATATTTCTGGGTGAAATTAATTTTAATTCAAAATCACATGAAGTAAGTCTTTTGTTGAAAATTGAGAAGTTAAAAAAATTGGTATAATATTTATTTTTTAGAAATATGGTAGGTTAAGTGTTGTATAATATTTTATTATTTTGAAAATTTTTATTGTATTATATTTTAAGATTATTATAAATTAAACTGTTATTAATACTAATATTTGTAAATGAAATTATGTACAGAAATAAAGAATTATTATTATTATTATTATTATTATTATTTATTATTATAGGTAAAATTATTTTGTAAAATTTTGTGACAGATGACTAAATCAGCTTAAACATACAATCCAAAACATTATAAAAATTAGTTAAGTTTTTAGTTTTAAAATGAAGAAGCATTATTAAAATAAAAAATATATTCCAATGCGAATGCAAACAAACAATAGATAACTGAGAAGAAAAGTACCTGAAAATTCATTTAACATATTCTTCTTCTTCAAATAATTTCCTGTAACTTATCTACAAATTAATACAATCGATTTCTCTTGCATTACTTTCATTAGTATCAAATTTTCTCCTTTATTATTTGAAATGTTTAACTACCATTTTTGAATGCCTTAACCCTTTCTTACCCAGCGAGGCATAGAAGTCACATTGGAGTGAAATAACAAACATAAAAACTTTAATTGTTAGTGGCTACTTTTGATTAAAGAGCGCTGGATGTGAAGTGTAATAATTTTCTGTACCCTAGCCAGGAATCGAACCTGAGACCTCCGCTTTGCAGTGTAAGATGCTGACCACTACGCCACGGACGCGACCATTAGTTTCTTTTTAAAGTTAGTTTTAGTCTTAAATATTCGTGTTCATTTACTAAAATATAGTAGCATTTCTTTGAATATGTTGAATGTACATACAAGTATATTTTTTAGGCTGTAAATACTGATTTTGTCCATTTTACCAATATTTTTGAATTGTAACCTTTTTTAAGTCTTAAATAATGATTTGCTACAAATCTAAGCAAGATAATTTTGTTTAGGAAGCCTGCACATGATTTTTACTTATTTATATTGTTGGGAACTTTGATACCATCAAGCCCAATGTGACATATGTGTCAAACTTTTTTGTCACGCCATCAAAAAAAGGCTGAAGGTCCAAAAGTGATTTTATTTCACTTAAATGTCAGTAAAGTGTATGAAACAATGTACACATATTTCTTTGTGTAAAGTTAAAAAATTTGGGATTGAGGAGAAGGTTAAGAGAAGTGGTTCGTCCTATACTAAACCATGTTAATGAAAATGTACTTCTCAAAAAACCACTAAAGATATTTTACTTCTGTTTTTCTTTTTGTACAAAACTATGAAATTTGTTCTACGTTTTAACATGTGGATTTATATTTTATGCACAAATTATTGTACTAGTTAGAATTTTTTAAATTCTTTTACATCTTCTATAAAATATTTTTACATTTTTATGTGTTAAAACTGACATCTTACTGTAAGGAACACACTGATATCTTTAGTAGGATCTTGAAGAAAGTGCAATTTAATAAGATTTTCGGTAAGTCCACTTTAAAGATAAGAATAACTAAGAAATTAACACTTATATTAATATTTATTGTGACATACAGTATTCAGACAAACTAAAGTCCCCTAGCCGTGGGAGTGAGAGAATGCATAACGCTCTCACTCGCACAAGCTATGTACGCCATTCCAATAACATTGTCTTTAATTTTACTCATTGTTGTGAGCAAGCGTTTACGCACGCAGTAAACTAACAAGGAACGTAACGACTGTACTATGTTTTCAGATCTGGATTATAACGGTAAAGACCTTTGGGCGCATGCGTAGTTATGCCACATATCTCCCTCTCACTCACTCGGCTATGGGACATTAAATCATCTGATATCTGTACTAGCAGAAGAAGTAACTCAATAATTAAAGTTATATCCATCCATCCGATTGTTATAAAAGCACCACCATTTCTTAGAAGAAATTTTAAACAATTGAATAATGTAAAAGAAATTAATATATTTTTTGGGTTTTCGATGAACCACTTCCCTTAAGTTAGAGGAGACATTGCAAACCAAAATTGTGTACCTGTTTAAGAAGTCTATGCTCAGGATAAGGAAAAATATTTCTATTGAATTTTTAAAAATTTCAAACCTTCTCTTTAATGGTGTAATTATTTTTATTCTGAGATAAATATAAGTACTAACAAAAACAAAAAATTCAAATCCGTATATCTCAAAAATTACAAATATACAGGGTGTACTGTAGAGAAACGTAGGAACTCTTTCAGAGCTTATTCCTTGGGTGAAACTAATAAAAAAAATTTATATAAACATATGTCCGGAAATGCTTTGTTAACAAGTTACAGCTGGTGGAAAAAATTGCCCAGATTTCAGTTCCCCCATTCCAATGAAGCCATACTGAAATTTTTTAAGGCAATAATTAAGGTTTTTAATTGAATAAATTTTATGAACAATTGAAAAAACAGGTTCCACACCTGTAAGTACTGTAGAACAAGGGAACATGTTTTTCCAGACCAATTTTTGCGCATTTTGTCACATACCTCAAAATTTACTGTAGTTATAGGTCTGGAGCCTATTTTATTAAATTTTTCAGCTCATTCTTCATAAAACTTATTCAATTAAAAACCTTAATTACTGCCCAACAAATTTCAGTATAGCTTTATTGGAACGGGGGAACTGAAATCCAGGTAATTTTTTCGCTAGCTGTAACTTGTTAACAAAGCATTTCCAGACCTATGTTTACTTTTTTTTATTAGTTTCACCAGAGTAAACACATTTCATGTATTTTATTATTTATGTAATTATATGTAATGTATTTATTACCATTTTTGTTTATTTCTTCTTTATTATTTATTGGTAATGGATGTGTTTTTTCTGTTTAATTTTTATGTAAGTATCTATTTATTAATCATTTAAAATTTGTTTAATTAAAATTAAACAGAAAAAAACACATCTATTACCAATAAATAATAAAGAAGAAATAAACAAAAATGGTAATAAATACATTACATATAATTACATAAATAATAAAATACATGAAATTACCAAATATACGATAAAAATAAATATGAAATAGCACATGAACCCCAGTTTCCTATAAAATTTATTTTACAAAAACATAATATTAATATGAATATAAATGATAAAGAAAAAGAAAATAATAAATTTATTCAATTCATGTGGAATTTATCAAGCATTTCGCTTGAAATGCGCCCGGTAAGAGTTTTCGCAGCCGGCGCAAGCGAACTACTTATTTAGCGCTAACAACTTTGATCGAATTTCACATTTATCTATATTCTTTTAATTATTGATCAAAACATGTTTCCAATGCTTTAGTATAACATTGTTTCACTTTAAACGACATTTAGTCTTCATTTCAGTATTAAAAACAAACTGCAAACATTTATTTTCAATAATTTTAATGCCGCGGGACCCGATTTAGTACATTTTCATCTATCTCGGATCTCGGAAAATGTCCTCCTCCTCCGATTGACGTTAGGCGGCAGCACCGTATACATGTTACATGTGTGTATGTGTAGTGGATTATTACTTAATATTTCGAATTTGTGTTTGGGTAGGTTCGATTTTAAAATTATAATAAAAAAAATATGTAAAATTATAAAAAGAAATTATAAAAAATTACCAAAATTATATAAAATTGTACAAATTATTATAATAGAAAACGGTAGCTGTACTCAGGTAGTTTCAGTAAAATCCAATAGATAGCGTTTTTGTTTACTAAGATAGTTTTGAAAAAAATCCGATAGAGTGCGGTAGTTGAATTAAGGTAGTTTCAATAAAATTTGAATTGTAAACTGACCGGTAAGAGTTTTGCAGAAACGGTCGCATCAATAGTCAATTTATTTTTAGAAATTATATAATATATTCAACAAAACGTTATGATATCCTCTCAAAATTACAATGAAATTGTAAAATGACCGGTAAGAGTTTTGCAGAAACGGCGTTGTACTAACAATTCAAAGGTGTAACAAAAGGTTAAGGATATCTGGAGTAGGTAAGAGTTTGAAAATATGGCACAAACATCACAAAAACGTATAAATTAAAAATCTATATATAAACTTAATTAAAAAATGAAATTGGAATGGAAATTCCTATTAATTAAGTTTATATATAGATTTTTAATTTATACGTTTTTGTGATGTTTGTGCCATATTTTCAAACTCTTACCTACTCCAGATATCCTTAACCTTTTGTTACACCTTTGAATTGTTAGTACAACGCAGTTTCTGCAAAACTCTTACCGGTCATTTTATAATTTCATTGTAATTTTGAGTAAAATTGAATTTAATGAATGTAATCAAATAAGTATAGGTAAAACCATCAGATCTTTTAAAAAACGGTTTACAGAACACTATTCAAACTATAAGAAAGGAAACCGAAATTCTCCAATGTAACTGAACACATGATCAAAAATAAACATACTATGTTGAGTATAAAAAATAATCTACAAACATTAGAAATGAATAACAGACAAAATGAAATTAAAATTTTGGAAAAATATATTATTTATAAATACAGTAACGGAAAAATTAATGAACACACAGATTGAATATGACAATCAACTGATTAAGTTGGCAAAATTGTTTTAAATACAAGAATCGACTATTCCTTATCTACCATGGTAGCAGTAGGAAGTTTTAATTTTTGACGTAGAAAAATTTTAATGAATTTTAATTTACTGAAGATGTGTACAAGATACACGAAAGCGCTATAAACATTGGTAAGTGTTTTATGTTACCGTATTCTGGCGGTTAGAAATATATATTTCAATTTCAATATTATTATTAAATTTACTCTAAAAAAAGGTTTGCATGTGACTTTAAAAAAATAATTTTTAATTTTGAAATTCTGTTTTATGTCGTCTATTTAATATCTTCTAAGTTATATGAGGATTGCAATTGTATCTAGTGTTCCTTACATAAATATAACAAGTTTGTTAAAAAAAATAACAGGAATTTTTTAATTTCTTGGCTTGTTTTAGTCCAATTCACACCATATTGTGATTTCTTTGGGTCAGTAAACATGTCAGAAAAGTATCAACACATTCATAGCATGGTCTTCGGGCCAGCCCAGTCAGTCAGCTGGTAGAAAGTTTCTAATAATTGTTAAGCAACACTGATTGGACAAACGACTTTGTATGGTGACCAGCTGACAGCCATTCCTGAACAAACTCCACAAGGGGTCCCCTATTCCAAAATTTTTGTCAAATTACATCAAAATACAGTGAAAAGCAGCGATCAAATTGGGTAGTTGTTGATACAGTATAATTTCCAATCTATATAAATATAAAATTCAATGTATGTGTGTGTGTGTGTGTGTGTGTGTGTGTTCCCCTTTATCTCCTAAATTACTGAACCAATTTTCATGCAGTTTGTTTTAAGTTGTAACTATGATGCTGGTGCAGGTTTTAGGCTATTGAAAGCCTTAAAAAGTTAGCCCTAAAGGGTTGAAAATAATGTTAATGTCCTACATTAAGGCTTTTATGAGATTAGATAATCTGCTGCTTTTAAACCAGCTGATGTGATTCAAATAAAGATTTGTCATAAATAAAGTCATATGATTTAGCAAATAGCGACGTGGTGCTAAGGATCAGCTGGTGACATCACATGATAATTTTACTCTATTTTATTACGTAAATACGATTTTGTATTGTTGAGTATTTTATAAAAGTAAAGTTATAATTTTCTTTAATTTGATTTAATTTTAATTGGTGAGTGATCAATTGCTTTAATATTTTATTTTGACTTTTTTTTTAAAAAAGTGAATACACCATTTTTCGCGTGCAAAGCCACGACAGGGCATGCTAGTAACAAATAAAAGCTAAAAAAAGAAAAACAAATTGGTAGCATATCAAATTTTTGGTTTGTTGCCACCTGTTGAAAAGGTTACATTTCTTTTGGTACGATACATGACTTCATTTTTTGAAAAAAATATAGTTACAGAATTTACAAAAAAAATTAATGTGAGACTGAAATAAAGTAACTACTGGTTGGACTTAAATTCAGTACTTGTGTACCTAGCTGGCCATGTATGACTGTTTTCAAGATAGTTGTGTTTTAATTTTATTTATGAAGCAATTTCATTGTTACTTATCTCAAATTAAAGCCCTAATCTTTCAATTTTACATGCATTATTTGTTAACAAAAATATATTTTGTTCTTAAAAATATCCAAACAAATAGAACCACTTTTAGATGAATTTTTAAATGACTTAAAAAGAGAGAAAGAAAAAGGCCTTCACTTTACAAGTAGATGAGATTAAAAGCATATCGCTAAAAGAATTAAAAGCTACACCAAAGAACAAACTCAAGAAATATTTTGAATATTTTTTCCAAAAACCAAAAAAAATTCCCGTCATTTTTTTTAACATACTTAATTAAAACAATATCCTTTACGTAAAATGGAGTTATAAAACTTAAAATAATGGACAACAAAAATAATAAAAATCTTTTAAAACTGAACAATAATAATTTAATAATAAAAATAATTAACAATCCAAATTATTAATAAACAACAAAACAAATTTATCAAAACACAGTGAATTAAATTATTAATAAACAAAATAAATAAATAAAATACAAAACTGATCTCATTATTAGGCAAATATGAATATAGAGGCCTGATTCAAAAATAAAAATTTCTAATCAACTTTAAACAAAAATAAAATAAAATTATGATTCATAAAATTTTAGATAAATATACACGGAATCCAAGATGCTGTGGAAGTAACGAAACTCATTGGCTGGGGAAACAAGAATTGATGAGCTATGATACTGTACTGGTAACGCACTACAAGTTTATGATTGCGCCGACAGTATACTATCTATCCTAGTTACATAACACTATCATCTATCAACCACCACAAACACTTAACTAATACACTAACACTTCATCACCCCCCTAACACTAAATAACTAACAACTAATGTAATCATTTAAAGAAAGTGAATTGTTTAAAATTCAATCGCAATTTAACATAACTTTACTGAAAATAATGAAATATGAAAACCCTAAAAATACAATAACATTTTGAAATTACCGTAAAACTAGTATTACTCACGATAATAAGTTCGCATCGATGGAACTCACGAACTAACACTAGTCTATCACTAAAAATGTCAAGAGTGCAGTAATTCAGTTTACTGCTGATGACCAAAAAGGATACTAAATATAGGTTAGGCCTACGTAGTATTATGGGTTATTTAGAATGAATGTTTATTATTTAGGATAATTATTAAGAATCAATAAATAATACAATTGGATGTTTATAAAACGACATAGTTGTAAACATTATAAATCAATATAGAAGAAGCATCTTCTATAGATTTATAATAAGTGAAAAAAAAAATTTTTCAGTTTCGATTATGTTATTTACTCTTATTTACACGTGTAAGTAAAGATAAAAGTTGACGCAGTTTAAAAAGAAGGTTAGTGAAATTTATTACATATAAATTTATTATATAAAATAGAACAAATTAACATAGTCATTTAAATAAATTAGCTGCTAAAAATCAACTAGAATCAGACCACTATAGTCATAATGGCCTTGACAACAGAATACCACCACCACCACCTTCACCAAACACAAAATACAGTAGAATCTTGACTATTTATCACCCTTCATCAATACTAATTTTATTATAAAGAGAAACCGTGTTTTTTTTTTGTGCAGGCTAATATCCAAAACTACTCAATGGATTTTCATGACATTTTTACACCATATTCATATTTTTATTTATTTATTTATTTTTTTTATTGAGTGATGATGCCTTGAGTACATAAGCCTTGGGCTTGTGCGTAGGTAATGATATGTGGTGATTTACAGATGAAAAAAATGCCAGACCTGACCGGGAATCAAACCCGGGACCCCGGCATAGTAGCCAGTTGCACTGACCACTACACCACGGGCCGGCCAAATTTACAATCACAGCAACAATTTCTTTTTAAATTTATAAAAAAAATAACCGTAAAGGCCCTAACCACTCCCACTTCGGGATCAGAAATGATTTTTATATGGCTAATCACTCCACAAAATTGTTTGAACGAAAACCTACTTACGCAGCAAGAAAATTCATGAATAAATTACCCCAGTTTTTAAAATGTTGTGGTAATTTGCATTCCTTAAAATAAATTTGAAAAATTACTTTATCGGTGTAACTTTTTATAGCGTACAATAATTAAGAATTTCTTTGTTGACAGTAATGATACATTGTGTGATTCTTATTCTTATTCTTTCAAGTGTTATAACTGTGTATAACCTATACTCCTCCTGGAGTCTCCAGGACGCAGTAAAAAAAAAAAAAAAAAAAAGATGGTTTTTATATAAATAGGTATGTATGTACTGCTTGAGTCCCAGCTCCGTGTATTTGCCGGGTGAAGGGTACGGGTGAGGTATAATGAATGAGTGATGCATGCTGGGAGAACGATTGTTGTATTACTCTGATACAAAACATTCGTTTTCAAACTTTCCCTATTTAACATATTTATTTGTATTTATTATAATTATTTATTTACACGTTTTGATATAAACTGATAAGTTAAATATTATGAATCCGACCAAGTTAATAACCCGTTAAGTATTTGTTAAATTACTGCACCAGATGATAAGAATATGTTTTTAGTCTAGTTAGTAAACGTTACCACTACAAATGCAACAGCTGTGAAATACTACTAATTTATTTATTCTCCCACTGCTATAACAACGCACTACATTCCACAACAACTACATGGAGCTGCAACTAAAGCAGTATATGTGTGTGTGTACATGTGAGTACGTGTTGCTGTTGAAGTAGATGAAGAGGTTTGAGGAAGGAGAGAGACTTACGCGGGGAAATTATCAAAACTAATGATATTTGTAACGATGAATTCATTCCTTTTAGTTCTCATGTAGAGAAATGTAAATTAATCGATCAACTTTCAAACAGAAAAGTTGATAGTTTTATTTTTCGCTAACTTATTCACCATTGGAATCAACAGGATGATAAATTGTCATGATTCTACTCCAAATAAATAAATAAATAAACAATCACATGACAATACATTCTTTTTTATTACCATCTTTTTTACTTTTATTAGTCGAAGAAATGACTTTGTTATCAATTTTTTTAATCGCGGATGAATTTTGATTAGTATTAGCATCACTATTACTCGGTCGATTGGTCGAACAAATATTAAAATCTAAATTCAAATTTTTATTCTTATCGTTAGTAACGTTCGGTTTCACGATAGCGTCTTTATTTAAATCGGATAAAGTTTTAACGACGTTATTCGTTTTGCTTAAACTAACAACGTTCGTTCCACTTTTAACGTTACCGCGGACAACAGTGTTATTTAAATCGTAACTATTTACGGTAATTTTTTTATTATTTGGTAATTCGTCGGGTTGATTTTTCGTAACGATTGATTTCGTTCTGACTGGTCGTACGGGTGTTGTCGTTGTTGTCGCGTGTTGTAAAGTGATGTTATCTTCTTCTTTTCCCTTACGGTGACTACTATTTACTAACGGAATAGTAGGTGAAGATAAATCACTTAATGTAGATGGTGATTGTATACTAACGACTTTATTTTTATCACTATTAACAGAATCGTTAACAATAATATTTTGAGAACTATTATTATTATTATTATTATTTATAGAATTACGGGTATCATTATTTTTGTTATTCACCTCTGTCTCGGATCCAGAATCAGAACTTTGCCGTTCAGGCACTCGTAATTCGACTTCTTTCTTGCGTAATTCTCTCGCTCGAATTTCTTCTTCACCTTCGGTCGCTGTGTCACTTTCATCATCTACAAAAACAAAATTTCAAAATTATAATTCACAAAATATTTTTAAATGCTTGATTAAATAAAAAAAGAAAGCTTGGAAGAATAGTTATATTATTTGGATGTACAATAGAATCCCAGTTATTCAAAATATTTTGAGCGGGTGCATTCTGCAATAACGTTCAGATGTAAAACAAAAACACCCAGCTTGCAACCAGGTGAATCATGAATTACTAATTATGAATTCATCCGGGTGCTTGATTAAATAAAAAAGAAAGCTTGGAAGAATAGTTATATTATTTGGTTGTACAGTAGAATCCCAGTTATTCAAAATATTTTGAGCGGGTGCATTCTGCAATAACGTTCAGATGTAAAACAAAAACACCCAGCTTGCATCCGGGTGAAAACAAAAAGAACCCGTTGTATTAAATGCATGCACTCGACTATTGGCTCATTGGGGAACACACATTCAACTGTAAGTTTGAAACTACCGATAAATACCACAATACAAACTTCTCAAAGTATAAATTGTAATTAAAAAAACAGTTTTTGAGAAACTCACAAAAAAGTGAAAAATTACACTAATAAACTACTACTTTCAGTTGACCGATTTTGATGAAAATGTTTATGTCGGGTCTGGTACCGGTGTGTAACTTAAGTTTTAAATTTCAAGTTTCAAGTTCGTACAATGTTCTGTTCTTGAAATATTCTGTTCAGACACAGACCAATCGCTAAAAACATGTTTTATTGGGTTGAGGGCGTCTGAAAACATGTAGATCCGGTGCATAGTGTATTAGTTAAAATCAGTTAAAATCGACATGAAAACAATACTTTCCTTCCTATACATTCATACAGGCAAGAGAAAGTAAAAATTAATCCCAAATAGATAATTTTTTTTGTTTTAGTTTTGGTTTAACGTCCGACTGTTCTGCAATTACTGCTAATGCAGACGGTGAATGATGAAATGATTTTTTGTAACGTATGAAAATATGCCGTGCCTGAATGGGATTCGAACCCAAGACCGCATGATGAGAAGCGAGCACGTTACCAACTTTGCCAATGCGGCCGGCGAAATAGATAAGAAATATATTTTATAACGTGAGAGTCTGCCCATAACAGACAGGTGGAGTGTCAAATTGTTTACACTCAATCTGTTAGTTGCAGGGCTAAAATAAATAGTTCTGTTTCTTATCACATGGTCAGCCAATTAAATGACTGAATCATTCAAGAACAGAACAGGTAGAGGTGTACAAGACACTAATCAGAGTTATCTCGTCTGAAAGTAATGAATATCATTATACAGTTGGACCCTGTGGTGAATGAAGTGAAGGTGTCATTTGCAGAGTGGAAAATATGTGCTTTTCAGAGGGCCTGGCATGGTGATAAGCGTACTTTACCACTCGGCGAGGAAGGCAAGGTAAACCACCTGACTCCTCGTTTTACTTAGTAAAACCTCTAGAGGTTCAAACCAGCCAACCAGGCTCATCACCTAAACAACAACAACAACTACAGCAACAGCAACAGCAACAGCAGCAACAGCAACAGCAACAACAACGTGAGAGTATATATATATAGTGGCGACTATTTACAACACTATGGGTCGTTTGTCGCAGTCAAAACGCCATTTTTGCCTGTCTTGCCATGACTCCTCCTCCATGTTTCTTCTCTCCATGGCTCTGTCAATACCTTCCATCCTTCTCCCTCTCGGTCTTCCTCTTTTTCTATTTCGCTGCGGTCTCCAGTTCCATGCCTTCAGTGGGATTCGTACGTTGCTCATTCTTCGCATGTGACCATACCAGTGCAGTTGTTTTCTCTCAATATGGTCTATTATTGAGTCTTCAATGCCCATTATCTCTCTTACTCTTATATTCGTTACCCTATCTCGTAACGTCAATCTGCAACATCTTCTCCAGTATCTGTTCTCCACTGTACTGATTCTATTTTTCATGTTTTGCGTAATGGTTCACACTTCTGCCCCCATATGTCACCGTACCTTCCACTATTGCTGAAGAAGTCAACGTGAGAGTAACAATGAAATAGAAAAACTCACCCTCACTGTCATATTCTTGATAACTGAATCGCTCATGTGAGTCATCTGAGTCATGACAACTACCGCTTTCATCATCATCATCTTTCAGTCGATCTTCACGAGCTAGATCTTGTTTCTCACCGTGGGCATCGGGTGCTTGGCTGTGCCTTCTCGTCCAATTTTCAGCCAACCTCAACGTCTCATCGGCTGTTAACGCTTCAGCAAAATCTGCTTCTGCATCATCATCTTCATCATCATCCTCCGAATCACTGCAAGAAAAAAAATTGCAAATAAAATTTAATGAAATATTTACGTGAATAAATAACACACAATATCTAGAAAAATTTTATATGGAAAACAAGAGTGCCTAAAGAAAATGAAAATAACAGGTTATCTTACAAAAAAATATTTATAATAAAAAATTTTATTATTTTTTTATCAAACATCCTATGTAGGATTTTAAACAGCCGTTATTATTTAAAATTGAAATATACAGGGTGATTCAAAACTATACAGCAATCTCTTGGGATCTCATTCTATAGCTAAAAATAAGAAAAAATGTTCATATAAACATATGCCTGAAAACGCTTAGTTAGCGAGTTATGGCTACCCAAAAAATTTCACCTACAACTCTGTACCCTCGATAAAAATGTTAAACGTAGTTACAAAGAAACAAATACTATTGTTTCTTATGTTTTTTAATCTGAAAAATTGAATAAAATTGGTTCCAGAGCTGTAAATGCAATACTTTCAGATATATCTCACATAAAACACAAGAATTGGTGCAAAGAAATAACACATTTTTGTGTTTAACGTAAGATTACTTCCATAAGTGGTAAATAAAGGTGTATTTTATCTTAAATAAATTTGTAGAAAATTTAATTCTGAAAAGATTCATGTGAATTACTCAGGAAAAAAATGAATTATAGATATTGAAATTTCACTTTATTTAAAATCAAAACAGCCGCACATTTCTATTTAACTGCATAAAATATTAACTAATATTATGTAGGTTAGGATTAACAGCTGATTGATCAGCTGTTACTCCCAACCTACATATTGAAAAATATGCATCTGTTTTGATTTTAAATAAAGCGAAATTGTGGTGAATGAAGTGAAGGTGTCATTTGCAGAGTGGAAAATATGTGCTTTTCAGAGGGCCCGGCATGCTGATAAGCGTACTTTTCCACTCGGTGAGGAAGCCATGGTAAACCACCTCACTCCTCGTTTTACTTAGTAAAACCTCTACAGGTTCAAACCAGCCTACAGGCTGATCACCTAAAAACAACAACACCTTCTTCAGAGAAATATTATTAAAATTTAGAACGATGTTATTTTATTTTAATCTAAATGACTGAATGGAAACACAGTTTTAAATTTTTATACGAGGGTCGTTTGAAAAGTCCGTGCAAAGTCAGATAGATGGCACTACTGGTGCATATCGAGCATTATGTTTAGTTAGTAGCATCTGTTGGAAAAACACATGTGTAGTTTCAGCCAGATCGGTCTATTTCTTTGTGTTTGACATTTGTTTTAATCGAGGAAGTCAAGTGATTTTCAAAAAATGGATGAAAAAGAATTTCGTGTGAAGTGTTGCAAGAACGGTTTCAAGCTGTTCCAGAAGAATTCGCAGGACTTTAAGCGTCGTTCGTCACTGTGGATGAAACATGGATACATCACTACACTGCTGAGACCAAAGACCAATGTAAACAATGGGTTATGAAGGGGGAATCTGTGCCAAAAAAGGCAAAGACAGTTCCTTCGGCCGGAAAGATTATGGCGACTGTCTTTTGGGATTCACAAGGAATAATCTTCATCGATTATCTGGAAAAGGGTAAAACTATTACAGGTGCATATTATTCATCGTTATTGGACCATTTGAAAACCGAGCTGCAAAAAAAACGCCCACGATTGCCCCACAAAAAAGTCCTTTTCCATCATGACAACGCACCAGCTCACGCCTCAGCAGTTATGGTTGCAAAATTAATGGAAATAGGGTTCCAACTCGTTTCACATACCCCCTATTCTCCAGACTTGGCTCTGTCGGACTACTATTTGTTTCCCAATTTGAAGAAATGGCTAGCGGGAAAAAGATTTTATTCAAACGAGGAGGTGATTGCAGGAACGAATGGCTATTTTTCAGACTTGGACAAATCCTATTATTCGGAAGGGATCAACAAACTAGAGCAGCATTGGACAAAGTGTATAAGCCTAACAGGAGACTATGTCAAAAAATAAAAAAGTTTACCCCAAACAATTAAGTAGTTTTTATTTTTGCACGGACTTTTCAAACGACCCTCGTATTTAATTTTAATAATATTGCTCTGAAGGAGAGGGTACCACTGAAACGTGTGTTAAATTTTTCATGCAAAGTGAACTCATATTTTTATTGTATCATTTAGGGGTCAACTAAGAGAAAATGTACGATGAAAAAACCCAAGTTAAGGAAAGATCAAAAAAGGTTGTTGCATCAAGACAATGTACATTTTTGAAGTGATAATGTACGTAAAGGAAAATACCTTTTTACAGAATTTAGATGTTCACAACCACTACACAAGAAACAGAATAGATTAATATGTTGCTTATCACAACACTAAATTGTTTGAACAAAAACCAACTTCTGCAGGTAGAAAATACATCAATAAATTACCACAAGGTTTAAAAAGTTGTGACACTTTTAATCATTTAAAAAATCTGGTGTGAAACACTCACACAACTTTCTCTTGCCAATATAAATAATTAACAATAAACCTAACATTAGTAATAAAACATTAGAAATAAACAAACAACTAATCTCAAAAATATAACCATATTTCAATCATGAGTGAAACACGCAAAATGAAATTCGAACTCAGTTTGGTTTAAAAATACGGAAAATCACTCTTTCTCTCTAAACTAGGCTCTTTAGAGAAAAATGCTCTTAATAAAAGTTGTAGATCTTTTAATTTTTTATAAATTTGGTTATATACACTTTTGTCGTAAAATGCATACTAAAGCCAAAATCTTTAAAAAATCGATTTTTCACACGTTTTCGTGAGAAAAAATCAGAAAATCGCTAATTACTGCTAAACTAAGCGTCATACAAAAAAATGTTTGAAACAGAAGTTGTAGGTTTTTAAATTCTCTACAACTTTTATTATATAAGTTTTTGCGCTAAAATTTATATTAAAGCCGTAATCTTAAAAAAACAACGTTTTTACGTGAAAACAGCCTCACCGAGAATTTCAGCAAACATGGCGCCTACCCTATCTTGTAGAGAATAAAAAATTGAGTAAAATAGGCGATTTTAAAAAAAATCGTAGGACCAGTTTTTGAGAAAATCGCAAAAAACTGAAAAATTATACGAATAAACTAAGTTACTACTACTTCCGGTTGACCGATTTTGATGAAAATGTTCGTGTCGCGTCCGGTAGTGGTATGTAACTTAAGTTTCAAGTTTCAAGTTCGTACGATGTTCCGTTCTTGAGATATTCTGTTCACACACAGACACACACACACACACACACACACACACACAGACCAATCGCTAAAAACATGTTTTTTGGGTTCAGGGGGTCTGAAAACGTATAGATCCGGTGAAAACTCGATTTCGAAAAATCGACATGAAAACAATACTTTCCTTCCTATATATTCATATAGGCAAGAGAAAGTAAAAAAAACTAAAACAATATTTGATTGATGAAACATTTTACAGTGAAATAGTTTTCACTGTAAACAAATGAAATAGTTTCTAAACAGAAATAGCTTTCTAAATAGTTTTTGGTTGAAAAGTATTTAACTTGTAATAACAAAAATATTGTGTACTATTTGATACAAAGGGGTTCATGACAAGCCTACTGAGTAAAGCAGTAGCGGGAAAAAATTATTGGTAAGTGACGAATTTATCATTGTGTTTGACTTTTTTTAATTTTTAATTTTGTGCGATATTTGATACAATGGGGTTCATGATAAGCCTACTGAAGTAAGCAGTAGCAGAAACAAATTTTTGGTGGTAAGTGATGAATTATCATTGTGATAAACTTTTTGTTTATCAGTTTTATCTTGACATGTCCTATACTCCCTTTGGAGTCTCCTGGATGCAAAAAAATACCTGTTCACGCTTCAATAAAAAGAACGCCATTTTTGGCCACAAACAATACAACCACTGTCTCCCACACCTTCCATATTCACTAGATTTAGCCCCCTCTGACTTTACTCTGTCCCCAAAAATGAAAATTCACTATTTTGACAATGTGAAAGACACTCAGAAAAAAATGCAGGAGGTATTTGACAGTTTTCAGAAAAAGGACTTTTTGACACTTTCCAGGTATGGAAAAAATTTTGGATTCATTGTATTGATTTGCAGCGAGACTATTTCAAAGAAGATAGAAGCCATTTGTGACAAACATAAGCAAAAGAAATTCATTAGAGGAAGATGTTTTTTTTTTTAAATTGATGGGTCTAGGAGAAGATTTGCAGAGAAAAAGAAAAGACACTATGAATTTTTCCAGTTGATAAACATAAAAACTGTGAATAGCAATGGATTGTTGTACACTCAAAAGGGGTTACCTTTTTCTTCAATATTAAAAAATAAATAAACATTTAAAATGAATAAATTTATTAACTTCAAAATACTTGAAATAATGTTAAATATAATTAATGATTTTATGGCATTAATTGATTAATAAAATCACAAATAATTATTACAAAAAACCCCACAAAATCTTCAATTAATTTTTTATTCGCAGCCAATGAGATAAGTATAATTTTGACACACGTTTAATATTTTTAGTAAAAAAATTCTTATTAAAAAATGTACAACACCATGCTGTCATTATCATTTAGCAAAAAAATGAATAATTATGAATGATGATTTTTATTTGTTTCAAATAAACTTCTGGTTGACCGACTTTGATTATGTACACTTTTTTCATAAAATGTACACTAAGATTGCAATCTTAAAAATCTGGTGTGAAACACTCACACGACTTTATCTTGCCAATGAAAATAATGAAGAATATAACCTAACATTAGTAATAAAACATTAGAGATAAACAAAAAACTAACTTCAAAAACATAACCTTATTTTAATCATGAGTGAAAGACGCAAAATGAAAATCGACCTCAGTTTGGGTTAAAAATACAGAAAATCACTCTTTCATGCTAAACTAGGCTTTATAGAGAAAAATTCTTTCAATAAAAGTTGTAGATCTTTTAATTTCCTATGAATTTGATTATATACTTTTTTGTCGTAAAATGCATACTAAGGCTGAAATCTTAAAAAATACATTTTCAACACATTTTCGTGAGAAACAAACAGAAAATCGCTAATTACCGCTAAACTAAGCGTTTTCAATAAAATGTTTGAAATAAAAGTTGTAGGATTTTAAATTCTCTACTACTTTCATTACACACATTTTTGCGCTGAAATTCTTATTAACATCACAATCTTAAAAAATTTTTTTTATGTAAAACAACCTCCCCAAGAATTTCAGCAGACATAGCGCCTACCCTATCTTGTAGAGCATAAAAAATCTACTAAATGAGGCAATTTTAAAAAAATATCGTAGGAGCCGTTTTTGAGAAAATCGCAAAAAAGTGAAAAATTACACAAATAAACTACTACTTCCGGTTGACTGATTTTGATGAAAATTTTGGTTTTTCTTCCGGTTGACTGATTTTGATTTTTCGAAATCGAGTTTTCACCCCCTTGAACCAAAAAAAAACATGTTTTTAGGTATTGATCTGTGTGTGTGAAGAGAATTTCTCAAGAACGGAACATCATACGAACTTGAAACTTAAGTTACATACCATTACCGGACCCGACATGAACACTTTCATCAAAATCGGTCAATCGTAAGTAGTAGTTTATTCGTGTCATTTTTCACATTTTTGCGATTTTCTCAAAAACGGGTTCTACAATTTTTATTAAAAATCGCCTGGTTTACTAATTTTTTTTATGCTCTACAAGATAGGGTAGGCACCATGATTTCTGAAATTCTTGGTGAGGCTGTTTTCACGTAAAAAAATTGTTTTTTTAAGATTACGGCTTTAATATGCATTTTAGAGCAAAAATTTATATAAAAAAAGTTGTAGAGAATTTACAAACCTACAACTTTTATTTCAAACATATATTTTGTATAACGCTTAGTTTAGCAGTAAGTAGAGATTTTCTGTTTTTTTCTCACGAAAATGTGTGAACAATTGCTTTTTCTCAAGATTTCGGCCTTAGTATACATTTTATGACAAAAAGTATGTAATCAAATTCATAGGAAATTAAAAGATCTACATTTTTTATTTAGAGCATTTATCTCTACAGAGCCTACTTTAGCGTGAAAGGTCCGATCTATGTGCACATTAATGCTAACGCAGATGGTGAAAGGTTATAGAAAAAAATAAGTAATAAAAAAATGCCAAATCTGACTAGGAATTGAACCAGGACTCCTGGCATAGAAGCCACTTTTTTCACTGACTGGATCAGAAAACGAAAACATAAGAACGCAAATATAAACTAAAATGACAATTCAGAGAAACTTCCAAAATTATTCAGACCTACTAATATATTTAGAAAATGAAAGAAAACGCATTTACTTAAGATTCAAAAATAAAATTTTGTTAGTGACAAATATGAATTAAAAAGCTTATTGTGTAAATACTCTACAAGCAGAACAACAAAATGAATAATATTAAACGATATTAACAGCATGATATTGATTATTTTAAAATAAAAAAAATAATTACGGTTTTAACGTACGCAGTTTTATATCAGAGGTCATTAACGGAAACCCAAAGACGAATATGAAGACGTTGTTTATCTTTTACGAAACCAATTCAATTACATAACATAATCACCCAAATAATTAACAACATATCTCGTAAATAATTATACTAGTAAATCAATTAATTAATTGAATTCATTATCTCGTTAATAAAAGACGTAATTATAAGTTAATCGATAAATTAAAAAATAAAATTCCCATTGTCATCTGATGAATTAATTACTGTTAATAAATTAATTAACCTTGTGAGTTTTGAAATCGTTTACATCGTTTTAACATTGGTGATCTGAAAAATAAACAAAACCAATCTTAATTTTAAAATACCTTTATAAATTTTAACGGAAAACACAATCGTACAATTTTCCTTTTTAAAAAAAATTAAAGTTCCTACATTTGTTTATTTATTATTATTTAAATTTGACACCCACAATGAAGCTACAAAAACGTATTATGAAGACCTTTTTTACCTGGTCCCCAAATTGGGGAAAATCATACAGATTAAAGGTGAATTAGAGAAATGAATCTTTAGCGTTGGTAGATAATGACTACACCTTTAAAGGGAGACAGTACTTTGTATCCTGCCAATGTTAAATTTCCTATTTTTAGGTACATTTTTCATAGGATTGGTAAAATATACAGAAATTAAACTTTACACACCATAGGTGTCGGGTTTCTTCTCGAGCTACTGACATTTTTTAAATTTAATCTTTGGACCATACCATTTTTAAAAAATATTACGAATAACATAAAATTTTTACAAATTATTTTCTATATTTTTTGCGTATTACAATTTTTGGAGCACCTGAGGAAGTAATAAAAATGTCGGTATATGTGGATATAAAAGATAATTAACTGGTAAAAATTTCACCCTGGTAGGTTGATTGGTTTCTGAGAAAAATGTACCTAGTGTTAAAAATATAAATTTACGGGAAAACGCAAAAAATAAGAAAACGCACAAATCAAAAACAAAATGTACAAAAACAAGTAAATTTCCCATCAACGGTTGTTTACAAAGCTGAACCAATAGCTGAGAATACAAAAAAACAGTGATGCAGATATTTCAAAAACTAAACTTCTCTTTCACTAAAACAAGCAGTATAAAATTGTGAAAAATATTTGTTCTGGGTAACATGATAATTTTTCTGTATAAACTTGATAAAAACTTAATTTTTTCATAAAAAAAATTATCTATTTGACGTAATTTAATGTTTTTTTACTGGTAGATCTAGGCCTAAACTATTAAAAAACATAAAAAAACCAAAAAATCGAAATTTTGAGTTCAAACCATCGCACCATCTCCGCTTAAATCAGTAAACTTACATCCTGATATTTATATTATGAATGACCTGGTTTCCCATAGGACATGGGAAACCATCCATATTTGAATAGATTAATTTCGCACGTCGTGCATCAATTTAACAGTAAAAGTAAATATAATGCTAAAGGACTTTATGATCTCTTTTGGCTGCTCTCAACCATACATTAACACTTTTACTTTTACTTTACTTTTACTTTTGTACTGGTAACACAATATAAGTTGACGATCGTCAGCGAGAGTAAGACTGGACTATGCGGGGGGTGGGGGGTGGAAGTGCTACTATACTATATACGAGGGGGTACCCAAAAGTATCCGGAATAGCTCTGCTGTAGGCGGAGCTTGTGCAGTACAAATTCCCGCCACTAGGCTGCTTGTAGCGCTACTCATTGCCAGTTCAATGCCATTTTGTTCGTTGATCTAGCTTGTTCTGTTCTCGTGCAGTGATTGTTCTCGCTAGTGCTGTTTTGTGCTCGTGTCGTTTTTCATGATGGCAAGTTTTAATGAACAACATGCGGCTGTGAAATTTTGCTTCTTGCTCGGTAAAAACACCGCGGAAACAGTTGTAATGTTGAACACAGCTTACAAAGACGACGCTATTGGAAAAACCCAAGTGTACGAGTGGTTTTTGCGCTTTAAAAATGGCGACATGTCGATTGAGAACAAACCTCGTTCTGGACGACCGTCGACTTCCCGAACAGACAAAAATTTTGTGAAAGTGAAAGAAATTGTACGAACAGACCGACGACAGACCATTGACCAAATATCGCAGGTTAGTGGGTTATCTTGGAGCTCAGTCCAACGCATTTTAACAGAAGACTTGACAATGAAAAGAGTCGCTGCCAAGTTTGTGCCTCGGGTTCTGACAGACACTCAAAAGGAACGTTGAATTGAAACGTGTAGTGATTTGAAACAACAGCTTGAAACTGATCCAGATTTCATGTCAAAGATCGTTACGGATGACGAGTCTTGGTGCTATGGGTACGACCCAGAAACCAAACAACAATCCAGTCAATGGAAGACTTCATTATCACCCCGACCAAAAAAGTCGTCAAGTCAGATCGAACATCAAAACAATGCTGATTTGTTTTTTTGATGTGAGGGGAATTGTCCATTCAGAGTTCGTTCCACCAGGCCAGACGGTAAATCAAGCTTTTTATCTTGAAGTGTTAAGAAGACTACGAAACAGCACTCGTCGTAAAAGACCTAATTTGCGGCAGACAGGGGACTGGTTTTTCCACCACGACAATGCGCCTGCACACACGGCAATCTCGGTTACCCAGTTTTTGGCGAAAAACGGCATGGTTTTGCTACCACACGCACCGTACTCACCCGATCTGGCTCCGTGTGATTTTTTCTTGTTCCCACGCATGAAAAGGGGCATGAAAGGTCTCCGATTTAACAACGTTGATGATGTCAAGAAAAAAACGACGGATGAGCTGGCAGCCATCACTGAAGAGGAGTACAAAAAATGTTTTGAACAGTGGAAGCACCGGTGGGACAAATGTATTAGTTGTAATGGAGAGTATTTTGAAGGGGATAAGGTTCTTTTGTAAAAAAATTAAAAATAAATAGTTTTAAAAAATAATTCCGGTTTCTTTTGGGTATGCTTTAATAATTACATCATAGCAACAGTTTTAACCATGACATCATGTTGTAGTTTTACTCTTACATTGATTTATTATGTTTACAACTATGTCGTTTTACAAACAACCCATTGTATTATTTATTGATTCTTAATAATTATCCTAAATAATAAACATTCGTTCTAAATAAGCCATAATACTAGGCCTAACCTATATTTAGTATCCTTTTTGGTCATCACCAGTAAACTGAATTACTGCACTCTTACATTTGCAGTGATAGACTAGTTAGTCCGTGAGTTCCGTCAATGTGAGCTAATTATCGTGAGTAATACTAGTTTTACGGTAATTTCAAAATGTTATTGTATTTTTAGGGTTTTCATATTTCATTATTTTCAGTAAAGTTAAGTTAAATTGCGATTGAATTTTAAACAATACACTTTGTTTAAATAATTACATTACTCGTTAGTTATTTAGTGTTAGGGGTGATGAAGTGTTAGTGTATTAGTTAAGTGTCTGTGGTGGTTGATAGATGTGTTATGGTATGGGGTTGGCTGATGTAAGTAGGATAGATAGTATAGTGTCCTCCCACCGCATGATACGCGCAATCGTCAGATTATAGCGTGTTACCCGTAACTTTATATTTAACCTAGAAATAACGGGAACCGCACTTAAGTGTCAACGTGTAGAGCACACAGCGAATGCTTATACTCCCTTTGTCAGTAATTGTTGGTACATCGACATGTAAATCAATTTGTTCACAATAAAACCATTTAGAATCTAGCACAAAACTAAAATTTTTTCGTCTACTTTCACGTGGTTTGGTAGCAGTACAAAGAGAGAGAAGAAAAAACAAAGATAGAAACATAAATGTTCTCAGTATTTTGTATAAAAAAAATTTTTTTTAACAAATCAAAACTTGATAACACATGTTTACTGTTTGTTAAAGATTATCTTGAAAATAAAGTGATTTATTCCGGTTTAATTGACAGCTGTGAGAAAACAATGACATTATAAATGACCTGGCTGTGTGGATAGATTGATTCTAAATTAAAAAATAGTTTTATCCTTTTTCTGTTTCTATTATTTTTTAATTTTACTTCTCTTGCGTATATGAATATAAATATAAGAAGGAAAGTATTGTTACTGTTATTTTTACTTTTTACCCAAAACAGGTGAATACCAATGTAGTTTAGCATCGAACTGGAGAGTACAACAATGCTTCATTTGAGTATTGCGATTCATGTGTCGTATCATGCAGTGTTTACCATCATCCTTATCCCTTATTTTATACATTTATTTACTTTTTGTATTACAAAATTATTCACTGAAATGTGCTGTTCAATAATTATATATAAGCACATTACCATAAAACATTATAAATAAGTCAGTAAAATCGTGTTATTGTACACGGATTCCAAATTTTCGGACTATTTTTAAACATCTAATTTTGAACCATTATAACTTAAGTAAAAAAAAAGCAATTTTGCGAATTGTTTTAAAAATAAAGTATTCTTTTAAATCTTTATGAAATTTTCGGAGGGATGACAGTAGGAGTGAAGAGAGTTTTGCAGCCGGAGTTCAGCTGTTGTTTACCACATATCATACATCAATAAATTACCACAAGGTTTAAAAAGTTGTGACAATGTAGGAGTCATTTTAAAAAAAAACTAAAACAATATTTGATTGATGAAACATTTTACAGTGTGCACGAATTCATTTGTAAATATTTTTTGGTTGAAAAGTATTCAACTTCTAATTATACAAATATTGTATACAATTTGATACAAAGGGGTTCATGACAAGCCTACTGAGTTAAGCAATAGCAGGGAAAAATTATTGGTAAGTGATGAATTTATCATTGTGTTTGACTTTTTAATTTTGTGTGATATTTGATACAATGGGGTTCATGACAAGCCTACTGAAGTAAGCAGTAGCAGAAACAAATTTTTGGTGGTAAGTGATGAATTTATCATTGTGTTAAACTTTTGTTTATCATTTTTATCTTGACATGTCCTGTACTCCCTTTGGAGTCTCCTGGATACAAAAAAAAATATCTAGGGTTAATATTATATTGGTTAATATTATATATTATATTGGTGTCAATATATCTGTTGTAATTATTAATAAAAATAAAAACAACTGACCTTAGATCAGATATTTCATCACTAGATCCTTCTGCAGCAGATGCACCAAAATTTCTATCCGTCCATTCATCTTCATCCATTTCACTGGCAGCTTTCATTGCATCTTCTTCATCTGACATGCCAAGTGCGACCAAATTCTCAAATTCTACACGCTCTGGTGTCGTACCACGATCTAATCCATCTATGTCCCCATCCACCTGCAATTATTCCAACAAAAAAAATCTGTTAAAATTTTTATAATATTGTGACAATATCGAAGAAGAGCACGGTTCGCAAAATTTCTAGTACTTGATTCATAAAATGGTAAAGAGTAGATAATAGAGTGAAAAAGTAACAATAGGGTTAGCTATAAAAGGATACCTATTCATAAAGGTTATTTAAAAGGACCACACTATTGTGTATGATAAGGTAGGGTTATTGTTGTACAAATATTTGTGAAAGGGTCGGTTGATTACCTGCAACACCTTTTATTCTATTTACAATAGATCTATTTCATATAATGAATTAATATTATCATTTCACTAACCTTCTTTTTAAACTGCGACACCTTTATTTTATTCCTACTTACACGTGTTTCGGTGGATCCACCATCATCAGAGTAAATAAAAAATTGAAACTAAAAATTTTTTCATTTATTTAAAATTTACAGAAGATGATACATCTTCAGTCACTTGTATAAAAGTGTTATAAGTTGTGTGGTAAGTTGTATAAAAGTTTTTATACAAGTGACTGAAGATGTATCATCTTCTGTAAATTTTAAATAAATGAAAAAATTTTTAGTTTCAATTTTTTATTTACTCTGATGATGGTGGATCCACCGAAACACGTGTAAGTAGGAATAAAATAAAGGTGTCGCAGTTTAAAAAGAAGGTTAGTGAAATTATTATATTAATTCATTATATGAAATAGAAATATTTCAAACTGCAGGATGCATTATAAAGATTTATTTTTGAATACAATAGATCTATTTACTTGTTTACAATAGTTAAGACGTTTCCAGTAAAAAGAATTTTTTGTACATTATTATTTGCCTGGAATTTCTCTGCTTCTCTGGAATTATCTTTTTTGATCGAGCTATATAAAGAGCATCGAGTGCGATCAGTGAGTTAGTATCCGTTCGATCTTTGACGAGTGTTTATTGAGTGTTGAGTGGCTAACGGTGCACAGGTAGTACAGGAGGCTACGTATCCGAGCAATGTAGTGGTTAACTATTGTCATATTATCTTGTGTATGTGCATTGTGTATTCAGTTCCATTCTGTGTGTGTGTATTCTATATAATTGATTGTAAGTAGTACTAAGTAAATTATTTAAAAGTCATTTATTGTATTACTTCATCGTAATTAGTTTATTATTATTTTATCTTGTAAATCTTTTAGTTGTGTAATAAATATTTGTAATTGTAAACTTTAGTGTATTAATTATTTAATTACCTAGATCCCGAAACGGACCTTAGCGATAAGTGTCACAATATTTTTCTAATACTGTATAATTTAACATAATAGCTAGTCATAGCATTACAAATTTTCATTTCCCTTCCTCACAGCCCATTGATATGCAAAAGGCAATCTCGTGACTTTTTATATATATATATATATATATATATATTTTAGATAATATTAAACCACCAGTAAACACACAAAATTAGCAAGAATGATCTTACCGTTAAGTTAATAAGGCCTTTTCAGATCCCTGGATCCATCATCCAAGCTAGTGTTTGTGAGTTGACTGATGATGGATCCAGGGATCTGAAAAGGCCTTATTAACTTAACGGTAAGATCATTCTTGCTAATTTTGTGTGTTTACTGGTGGTTTAATATTATCTAAAGTAAATTCAGCACACAGTACAACATGTTTAAAAAATTGATATATATATATATATATATATATATATATATACACACAAAACGGTGGGTTTTCACTTGTGAAAATTTCCAGACCCAGGTCAGGAATCGAACCCAGGATCTCCGTGTGGTAGGCTAGCAAACTACCACTACGCTACGAAGGTTGTACATTTACAACTTTAAAGAATTAGTATGATACAATTTGTTATTTATAATCATTGTTACACGGTTTGACATGCTTGTTATGAGTGATTTACAATTTCTATGAATCTTTTCATCCCCGTGGGATACTTTCATGCCTATTACGGGCACGTGGAGTGTTAAATTAATTGCACTCGATCCGTTGGTTCCAGGGCTACAAACAAATAGTTCTGTTTCTTATCACATAGTCAGCCAATTATATGACTGAACTATTTAAGAACAGAAAAGGAAGAGGTGTAAAAGAGACACTTGTCAGAGTTATCTCCTCTGAGAGTAATGAATTTCACTATACAGCCAGACCCTGTGGAGAATGAAGTGAAGGTGTCATTTGCAGGGTGGAAAGTGGGTGCTTTTCCGAGGGCCTGGTATGCTGATAAGCATACTCTTTTAACTCAGTGAGGAAGGCAATGGTAAACCACCTCACGCCTTGTATTACTTAGTAAAATATCTAGAGGTTCAAACCAGTCTTTCGGCTGTTGACCTAAACAGCAACACCTAGTCAGTACATTAATTTTTCAGATAAATGTCCAGTTGTAAATAACAGTATATAATAATTTGATTTTCTTGGCCAGCTGTTGGCATAGTGGTTACCGCAACTGGCTTCTACATGGGGTCCTGGGTTTGATTCCAGGTTACGTCTGGAATTTTTTCATCACTCATCTTCATCCCACATCCTTCACATTAGCAGTAATTGCAAAACGTCAGGACATAAAAAAATACAAAAAAATTTTCTTGGCTTTGTAAAGACATTCAGGAAAGTAATTTGCTCTGTAGTATTCCATTTGTCATTGGAACTGGTTTAACGAAACATTCTGCTCTGCTATTTCCTGTTTGAGTAATTGAGATTACAGAAAATTCTCAGCACGCGCCATCTGAACCCCAAGGAACAATTTGCAACTGGTTGAAATTGTGTTTAACCACAAAACAGAACATAATCTGAGGATGAACAAAGCACTCAAATATTATTGTATTAGAAGCAGAGATAAACATATGAGGTTGAAATATATATTTCTAACCACCAGAATACGGTAACATAAAACACTTACCAATGTTTATAGCGCTTTCGTGTATCTTGTACACATCTGCAGTAATTTAAAATTCATTAAAATTCTTCTACATCAAAATTTAAAACTTCCTACTCCTACCATGGTAGATAAGGAATAGTCGATTCATATATCTAAAACAGTCTCGCCAACTTAATCAGTTGATTGTCGTATTCAATTTGTTCATGAATTTTTGATCAAGGACTCCCAGTGGAGTTCATTCATGAATGGCTTTCAGCTGATCACCGTACAAAGTCGGTTTGCTCAACCACTGTTGCTTAACCCTTTTACGTGTAGGGTAACGATATATTGTTACCCTGCTATTGTGCCGAAGCGCATATGGTAACGATCTATCGGTACTCTTATTAAAACGAAATATAGTTCGTATGTTTTAACGGTGCCTGTAGGAAACTTGGCTAAATCCTACAGTATTTTGCCTTACCCCTGTACGCGGGGCTATGCAGGGGCGGACTGATTATTTCCCTAGCTGAAACGACAACTAAAAGTGGTTGTTGTTCCTTTTACTAGGAAAAGGAAGATGGCTCTAGATGCTTTGACTCTGGAAGGAGTGGATTTGAGCTACTCCCCTGAGGTGGAGTATCTGGGGGTTGTCCTTGATAGGGGCCTGACTTGGAGGGGCCACATGTCAAGGACTGTTGAGAGGGCTGCAAAGGCCTTATGGATGTTTAAGAGTCCGTTTGGGAGGACTTGGGGGCTTAGGCCTCGTATGGCAGAATGGGCTTATGTGAGCATCATTCTGCCAATGGTCACGTACGAAGCTTTTGTATGGTGGCCAAGAACAGATCGGCTGAGGAAGCTGAAGAGATTGGCCCGCCTAAGGACATGTTGTGCAACGAGCACTGGTCCAACGGCTACTATGGAGGCGTTGTTTGATTTGCCTCCTATTCATGTTCAAGTGAAGAAGGAGGCGATAGGAACTGCCTTGAGGCTGGAGGGCGGGTTCGGGGTCCCATCAGGGGAGATGGGCCACACCGAGATCTCTAAAGGGATTGAGGGGATGGGTGTGGTAGGTGGTCCTCGGGACCGTATGTACAGAGCATACGACTTCTCCGACACACTGAGGGTGAAAATGAGGAGTGGGCGGAGGGACAGCCAGTGATACCGGAAGGGGTTACCTTTTGGTACACTGACGGCTCAGTGATGAGCGGAAGAGCGGGAGTGGGGGCCTGGGGAAAGATTTCCCTGGCCCTTGGGTGTAACATAACCGTCTTCTAAGATGAAATATTGGCCATTAAGGTCTGTGCGGCTCAGGGGGTCGCACACTTATATTTATATGCAGTTGCAAAGTGGTGGGCTGCAAAAGAAGAGCGCTGATGGGTAAGGTTGTGTAAACACCTTCTCAGATAAGTGCACTAGATCCTAGGCAGATCCTGCGCTTTATCGAAAGTGTGGGTCTTGCAGAAATAGGAATAGGGGCAATCACAAAAGATCTTTTAGGTCGCGGTGAGGAGGGGCTGCAAAAGCCTGAACGCCCTTATTGTAAAGTAAGTAAGTAGTTTGTATGTTTCACGATAGATGGGGAAAGTGTATACTTAAAATGAAGCTAAGAAAATAGACATTACGATAGCATCGAATAACGAAATAATCGATTTTTTTTAACTGCGTAATATCAAATAAGAGAAAAGCATTGTTGTTTACTATGTATCCGCGTGTTTATTTTTAGGTTAGTGTCGTCCGAGTAGTTTACAAAAATAACTATTTTTCAAGAACTACTGGGTATATTTTGATGATTTTTTTTTATTTTGTTTATATTGAACTGGAGTTATCATGTGTTGTGGGTATCAACATTTTAATTGTGTGAAAAATTTATAAATTATTGGGAAAGTGAATTTTTTTTGTTTGTATAAAAATTTTGATATTTAATTTTTTTTTTTAATTTTGAGTCAATGCAACAAATAATGAACCATATCACACGAATTTGCAGAACCTTTTTGGTAAGCCTGATTTTTTTCATTACTGTATCTGAGAAATTGTATATTTGGTGGTAGTTTGAAAAAATGCTTATACAGTAGACTCTTAGAAATCCGGACTAATGTGGCGGACGGCCGGTCCGGATTTTTCAAAATCCAGATTTCCCGGAGGTTGGCAATTTCGTCTTTATGGCGAATAATTATGACAATAAGCATTAACGTTTATCTGCTAATATAAGAGTGAGCTTCTGAAAAAACTTTAAAACACTGTAGGCCTAATAAATTACAGTAGGCTACCGGTACTGTAATTATTCAATATACGAAGCACAAACATTGACTAAACTTAACGCTACTGTACCGTAATGTAATAAGATTCGATTGCACTCTTTGTAAGATTTGCAAGTTACGGATTTCAAACATGTAACAATGAATGTCATATATGTCTCAATTATAGAGTAATTACACGATCAACTAAATAAAATCTAAATGTACTTTAGTACGGTACTGTGCTTAGTAAAGTACGGTTCTGGGATTAAATAAAATGCCTCGTAAAATCATAAACATAGATTTTACTGAAACACAGAGCTCCCGACGACGCAAACTACTGTGGGCCCTAAATGACAAAAAATGTCATTTACATACATTTTATATACGCAATTATTATTAAAAAGTACATACACACAAATTATAGTGCTAATCGCATGATCGTTCATCGGGCCAATCCCATGAAAACTTTTTACTGGTTGTTAATTTAAAAGTTGTAAATTTTCAGAAAATAAAGTAAAAAAAAATCATCGTCCGGACTAGCGCGATCCGGATTTTTGAGAGTCTACTGTATTTTTGTTAAAATCGGCCTGTGCATTTTCGCATACCTATCAGCAAAAGCCTTACACGTCAAAGGGTTAACAAGCAAAAGTGACTTTCTATTTATCAGCTGACTGACTGAGCTGGCTCACAGGCCTCTAAAAACTAACTACAAAATTAAACAATTAAAACTATTAAAAAACAGAGAACACACGTCAAAAAATTATAAAAATTTAATTTTAATGAAAAAAATTTAAATTAAAAAACTTGATACAAAAATTTTAATCATATAGCAACGCGGCGGTACGTACAAGAAATGAATATTTCGACGACAACAAATAACAAATTTAAACGAATTAACGACGGCAAATCAGGAAACAATTTAAAGTTTCATTTTAGAATTTCAATAAAGGTACCATAAATAATTTGATTTGTTCGCAAATGTTGAAAATTATACAAATGAATTTACTGACATTTTCCGATAATTTTGGTGTTTGAGCTTGTTTCGGCAAAGCGTTTTCTTTTCCAGGTGTCTTTGAAATTTCTTCCACTTTCCTGTTAGCACGCATTCTTTGAGTACCTTGTAGACCAAAGTGGTATGTACAGAAAAATTTACTACCAAATTTGCCATCTCTATCGAACGCATAACTACCTGCAAATTTAAAAACAAACACATGGTAAATAATCATATTAGTTCATGTGATTCAATAACCTACCGTTGCAAAAATATAGTGTCCATAACAGGCAAGCCATAACATGGTCAGCCAATTAAATGACTGAACCATTTAAGGGGAGATGGAACGGCCTATCTACCCAATGTTAATTTTAATGATTTTAAGAACATTTTTCTCAAAAACTATTTTTTTTTGTTACTTTTCTTGTAAATTTCTCTACATGTTGTGATAATTTTGTTAATATATTGCTATTCTTTCTTTTTCTATAATTTTTTTAATATCTCTATAACAAAACAACTCGTTTTTTTACGTTTTCTTCCACTTAGTGATTTACAACTTAAAAATTTTAAAACCTATAATGATTTTATATCTACATATGTAGTACACACTTTTCTACTAGTGGACAAAATTTCAACTCTCTAGCCTTAGTAGTTTTTGAGAAAAATGTACCTATTTATGAAAAAAATGAATTCTCAGAAAAACACACCCCTAAAGTAAACAGTCCCATTTTATGCACATGCAAAATGCACATATTTTCGACTTGTCACCTGTTTTTAATTTAATTATTTTTAATACTTCTAGTCCACCAATGTATACGATATTAATATAATTTTAACCAGAAAACCCGGGAGAATTCAAAATACGTAATAAAAAAAAATCATTTTTTTTTAGATTTTTCTGTTCCATCTCTCCTTAAGAACAGAAGAGGTAGAGGTGTACTGTGACACTAATCAGAGTTATCTCCTCTGAAAGTAATGGATTTCATTATACAGCCAGACCCAGCGGTGAATGAAGTGAAGGTGTCATTTGCAGAGTGGAAAATATGTGCTTTTCAGAGAGCCCGGCATGCTGATAAGCATTCTTTTCCACTCGGTGAGGAAGGCAATGGTAAACCACCTCACTCCTAGTTTTACTTAGTAAACCCTCTAGAGGTTCAAACCAGCCTACAGGCTGATCACCTAAACAACAACAGGCAAGTGGTGTGTTAAATTATTTGCACTCGATCTGCTAGTTGCAGGGCTACAAAAATAGTTCTCTCTCTTATCACATGGTCACCCAATTATATGACTGAAGCATTCGACAACAGAAAAGAAGAGAAAGCGGTGTAAAAAACACACTACTATCGGTTTCATAATCATAGACACCCGAGTTTAAACGTAAAGCAACTCCAAAACTATGAGTCGCATTTCAATATACTTTACATCAAAATTTACCTCATAATATTCTGCGTTGACCTATAGTACATTTGTTTTTGGAAGAAGCTTGTAAGGGGAGGGCGAGTAGGTAGAGTAGGAATAGTTTCAACGGGGCAAATGTTGTCTCTTTCTCACTTAATCATCATTCCCTCTTTTTCTAACTGTATACTACTCTGCTGTTGTTTAGGTCATCAGCCTGTAGGCTGGTTTGAACCTGTAGAGGTTTTACTAAGTATATCGAGGAGTGAGGTGGTTTACCATTGCCAAAACTCACTGAGTGAAAAATTACCCTTATCAGCATGCCAGGCCCTCTGAAAAGCATATATCTGTCGTTCCTGGGCTAAAATAAATAGTTCTGTTTCTTATCACATGGTCAGCCAATTAAATGGCTGAATCATTTAAGAACAGAAGAGGTAGAGGTGTAAAAGACACTAATCAGAGTTATCTCCTCTGAAAGTAATGATATTCATTATACAGCCAGACCCTGTGGTGAATGAAGTGAAGGTGTCATTTGCAGAGTGGAAAATATGTGCTTTTCAGAGGGCCCGGCATGCTGATAAGCGTACTTTTCCATTCAGTGAGTTGTGGCAATGGTAAACCACCGCACTCCTCGTTTTACTTAGTAAAGCCTCTACAGGTTCAAACCAGCTTTTCAGCTGATGACCTAAACAACACTACTCTGTTACAAAAACTACTCTATAGACTAAAAACTAGTTAAAAACTTTATTTATATTTTCTGTTGTCTTTTGCCTTTCTCCATCTGAATCCCATATCTTTAATAATTTTCCACAGCGACCATTTACTTCCTTTGAAATTAATTTTCTCCCGCAAAACGGAGAGTAACAAGTTCAAAGTTGGCCATTCAGTGTTTGTTTTATGAAAATCATACATTGTTCTTCTCACAACACACTTATCAAAATCGTCCACTTCACTCTTCAATTTCCTTCTCATTCTTTTCTTATTTGGTGTTCTAATTAGCACATCACGGATTTTTTCTTTTTTCTTTCAAAATTCTTTGAACCGTGAAATCCCAATAGCTCTGGCTACACGATTTTGCACATCGGTCAGTAAAATTGGTCCGTTTAGTTCAGCTTCTTTTTTCATAACATTGTATACACTGACTATATACTCCCTAGCCTGACCGCGTATTACCTCCCTTTTCTGTAAAAACAATTGGCCTACTACCTAATGCACGAGTTGAAGAGAACAAAAATATAAAATTACAACATACAGTCAATGTTTTTAGGATTTATAGTACACTTAGGCTGTTAACACTGCTAGCACTATGGAGAGACTGATCACTTCCCCCACCACTAAACAGAACAGCTCAGCGGCACAGAGCGTTGGTGGGAGAACTTCTAGCTAGAACAAATGACCTGTATAATAGTCCTATATTTGTAATATTGTTTAAAAATTGCCATATCAAGGTTGAAAAACAAAAAGACCCGGTTTTTTTGATACCGCAACAAATTTCATGTGTTTTAGAGGCGTGTAACTCGATAAGTATTTGACTGAAAAGTTTGAAATTTTAACACAGCATAGACAATTATATTCTTACAGTGTACAAAATTTAAAAATCGTAAGTTATTTAAATTTTGATTTATTAACAATATTCTGAACCCTTTATATCTCGATAACCGCTCGATCGTTCGGCTCAAGCAAACTATCGTTTGATGTTGACACACACAAACCAATTGGCCAAAGTTTTTTTAGAACTTTCTGAAACTGAAGAAAAAAACAAAGGTTTACTTTCAGTTTTTTTTTCTTCTTTTTATGACCACAAAGGATCACTTTAGTCTCTTTGGTTAGTTCTTTTTCTTCAGCAGTTTATTTCCTTTTCATTTCTTTCTTGCCAATACTTTTTCATTCTGTTGGATCTTGCTTTTCTCAATTCGTCTGAACAAACCTGTTCTTTTCGTTTAATTGTTCTTACTGATAAAATTTTGTTTTTGTCTTTAATTGTTTCTTTGTAAACCGGTGTGCGATCTTTGACATCAACAAAATTGTTAGATTTAGTTCTATTCTGTCTTTTTTGATTTCTTCAAGCCAAGGAATTGTATAGCTCTTTCCGTTTTTGCACACATGAATTTTTCTACAATTTTTCTTAATAATCGGTTTTCTGGAGTTCTGAGGATATGCGAAAAGAAAGAAATTCTCTCTTTGCGCATTGCATAAGTGATTGGTTCTATTTCTTTATAAATTTGTTCTCTTGGTAAAAGTCTGTGCTGCTTGTCAACTATGTGTTTTTTGTTTATGCAGGTTCTAAGAATCCTTCTTTCTATTTTTCTGATTGTTTCTTTTATTCCGTTTCCATAAATACTGAAGAGGGTTTTGCTACCGTACATTGCTTGTGATCTTAGAACTGCTTTGTAGTGTTTAAGTTTTGTGTGAATGTTTTTATTTACTTTAAGTTTTATTAAAAAGAAAAATGAAAATCATACCGAGACGCAGAGTCGTTGAGCAATATTCGCATCTGAAACAGCCTCTGTGGAAGAATCTCCCTTCTGCACTCAATCTTTCCATCAGGTACACCCTCTTGTTACAGAAATGACACATTTCTGAACCGCCTTGAGCCGGTAATGCGAGTGCTGATCTGGTATTCTGGAAATAACAAAAATTTATTCCTTCATTAATGGGATTATACCATCAACCGAATTTAATTGTTCCATCCACCTAAAGGAAACTACCCTAAACCAGATGATTGACAGTTGGCTATATTTACAAACACTTATTGTCTATTTCCTACGCTAATGTAACTACTTCTAACAATGCGTTTTTCCCATACACCAAATGATGGATTTTACCTTATTTCTGGAAGTTACAATAATTACGAATTACCATCATTTCAATTGTTTGGCTAATAATACTTTACGATAGTACAACTTACCGACTTTTGTACGACCGGTTTTTCAGTTTCTTGTTGGTTTTTGTGCGCCAATTGAGCGGCCATCGCACTGACTTTATTTCGGCCCTGCTCCAGAACGGAGCCCTCTTTTATTTTCTGCTCGAACCTCTTGAGGCTGACATCGATATCCGCGTATTTGTTAGGAACTGAATCGTTTGCACGAGCCTTCAATTTGCGTTCAACTGCCGAGAACTGAAACATACATCACATTATAATCCATTTCAAAATAATGACTCGTATAAGAAGAAAGCTTTGTCCATAATATGCAGGTGGAGTGTTAAATTATTTGCACTCGATCTGCTAGTAGTTCCCCAACCACAAAAAAATTGTTCTATCTTATCACGTGGCCACCCAATTATATGACTGAACCATTTAACAACAGAACAAGTACAGGTGGAAAAGACACTGTACTATTTTTCAAAGCTGTTGAGCTGTCAATGTTTGCATTGCCCCCCCCCCTACCCACTTCGTAGCTAGCCAATGACTTGCCAGCAACGTTACAAATACTTGCTCACGTAGCTCTGTTAAATATTTTGTCAGCCATTTTTTTTGGTCTTTCAATAACAATTATAACCTGTGAACACACAACCAGCTGATTATATTATAAAGTATTGCAAGTGTTGTTAACGTGCTCTATAATCGATGTACTCAGTACGAGATGCAAGACAAGAGTGAACTATTGCGGCTCTTATACACATGCGCGCGTAATATTTGTCAGGTACAATCTGACAACGCTGGCAAACGTTCAACGATTGGTCTAAACGCATGGAACAGCGGAACTCATCAACCGTGAAATGGAATTATAGTCGCAGTAATCTCCTATGCGAGTAATCAATGTCATTGTAGTACAGTTGGACCCCCTCTGGTGGTGAATGAAGTGAAGGTGTCATTTGAAGGGTGGAAACTAGATGCTTTTCAGAGGGCCTCACATGCTGATTAAGCATAGTTTTTATATTATTAGTGTTTTTAACATGCTGATGAAAGCATATTAGTTTTTATATTGTTAATTTTAAACAGAAATAAATTGTTCATATGTATTGTTTCACTCAGTTATTAAGGGAACCCACCGAGTTGGTCTAGAAATAAAGTTGTCACCAAAATCAACTGTTATTTAACAGCTGAATTTCGGAGACGAAGGTTCCTGGTTCAAATCCTAGTAAAGGTACTTCCTTTTATACGGATTTGAATACTAGGCGACAGTGGTTGTGGGTATACTTTGATGGTTGGGGTTCAATTAACCATACTCTTTAAGGAATGGTTGGCCTGGGTCTGTAGAAGACTACACCTGATTTACACGTCATACACATCATCCTCATCTCATTGGGTCATTGCGTTGCTTATTGTTCTAAATTGAACAAATTGCAATGTACACTCACCTAAACAACAACAGAATCACCGTACAATACAGCTATACGAGGGGGTACCCAAGAGTATCCGGAATAGCTCTGCTGTGGGCGGAGCTTGTGCAGTACAAATTCCCGCCACTAGGCTGCTTGTAGCGCTACTCATTGCCAGTTCAATGCCATTTTGTTCGTTGATCTAGCTTGTTCTGTTCTTGTGCAGTGATTGTTCTCGCTAGTGCTGTTTTGTGCTCGTGTCGTTTTTCATGATGGCAAGTTTTAATGAACAACGTGCGGCTGTGAAATTTTGCTTCTTGCTCGGTAAAAACGCCGCGGAAACAGTTGTAATGTTGAACACAGCTTACAAAGACGATGCTATTGGAAAAACCCAAGTGTACGAGTGGTTTTTGCGCTTTAAAAATGGCGACATGTCGATTGAGAACAAACCTCGTTCTGGACGACCGTCGACTTCCCGAACAGACGAAAATGTTGTGACAGTGAAAGAAATTGTACGAACAGACCGACGACAGACCATTGACTTTTTATCTTTAAGTGTTAAGAAGACTACGAAACAGCATTCGTCGTAAAAGACCTAACTTGTGGCAGACAGGGGACTGGTTTTTCCACCACGACAACGCGCCTGCACACACGGCAATCTCGGTTACCCAGTTTTTGGCGAAAAACGGCATGGTTTTGCTACCACACGCACCGTACTCACCCGATCTGGCTCCGTGTGATTTTTTTTTTGTTCCCACGCATGAAAAGGGGCATGAAAGGTCTCCGATTTAACAACGTTGCTTCTGCTGAGCTGGCAGCCATCACTGAAGAGGAGTACAAAAAATGTTTTGAACAGTGGAAGCACCGGTGGGACAAATGTATTAGTTGTAATGGAGAGTATTTTGAAGGGGATAAGGTTCTTTTGTAAAAAAATTAAAAATAAATAGTTTTAAAAAATAATTCCGGTTTCTTTTGGGTACCCCCTCGTATACAAATTACTCCATCTCTATTTCGAAGGTTCGGATTTAACGTCACTTTGATTCAATGTTGGTGTCCAATGAGATTTTAGCATGGTAAATCGACGACCTACAGTATATTATTTTCCAAGGGTGATGAGCTCTCTTTGCGTATGCATTGCCCCCCACCCACCCACTTTACAGCTAGCCAATGAATTGCCACCAACATTGCTAATACTTGCTCTTGTAGCCCTGTTACATATTTTGTCAGCCATTTTTTTGGTCTTTTAATAACAATTATAACTTATAAACATACAATCAGCTGATTATATTATAAAGTATTGCATCTTGTTGTTTAGGTCATCAGCCAAAAGGCTGGTTTGAACCTGTAGAGGTTTTACTAAGTAAAACGAGGAGTGAGGTGGTTTACCATTGCCAAAACTCACTGAATGGAAAAGTATGCTTATCAACATGCCGGGCCCTCTGAAAAGCACATATTTTCCACTCTGCAAATGACACCTTCACTTCATTCACCACAGGGTCTGGCTGTATAGTGAAATTCATTACTTTCAAAGGAGGTAACTCTGATTAGTGTGTGTGCCGGCAGCATTGGCGCAGTTGGTAACGTGCTCGCCTCTCATCATGCGGTCTTGGGTTCGAATCCCATTCAGGCACGGCATTTTTTCATACGTTACAAAATAATCATTTCATCCTTCACCGTCTGCATTAGCAGTAATTGCAGAACAGTCGGACGTTAAACCAAAAAAAAAAAAAAAATCTGATTAGTGTCTTTAACACCTCTACCTCTTCTGTTCTTAAATGATTCAGTCATTTTATTGGCTGACCATGTGATAAATGCATGTGATATTGCATCTTAACACGCTTTATAATCGATGTGTTCAGTACAAGATGCAAGACGAAGAGTGCATAATATTTGTCAGGTACAATCTGGCAACGGTGGCAAACGTTCAACGATTGGTCTAAACGTGTGGAACAGCAGAGCTCATCAACCGTGAAAAGCATATTCGTTTTTATATTATTAATTTTTCAACAGAAATAATTGTTTATACGTAATGTATAGTGATAATATGTTGAAAGTTACCTTATCAGCGAATTGTTCACGACTCCACTTTGGTACTTTCTCTTGACGTGCTCTTGTCCCACGTCCCATTTTATTCTCTTCTATTTTCTTCTCTATTTCTCTGTAATTCCAATCAGTTTTCTCTATTTTTCCTGTTCAAAATGGAAAAACAAAAATATAAATTCAATCGGGACAAATTAAATACAATTTTTATCATGTAATATAAATGATTCAAGTACGCCTGGTTTGAGGAAGTTCAACAGGATCTGCAGGACCTGGATATCTCAGAGACACAGGTTTTGAACAGAGAAGAAGGATATAAGATCAAAAATCCAAACACGAAATTTCCAGAAGTACCTAAAAGGCAGACAAACGGACATTGGACTGTGGAGGATAGGGCGAGAGTGTCGCAAAGGATGAAGAACTACTGGGCAAATAAGAGGAATAACTAGGGATCTTCTATGAATCGATTAATTTTGCTCCAATGAGGGCCTAAAAAAAAAAAAAAAATGATTCAGACCACGGTAAATGGCACAATGGAGCTTCTAAAGAAATTAATTGAATGAAATTATAACGCAAACAAATTCAGAATTGATAATAAATGAATATTTAATGAAAACGATGAAAATTATTTGAATTTACTGACAAAATTTAATTTTACAAAATTTTACTTATCTTGAATTTAAATTTATTGATGACATTCTACTTATAATTCTAAAGATTTACTAACTTATACTGATAACATAAAATGTTAAATTGAATTTATATTTTATCTATTGAACTCAGAATATTTAAATAATTAATTAATAGTTAAGGTTTTTATATTTCTTGAAGTCTCTGCTGTACCATGTGCCTTGTTCCATTGACCAGGATCGAATGGGGGGCTTGACCATTGTTACTTTCTCTTGCCTATATGAATATATAGGAAGGAAAGTATTGTTTTCATGTCGATTTTTCGAAATCGAGTTTTCACCGGATCTATACGTTTTCAGACCCCCTGAACCCAAAAAACGTGTTTTTAGCAATTGGTCTGTGTGTGTGTGTGTATACAAAATATCTCAAGAACGGAACATCGTACGAACTTGAAACTTGAAACTTAAGTTACATACCACTACCGGACCCGACACGAACATTTTCATCAAAATCGGTCAACTGGAAGTAGTAATTTATTCGTATAATTTTTCACTTTTTTGCGATTTTCTCAAAAACTGGTCCTACGATTTTTTTTAAAATCGCCTGGTTTACTCAGTTTTTTATTCTCTACAAGATAGGGTAGGTGTCATGTTTGCTGAAATTCTGGGTGAGGCTGTTTTTACGTAAAAACAAAATTTTTTTAAGATTACGGCTTTAATATGCAATTTAGCGAAAAAATGTATATAATAAAAGTTGTAGAGAATTTAAAAACCTACAACTTTTATTTCAAACATTTTTTGTATAACGCTTAGTTTAGCAGTTTTCTGCAATTTTCTGTTTTTTTCTCAATTTTTTCTGTTTTTTCTCAGTTTTTTTCTCAATTTTCTGTTTTTTTCTCAATTTTTTTCTCAGTTTTTTTCTCAATTTTCTGTTTTTTTTCTCACGAAAACGTGTGAAAAATCGATTTTTTTAAGATTTCGGCCTTAGTATGCATTTTATAATAAAAACGTATATAATAAAATATATAGAAAATTAAAAGATCTACAACTTTTATTTTGAGCATTTTTCTCTACAGAGCCTAGTTTAGCGTAAAAGAGTGATTTTCCGTATTTTTAAGCCAAACTGAGTTCGATTTTCATTTTGCGTCTTTCACTCATGATTAAAATAAGGTTATGTTTATTGAGGTTAGTTTTTTGTTTATTTCTAATGTTTTATTACTAGTGTTAGGTTTATTGTTAATTATTTGCATTGGCAAGAGAAAGTTGTGTGAGTGTTTCACACCAGATTTTTGCAATTGGTTTTATAGTATCTATTAGATTCTCTTAGAATTTTATCTGCTTGGTCATAAAAATCATTAAGTTGTTCAATTCAGTTTTGTACTTCAATTGTATCTTGATGTTCTGCTAATTTCCTTTTTATTATTTGTTAATCTATTTAAATTATTTATTCAAAATTATACCTTCTTTTGCTTTATGACTTCACTTCCAAAAAATTTGAATCTTTGGCTTCTGGAATAAAATTATTTATGTTTCTAATATTTTCTTCTTAAAGTTTTTTCTTCTTAAAGTTTAGTTTAATATATCTGATTTTTGATTTGAAAATATTTGTATACTAATTGGAAATTATTTATTCTGATGAATTATATGACGATTATTTAATTATTTATTTAAAATTCTTCAACAATTGATTGACGTTCGATCAATGATATTGTGAATCATAGACTGCTATTCTACAAGCTTTACCTCTGGCAAATAGAAGTGTGAAGTGTACATGAAGGACAACCACATTTTAAAATGAGAATAAGAATTTCATGTGTTTATTATCGATTTAACAAAGTTCATCTGCTTCAAACCTAAAAGAAACTTATTTTTCGGGACCAAGTTTTGCGTATTTCATCAGATATCTTAAAAATTACTGCAGCTACAGGTCTGAAACCTGTTTTGTTCGATTTACATACAATATGGTAAAATTTATACCTAATTTAACGCCCAACAAATATCTATAGGGCTTCGTTTCAACAGGGTAACTGAAATTCTGACAAAATCTTTCACCCTATAACTCTGTAACTAATGATTTTCAGACCTACGATAATTTGAACTTTTTTTCTTCTTTTGTTGTGGGAAATCATGCCCTGAATTTTTGGAACCCTTTTTCAGAAAGCCCTGTATATGCAATTATTATTATATGCGGCCAGCAATTACACGCCGGCCGCATTGGCGTAGTTGGTAACGTGCTTGCCTCTCATCATGCAATCTTAGGTTCGAATCCCATTCAGGCACGGCATATTTTCGTACGTTACAAAACAATCATTTTATCCTTCACTGTCTGCATTAGTAGTAATTGCAGAAGTCGGACGTTAAAACAAAAAAAAAAAAATGATATAAGCACAATACAGACCGATAGCCCTATTTAAATCCTTTGGTTTCTTATCAGTCGGTAACGTTCCTTTCAATTTCGCTTCTAGATTTTTTATTCTGCCCGAAAAGTCGCCATCTGGAGCACCTCTCCGAATTTCAGCCTGTAATTTAGCTTCCTTCTCCTATAATGATAAAAAAAACAACAAAAACAAAATTATTATTTTTCTAATATAATAATAAAAACCACCTCACATAGGTCAAGAGAAATTCAAAATGGAAAAAATCATCTTACAAATAGAAAATCAATTTAAAAATACCGAATCAAGACGTCATAAAACTGCAGGTCTACCAGAGCCCTTTATCGTACATAAAGTTACAAAAATTTTATCATAGAGTAAAATATTGAAAGAATAAATGAAAACAGATTTTACAGGTTGATCATAAGTGACAATTACGGTTTTGGTACTGTGATGGAATTGAACCCAGTACCTTTTTGTTTAATATTTCAAAAAGAACTTAGAACTGAGGGGAATTAATGAATCTTGATCTACTAACAGAAACAAAACTATGAAAATCAAAAATTTACAAAAGACAGGAAAAAAACAACAGGCACATTTGGAAAGAATCACTGATGGGCCTAAGGAAGTACCTAAGGAAGTGTGGAGGTATAGGTCGGTTGGCCGAAGAGATATTGGAAGACCCAGGAAAAGATGGTAGCTGTCCTTAAGAAAATTTCAAAAAAAAAATCTTTGAGACCGGAACAGGTGATTCACCTAAACCCTGTAGTGAAGAAGAAGAAGAAGAAGAAGAAGACCTTTTGGTTTATAGGCTAACACGCTAGTCACTACTACACTCGCAGCGTGTTAATGTCAATGGTCCAATGCTTAAAACCAAGGCAAAAGGTTTTGCTAAAACGTTAATCATTCTTCTGATACCTTTTTATTTTTCCGTGTGTATATGGATAGAACTTGTATTTAATATTTATGTATGTGACAATTTTATCAAAATACAGTATCGAAAAACGCCTCAGTTTACGAATTCATTTATTAGGGCCAGCCGTTTAATTGGGCCAAAATGCTCCGGCCTCGATGTGCCCCAATTATCCAAAATTGACTGTATTTCATATTATATTCAATTATTGTTCTTTTAAAAAATTCATATCTTTAGTATTTTTAAAGTATTCACTGATCTTTCAAGTTATGATGATTTTCCTTGTTCCATCTGTTGGAATTCAAATCCTAAAAAAGGTAGTTACTTTTATACAGATTTGAATGGTAGACAAGTGGTTGTGGGTGTAGTTTGATGGTTGGGGTTCAATTAAACATACTCTGTGAGTGTATCTGTAAAAGACTACACAGTCTCATTTACACGGCATACACATCATCCTCATCTCATTGGGTCATGGGGTTGCTTATTGTTCTCAATTGAACAGATTGCAACATACACATACTAGGAATTAAAAAAAAAAAAAAAATTTGTTGGAATCTATTGAAACAATACCTTTTGTTTTGTCATACACAGGTTAGCTTAATTTCCTTATCTTTTTTTCAATTACGCACAAAAAAAATTTTTTCATGTCAAATGAATACTTATTCATTTATAACAAAAAATTTTATTTAAAAAAAAATTTTCTTTCATCTTAATATCATTACCTAAATAAAACATACAATAACAATAAACAAATAAAGTTTAATTACAAAATGACATATATAATACAATGTTGTTATTTTAATTGAACGTTAAACATATTAGATGAATGATGAATAGGATTTAAGTAATGAATGAACAAAAGCGACGAATAGCAACGAAAAATTTATTATAGCTGCAATTAAAAAACACTCCACGGTGGAAAATAACTAAAATATTTCTATTTCAAAAATAAATGTTTATAATGCATCCTGCAGTTTGAAACCATTTCTAATTCATATAATGAATTTATGTAATAATTTCACCAACCTTCTTTTTAAACTGCGTCACCTTTATTTTTATTCTTACTTACATGTGTTTCAGTGGATCCACCATCATCAGAGTAAATGAAAAATTGAAACTAACTAAAAGAGTTTTATACAAGTGACTGAAGATGTATCATCTTCTGTAAGTTTTAAATAAGTGAGATAAAGATTTTTTAGTTTAAATTTTTTATTTACTCTGATGAAGGTGGATCCACCAAAACACGTGTAAGTAAGAATGAGAATAAAGGTGACAGTTTAAAAAGAAGTTGGTGAAATTATTATATTAATTCATTATATTTCTATTTCGTAAAATAAATTTATACGATAAATTTCACCAACCTTTTTAAGTTGCCTTAATTTTTGCTATTTGTTACTTACAAGTGTTTCAGTGGTTCCACCATCATCAGAGTACACAATGTCATTTGAAACTAATTTTTTTTAAAATCTGTAGAAGATATTACAACTTCAGTCATCTACGAGGGCAATCCAGAAAGTAACAGACGTTTTGGCCTGGCGCGGCAGTGGGCGGAGAGCTACCGCCGCCATCTTGGCGTCAGAGCGTTTCTACATTCAGTACGCAAGCAGGCGTGGTAGCTAGAGCATGGGGCGTATTGTACTTTATAAACAGTGGAGTTTTAAAATGAGCGCTGCGATTGAACAACCCGCCAGTTGTGAAGTGCGTGGTGTGATACGGTTTTTGTTGGCGAAAAATTACAAACCGATTGTAATTTATCGCCAGATTTGTGACGTGTATGGCAAAAGAATAATGAGTGAAAGCCGAGTGAAACAGAGGCAGATGGAGTGGGGTCACACGCATTCGCCCAAGAAACCGAGGAAGTGTCTGCAAACTCTATCAGCAAGAAAAATCATGGCTACTGTGTTTTGGGACGCTCATGGAGTGATTCTCGTTGATTTTCTTGAACAAGGCCAAATAATCAATTCAGAGAGGTATTGTGAAACACTCAGAAAATTAAGACGCGCGATACAAAACAAGCGCCAGGGAAAACTTAGTGGGAAAGTTTTGTTTTTCCACGACAACGCCCGTCCACACACGACCAAACGTACTCAAGAGCTCTTGGAAGGTTTTGGATAAGAAGTTTTTAATCATCCGCCATACAGCCCAGATTTGGCACCTAGCAATGACCATCTGTTCCCAACGATGAAGACATGGCTCGCTACGCAACGCTTCGACACTGACGCTGAACTCCATGCCGGTGTAAACCAGTGGAACTCACAGGCGGCAGATTACTACAAAGAGAGCATTGAAAAGCTTGTACCATGTTATGATAAATGTCTTAATTTACTTGGCGATTACGTAGAAAAATAGCCTAAAAGTTAACCTTTAAAACGTACGTAATAAAAATTGGTTTTTTTACGTAACTTTCCTTTATTTTACTTACTTACTTACTTACCAGACGGGCGTTGTTGAGGAAAAACAAAACTTTCCCACTAAGTTTTCCCGGCTGCTAGTTATGTATCGCGCGTCTAAATTTTCTGAGTGTTTCACAATACCTCTCTGAATTGATTGTTTGGCCTCGTTCAAGAAAATCAACGAAAATCACTCCATGAGCATCCCAAAACATAGTAGCCATGATTTTTCTTGCTGATAGTGTCTACAGACACTTCCTCGGTTTCTTGGACAAATGCATGTGACCCTACTCCATCAACTGCCGTTTTGTTTCACAATTGATGTGCTTTACCCCAAGTCTTGTCACCAGTTACCATACGATCGATAACATGGTTTCCACTTCAAAACTAACCACGCACTTCACAACTGGCGGGTTGTTCAATCGCAGCGCTCATTTTAAAACTCCACTGTATAAAAAGTACAATACGCACGATGCTCTAGCTACCACGCTTGGTTGTGTACTGAATGTAGAAACACTCTGACGCCAAGATGGCGACGCTAGCTCTGCCCACTGCCGCGCCAGGCCAAAATGTCTGTTACTTTCTGGATTACCCTCGTATAAGTGAAAAAAAGAAAAAATTAAGGCACCTTAAAAAGGTTGGTGAAATTTATTTTATGAAACAGAATGAATTTTAAGCAGCAGGATGCATTTATAAGCATTTATTTCTGAATAACTAAAATAATTTAACAATGGCTAGAAATACGTATTTATTGCATCACATTAGCCATTTTTTGTAGAGTGGAATTTCCTGAAAAAAAATGGTATAAAAAAAATAGAAAACAAAAGCACTGCACAAGTAATCGTATTGTGTTATGTTTTACTTCCTAGAAGGAAACTAGGGTAAATTTTTCGATATTTTTAAAAATAATTTTTTTATTTGTAAAAGTCGAATGCTTTTAAAAACGAATCATAAAATCAATAATAATCATGTCCCAATAGATTTTTACGCTGATGAATGAAGTAAGATTAAACAAATTGCATGTATTTTTTTAAATTATGAAAACAGAAAAAAATTAAAAAGCTAAAGACAAAAAAGAAATAATACCAAAACACAAAAATAAATAAAAACAATTAATTAATCAATAAGGAAATTAAAGATTAAGGTTCTCTACGATTCAAACAATTATTCCTTTTATTAAAAATCTGGTGTGAAACACTCACACAACTTTCTCTTGCCTATGCAAATAATGACCAACATAACCTAACATTAGAAATAAACAAAAAAACTAACCTCAAAAAACATAACCTTATTTTAATCATGAGCGAAAGACGCAAAATGAAAATCGACCTCAGTTTGGCTTAAAAATACGGAAAATCACTCTTTCACACTAAACTAGGCTCTGTAGAGAAAAATTCTTTAATTAAAAGTTGTATACATTATAGTACGATATTCCATTCTTGAGATATTCTGTTCACACACACACGCACACACACACACACACACACAGACCAATCGCTAAAAACATGTTTTTTGGGTTCAGGAGGTCTGAAAACGTGTAGAACCGGTGAAAACTCAATTTTGAAAAATTGACATGAAAACGATATACTTTCCTTCTTATATATTCATGTAGGCAAGAGAAAGTAAAAAGACAGGTTAAAAACAGATATCTCTGGAAGAGAAAACGTTAATCTTTGAATTTCTATCAAACAATAAAGTGTAAATTAAGCGATATACAATAATTATTTTAGTCTAATAAAATGACAACATTAATAGAACTATGTAAATTACTATGTTATAATCTAGTACGACATATTATTCTGATTGTTAGACTGAAAATAGATTAATAAATCAAACATATTAACGATAAACGATTATTCTTGTTACTAATGAAACCAAACATTAACAAAAAAATGATGGAAACGTTTATAGATATTCTTACGGCTTGGAACGGATTCATTTTGCGTTCGAGATCTTTGACTCGTTCTTTAAAATCGGCCGCAGTTTGTCTGTAGACGAATAACGAGTAATCTTCGAAAGGTGAATTATCCGAATCGTAGCGTGTGTTCGACTGAAGCATTTGCATACTTTTGTGGAACTGTTGGTTGGCCAAATGTCGCAAGTACATTCGTCTCATCATCCGTTCTTTGCGATTCTGTTCGATCTCTTCTCTCACCCTCTGGCGATCGCTAAATTCGTCTTGTATCTAACCATACCACACAACCAATAAATATATAATATGTATCATCATTTCGTTACCAAAAAATATTAACATTAGTAGCAGTCATATCACAACGCATAATTCAAGATTAACTCCATCCAGCACATCCTAAAAATCTCATTAAAAATCCTATAAATCTCATTATAAATCCTATATATCTCCTAAAAATATCATTACAAATCCTATAAATCTGATTCAAAATCCTAGAATCTCCTAAAAATCCTCTAAATCTAATTACAAATCCTATAAATCTTATTCAAAATCCTATAAATTTCCTAAAAATCTCATTAAATCTCCTAAAAATATCATTACAAATCCTTTAAATCTTATTCAAAATCCTATAAATCTCCAAAAATCCTAAAAATCTCATTAAATATCCTATAAATCTCCTAAAAATCTCATTAAATATCCTATAAATCTAAAAATTTCATTAAAAATCCTATAAATCTCCTAAAAATATCAATTAAAATCCTATAAATCTCCTAAAATCTTATAAATCTCCTAAAAATCTAATTTAAAATCCTATAAATTTCCTAAAAATCTCATGTCGTTCACACAACATTCTCTTGCAAATGTAAATATGGAAAAATATAACCTACGTTTGATCATGAGTAAACAAGGTAAAATTAAAAACATGACCTAATTTTAAACATGAGTGAATTACGCCACACAAAATTCAACCTCAAACTCTGTTCAACTTAAAAATATAGCAACCACGAAGTGACGCTAAACTAAGATCTGTAGTAGAAAGGTTTTTAATATTCTAGAACTTTGATTATAAACACTTTTGTATTAAAATGCAATGTAAGGCCACAATCTTTAAAAATCCCATTTTTTTACCAATTTAAATGAGAAAAATACAGAAAATCACAAATTGACGCTAAAGAAATCGCTGTAGAAAAAACTAGAAATAAGTCGTAGGTTTTTGATTTTCTACAACTTTGTTTATAGATATACTTTTGCTCTAAATGTATATTAACACTTTTATCTTATAAAAACAATTTACTAAAGAGCAGAGAGCCTCCCCTCAAATTTCAGTATGCGCAGCAATATGCGTATTCGCTCGCCAGGACCAACACAATTCTCAGTTGTTATAAAAATGTACGACCTTACAAACTCACTAGGTATTTCAACACTCATGCGCTTTCTTATTCGACATTGCATGCCACCTTCCCGCACTCGTTTGAAGAAATTTATCTCAAAAAAAAAAACATAACAAAAATACTTTTGAACAATGCACTAAATTAAAGCCTGTTTTTTCCTGCATTGAATGGTTTGATTTAGATTGTTTTATTTAGATATTAATTGGAGATAACTCTAGCACTTTACGTAAAAAAGTACTCAGTTTTTAGCCAGTTTTGTTTTTTATATTAAATGTTTGTATTTTTATATAAATTAAAAAAAAAACAAATCTATATTTTTTAGCGACTCCATTTTATGATATAATTACTGTTTTATTTAATTATTTTTCTGAGAATATTTACTTTAATTGGGCAAAATTTAGAATCATTAATGACAGTATTTTCCTCCTTAACTTTCATTATTTTTTGATATTGTGTCTAGCTACTTGTTTTTGCTGATTTTTTTACTACATTTTTGTTGCCATTAATATTAATTATATTTTCTTTGGCAAACTGACTCTTGTGGGTTAATTTGTTGGACTACCTGACTGTAAAATGGCCGAAATAAGGGCAGCGACATGCCTTTGGTTACGTGTGTTTTCAGGTGAACGTAAATTCATAATAAAGCGTAACAACTTTCCCTTTAACATTCTCAGACGAAGAAGTACAGCATTCTATAAACATAATCCTGGAAATTAAAATGAACACAAAATAAGTTTGCCAACTGATTAGATCGGCATGAAATTATTGCATAAATTACAAATAAGATTGCACAAAAAAACACGTGCACTAAATAAATGGCTCACCATTTGTAATGTTGGTCGTTCCCTATCAGAACCAGCGCTACGTCGTTTCCGAGCACGCCTCGTCAACGGGACATTATCGGCACGAGGAAGTGACGAAGTCGCATGGCGTTTACGAACCGGTGGTTGAACAGGAGTCGTTAATCTACCAATCAGCGATACACGTTGAGCAGGTGTCAAATTACGAAGTCTCGCTGACATGGTCGCCGCGCTGATTTCATCTTCCTTTTTTATCGGTAACAATTCATCTTCTTCCTAAAATTAAATTTACAATAAATTATCAGAGAAAGGACCCACAATAAAAACAAGAAAAATAAAATCAGAATAATCTGTCAGGATACCAGCACATGTAGATAGAGTAAAAATAAGAAATAAATGAACAGCAAAAAGAATTAACGAAATATTTAAAAAACAAAATATTACAAATTCCTTTCATGAAACAACGCGTCTCACGACTGACGGCAATATTTAAAAAAGGTCTTACCATTGACCTATGGCAAAAACAATCAGTGACTTCAGTATCAACTCTTCAAGAGGAATCAAATGACACTATTTTTGTTTCCAAATTCTGAATTTGATTTCTTGACTTCTGGTTTAGGGCCACTTCCAGTCGAAACTAAAACTCTAACTCAATCCAGACCTACTAAATTTTTGTGTAGATTACAAATCCAAAAAAACTGTTTGTTGCTATATCTTGTACTTTCTGATTTTAATTTTTTTGACTTCCAGTTGAAACCTAACGTCAAACCCAATTTAGGTCAAATATCTTTTTGTGTAGATTATGAATCCAAAAACAGTTTGTTGCTATCTGTTGCCAGTTTGTTCCGACATCTGGCTGTGACAGACGGACAAAATAAAATTATAGATGACAATTTTAAAAATTGCCACCGATAAAAAATAATCTACTAAGAAACACTCACACGTAAAATGAACACCCATAACCTAATTTTAATCATGCATGAATGACCCTAAATGAGCATGAATCTCTGTTGGACTTACAGTAGCGTGCAAATTAATCCGAACACAGGGATTTTTTTGTTTTTTTCTATGTTGTGGCTACACACATTCTGTAAGCTGTCTGTGCAGTGTGAAGTTGTTGTTCTTTGTCTCTATAGCAATTTCCTGACATAAGTAGTGGTTTATACAAGTGTATTTCATTTTTTTATGACAAATTCATACATTGTTTTTGTGTCTGTTTACGTAATATATTGTAACAATGGATGTAACTCGAAGAAAACGTTCAAAAATTGTTTCTCTCTCCGAATATACCAGTATGACACAACGACAAATATCTTCAGTGTGGCGTTGGACTAGGGACAGTGAACGCTATATTAAAACAATTTTGAGAAACTCGTTCCTTTACACCTCGAAGGAAAGGATAATGTGGCCTTTAAACAAAAACCACTGCGACTCACGATCGATTATTAGTGACAACAAGTAAAGTGAATCCAAAATTAAGTGCTGTGGACTTAAATCGATAGCTTGCAGCCAGTGGAACGATTTTGCATGTGACAACTGTTAGTCGCTGACTTCTTGATCCTGGACAGAAAGCTCGTCGACTGGCTAAAAAACAACTTTTGACCCAAAAATGTGCAAAAAACAGTTATTGTGGGCCAAAGCACATGCTAAGTGGATTGTTGCAGACTGGAAAAATGTAATGTTCTCCGAAGAATCCCATTTTTACATTCAGGGGCAAAAGGTTTCTTACGTTCGGAATTCAGCAATGAAAGAACATCACCGGCTCATATCCAGCAATCAATTAAACATCCCCAGAAAAAAATGTTTTGGGGTTGTTTCACATTTAAAGGTTCATTAGTCCCAGTAAATGATATGTTAAAAAGCGATGAATATATCCAAATTCTTAAGTCAAAGGTAGTGCCACAACTGCAAACAAAATTATCACATGCCAATGGAGTGCTTCAACAAGATTTAGTGCCATGCCATACTGCCAAAAAAGTGAAAGCATTTTTGGAACAAGAAAACGTTAAAGTGTTGACATGGCCAGATATAATCCCAATTGAAAATCTTTGGGCAATAGTGAAAAAACGACTCTCAAAAATGGGATGTAATACAAAAAATAACCTCATTGCAGCAATAATATCGGTATGGTTTCGTGACAAAGAAATTAAAAAAATGTGCAGTACTCTAATTGAATCTATGCCAAATCGCATACGTGAACTGATAAACAATAAAGGTGGCAATATTAGTTATTTAACATAAACAAATAGGATGTATAAATATTTTTTCAAAAATAAAGTAACTTTTCATTACATAACATATGTGTTCGGATTAATTTGCACGCTACTGTAAAATTACGAAAAATCACAAATTGATACTAAATTAAGTGCTATAGGAAGAATACTTCATATAAAAATTGTAGCTAACTCTAGCTCTAGTTATACAATAGATTTTATCATCAAATTTATACGAAGCCACATTTTTAAGCAACACCACTTTTTACCGATTTCAATGAGAAATTATAGAAAATCACTAATTGGCGCTAAACTAAGAGCAATTGCAGAAATAACTGAATCAAAAGTTATAGGTTTTTTAATTTTTTACAACTTTTATTACAATCAAATACAATTATAATTATTTAAGTTATTGGTTAGATTTACATCGTTAGATTTACGTCGTCGTTAGATTACATCATAGCAGTAGAATCCATATTAATATTTTGTTTTTATGTATATACGCGTATAAAAAACTTTGTATTTTCCTTATATTGCTTTTCATAAATCCTTCTTTACAAGTACTTTCGCGGTGCGCATTATGTATACATAAAAAAAAACTTTGTATTTACCTTACACTGCTTTTCATAAATCCTTTTTACAAATACTTTTAAAGTCAGCACAACTTCTTCAGGTAATGTTAATAAAAAATCTAAAATATTTCATGAAGATTGCTTACCTGAAGAAGTGGTGCACACTGCAAAAGTACTTGTAAGAAGGATTTATGAAAAGCAGTACAAGATATAGTATTCAGATGAACTAAAGTCCCCTAGCCGTGGGAGTGAGATAATGCATAATGCTCTCACTCGCACAAGCCATACGCGCCGTTCCAATAACATTGTCTTTAATTTTACTCTTTGTTGTGAGCAAGCGTTTATGCATCCAGTAAACTATCAATCAAAATGACGACTGTAGTGTGTTTTCAGATTTGGATTATAACGGTAAAGACCTTTGAGCGCATGCGTAGTTATGCCACATATCTCCCTCTCACTCGCCCAGCTATGGGACATTAGTTCATCTGATACCTACAAATACAAAGTTCTTTTTAATATTAATCATATACCATTTTATATTTTGCTCTAAAATTCATATTTGCAATCATGAAAATTAAAAATTGATTATACAAGAGCCCCTGATATACGTAGTCCCTCCTGATCAGTGACTCTGACCAGGACAGATGTGTATCGTAATATTGTATAAGTAAGAATTTTCTATTTTAGTTAAGCATATGAGAGTAATATTGTTGTAGCTTAACTCATGTTCTTCGCGAACCCACTTCTTCAGTGGCTACAGAAATGCGTAGTGCAGTACGCAATAAAACTTTTTTTCTTTTTTGTTGTTTAACATCCGACTGTTTTGCAATTACTGCTAAAGCAGACGGTAAAGGATGAAACGATTTTTTGTAACGTACAAAAATATGCCGTGCCTGAACGGGATTCAAAGCCAAGACCACATAAAACTTATTGCAGTGAGGTCAATATATGATGCGCTCTGAGAAAAGTGACCTTTCGGGTGTGGGATAATTATTTACAGTATGATGAATTACATGAAGATATGTCAAAATTATCGATTTTTAGGTTATGATTGTATTCAAATCTCTGATCTCTTTTCTATAAGTAGGCATGACTGGTAGTAGAAAAAACTACCTTTATAATAAAATAGACAAAGAAATATAAATCCATGTCGTGTTCGGAAGAAGAAACCTTAGGGTGATGTGGAGATTTTACATAGTCACCCAAAGGTTCCTTTTAATATAATTCCAATTTTATTTCTGTTTTGTTAGTTTAACGGTAAAACAGTAAAATACATATCAAAGTAATTCAAAGAAATTTAAATTCTTGTTAATAAATTTAAAAAGTAATTTTAATTGCATAATAATTAAATTATTAATTACAATTATTGTAAATAAGATTTTATTTTTTTTAATCTGTTAGTGTAAGTAGAATGAAGTCTTTAGGTGCCGTGTTTTTCCCCATGATGCAGTATTATCTTCAAAAACATGCAGTTTTTCTTTTTAATTTTCAAACCGGAATAGTAAAACAAAAACCATTATTTTTCAGCAGCTTTTGATTTGTATGGCATGCTAGAAAACATATTTATATTTGAAAATATCTTCTTTATCTTTGAGTTTATATTGACAATAATCTTTAAACAGGTTTTTCTGAAAATTAATAAAATACTATTTAATTTTTAATATATTGTAGGCTTTATTAATTTTAAACCGAGAATTCTAAAACAAAAAAAATTCTTTTCAGCTGTTTTTTTGTCTACAAGTTAAGCTAAAAAAACCACTTTTGAGAAATTTCACATTAAGGTCCCTTCTTTTCCCAGAGCGCATCATAATGACTGAAATCAGTCATTATTATATTTATTTTGTAAAGAATTCTTCAACACAACTAACAGCATTTACAGAAATAGATTACGTTGACAGGGAAATATTTTATTATCGTTTTTTAGTGTGGTACGTAGATTGTATGTATACGTTGGACAATTCCAATTGGCACAAGCAGCTTCCGTGTTTATCTACTCCACTCTTTGCCCCGCACCATGCAACGACGGTACAGCCACAAAAGTATACTGTAATGTGCGACTTACGCACATTCACTACCCTTTGTTTTCACTCTTGTTATTAATAATAATCTGTCCGACGTAATGATGTGACTAATATTTTGTTTTTGTATATGATTTTCTGTTCATTATAAATATATTCAGACAAATTTGTTTATTACGTTGCATGCGTCTGTAGAGTATAGTTTAGTGAGTTTTTGCGTCTGTAGAGTATAGTTTAGTGAGTTTTGCGTCTGTAGAGTATAGTTTAGTGAGTTTTTGCATCTGTAGAGTATAGTTTAGTGAGTTTTGCGTCTGTAGAGTATAGTTTAGTGAGTTTTGCGTCCGTAGAGTATAGTTTAGTGAGTTTTTGCAGTTTATTTCTTCTAATTTATAATTCAAATTTTTACTGGGACAAATTAAATACATATTTGAAAATTAAATAATTATTTGTATGTTTGTACATTGAAATAAGGTAGTAGGCATTTGCGTAAATTAAAATTAATAGACCTTGTTGAAAGAATAGGTTATGGATATACTTTATGCGGAACTGTGTGTACACGTAGAGCAAGAGTTGTGCCGGTTCAAACTGTCCACAGTATAAATAGATATTGCATCCAAGCTGTCCGTAAGTCAACACACAAACACTTTTGTGTGAAAGCTGTGATGTTTTTCTATAGGAATTTGCCCTTGTTATAAACGGTTGGGCCTATTGTACGTTAAAGCAAAGAGGGAAAGGAGTGGTGCATGACAAAATACTACCTGCAGTGTTCCAAAATAAATCACCTTCATGTCATTCTCCTGCAACCTACACAATTGTGAAATTACGTATATGTGTAGATAAAATGATGCTTTACTAATGGTTTTATAAAAATGGTAGAAGAATTTGTAGAATAGTTTTGTAAATAGGTCTACAAATGGTAGAAGCGGAACAGTATGAAACAGTCAGAGCTTTAAGGGTTAAAAAGTAATAGGTACTGTTATGTAATACTAGCATGCCCGTCGCACCTTTGCACGCGAAAAATGGTACCTGCTAGAATTGTAACGACTCTTCATTTTTGTGTAGGACAGATTCAAGCCGTCAAAATAAAATATCAAAGCAATTGATCAATCACCAATTAAAAGAGAATTAAAACAAATTAAAGAAACACGGAACTTTACTTTTATAAAATACTCGACAATACAAAATCGTATCTACATAATAAAATAGAATAAAATTATCATGTGATGTTGTCACCAGCTGATTGTTTTAGCACCACGTCGCTATTTGCTAAATCATATCACTTTATTTATGACAAATCTTTATTTGAATCACATTAGCTGATTTAAAAGCACCAGATTACCTAACCTCATAAAAGCCTTTAATGTAGGACATACGAGGGGGTACCCAAAAGTATCCGGAATAGCTCTGCTGTGGGCGGAGCTTGTGCAGTACAAATTCCCGCCACTAGGCTGCTTGTAGCGCTACTCATTGCCAGTTCAATCCCATTTTGTTCGTTGATCTAGCTTGTTCTGTTCTCGTGCAGTGATTGTTCTCGCTAGTGCTGTTTTGTGCTCGTGTCGTTTTTCATGATGGCAAGTTTTAATGAACAACGTGCGGCTGTGAAATTTTGCTTCTTTCTCGGTAAAAACGCCGCGGAAACAGTTGTAATGTTGAACACAGCTTACAAAGACGACGCTATTGGAAAAACCCAAGTGTACGAGTGGTTTTTGCGCTTTAAAAATGGCGACATGTCGATTGAGAACAAACCTCGTTCTGGACGACCGTCGACTTCCCGAACAGACGAAAATGTTGTGAAAGTGAAAGAAATTGTACGAACAGACCGACGACAGACCATTGACCAAATATCACAAGTTAGTGGGTTATCTTGGAGCTCAGTCCAACGCATTTTAACAGAAGACTTGACAATGAAAAGAGTCGCTGCCAAGTTTGTGCCTCGGGTTCTGACAGACGCTCAAAAGGAACGTCGAATTGAAACGTGTAGTGATTTGAAACAACAGCTTGAAACTGATCCAGATTTCATGTCAAAGATCATTACGGGTGACGAGTCTTGGTGCTATGGGTACGACCCAGAAACCAAACAACAATCCAGTCAATGGAAGACTTCATTATCACCCCGACCAAAAAAAAGTCGTCAAGTCAGATCGAACATCAAAACAATGCTGATTTGTTTTTTTGATGTGAGGGGAATTGTCCATTCAGAGTTCGTTCCACCAGGCCAGACGGTAAATCAAGCTTTTTATCTTGAAGTGTTAAGAAGACTACGAAACAGCATTCGTCGTAAAAGACCTAATTTGTGGCAGACAGGGGACTGGTTTTTCCACCACGACAACGCGCCTGCACACATGGCAATCTCGGTTACCCAGTTTTTGGCGAAAAACGGCATGGTTTTGCTACCACACGCACCGTACTCACCCGATCTGGCTCCGTGTGATTTTTTCTTGTTCCCACGCATGAAAAGGGGCATGAAAGGTCTCCGATTTAACAACGTTGATGATGTCAAGAAAAAAACGACGGATGAGCTGGCAGCCATCACTGAAGAGGAGTACAAAAAATGTTTTGAACAGTGGAAGCACCGGTGGGACAAATGTATTAGTTGTAATGGAGAGTATTTTGAAGGGGATAAGGTTCTTTTATAAAAAAATTAAAAATAAATAGTTTTAAAAAATAATTCCGGTTTCTTTTGGGTACCCCCTCGTAAACATTATTTTCAACCCTTTAGGGCTAACTTTTTAACCCTTTCAATCCCAAATTTTTTAACTTTAGACAAACAAATATGTGTACATTGTTTCATACACTTTACTGACATTTAAGTGAAATAAAATCACTTTTAGACCTTCATCCTTTTTTTGATGGCGTGACAAAAAAGTGTGACGCATATGTCACATTTGGCTTGATGGTATCAAAGTTCCCAACAATATGAATAAGTAAAAATCATGTGCAGGCTTCCTAAACAAAATTCTCTTGCTTAGATTTGTATCAAAGCATTATTTAAGACTTAAAAAAGGTTACAATTCAAAAATATTGGTAAAATGGACAAAATCAGCATTTACAGCCTAAAAAATATACTTGTATGTACATTCAACATACTCGAAGAAATGCTACTTTATTTTAGTAAATGAACACGAATATTTAAGACTAAAACTAACTTTAAAAAGAAACTAATGGTCGCATCCGTGGCGTAGTGGTCAGCATCTTACACTGCAAAGCGGAGGTCTCAGGTTCGATTCCTGGCTAGGGTACAGAAAATTATTACACTTCACATCCAGCGCTCTTTAATCAAAAGTAGCCACTAACAATTAAAGTTTTTATGTTTGTTATTTCACTCCAATGTGACTTCTATGCCTCGCTGGGTAAGAAAGGGTTAAGGGTTTCAATAGCCTAAAACCTGCACCGGCATCATAGTTACAACATAAAAAATCTGGTGTGAAACACTCACACAACTTTCTCTTGCCAATGCAAATAATTAACAATAAACCTAACATTAGTACTAAAACATTAGAAATGAACAAAAACTAACCTCAAAAACATAACCTTATTTTAATCATGAGTGGAAGACGCAAAATGAAAATCGAACTCAATTTGGCTTAAAAAAAACGGAAAATCACACTTTCACGCTAAACTAGGCTCTGTAGAGAAAAATTCTCTAAACAAAAGTTGTAGATCTTTTAATTTTCTATAACTTTTATTATATACACTTTTGTCGTAAAATGCATACTAAGACCGAAATGTTAAAAAAATCGATTTTTCTCACGTTTTCGTGAGAAAAAAACAGAAAATCGCAAATTACCGCTAAACTAAGCGTCATACAAAAAAATGTTTGAAACATAAGTTGTAGGTTTTTAAATTCTCTACAACTTTTATTATAGAAGTTTTTGCGCTAAAATTTATATTAAAGCCGTAATCTTAAAAAAACAACGTTTTTACGTGAAAAGAGCCTCACCGAGAATTTCAGCAGACATGGCGCCTACCCTATCTTGTAGAGAATAAAAAATTGAGTAAAATAGGCGATTTTAAAAAAAATCGTAGGACCAGTTTTTGAGAAAATCGCAAAAAAGTGAAAAATTATACGAATAAACTACTACTTCCGGTTGACCGATTTTGATGAAAATGTTCGTGTCGCGTCCGGTAGTGGTATGTAACTTAAGTTTCAAGTTTCAAGTTCGTACGATGTTCCGTTCTTGAGATATTCTGTTCACACACACACACACACAGACACACACACAGACCAATCGCTAAAAACATGTTTTTTGGATTCAGGGGGTCTGAAAACGTATAGATCCGGTGAAAACTCGATTTCGAAAAATCGACATGAAAACAATACTTTCCTTCCTATATATTCATATAGGCAAGAGAAAGTAAAAAACTGCATGAAAATCGGTTCAGTAATTTAGGAGATAAAGGGGAACATACACACACACATACATCGAATTTTATATACATAGATTGATCTTTCTCGTGTAGCAATCTTTAAATATCAAACTTTTTAAATCACTGATTTAGCAGTACAAATACATGTAACCACTACGTGCATTTTTACATATAAGGACGATGCATTTTAGTTGGCTTACCAATTTAGGATGTTTAATATGCGGTATTTCACCACGAAACGTGTCGTAAATTTGTGACAGGTACGAAAGCATTGCCAATTTATCAGGCACTTCACACTGAGCCATTTCTAAACCAGTCATCACCTAAAACAATACCAGTAAATAATTAAAACAACAGGGTCATCATAAAAGAATAGTGGGATTAAATAAAAAAAGGAATATTTACAGTTGATGTTTATATATCGAAATCGTCGCCTTAAGGGGGTCATACACCTTCAAAAACGAGAAATTTGTTTTTTCAATTTTGTTTCTTTAGCTATTTAAATTCTCTGAAGTTTTCTCTACAAGATGGTATAATCATTTTCTTGAGAAACAATACCAAAAAAATAAAAAAAATAAGATATACCGTGCGTTCGGAAAGTCACTGTGCACTGGAATTGTGACTATGGATTTATGAAAATATGTATAAAGAAATGACTAAGCATTTTGGAAAAAAATTTATTCAATACCTTAATTACATTGTTAAACCGTGATTACATTGTTTATAGAAGGTGTTCGAAATGACCTCCATTGGCATCAATACAGCATTGCACTCGTTTCATTTTGTTTGCAAACACCTTTCGCAACTGAAACAACAGTGATTCCTTGAATGTATGCCGTTATTGCGGCTTTAAGTTCGTCAATCGTGTGTGGTCTGTTCCGATACACAGTTTGTTTCGCCGCACCCCATAAAAAGAAATCGGGGGGAGTCAGATCAGGAGATCTTGCAGGCCACAAATTCTTTGAAATTATTCGTTCACCAAACACGTTGCATAACGTTTTATACAGTTGCGAAAGGTGTTTGCAAACAAAATGAAACGAGTGCAATGCTGTATTGATGCCAATGGAGGTCATTTCGAACACCTTCTATAAACAATGTAATCACGGTTTAACAATGTAATTAAGGTATTGAATAAATTTTTTTCCAAAATGCTTAGTCATTTCTTTATACATATTTTCATAAATCCATAGTCACAATTCCAGTGCACAGCGACTTTCCGAACGCACGGTACATAGACGCCAAGATGGAAGAACTGAAAATCCGACAAAAAAATTCCAATTTTCAAATTGCTATTTTGAAATAATAAAAGGTAAAACTCCTGGTAGCCATAAAAATAACTTGGGAGCTCCAATAAATTTAACAATCCTAAAACATAAAGGGCCAATTTATAAACGGCTAATAAATACAAATTTGTTAGAGCGTTGTTTGCGAAAGCAGACACAAAACTGCAAATGAAAGCCTCCATAGCTGAATATACAGCAAGTTTGGCCGGCCCGTGGTGTAGTGGTCAGTGCAACTGGCTACTATGCCAGGGTCCCGGATTCGATTCCCGGTCAGGTCTGGCATTTTTTCATCTGTAAATTACCACATATTATTACCTACGCACAAGCCCAAGGCTTATGTAGGCATCATCACTCAATAAAAAAAAAAGTGCGACAAGTCAAAAAATGTTTCTAAAAGACTTGTTGATAGGGCTGTAGCCGAGGCTGTAAGAGAATACAATTTTGGGACAAATGTGATTACTCAGTCTATGAAAAACTTGGCATTTCACCCAGAAATGTAATATTGGCAAAAAGAAAAGACAAACTGAGAAAGCAACGGATGATAAAACAAGCATCAAAAGAATATATTGAGCATAAAAAGAAATTGAGAAGTAAATTTAGAAAAGAAGAAGAAAAAGAAAGAAGGAGAAGTTTAATGCCTAACAGGACCTTTGAATACAATAAAATCTTAAAACTTGATTTTCCAAAAGTTTTAATTTTTTGTGTTTCATAAAATTTAAATTAGCATATCGCAGGTTCTACTAAGGTTAAACATATATATATATTTTTTAATTGTTGGAAATTTAGTTCTTCATATGATTCTGCATTTACATAAGTTAAATTCTGTTTAGTTTTTTTTTAATAATATGTCCCTTCGCAACAATTGTTAAGGGTTGTTCAAAAAAATGTTTTTTTCAAAATCGGTGACCTACAAATTTGCAATATTAATGCGGATTCACGTAAACTGGGATATTGGCTTTTATTTCACGTTAACTTTAAGTAAATACCATTAATATTACCTGAGATATTCTATTTATGTGCTAAACCTGATTTTTTATTATCCCCCGAATATTTCAAAGGGTTGAAGCTAAAATTTGCAAGTTTGAGTGGTGGGATCCTTCTTTTATGTTGTAATAAAAGAAGGATCCAAGGTCCACGACTCTACGATGTCTCTATAGGCCAGCCTCTCTTAGTTTGCTCCTAATGTAAACAAATACACTGCACCCTCAATGTTCGAGATTAATTGGGCCCATGAAAACCATCTTGAAAATCGAAATCATGAACATCGAGATCTATTTTCAATGTAAAATTTCTAATCGGTTCCATGTGAGTGATTAGTGCGTATATTTTAAAGATAAACAATACGTTTTGGCTTATTTTAAATAAAAAAACCGTGTTATAGAAAAATTTAATTTATTAAAAAAAGAAATACAAAATATTATTAACTAACTTGATTCAAATGTAAAATGTTCTTTGTAATCGAAAAATATTGCCCTATTATATTTTGTTATTATTTGATTTTATAAAACATTAAAAGTTGTTTCTTTATGTACATTTTATTCTTTCTGGGATGCAAATTGTGTCCTTGATGCTGATGGTGATACCTTGATGAGTGGTAATGATGTCATTTCTCTTCGGCTTAAACAAATTCACAATCGTTGTTTGTTCTGCTTTGGTTTGAAGTTCTTTAAGTTTTAGTCTGTAAGGATGGCAAGCTAATCTTATTGAATTGTAACATACTAAAGATCTATCTTGTTCTGGACCCTTGTCTAATATTGTTTCTATTGTATCCCTGTAAATAATTGTTTCAAATCTTCCCTAGTCAAGTTTTTTTGATTTTTTTTTTCATCTTCGGATTCTTCTGAGGAAGCATTATGTTCTTCGTTCAATTCCAGAATATCGCTTTCAGAAATAACATCATTGTGCGCTAAGCCACCAGGTCAATACACTAAGCAGGGGAAGCATACGGGAAGGGTGGGGCTGAGAGGGACAGTTCTCGTTCAAGGTCCTAGTACAAATCACGAACACAGAGTTTTAATCTCGAAAATTGAATTTTTTGTGTACAAATACAAAATCTCGAAAGGTCGAAACCTCGAACATAGGAGTCCACGAACACCGAGGGTCAAGTGTAATGACGTCACTGAGCATGCGCATTATATCAAAATGTGTACACGCTGATTAAAAAGTAACAACAAAATACTTTCAAAAGTATTTAAATACAAAATACTTTTAAAAGTATTTTTCTAAATGAAATTGTTAGGCCTACATCATATCATGACTGATGTTTTTAGTACATACTTATAATTCAAAAAGTAGTTAACTAATAGAAATACGACATCCATAAAGTGGGAGACTCTAGCGTGCACCCTGTAGTAGGTGGCTTTTGTTTGTTGACAGTAGGAGCTAACTAAGAACGGCTGAACTGTAAGTAATATGATGTTGATGACTCTTAAGATGTTATGACCTTAACATCTTAGGTCCTTCACATTTTTCTTGCAAGAGTAAAGTTGTGGCTCTTGAAAATATGACCCATTTTATAAAATAATAATAATAATAATTTAACTGCGCTATAAAAAACATTATTTTCTTATTAAATTAATCAGGAGTTTGGAAACAATAACAACTGGTGAGAGGTAATAGCTAAATTTTAAAAACTTAACACAATGCATCAGGTAAAGAAAATTATATTAACCCTGTTCACACTGGTAATCTAATTTTAGATGATGCCTAATGGATTGTGGTTAGTGCGATAAAATGTGCTTCTGCAAGGTCAGTATAAATTGGAGACCAATAAATATTGCACTTTTCTTGTACGGAATTCTTTAACGCATCTGATAGTGTTTCCAGAAATAGAATATCATAACAGGGAACATTTTTATTCCCTCTATAGTGTGTAGGTAGCATTGATGGTTTGGGAATTGTTTGTTTTGAATGGAAATTCGTGTAGCTCATGTGTAATTCAACGTACATGCATGTTCTTTAGTTTGTGTTGAAACTATGACAATTCTTTTATGGTGTTTGGTCTTGAAAAGGAAAGATGAGTCCATTTTACTTTTCAAGAGGGGGTTTACCATCACAGAGGCAAAAAAATTCGACACTTTGCCGGGTTGCAAAGGACGTGTAACGGCTTCCTTCTAACCGCACCGAATTATTCAAAACACGTGGTGGTAGGAAAAAGAATTTTCTACATTGCTTTGGTTAAATATAATAGTGGCTCTGTGACATCACCATAAAAAATGTAAATTACCATTCCTTCATGCTTCCCTGTGATGTGAAAATGGACTCATGTTGAACATTTTGTAACTTTTGTCAAATATTTACGGAAATTTAAATAAAAAAATAACATTTATTCCAGTAAACTCTTGTCTACAAAACATGTTTTATACATTTTTTTGCTAAACTGAAATTTAAGCCTGTTATAGTAAAAAATATATAGTAAACACAAAAATTTTCGCGGTCGAAAATTTCGCTCGCCTATACGCAAAGAATTATGAAGTGATTTTGTTGTAATTATATTCAAAAGGCGCGTACGTATTATATAAATCAACTGTAATTTTTTCAGAATTTTTCGTCGGTAAGGATGTTAAATAAAACAGTTGTTTTGAGAGCACGTTTTGATTTTTGCAATTTTTCTGTTTAAGTAACAGTCCGTTTCTAAAAGGTTAAGAACATTTCCTCTTAATTGAACCAACATCATAATGCATAAACAGTATTGCACTGTAATAGATAAATCAGAATAGTTAATTTCCCAGTCCATAACAGACAGGTGGAGTGTTAAATTATTTGCACTCAATCTGTTAGTTACACGACTAAAAAAAATAGTTCTGTTTCTTATCAGATGGTCAGCCAATTAAATGACTGAATAATTCAGGAACAGAAGAGGTAGAGGTCTAAAAAAACACTAATCAGAGTTATCTCCTCTGAAAGTAATGAATTTCATAATACAGCTGGACCCTGTGGTGAATGAAGTGAAGGTGTCATTTGCAGAGTGGAAAATATAGCATGCTGATAAGCATACTTTTCCACTCAGTGAGTTGTGGCAATTGTAAACCACCTCACTCCTCGTTTTACTTAGTAAAACCTGTGGTGAATGAAATGAAGGTGTCATTTGCAGAGTGGAAAATATGTGCTTTTCAGAGGGCTTGGCATGCTGATAAGCATACTTTTCCACTCAGTGAATTGTGGTAATTGTAAACCACCTCACTCCTCGTTTTACTTAGTAAAACCTGTGATGAATGAAGTGAAAGTGTCATTTGCAGAGTGGAAAATATGTGCTTTTCAGAGGGCTTGGCATGCTGATAAGCGTACTTTTCCACTCAGTGAATTGTGGCAATTGTAAACCACCTCACTCCTCGTTTTACTTAGTAAAACCTGTGGTGAATAAAGTGAAAGTGTCATTTGCAGAGTGGAAAATATGTGCTTTTCAGAGGGCCTGACATGCTGATAAGCATACTTTTCCACTGAGTGAGTTGTGGCAATTGTAAACTAGCTCACTCCTCGTTCTACTTAATAAAACCTCTAGAGGTTCAAACCAGCCTTTCGGCTGTTGATCTAAAACAACAGTTAATTTCCATAAGCAATGAAATAAAAATGAGATCACTTACAGGAGGTATGCCGAGTTCACGTTCTAAAGTATCGAAAGCGAGTTGATTATTTTTAGCGATATCGTCTGGCCTGAGCGAGTGGAAATCGAGAAGATCAGGTCGGTAACGATGAATAATAGCGCACAAAGCGAGCCCGTCTTTGAATGATTTAGTCATGTCCTCTATTTTGACATCATCATAGAGCGCTACTTGCTTCTTCAGCCAGTGCAGTAATGTATCTGGGTGCACTTGCGAATCTAAATGAAACAAACAAAATACATAATTATTATTTTTACTTTCTCTTGCCTATATGAATATATAGGAAGGAAAGTATTGTTTTCATGTCGATTTTTAGAAATCGAGTTTTCACCGGATCTATACGTTTTCAGACCCCCTGAACCCACACAAACATGTTTTTAGCGATTGGTCTGTGTGTGTGTCTGTGTGTGTGTGTGTGTGTGTGTGTCTGTGTGTGTGTGTGTGTGTGAACAGAATATCTCAAGAACGGAACATCGTACGAACTTGAAACTTGAAACTTAAGTTACATACCACTACCGGACGCGACACAAACATTTTCATCAAAATCGGTCAACCGGAAGTAGTAGTTTATTCGTATAATTTTTCAGTTTTTTGCGATTTTCTCAAAAACTGGTCCTACGATTTTTTTTAAAATCGCCTATTTTACTCAATTTTTTATTCTCTACAAGATAGGGTAGGCGCCATGTTTGCTGAAATTCTCGGTGAGGCTGTTTTCACGTAAAAACGTTGTTTTTTTAAGATTACGGCTTTAATATAAATTTTAGCGCAAACACTTATATAATAAAAGTTGTAGAGAATTTAAAAACCTACAACTTCTGTTTCAAACATTTTTTTGTATAACGCTTAGTTTAGCGGTAATTTGCGATTTTCTGTTTTTTTCTCACGAAAACGTGAGAAAAATCGATTTTTTTAACATTTCGGTCTTAGTATGCATTTTACGACAAAAGTGTATATAATAAAAGTTATAGAAAATTAAAAGATCTACAACATTTGTTTAGAGCATTTTTCTCTACAGAGCCTAGTTTAGAGAGAAAGAGTGATTTTCCGTATTTCTAAGCCAAACTGAGGTTGATTTTCATTTTGCATCATTCACTCATGATTAAAATAAGGTTATGTTTTTGAGGTTAGTTTTTTGTTTATTTCTAATATTTTATTAATAATGTTAGGTTTATTGTTAATTATTTGCATTGGCAAGAGAAAGTTGTGTGAGTGTTTCACACCAGATTTTTAACTTTTACAGCAATGTTTTAACAGGTCGACTGCTATTCAAATAATAAGTAATCTTGCCAGAAACGCTACAATGGTTTTTTCCCTTCATATCAAATTTACAAATAATGTCGTGTAATAAAGTTCAAAACATAACCTGTGAGTAACTTACTGAGAAAATACAGTAAAATCTCTCTATTGCGGAACTCTATATAGCGGAAATCTCTCTTTAGCGGCATTATTTGCCGACCCTTTCGTATACTACGATAATGTATTTAACTCTCGTTATAGCGGCACAAAAATCTCTCTATAGCGGCAAAACAATATCTTCACGATATGGATTTAGACGCCTATGTAGGGGCAGACAATGACTTAGCCACTTCAGCAGATGTTGGCGATGATGCAATAATCGAAAATGTCTTAGCCCAAAACAATGAGCAAGAAAGTGAAGATGACGATGAAATGGAAACAGAAATGTTGTCCCTTCAAGTAAACAGGCACTAGACGCTATTCTTGTTGTTTTCACGTACTGTCATTGCCAATATGTAAATGAAAATTTACAAGTTTTAAACATTGAAAATGAGATTGAAGACATGTTTTATGAATTGAAAACGAAACAAAATTTACAACTTATTTTACGAAATGAAATGTACTTCACAGTTATTGTTTCCTTAATAACAAAAAAAATATACTGTACTGTGTATTTTTTTGTGTTTGTGTAGCCTATGTTTTATTAGATTTTAATTGTATGTATGTATGTCTATTACTGTTCAGTGAAAAACGAGTTTCAGTGCTAATTAATTTTAGGCTATCTATTACGGTATGTACTGCATAATGATTATTGAAAAAAGTTCAATACCAAAAGTGAAATTCTATTGTTAAACATTAGTAACACAACATCTAATAAAACCAGTTTGTATCCAAATTTCTTGTTAAGTTAATAACCTACACTTTATGTAATTAATTTAAATATCTCACTGTATTGAAATAATCTACTGTATTAAACATTCGTCATAAAGTTATCTATTCAGTAGTTTTTCAAAAACTTATTCCATGCACCATTTACATACGTAAATAAGTTATTTTGTACAGAAAAATTAGTTCTCCAACTTCCCTCCCACCGTTAATTACTCGCTCTCTCTATAACGGAACTCTCTTTATAGCGGCGGTACCTCATGGTCCCTTCAATTCCGCTATAGAGAGATTTTACTGTATATTGTGACAATATCGAAGGGCATCATTCGCGAAATTTTTCTAACATTTCATTCATGAATGGGGGTTTCTCATCGAGTACACTCCCAGTTCTACAGAATTTATTTATCAAACGCAATATTGTTGATTTATTCGTAATGGCAAAAAGGGGAAATTTCAACTGAAACTTATCTTGCACACGTTTATAAGATTTACTCGCTATGTAAGTCTCTACAATAAACACACGTTCTTCCTTGGAAAAAACCATTGCTGACACAATATAACAAAATGACTGCTGTCACCACACTAATGCTTGACTGGAACATTTTAACTGTGTTAGGTAGTTGGCCTTGAGTACATACCAATTGGGGGAGAGAAAATTTACCGATGTATTACATCTATCTTCTTATAATCAGGGTTGCGTACTTAATAAAACACTCCGGTTCTTCCTTGGAAAAAAACCATTGCTGACATAATATAATGAAACAACTGCTGTCACCACACTAATGCTTGACTGGAAAATTTTAACTGCGTTAGGTAGTTGGCCTTGAGTACACTGTTGCCAACATACCGACTGGGGGACAGAAAATTTACTGATGTATTACTTCTGTCTTCTTATAATCAGAGTTGCGTCCTTAATAAAATACCCGGTTCTTCCTTGGAAAAAACCATTGGTGACACAATATAACGAAACGACTGCTGTCACTACACTAATGCTTGACTGGAACATTTTAACTGCGTTAGGTAGTTGGCCTTGAGTACACTGTTGCCAACATACCGATTGGGGGACAGAAAATTTACTGATGCATTACTTCTGTCTTCTTATAATCAGAGTTGCGTCCTTAATAAAATACCCGGTTCTTCCTTGGAAAAAACCATTGGTGACACAATATAACGAAACGACTGCTGTCACCACACTAATGCTTGACTGGAACATTTTAAATGTGTAAGGTAGTTGGCCTTGAATACACTGTTACCAACATATTGATTAGGGGAGAGAAAATTTACCAATTTATTACTTCTATCTTCTTATAATCAGCGTTGCATCCTTAATAAAACATCCATTATAACTGAGCCATTTAACAATAGAAGACACTAGTGACAGTTATCTCCCATTTCATTATACAGTTGGACCCTGCGGTGAATGAAGTGAAGGTGTCCTTTGTAGGGTGGAAAGTAGATGCTAATCAGAGGGCCACTCAGTGATTAAGGGAGTGGTGAAGCACCTCACCTCTCATTTTACTAAATAAAGCCTCTACCAATTCAAACCAGCCTTTCACCTGATGGACTAAGCACGAAAATATAAAATACAGTGTGAAGTCGATTATCCGGACCAATTGGGGATTTTATTTATTTTATTTATTTATTTATTTTATTTAGTAAAATATAGCTACATTAAAATTACAATTCATGACTATACTAAGCTATGTATAATATTTTAAACTAAATATACTTATACGCAAAAACTCTTCTTCACAAAGAGTTCTGTCCACGCATAGGAGTAATTTATACAGAACAAAAACATTAATTCACTTAAATACTTATAACTACTATAAAATTACTAAGTTAAATTACTACTGGTAGTTATATTATAATTTATATTTTATAACTATAACTACTTTACAATAATATATTTTAACTAACACAACGTAAATATTTTAACTTTATACGAAATTAATTCAATAAATGAGCATAAGGAGACAGTTAAACTGTCGCAAAGAGAAAATTAAAAACTAATAAAACAGTTATTTTAAGACCTGGAAAAGTTTCTCAAGTTCTTGTTCACAGATCGATATTATATGATATTTTAGTTTATGGTAAATTGATTTGTCCGGATAACAAATTTTCCGAACTTATTTTACGTTATAGAAGCTAGAACTGAAAACTGTGCTATAATACGTACACGACACTATTGTACTCGTAACTTAATTTTTATTAAAAACACAAATTTAAAAACACATAAATGTTATGTACTCGTACAATTCACTATATCGTACTTAACAAAATAAATGAACATGTAGTACTACTATAAGTTAAAAACACTAAAAATCATAATTATGTACAGTATAAATATGTTACACAAAATTAGTTTTTAAAAAAATCTGAAATATTCCTTTGTTTAAGGGAAGCAACTCTCTTGCTAGCAGCCAAATCTCTAAGTAGTTTTAAAATTAAAACTGTAACGGCGTCACATTCTGGTTGCTGTTCCAGCCATTTCATTCCATTTTCTACGTATTAAACAAAGCATTTATACATTATCACATATGAGGTTTCAACCCTTCCTAACCGGGAGGCCCAATATCACCCATTCGTCACCATCTTTCTATAAACTCAAATATCTCCGCAACTATTCATTATTTTCTAATGGGTTTAGTTTTATTAGATAGACACTTTTTTCTTCTTTCATTTGATGTATCTTGCATATTTGTAAAGTAAAAACAACGTTGTGTTATGTGAAAAAAAGATTTTTTTTGAACAGCCAATACTAAAATTTGAATGTTTTTATCCATAACTTTTCAACAAAAAACCGTATTTGTTTGGGAATAACATAATCAGTTAGCTTCAAATATAACAATCAAAATCAATAAATTAAAAGTGCCGGCAACAAATTTTATGACCCTAAAATCTAACAAAGAAGGTTAACACTACCCGTCTCGTCTACCCCTCGGTTAAACCTTACAATTTTAGCTTCAAAATAAACGATAACATTTTTTGATTTATGCTATCCTGTTTAGAAAAGGATAATACACAAAGCAACATGCATAAAAGAGATAGAACTTGCATAGAAGAAGAGTAAATAAAAATTCAAAAGACACCATATTATTTTCAGGCGACTTTTTCGACATTTTTTTCATTTAGCACGTTACTTTGTTAAACAAAAAGTGTGATATCTTTTACATGCGTCTATCAATTTGCAATATCTAAATGTTGCTATTTTTTGCAACGAATTGCTTTATTTATGTATGTATAGCTAAACATATGTTTTTGTATTTTTTACTGATTTTGTGACACTTTTTTGTGATATTACTAAAAGAAAATATTTTTTCTGAAATTTGAATTTTTATTCCGGTCGTAAATGAGAACGGAAAAATTTGGTTTAAACGTTGTTCTAATAACAAATTCTTTATAAATAAATGGTAATTTTTTGAAATTTTTAGAAATGAAACTGAATGACTTAAAAGAGTTTTTATTAGGCGTAAAATGACAGTCCGTGTGATCGTTAAAAATCTCCGTTCTCGTTGGGTTAATACGATAACGGTATTTTAAATTTGTACGTCTACGAAATTCAGAAATGAATTAGTACATCCATAAATGTACATAGTACATAATATGTAGAGTGTTTTACAAATTTTTCCAGAAGGGCATCCGGATAACCGGTCGTCCGGTTGATAGACGTTCAGATAATCAACTTCTTACTGTAACTCAATAAATCAATGAAATCAAGGGGTGCCAAAACTGAACAAGAAAACAAATCTAAACACTTGGTCATAACAACATACAAGAAATACAATTAAACATCAATTGATGTTTAATTTGACGAATAGTTGACACGATTAGTAACAGCTTTAAATTCAGCAAAACAAAACAATTAACACATACTACACAGTTGAGCCGTTGTTAGTTTGCTCCTCCTCCTCCTTCTGTCAACAAACAAAAGCCACCTACTACAGGATGCACACTAGAGTCTGCCACTTTACGGATGTCGTATTCCTATTAAGTTAACTATTTTTTAAATTATAAGTACTTAAAGTACTAAAAACATCAGTCATGATATGATGTAGGCTTAACAATTTCAATTAGAAAAATACTTTTAATAAAAGTATTTTGTATTTAAATACTTTTTAATCAGCGTGTACACATTTTGATATAATGCGCAAGCTCAGTGACGTCATTATTTGTTTACATTAGGAGCAAACTAAGAGAGGGTCCCGTAGCTGAAAACATTCTTTATAAACTATAACGATTCAATGCATGAAAAACCAATACACAATCACAGGAACAAATACAAAAGCAGATTTATAAACATTCACAAATACGATAATCAATTGAAATCACTAGAATCAAAACAATGTGTTTAAACAACATCATGCACAAATAAATTTTTGAAATGTATCCTGCCAACCATTAATATAAATTATAGTATAAATGAAATTTATCACCTTACTCTTTGGTTGCTAATTGAAGTTTAAAAATCTGGTGTGAAACACTCACACAACTTTCTCTTGCCAAGGCAAATAATGACCAATATAACCTAACATTAGTAATAAAACATTAGAAATAAACAAAAAACTAACCTAAAAAAATATAACCTCATTTTAATCATGAGTGAAAGATGCAAAATGAAAATCTACGTCAGTTTGGCTTAAAAATACGGAAAATCGCTCTTTCACGCTAAACTACGCTCTGTAGAGAAAAATGCTTAAAATAAAATTTATAGATCTTTTAATTTCCTATAAATTTTATTATAAACACTTTTGTCGTAAAGTAAAATGCATACTAAGGCCGAAATCTTAAAGAAATCGATTTTTCACACATTTTCGTGAGAAAAAAATAGAAAATTGCTAATTACCGCTAAACTAAGCGTTATACAAAAAAAATGTTACAAATAAAAGTTGTAGAATTTTAAATTCTCTACAAATTTAATTACATACATTTTTGTAGTAAAATGCATAATAAAGCCGTAATCTTAAAAAAAAATAATTTTACGTCCTCACCAAGAATTTCAGCAAACATGGTGCCTACCCTATCTTGTAGAGCATAAAAAATTAAGTAAATGAGGAGATTTAAAAAAAAATTGTACGACCAATTTTTGAGAAAATCACAAAAAAGTGAAAAATTACACGAATAACTACTACTACTTCCGGTTGACCGATTTTGATGAAAATGTTCGTGTCGGGTCCGGTAGTGGTATGTAACTTAAGTTTCAAGTTTCAAGTTCGTACGATGTTCCATTCTTGAGATATCCTGTATACACACACACAGACCAATCGCTAAAAACATGTTTTGTTGGGTTCAGGGGGTCTGAAAACGTGTAGATCCGGTGAAGAGTGGATTTCTTAAAATCGACATGAAAACAATACTTTCCTTCCTATATATTTATATAGGCAAGAGAAAGGAAAAATAGATACTTGAGAGAGTTCTTCTGCGTTAATAGTGAGTAGGTACAATTAGTATGGGTTGGGTTCTAGCCAATCAGAAAGAACTGGATTTTTCACGTTTACTATATCGTTAAATGGCTTTTACTATAATTATCCTATTTTTGTATCCTTTCGCTGAAATTCTTTCTTCTGATATTCATTATCTAGCATCATATTCTTTAAGATTCTAATTTTTGATCTTTCTAGACTTTTTTCGTAACCTGATATATATAGACCAACCTGCCCTTTAGTTAGCTGTTAGTCTAGTGTTGAACAAGTATAACAAATGTGGTTTTTATACTTTGATGGTTGTGGTTCAATTAACCATACACTCTCAGGAATGGTGAACCTGAGTCTGTACAAAGATTAAACTTCATTCACATGTCATACACATCATCCCTAATCTCACTGGGTAATGGGGTTGCTTATTGTTCTCAATTGAACAGATTGCAATGTATACTGTTCACCAACTACGGCGGCATGTAGGGAGGGTAGCGGGACAGAGAGAGAATGTGTTGCGTCCACCGTTCCCCTCAATTCATTTCAATCAGTGCACTGTGTTCAAGCGCAATAGTGACAATACGCGAGACGGTAGGGCACTCTGCCGGCCAGTTTCGTTCACTACACTCTAACAAGCTCATTTTTCATCAAAAAATTCTGAAAATATTACTTTCGCTTCCTAATGGATCTTATTTTATTACACTAAAAATGTTATTATTATACTCTGATATTTATATAAGATACGCTCATACAAAGTTAGACGTTTAAATCTCATCGCATTTTTTGCGTATCACGTAGGCTAATATAACTTCTTTTCCAGGATTACATAATATGCGTTTTATTATTTTGTTATAAAATATAAAATTTTATCTGTAATTTGATGTATGTAGGGCAGAAAGAGAAATATTAAACGAGCTTGAAAAAATCACTTTTTGAAGGGAAGTCAAAGATAGATCATCGTGTCTGGTGTCTTCTTCCTGTTAATATTCCAAGAAGCTGAATCAATTTTAATAGTTGTAAATTTTATACGAAACATACGTCAAATTTTAGAAATCAACTACACACGCACAATATCAGTTGTTTGACATTTTAACAAAAAGAACCGTATAGTAAATATAACAGAATGAGGTTATGACGTACCTTTCTTTTGGGCATGTCAAAACTTATGGTAGGTACATCATTTAGAAAAAAAACTTATTGCCTATTACCCTAAAATGAATCGCAGACATTTTTCCCGTATTTTGTGTGCGCGCAACTAATTTTGACGGGGTGTGGCTTTTGACAGCGACACCAATGTCAAAACGATTACGGCATGAACAAAACACAATGAGTAGTGAGTACTACTTTAGAGACAGCCGGTATCAGGCTATGACGCTGTGGTGGGGGAGCTACTTACTGCGCATGTGCGGCCCGCATGCCACCGTAGTTGGTTATATTTATACACACATTAGGGATTAAAATAAAAAATTATTTATTAACTTTCCAATGCCATAGACATGTTAACGAGCAATTAATTTCCTCCGTGATGTGCCATGGACGAGTTTACGCGCGGCATGCAGTTTGAATTTTACCGCTGTATAGCGTAGCATTCGTTCTACCAATCCCTTTAATATTGCACATCAAACTGTTCAGAATGAAAAGGGAATTTTTTCCCCCTCTTGAGTTTCAAGCTGCCGTCAACGTGAAACAGGAAGTTTTCTATCTCCCTGTTTGCAACAACACATGTCGTGTACCGCACTGCTCTTTGTCATATGTTGTTATTTTATTTGCCGCATAAACATAACAAAATTATTATTAACTTTTAGTTCAGTGTTAATGACCTTTTATACTGCCCATAACAGACAGGTGGAGTGTCAAATTATTTACACTCACTCTGTTCATTGCAGGACTAAAATAAATAGTTGTGTTTCTTATCACATGGTCACCCAATTAAATGACTGAATCATTTAACAACAGAATAGATAGAGGTGCAAAAGACACTAATCAGAGTTATCTCCTCTGAAAGTAATGAATTTCATTATACAGCCAGACCCTGTGGTGAATGAAGTGAAGGTGTCGTTTGCAGAGTGGAAAATAAATATGTGCTTTTCAGAGGGCCTGGCATGCTAATAAGCGTACTTTTCCACTCAGTGAGTTTGTGGCAATGGTAAACCACTTGACTCCTCGTTTTACTTAGTAAAACCTCTACAGGTTCAAACCAGCCTACAGGCTGATGACCTAAACAACAACAACAAACCTTTTATAACCTACACGTTGATACTGTTTTTACTTGTACGCCGGTCCGTAGTTCATATTTTGCCCACTGTTGGCGCTGTGATGGGGTTGCTGCTGCCGATAGAATGCGCCAGCGGTCATACCTCTCACAGCGCATGTACCAAGTGGCAACATATAGTGTCTACGCACTGGCGATGCAAAAGTCGAGAAGGAGAAGGTGACAGTATCGATGTTCTCTGTGTGCGAGAATCGATACGGAGAGTTGACATCTCAACATTCAGTATTCTTTCCGTCATCTGCACCTCCATCCCCTACCCCTCGCTTCACCGGCGACTGCTCCCCTTCTGGGGCAGCGGTAAAAGGTGCACGCTGCGTCGGCGACTCGCTCCTATTAGATTAGGCAGCGGTACAGACGACCCCGATTCACTTCACCAGTGACTGCTCCTCTTCGGAGGCAGCGGTGAAAGGTGGTTCGCTGCGTCGGCGGCTGCTCCTAATCTTTTAGGCAGCGGCGAAGATGACCTCCCTTCCTCCCCCTCCTTCAATGTTTTCATTATTTTGAACTACGCCGCCGGAGGTCCGGCCGGTCTTATGAGTTCTACGGCTGCGCTACTACAAGCCGGTGGCGACAACATTTAGAACAGTTTTTTTTTTAAATGAGTGAAAATAAACAACAGATCATTCATTTATTGGCTGGCACAGAGTGAAAGTCACTTTTTTTCGCTGGCATTGAAAGGGTTAAAAAAGCAGATGTCGAAAGAATCTGGAATAAGTGTTACGATTTCAATTTTCTGGGTTAGTGATGAAAATCTTAGTGTTAACAACGAGTAATTTAATAAAGAATGAACATGCCAAATTACTATAGACAAATATACATGCACAATTCAACAAACAAAACGATTGTTTACAATTGAATACAATTCACTGACCCTTGGCTATTTATCATTGCCACCATCATCAGCACCAACACCCGTTTCAAAACAAACAAAAGAAAAATAATCACAAATTAATAAAAAAAAAATCTGGTGTGAAACACTCACACAACTTTCTCTTGCCAATGCAAACAATGACCAATATAACCTAACATTACTAATAAAACATTAGAAATACACAAAAAACTAACCTCAATAAACATAACCTAATTTTAATCATGAACGAAAGACGCTAAATGAAAATCAACCTCAGTTTGGCTTAAAAATACGGAAAATCATTTGTTCACGCTAAACTAGGCTCTGTAGAAAAAAATGCTATTAATAAAATTTGTAGATCTTTTAATTTCCTATAAATTTGATTATACACACTTTTGTCATAAAATGCATACTAAGGCCGAAATCTTAAAAAATCAATTTTTCACACGTTTTCGTCAGAAAAAAACAGAAAATCGCTAATTATTGCTTAACTAAGTGTTATACAAAAAAATTATCGAAAATAAAAGTTGTACGATTTTAAATTCTCTACAACTTTTATCATATAAATTGTTGCGCTAAATGCATATTAAAGCCGTGATCTTAAAAAAATAATTTTTTTACGTGAAAACAGCCTCACCAAGAATTTCAGCTAATACGACACCTACCCTATCTTGTAGAGCAAAAAAACTTAAATAAACTATTACATTTTTTTATTTTTTTGTTTGTTTTCTTGTTAATTGATCATTGATTATTAATTAAAACAATAAAAACATTAAAAATCATAATTGTAATTTTTAATTCAACTAACATTAAATTTTTTTTTTGTATTTAAGTTTCTCCTCATAACAGACAGGTGGAGTGTCAAATTATTTACACTCAATCTGTTAATTGCAGGGCTAAAATATGTAGTTCTGTTTCTTATCATATGGTCAGCCAATTAAATGACTGAATCATTTAAGAACAGAAGAGGTAAAGGTGTAAAATACACTAATCAGAGTTATCTCCTTTGAAAGTAATGAATTTCATTATACAGGTAGACCCTGTGGTGAATGAAGTGAAGGTGTCATTTGCAGAGTGGAAAACATGTGTTTTTCAGAGGACCTGGCATGCTGATAAGCATACTTTTCCATTCAGTGAGGAAGGCAATGGTAAACCACCTCACTCCTCGTTTTACTTCGTAATACCTCTAGAGGTTCAAACCAGCCTTTCGGCTGATGACCTAAACAACATTTAAGTATAACAAATTATTTAGCAAAAGAATTTTTTTCATTTAAATAGTGTGTGGGATTCGAACTCAAGGTCTCTTGTACAGTAATACCAAAAATTGAAAATTAACTGACCACTAAACATGCCCTGCTAACAATTCGACAACAATGGAAGCAAAATTTTTTCTTATGTAAGTAACGCGCTATATCAAAATTGAATAACATTTTTATCTTTATTTATTAATAATTAAATTATTAGCTATTATAATTTTTTGTAGACTCATTTTTATTCTCTTTCCTATTGACTGGAGTAATAAAAGTAAGATAACACCCTTGTAATAAGATTAATTTTGACAGTACATCATCCAATGTCAATTTCCCTAAACATCAGATTTGTTGGAAAGCGTGGCAGACACTATTGTCATAAACTGCACATAAGCACATATTGTCATAACTGCACATTAAGGCTCTTAACCCCTTACCGGTTTTTGCCGGAATATTCCGGCGTACGAGAAGTGCATAAAAAGGACCACTGACGGAATATTCCGACAATAAATTTTGTCCAGTTTTAAAACGTCCGTTGTCGGACTATTCCGTTTTAACTATTGTGTATCTCTTTGTATAGCTATTTTAGTTCTATGTTCTAACACTAACAGTGCTAGTAAGTGTTTTTGTAGAAGTCTATCTTCAAAATGACGTTGCTATTCTGCTACGGGTACTCAGACAGTTTTAGGTTAGTGTTAGCCAGCCGACTTGTTTACTATTGTAAAGAGTTACGTCGACCTGTCATTTTCTGTTAAATCCCGTATTATGGTTTATAATAATTGAGAAAATTTAGTTTTTTTCATTTTTTATACTTATAATCTTCAATTTGAATAAATTAACTTTGGTATTTAGTTTTTCGTTAATTATTGCTTCCTAAAGAGGCATTGATCTGTCGTCACCAAAAGCAGCTATGACAGGTTAGGTATCCATTTCTTATTATTGTAATAACATCTACTCTGCATGAAAAATACCAGTAAGTAACAAACACTGGTATACACAACTTTCTATGCAAAAAAAAAATTGAGCAACTTAGTATCGTTTTCTGAAAAAAAAGAAACCGGTAAGGGGTTAAAAATTCTCATTTTTTTTTTTTAAATTTAATGAGCAAAAATGGCTAGCAATTAACAATAATCACAAGGCTTCCAAATTAACAAGGAAGCTTCCACAAAACATCAACTCATTATGAAATTCATTGGCGGCTACATTTTTATGAAACTATTGGAAAGTTTGTCCACAAATTATGACAAATGCCTAAATCATCAACGTAATTAAGTTCAAAAGTGTACATAATTTTCAATAATAAAACATTTCTTTTAAATTCACTCTCTTTTATTTATGGGTTATCTTAAGCTAAGGAAAAACAAGCTTCATATATTTTGTCCAAATGAACCCACCTTCACCTTCACCATTTTCTTTACTTATTATGATAGTTTGGTTAACTATTGCCTTATAATGATCTGATTTAAAAACGTCACTGGTGAACAAAGTACAGGGTTATTATAAATGATGGACCCAATTTAATAAATTCATATTTATTTAAATATAAATGCAAAATGAACAATTCACATACCAATGGAAAGAGGAAGTTTCAAAGTTTTTTTTACACATTCTTAACCTGTACATGCGCGCAAGTGGGCGGCTGTAGTTGCAGAAACCCTTCCTCAGCGCTGGATCGGACGGATAGGAAATCAAGACCTGGCTCTAAACTTCTGGCCACCAAGATCTCCTGATCTCACCCCATGTGACTATTTCTTATGGGGTTACGTTAAGGAAAGAGTTTTCATCCCGCCTCTACCAACAACTCTGGCCGACGTGCAGAATTGTATCACTGCTGCGGTGCACTCAGTAACGGAAGATACGCTTGTACGTGTGTGGGACGAGTTTGGATATCGTTTAGATGTTTGCCGCTCTGCACAAGGAGGACAAATCGAACATTTGTAAATGTGTAAAAAAAAACTTTGAAACTTCCTCTTTCCATTGGTATGTGAATTGTTTATTTTGCATTTATACTTAAATAAATATGAATTTATTAAATTGGGTCCATCATTTATAATAACCCTGTATTATAAATGTAACAATCGCTAATAAATTAAATCAAGATAGAGAAATACAGACCTCTCCTTCTTCTCTTCTTTGGTAGATCAATGGTGGGTGTTTTCAGGCACTGTTCTATTGCATCTGGGTTATCAGAGGCGTAGAGGCCTCTCGCTTGTAACGGTAATACAGCTCTTGAGTTTAGGTTCGGATACCTGGTGTGTGGATCTAATGTATAACCTCCGTAATCACGATGAAGATTTTCTGGAGTCGTTTGACCTGAAAACACAACCAACAACAATATTTAATGTTCATACACAAATACATGATTACTGTTCAACTGTTAAAGTTGATACTGTACTGTTTTTACGCCAGTCCGTAGTTTACATTTTGCCCTTTGTTGGGGGCGCTGTGATGGGGTTGCTGCTGCCAATAGATAGCGCAGCGGTCACACCTCTCACCACAGCGCATGTGCCAAGTGGCAACATGTATCTACCCACCGGCAGATGCGATAGTTGAAGGTGACTATGTAGTATCGAGTCTACGTGATCAAAGATCGATACGGAGGAATTGATAGCTCAACCTTGAGTCAGTTCTTTCTGTCATTTACACCTCCCTTCTCTACCCCTCGCTTCACTGGCAACTGCTCCTCTTCGGAGGCAGCGGCGAAAGGTGTTCGCTACATCGGCGGCTGCTCCTAATCATTTAGGCAGCAGTAAAGACGACCTCCCTCCCCCTTCGCTTTAAGCATCCGGTTTTTATTTTGAACTACACCGCCGGATGCCCGGCCAGTCCTATGAGCTCTACAGACTGCGCTACTAAAAGCCGGTGGCGACAAAGTATAGAGAGTCTTAAACAACAGCGAGAGTAGACTCCCAATTATCAACAACTTAATTAATAGCTCTTTCGATTTTTGGTGGTAACCACTGGGAAAAATTTGGTAAAATACAAAAAAAATCCTGATTTATGCTAAACTAAGCTATACAGGGTGATTCAAAACTATACAGCAATCTCTTGGGATCGTACATTCTATAGCTAAAAATAAGAAAAAAAGTTCATATAAACATATGTCTGAAAATGCTTAGTTAGCGAGTTACGGCTAGCGAAAAATTTCACCTAGAACTCTGTACCCTCGGTGAAGTAAGGCGGTATAAAAATGTTAAATGTAGTTACAAAGATACAAATACGATTGCTTCTAAACGTTTTTTAATCTAAAAAAATTGAATAAAATTGGTTTCAGAGCTGTAAATGCAATACTTTCAGAGATATCTTACATAAAACACAAGAATTGGTGCAAAGAAATAACACATTTTTGTGTTTAACGTAAGATTACTTCCATAAATGGTAAATAAAGGTGTATTTTTTCTTAAATAAATTTGTAGAAAATTTAATTCTGAAAAGATTCATGTGAATTACTCATGAAAAAAAATGAATAATAGATATTGAAATTTCGCTTAATTTAAAATCAAAACAGATGCACATAAAACGCACATTTGTAACTGCATAAAATATTAACTAATTATGTAGGTTGAAAGTAACAGCTGATAATGATCAGCTGTTACTCCCAACCTAATATTTATGCAGTTACGAATGTGCGTCTATTTTGATTTTAATAAATTTATTTAAGAAAAAATACACCTTTATTTACCATTTATAGAAGTAATCTTACGTTAAACACAAAAATGTGTTATTTCTTTGCACCAATTCTTGTGTTTTATGTAAGATATCTCTGAAAGTATTGCATTTACAGCTCTGGAACCAATTTTATTCAATTTTCAGATAAAAAAACATAAGAAACAATCGTATTTGTATCTTTGTAACTAACTTTAATATTTTTATACCGACTTACTTCACCAAGGGTACAGAGTTCTAGGTGAAATTTTTCGCTAGCCGTAACTTGCTAACTAAGCGTTTTCAGGTATGTGTTTATAACAACTTTTTTTGTTATTTTTAGCTATAGAATGAGATCCCAAGAGATTGCCATATAGTTTTGAATCACTCTGTGTAAAAGAACGAAATAAATGTTGTTGGTTTTCAAATTCTCCACAACTTTGATTGTATTTATGTTTTTGCTTAAAAATACATATGAACCGTTTATAGGACAGTATTGCGGGGAAAAATATGCATGTTATAAAATATTAAATTTTGTTTTGTAGGGACTTGTATAACCTATTTCTAGTACCAGAACAGTATGTTTTGTTTATGTTAAGCCCTGGTAGGTATATTTAACAAGGAACGTTTATTGAAATGGGAATCACATAATGTTTAGTGGTAAAAATGGTTATTAAAACAACTTGTAGTCCTATATAACCGAAAAGTATGTAGAATAACTTATCTCAACTTTATATTAGTACAAATTCTTGCTTTCCCATAAAAAACTCAAATTTTCTAAGTGTTGTACAAAAGAAACAACAAAACAACACAGTTGCGTATGCTGGAATGAATCCCCTTACCACATTCATGTAGTAACTCATAAAGCAAATGGTCGCTGCGCACTAATTTCAAAATGTGGATAGCCTACTTAACAAGAGAACATCTATAAAACCATAAAATGTCTATAGGGTTCAACTGAATAGCTTATTATTAAAAAAAAATTGATCGTATTACCAATGGTAATTATACTTACCACAGACCTATAAAGGGTTAAGGCAACAATCTTAAAAAGAAAAAATTTTATGTACAGCCCCCCATGAGTTTTGGTAGATATGCTGCTTACCCCCTCTCTTGCAGAGTACAAAAAATTAGTACGAGGCAATTTTAAACAAAATCATACGAACTGTTTTTGAAAAAAATTGACAAAAAAGTAAAAACTGCACGAATACTCAAATACTTCCTGTTGACTGATTGTGATGAAAATGTTCTTGTTGGGTCTCCTTATGTTACCAAATTTAAGTTCAAAGTTTCAACTTTGTATGATATTTTGTTCACACACGAATCACTAAAATCATGTTATTTTGGATGCACGGAACCTAAAAATGTGTTCATTCAAAAATAAATCTTTATAATGCATTCTGCAGTTTGAAATTAATTCTATTTTATATAATGAATTTATATAATAATTTCACTAACCTTCTTTTTAAACTGCGTCAACTTATATTTTTATTCTTACTTACTGTGTTTCGGTGGATCCACCATCATCAGAGTAAATAAAATAATTGAAACTAAAAAATTGTTTTCTCACTTATTTAAAATCTATAGAAGATGATACATCTTCAGTCATTTGTATAAAACTGATTTAAAATTAATTTCTTTGGAAGAAATTTTTTAGTTTCAATTATTTTATTTACTCTGATGATGATGGATCCACCGAAACACGTGTAAGTAAGAATAAAAATATAAGTTGACGCAGTTTAAAAAGAAGGTTAGTGAAATTATTATATAAATTTATTATACACAATAGAACTAAAAATATATTTTCAGTGAACAATACTTTCTCCCCTGTATTTAATACTAGCAACCCCGACTCGCTTCGCTTCACACAGCTAATGTAAGCCTCATTAAATTATTTTAAAACCTCTCTATATAAAATATTTGTGGTTTTGTTGCCATGTGGCAGCAAAATTTTTTTTCCTGCATTTCCAGCTCTAGAAAGTCTGACATAAAATTGTCCATGAGTGAAGGAAACACTCTTGTTTCAAATCGATGCCCACCGTTTTAAATGTTTGTCCCTGCGATTTAACAGAATTGAATATAATGTATAGAAGAATACCGATGGAAAAGAAAGAGACAGTTGATATATGGCTGAGATAGTGATGGTAATACGTGGGTGTGGTACGCAGAGTAATTGGAAATATATGACTCATTCACTACCTGTCGAATGAAAACTAATACAATTATGAAATATAGTACAAAAATAAAAATTTTCAATATTTCCAAATTTTTAATGTTTTTGGAATCGAATGTTATTCTTCACACGTTTTTCTATGAAATATAAAAGTTGAATCGTGGTTCTAGCCAAAAAAAATACACCATCCAGAGGACTTTGAAAAAATAAAAGTGCTATGCACCCGTTGAACTAAAACATGCGACATCATCACAGTTTAAGTTGCTTAACTCACTTAATTAAAGTTAGTTAAAGTTGCAAAATAGCCTATATTGATCAGGAAGCTCTTAACTATGCAACAATGAAAGATTTTGTAAAATCAGTTGAGTAGTTTCTGAGATTACCACCTCATACAAACAAACAAACAGATATTAGTACCTATAGACAAGGGAAGACAGAGAGAAAAAACTCAACAATATTAATATAAAAATAATGCAGGCGGTGGTTATACCTAATATCCTGTAAATAGATTCACGTTCAGCTAACACCTCCAAAGGGTTGTTGCCCATACCCCAACCTCTCACTGCCCAACATGCATCCATTGAACTCAAAAATCCTCTCGCACACCCAGACCCAGTCGGCCAAAACGGCTGAAACAACACAACAAATTTTTTTAATCAATAACAATTCCATTATGTGGATCAATTGGAATGAATAATAGTCTAGATATGAGATAATCCAAATGGAGGACGCACAAAAATATGGAACTTGTACAGCATACGTCAACAACGACTTACAGTTAATAGGTTACCAGAAGTCATACCTAATGGCAGAGCTTTGTTGTTTGCTGATGATACTTCAGTAATCAGTAACAGTTTACTGGTAGATGCTCTTGAAGTAAATACACATGTTAACATAGAGTCTGTAGTGCAGTTCTTGAATCAAATGTTATTAACAGTTAATGGGAAAAAGTGTCAGTACTTACAGTTTAAAAATAAACATAACGTTAAAGAAAGTAGAGAAGTGGATGTATTTATTCATAATAATAGTTTAGAGCATGTAGAAACAGTGAAGTTCCTGGGCGTATCTCTAGATAGATCTTTGTCTTGGGACTTCAATACCAATCAAGTTTGTAGTAAAATATCATCTGGGGTATTTGCACTAAAACAAGTTGCCAGATTAAATGATAAAAAATTACTAATGACAGCTTATCATGGCCTCATTCTGTCTCATATCAGTTATGGTATTTTAGTATGGGGTAATTCTAGCATGGGTAATATGAATAGGGTTTTTAAAATTCAAAAGAAAGCTATTAGGTGTATGGTGGGAGCTAACCAGCTAACCTCATGCAGGCCACAATTTAAGGAGCTTAAATTGCTTACAGTTCCCTGTCTCTACATTTTTGAGGTGATTATGTATGTTAGGCAAAATAATTTTATGCAGAATTTCAATGTTCACAATCATAACACGAGAAACAGGAATGATTATTATGTGGCTAATCACTCCACAAAATTGTTTGAACAAAAACCTACTTATGCAGGGAGAAAATTCATAAATAAATTACCCCAATCTTTAAAGTGTTGTGAGGATTTGAATCCCTTTAAAAAAAATTTAAAAAATTACTTGATCGGTGAAACTTTTTATAGCGTACAAGAATTTCTTTCTTGATAGTAGTGATACATAGTGTGTTTCTTATATGTATTTCAGGTGTTATAACTGACGACATGTCCTATACTCCTCCTGGAGTCTCCAGGGCGCAAAAAAAAAAAAAAAAAAAAAGTTCATTTTGAGATCTAGAACAATTTTAATGAAATACTGTTCATAAATGACTAAATATTCATCAAAAAATCTGGTGTGAAACACTCACACAACTTTCTCTTGCCAATACAAATAATAAACAATAATCCTAACATTATTTATAAAACATTAGAAATAAACAAAAAACTAACCTCAATAAACATAACTTAATTTTTATCATGAGTGAAAGACACAAAATGACAATCGACCTCAGTTTGGCTTAAAAATACGGAAAATCATTCTTTCGCGCTAAACTAGGCTTTGTAGAGAAAAATGCTCTCAATAAAAGTTCTAGATCTTTTAATTTCCTAAAAATTTAATTATATACACTTTTGTCGTGAAATACATACTAAGGCCGAAATCTTAAAAAAATCAATTTTTCACACGTTTTCGTGAGAAAAAAACAGAAAATCGCTAATTACCGCTAAACTAAGCTTTATACCAAAAAATGTTTGAAATAAAAGTTGTAAAATTTTAAATTCTCTACAACATTTATTGTATAATTTTTTGCGCTAAATTGCATATTAAAGCCGTAATCTTCAAAAAACGTTTTTACGTGAAAACAGCCTCACCAAGAATTTCAGCAAACATGGTGCCTACCCTATCTTGTAAAGCATAAAAAATTTAGTAAACCAGGCGATTTTTAAAAAAATCGTAGGACCAGTTTTTGAGAAAATCGCAAAAAAGTGAAAAATTACACGAATAAACTACTACTTCCGGTTGACCGATTTTGATGAAAATACTCGTGTCGGGTCCGGTAGTGGTATGTAACTTAAGTTTCAAGTTTGAAGTTCGTACGATGTTCCGTTATTGAGATATTCTGTTCACACACGCGCGCGCCGCGCGCGCGCCCACACACACACACACACAGACCAATCGCTAAAAACATGTTTTTTGGGTTCAGAGGGTCTGAAAACGTGTAGATCCGGTGAAAACTCGATTTTGAAAAATCGACATGAAAACAATACTTTCCTTCCTATATATTCATATAGGCAAGAGAAAGTAAAAAATGATGATACCCTAATACTCTGCCCATAACAGACAGGTGGAGTGTCAAATTATTTACACTCAATCTGTTTGTTGCAGGGCTAAAATAAATAGTTCTGTTTCTTATCACATGGTCAGCCAATTGAATGACTGAATCATTTAAGAGCAGAAGAGGTAGAGGTGTAAAAGACACTAATCAGAGTTATCTTCTCTGAAAGTAATGAATTTCATCATACAGCCAGACCTTGTGGTGAATGAAGTGAAGGTGTCATTTACAGAGTGGGACCGGCATGGTGATAAGTGTACTTTTCCACTGAGTGAGTTGTGGCAATGGTAAACCACCTCACTCCTCGTTTTACTTAGTAAAACCTCTAGAGGTTCAAACCAGCCTTTTGGCTGATGACCTAAACAACAACACCCTAATACTTTGCCATTTGTAGTTGCTCTCCTCAACTGTCAAAATATGTTTAAGATTTACAATATACTTTAACTCTTTCACTGCCAAGTTATAAAACCTTGGGTTAAACCAGTGAGCCGGATTTTCTTTAAATATTTTTTTGGATGCATCTTAAGTTTTTAAACATTTTCATTTTTATTAGTTTTATCGATTAAAATTATTTCTTCACAGTAGATTTATTAAAATTTATATTAGATTTATTCCACTATTTGTATCACTAAAATCATGAACGACATGAATAAATTTTCTTGGAAGCCTACTAGTAGCTTTCCAAAGTAGGTTTAACCTTTTTACGTCATTTAGGTGGAGGTTTAATTACACTAGATTGTTCTTCCATGTCATAATCACTATCACTATCGGAGAGGAATAAAACAAAACAATATCATTATCGACCCCATTTTGTGTTTACAAACAAAACGGGCCACGCAGAAATGAAAATATCTCTTTACTATGTACTTAATTTTCATTCAAAAATAAATCTTTATAATACATCCTGCAGTTTTAAATATTTCTATTTCATATAATGAATTAATACAATAATTTCACTAACCTTCTTTTTAAACTGCGTCACCTTTATTTTAATTTTCACTTACACGTGTTTCGGTGGATCTACCATCATCAGAGTAAATAACATATAATTGAAACTAAAAACATTATTTATTAAAAATCTATAGAAGATGATACATCTTCAGTCACTTGTATAAAACTGATTGAAAATTAATTTATTTTAATTTATCCCTTCTCATATTTACTGTAGATAGCAGCAGCAGTCAATATCACTTCATCATTCCTAAATTTCACCTGTTCATTCAAAATGTTCTGCTTTTGCTCTTTTAAATATTTATAAATGTGGAACATCTCATATTTTTCAATTTTATTTTTATTTTCTATATTACATTGTTCTTTTATATTGAAATGTTCATCTATTTTACCAAATTTATGTTTTTCTTCTTTTATATGATTGGTATAGTTAGATATAATGTAGTCACTATAAATGTAATCATATATATAAACACACTATAAATGTAGTCACGATATAATGTAATCATATAAAAGAAGAAAAACATAAATTTGGTAAAATAGATGAACATTTCAATATAATAGAACAATGTAATATAGAAAATAAAAATAAAATTGAAAAATATGAGATGTTCCACATTTATAAATATTTAAAAGAGCAAAAGCAGGACATTTTGAATGAACAGGTGAAATTTAGGAATGATGAAGTGATATTGAATGCTGCTGCTATCTACAGTAAATATGAGAAGGGATAAATTAAAATAAATTAATTTTAAATCAGTTTTATACAAGTGACTGAAGATGTATCATCTTCTATAGATTTTTAATAAATAATGTTTTTAGTTTCAATTATATGTTATTTACTCTGATGATGGTGGATCCACCGAAACACGTGTAAGTGAAAATTAAAATAAAGGTGACGCAGTTTAAAAAGAAGGTTAGTGAAATTATTGTATTAATTCATTATATGAAATAGAAGTACTTAATTTTGTCGACAAAGAAGAAAAAAGTCGAACAGTAAATGCGTAAATACAGTTGGTAACACTTAATGGAGGGAATTCAAACACTTTCAATGCCAATCGAGTTAAATCGTGTTTGGCAATACGATTTAAAACTTCTAAACGAGTTAACTCGTGTTTGGCAGTGAAAGGGTTAACCAGTTTTATCCAACACAATATTCACAAGGGTGTATTGAGTAGATGTAATTCTGTAGTGAAATGTGTACGTAAAAATTTTTAAACTTTTTTTTATCCCTAATGTGCGTACATTGCAATTTGTTCAATTTAAGAACAATAAGCAATCCGATCACCCAATCAGAAGAGGATGTTACATGTGATGTGCAAATGAGGTGTAGTAAATCGAACGCCAACTACCAAAGTACACCCCTAACCACTGTCTAATATTTTACAATTTGAAAAAACTTGGAAGATGCTTGCTCTCCTTGTAATGACTGTTTTCTCCTCTCCCACTCCAGTACATCGATACTGGAGATTGATTCTACTGTAGATCCAGCTGTTAATATTGCTGGCTCTGCTCCAACTATCACAAAGAGGCAGTTAGACGGAGAACTCTTCTCAAGTCTTCAGTTGGCGCAGCCATGTAGGAAATTTTTTGTTACGTTTTTCTGTTATAGTATTTAAACGTGCACATTACTGATTTCAACCCCCAAACCTTGATACCATACTACTTCTACGCTGGTCCTTTGTTAGTGTTTTGGCCACAGTACAATGCTGGCACTGTAGTTGGTTGCTTCTGCTATCACGAGATAGTGCAGACAGAAACTTCTCACAGCGCTTGTATTACAAACGGGTGTTTTATTAAGGACGCAACCCTGATTATAAGAAGATAGAAGTAATACATCGGTAAATTTTCTGTTCCATGCTGGGAGAACGATTGTTCTATTACTCTGATACAAAACATTCGTATTCAAACTTTCCGTATTTAATATATTTATTTGTATTTATTACATTCATTTATTTACATATTTTGATATAAATTGGTAAGTTAAATATTTTGAATCCGACCAAGTTAATAACCCCTTGAGGTATTTGTTAAATTAATGCGCCGGATGATAAAAATATTTTTTTAGTCTAGTTAGTAGACGGTACCACTATAAATGCCATGAGCTGTGAAACACTACTAACACTCATACATTCTCCCACTACTATAACAACGCACTGCATTCCACAACAACTACACGCAGCTGGGACTCAAGCAATATTTAGTAACAGTGTATTACAAATAATCTTTATAATGCATCCTGCAGTTTGAAATTATTTCTATTTCATATAATGAATTAATATAATAATTTCACTAACCTTCTTTTTAAACTGTGTCACCTTTATTTTTATTCTTACTTACACGTGTTTCGGTGGATCCACCATCATCTGAGTAAATGAAAAATTGAAACTAAAAAAAAAAATTTTTTTATCTCACTTATTTAAAATTTACAGAAGATGTACATCTTCAAAATTTTAAATAAGTGAGACAAAAAAATTTTTTTTTTTTAGTTTCAATTTTTCATTTACTCTGATGATGGTAGATTCACCGAAACACGTGTAAGTAAGAATTAAAATAAAGGTGACGCAGTTTAAAAAGAAGGTTAGTGAAATTATTATATTAATTCATTATATGAAATGGAAATAATTTCAAACTGCAGGATGCATTATAAAGATTTATTTTTGAATGAAGATACATTCAATTCTATTATAAAAATATTTAATTTCGACAATACAACCGTCACAAGTAAGTAAAAAAGTTAAAAGTGTTTTTGCAACGGAATTTCCAATATTTGTTCCTTATTAAATACATCCCATACTTCTATTTCGAATGGGTAATAATTAAACTTAGTTGTTACATGATACAGTCACAAAAACTTATCACGCTTATTACAGAACAATATCGATAAATTAACAGAAATAAAAGCTAACAATGTAAGAATACTCAGTAAAATAAAACAGTCACACACTGAACTGTGTTTAAATACGAATAACTGAAATATTTTTTGGTATTTTAATGTAGCACCTTGAGGAATCCCACTTTTAGAATTAATACATCTAAAGTGGGCCAGTAATCAGTGCATATACATTCAATTCATAAACCTCCACTTATACTAACAGGTGAGGCAGTGAATCGGGCGATTATGAAAACACTATGAGGAAGTTAAAAAATGTTGTTTAATTAATTTAGAATATACCAAGTAATACTTCCACATTTACAATTTTTTATAAATTACTTGAAAATCATATGATAAAGATGTCCTCCATTTTGTCGCACACATTCCTGAACTCGTGCACGAAGGTTATTCATCACATTTCGTAATGTGGCTGTAGGAAGTTGTGCCACGTCTTCACGTATCCGTTCTTTAAATTCCCGTACATTTCGAGGGGGTGGAGATTGGAAAACACGTGATTTTAAGTGTCCCCATAGAAAGTAATCACTTGCAGAGAGATCTGATGATCTGGCTGGCCATGAAATGTCTCCATTCTTAGAAATGACGCGATTGTGAAACGAGTTTCGCAAAACATTAATTGAAGACCTGGATATGTGGCAGGTAGCACCGTCTTGCTAAAAAACATGTTTTGGTAAACCGGATAACGAACTAATTCCGGTTGAAGACAGTTCTCCAACATGTTAACATAGCGCTGTGTATTCACTGTAACTGCACATTCATTGTCATCCTCAAAAAAATATGGTCCTACGATAGCCTGTGTTGATATTGCACACCAAACTGTCACTTTAATACTGTGAAGCGACTTTTCGTTTATTTTTTGTGGATTTTCGCGTGACCAATATCTAAAATTCTGCTTATTTACGAAGCTTGAAAGATGGAAGTGAGCTTCATCACTCATCCAAAGATTGTTGAGAAGATCTGCGTTGTCATTCATCATGTCCAATAATCGATTACAAAAAGCAAGTCGGGATGCGTGATCAACATTATTCAAAGCGTGCACTAACTGAATTTTAAACAGATGGAAATGTAGATCTTTGTATAAAATCCTCCTCACATTGCAATTAGAAATGCCGAGTGATATTGCATGCCGTCGAGCTGAACGCGTAAGACTTCTTAACACAGCCGCCTGCACCTTGTCAACGTTTTCTGGTGTACGGACACTTTTTACGCTTTCAGTTCATGTCTTCAGTGTTGAGCCCGTTTCTTCGAAGTTTTTAACCCATATTTTTAATGCATGGGCTGAAGGTATCAGATCATTACGCAGAATATTAAAATAATTACGAAATGTGCGCTGCACGAACATGTAACTATCATTATTTTTATAATACGCTTTAACAGCGTATGCTCGTTGTGCACCGCTCCACGACTCCATTGGAACTAAATAGTGAAACAGACGTTTCAAGATGGCGGTAGTCTCATTCTCCTAGCCACACTACAGGAGACTGTATACAGTGTTGCCAAATCGCCCGATTCACTACCTCACCTATTACTACTTAAGTATATTTGACTTAAAACTAGACAATATGTACAGCCTCCCACCCCACCCACATTATAGTAATCTATTTAGAATACCACGTATTACTCACCTGATTCAAGTACTCTAATATTTTCGCTGTTTTTAAGGAAAAAGTTATATTTATTAGAAAAAATTTCATAGGCCCACACAAAATTATTATTATTATTATTATTAAGTGAAAGTTGCTATAATGGGTGCAAAGGGAATTCTTAGAAATACAATTATCCAGGCTGCACCTTTCCCATACTAGTACTCGACATATTTTGCACTTCTCTCACAGGAAGTGATCTGCAATATTAATTGTAATTCCTAATTTGTGTACGTTGCAATCTGTTCAATTGAGAACAATAAGCAACCTGATGACCCAATCAGATGAAGATGAAGTGTATGACGTGTAAATGAGGTGTAGTCTTGTACAGACTCAGGTCGACCATTCCTGAGAGAGTATGGTTAATTGAACCCCAACCATCAAAGTACACCCACAACCACTGTCTACCATTCAAATCCGTATAAAAGTAACTACCTTTACTAGGATTTGAACCAGGAACCTTTGTCTCCAAAGGTTCCTGGTTCAAATCTGCAATATGAGAAAGGATTTTTTTTTTGCTTTACGTCTGACTGTTTTGCAATTTCTGCTGCGTGAAGTTGCTGGGTGAAGAGTACGGGTGTGAATGAGTGTTGCATGCTGGGAGAACAATTGTTGTATTAATCTGATACAAAACATTCGTTTTCAAACTTTCCGTATTTAACATATTTGTTTGTATTTATAACATTCATTTATTTACATATTTTGATATAAATTGGTAAGTTAAATATTATGAATCCGACCAAGTTAATAACCCCTTGAGGTATTTATTAAATTAATGTGCCGGATTATAAGTATAATTTTTTTAGTCTAGTTAGTAGACGCTACCACTACAAATGCATCAGCTGTGAAATACTACTAACACTCATTCATTCTCCGACTACTATAACAACGTATTGCATTCCACAACAACTACACAGAGGGAGCTGCGACTCAAGCTAAAAATTTAAATTTAATTTAGCTAAGATTTTAAATCTAAAATTTAAATTTAAATGATTATTTAATCCCGGTTAGGATTTTGGCTAAAATTTAATAAGGCATGTTTTTATTTTAAGATATTTGGTGAATTTAATGTAAAACTATTTCCCCGATAATTTTTAAGTAATATTTTTAATAATTATTATAAAAGTTTAGATTTGGTATGCCTTTCGCATTCCAACTTAATATTAAAATTTAAAATCAGTATTTTTCTCAATTTCTTTTTTTATTATTATTTCACATTAAATTTTTGGTTGTAATAATTTTTACGGAGAAGATGTTTTGTTTTTCAAATGCTTCTCCCAACTTTAAGATATTCCAATGACTAATTATATTCCAATGAATATTCCAATATATATATATATATATATATATTGATATTGATATTCCAATGAATGATATTGTGCAATGTTAATTTTTCTAAAAATCTGGTGTGAAACACTCACACAACTTTCTCTTGCCAATGCAAATAATTAACAATAAACCTAACATTAGTAATAAAACATTAGAAATAAACAAAAAACTAACCACAAAAAACATTAGTGAAATACACAAAATTAAAATCGACCTCAGTTTGGCTTAAAAATACGGAAAATCGCTCATTCACGCTAAACTAGGCACTGTACAAAAAAATGCTTTAAATAAAAGTTGTAGATCTCTTAATTTCCTATATATTTTATTATATACACTTTTGTCGTAAAATGCATTCTAAGGCCGAAATCTTAAAAAAATAGATTTTTCACATGTTTTCGTGAGAAAAAAACAGAAAATTGCTAATTACCGCTAAACTAAGCATTACACAAAAAAATGTTCGAAATAAAAGTTGTAGAATTTTACATTCTCTACAACTTTTATTATATAACGTTTTGCGCTAAAATGCATATTAAAGCCGCAATCTTAAAAAGAAAATGTTTTTACGTATAAACAGCCTCATGCAGAATTTCAGCAAACATGGCGCCTACCCTATCTTGTAGAGCATAAAAAATGTAGTAAACCAGGTGATTTTAAAAAAAATCGTAACACGAGTTTTCGAGAAAATCGCAAAAAAGTGAAAAATTACACGAATAAACTACTACTTCCGGTTGACCGATTTTGATGAAAATGTTCGTGTCGGGTCCGGTAGTGGTGTGTAACTTAAGTTTCAAGTTTAACTTAACGTACGATGTTCCGTTCTTGAGATATTTTGTACACACACACACACGCACACACACACAGACCAATCGCTAAAAACATGTTTTTTGGGTTCAGGGGGTCTGAAAACGTATAGATCCGGTGAAAACTTGATTTCTTAAAATCGACATGAAAACAATACTTTCCTTCCTATATATTCATATAGGCAAGAGAAAGTAAAAATCAAGATTTGTTCGGAAGCACAGTATGTATTCATATTATAGACAAAGTGGTTTTTGAGGGAAGTTTCTCTATCGTTTATTAACAACCTGGAATAAGTGTAACATTACCTTCTCTTTGTTTTACACCAAAAAAAAAAAAAATCAAAAACAAAACAGACAGAACATATTTACCTCTAATAAACTATCACCAACTAAAGTCATCAACAGACGATGACCATTTTTCTCGACGACCCGACTAGCATTTTCAGCGGCATACATGGAAGTGAAATCGAACATGGCTACATCCGGTTGTCCGTAATGGTTGACAGCTGATTCCAAATGAGGTAATTTATAATTGGTGGAAAAATCAGCCGCTTCTCTTGCGTATCCCATTAGAGCAGTCTTATCAACATTATCAGGCGATAATAATTTTGCTGTATCGGCATAATCCTGGCAAAAACATAACACAAATATATAAAAAAAGCTTATTATTTTATCAAACATCCTATCTAGGATTTTTAAACAGCCGTATTATTTAAAATTGAAATATATATATTTCTAACCACCAGAATACGGTAACATTAAAGTTTTAAATTTTGACGTAAAATAAATTTTAATTTACTGAAGATGTGTACAAGATACACGAAAGCGCTATAAACATTGGTAAGTGTTTTATGTTACCGTATTCTGGTAGTTAGAAATATATATTTCAATTTCAAAAAAAGCTTAATCATAAGTACGTAACACAAAATGAAAAATCAACCTCAGCTCCATTGAAAAATATTATGTAATTGATGCTAAACTAAGCTCTGCAGATAAAATTCTTGAATTAAAAGTTTAAGATTTTTCAAATTTCTACAACTTTGTTTGTATACATGAATCAGTCATTTCAGAAAGCCCGTAAGTCAAAAACAATACTTTCCTTTCTATGTATTCATATAGAAAAGAGAAAGTAAAAAATGAAAATGGATTATCTGGGTCACATTATGCATGGACCAAAATATGCAATACTTTCCTCAATAATACAAGGCAGGATTTAGGGGAAGAGAGATGTGACAAGGAGAAGAAGTTTTTGTTGAAGTCTTCGCGACTGGTTTCATTGCACCTCAGCGAAGCTGTTCAGAGCTGCCGTGTCCAAGATCCCAAAAACTGTCACGATTGCCAACCTCTGGTCGGAGAGGACACGTTAAAAAGAAAAAGAAGAAGTCAAGTTTAACATCGATTCACCCACTTAAACTATTTTTTATGGCTGATGAGGTCTGAACATATGCATTGTCCCCTACCCACTTTATAGCTAGCCAATCACTTCCCAGCAACGTTGCCAATACTTGCTCTTGTAGCTTTGTTAAATATTTTGTCAGCCATTTTTTTGGTCTTTTAATAACAATTATAACGTATAAATATACAATCAGCTGATTATATTATAAAGTATTGCATCTTAACGTGCTCTATAATTGATGTGTTCAGTACAAGATGCAAGACGAGAGTGAACTATTGCGGCTCTTATACGCATGCGCACGTAATGTTTGTCAGGTACAATCTGACAACGCTGGCAAACGTTCTGATTGGTCTAAACGTGCGGAAAAGCAGAGCTCATCAACCGTGATAAGCATATTAATCTAGAAAATTTTAAAACTAATAGAGAAGAAAAGATAATAGTGATACATACATTTAGAATGACTCCTTTATCCAAGAGGCTGTGTTTTTTGGCGGTCATAACAAAATAATGCGTTTCATCTTTGTAATAGACGATATTCTCTAAATCTATTCCGGTAGCTGCGTAGAGATCTTTAAAGAATTTCTGATTAAAAATAAATGCGACGCCACTAATCTCCTCCACTCTCGCTTCGGCTTCTGATCTTCTATTAATAAAATTCGCTGTTATCGCTATCGCTAATTTACCTCTGAACTCTTTCCTCTTGAAACCTAAAAAAAATTAAACAAAAATAAATAAATTAAAACACATTGTCAAACAAAAGCTTAGAAAGTAATGACTTTTAGAGGTAAGGCAGAGGTCGGCTACTGGGGGGGTGGGGGGAGGTTGTGGCCCTTACAAAAGAGCACCTGATATCCTCACCCATCACATATACTCACTTTACATGAGTAATTTATCTCATTCTGATGATATACGAGGGGGTACCCAAAAGAAACCGGAATTATTTTTTAAAACTATTTATTTTTAATTTTTTTACAAAAGAACCTTATCCCCTTCAAAATACTCTCCATTACAACTAATACATTTTACCCACCGGTGCTTCCACTGTTCAAAACATTTTTTGTACTCCTCTTCAGTGATGGCTGCCAGCTCATCCGTCGTTTTTTTCTTGACATCATCAACGTTGTTAAATCGAAGACCTTTCATGCGTGGGAACAAGAAAAAATCACACGGAGCCAGATCAGGTGAGTACGGTGCTTGTGGTAGCAAAACCATGCCGTTTTTCGCCAAAAACTGGGTAACCGAGATTGCCGTGTGTGCAGGCGCGTTGTCGTGGTGGAAAAACCAGTCCCCTGTCTGCCACAAATTAGGTCTTTTACGACGAATGCTGTTTCGTAGTCTTCTTAACACTTCAAGATAAAAAGCTTGATTTACCGTCTGGCCTGGTGGAACGAACTCTGAATGGACAATTCCCCTCACATCAAAAAAACAAATCAGCATTGTTTTGATGTTCGATCTGACTTGACGACTTTTTTTTGGTCGGGGTGATAATGAAGTCTTCCATTGACTGGATTGTTGTTTGGTTTCTGGGTCGTACCCATAGCACCAAGACTCGTCACCCGTAATGGTCTTTGACATGAAATCTGGATCAGTTTCAAGCTGTTGTTTCAAATCACTACACGTTTCAATTCGACGTTCCTTTTGAGTGTCTGTCAGAACCCGAGGCACAAACTTGGCAGCGACTCTTTTCATTGTCAAGTCTTCTGTTAAAATGCGTTGGACTGAGCTCCAAGATAACCCACTAACCTGTGATATTTGGTCAATGGTCTGTCGTCGGTCTGTTCGTACAATTTCTTTCACTTTCACAACATTTTCGTCTGTTCGGGAAGTCGACGGTCGTCCAGAACGAGGTTTGTTCTCAATCGACATGTCGCCATTTTTAAAGCGCAAAAACCACTCGTACACTTGGGTTTTTCCAATAGCGTTGTCTTTGTAAGCTGTGTTCAACATTACAACTGTTTCCGCGGCGTTTTTACCGAGAAAGAAGCAAAATTTCACAGCCGCACGTTGTTCATTAAAACTTGCCATCATGAAAAACGACACGAGCACAAAACAGCACTAGCGAGAACAATCACTGCACGAGAACAGAACAAGCTAGATCAACAAACAAAATGGCATTGAACTAGCAATGAGTAGCGCTACAAGCAGCCTAGTGGCGGGAATTTGTACTGCACAAGCTCCGCCCACAGCAGAGCTATTCCGGATACTTTTGGGTACCCCCTCGTATTTTATAACAATTGTGGTTTATAGTTGCATAGTAATGCAATGCTCAGATTTTATAAACAATCCGTTCAATTAGCAATAAGTTGATGAAATTAATATTGGGTGTAAAACAATTTCTAAAAAAATCTGGTGTGAAACACTCGCACAACTTTCTCTTGCCAATGCAAATAATTAACAATAAGGCTAACATTATAAATAAAACATTAGAAATAAACAAAAAACTAATTTTAATAACATAACCTAATTTTAATCATAAATGAAGGACGCAAAATGAAAATCAACCTCAGTTTGACTTAAAAACATGGAAAATCACTCTTTCACGCTTAACTACGCTCTGTAAAGAAAATGCTCTAAATAAAAGTTGTAGATCTTTTAATTTCCTATAAATTTGATTACATACACTTTAGTCATAAAATGCATACTAAGGCCTAAATCTTAAAAAAATCAATTTTTCACACGTTTTCGTGAGAAAAATACAGAAAATCGCTAATTACCCCTAAACTAAGCATTATAAAGAAAAAAATTTGAAATAAAAGTTGTAAGATTTTAAATTCTCTACAACTTTAATTACATAAATTTTTGCGCTACAATGCATATTGAAGCCGTAATCTTGAAAAATTACGTGAAAACAACCTCACCAAGAATTTCAGCAAACATGGCACCTACCCTATCTTGTAGAGCATAAAAAACTAAGTAAATAAGACGATTTTTAAAAAAATCATAGGACCAGTTTTTGAGAAAATCGAAAAAAGTGAAAAATGACACGAATAAACTACTACTTCCGGTTGACCGATTTCGATGAAATTGTTCGTGTCGGGTCCAGTAGTGGTATGTAACTTGAATGATTCCCGGCACTTAGGTTTCAAGTTTCAAGTTCGTTCGATGTTCCGTTCTTGAGATATTCTGTTCACACACACACAGACCAATCGCTAAAAACATGTTTTTTTGGGTTGAGGGTGTCTGTTTAGGTGCATATTTGGGTGAAGAGTGTATTTGTTGTGATCAACATGAAAACAATACTTTCCTTCCTATATATTCATATAGGCAAGAGAAAGTAATAAAGTAAGTAAAAAAAACAATTTTTATTACGTACATTTTGAAGGTTAACTCTTAGGCTATTTTTCTATGTAATCGCCAAGTAAATTAAGTCATTTATGGTAATGTGGTACAAGCTTTTCAATGCCCTCTTTGTAGTAATCTGCCGCCTGCGAGTTCAACCACTGGTTTACACCGGCATGGAGTTCAGCGTTAGTGTCAAAGCGTTGCGTAGCGGGCCATGTCTTCATCGCTGGGAACAGATGGTAATCGCTCGGCGCCAAATCTGGACTGTACAGCAGATGATTAAAAACTTCCCATCCACAACCTTCCAAGAGCTCTTAAGTACGTTCGGCCGTATGTGGACGGGTGTTGTCGTGAAAAAACAAAACTTTCCCACAAAGTTTTCCCTGACGCTTGTTTTGTATCGCGCGTCTCAATTTTCTGAGTGTTTCGCAATACCTCTCTGAATTGATTGTTTGGCCTCGTTCAAGAAAATCACTCCAGGAGCATGTCACAAAACACGCATTTCACAAATGGCGGGATTTTCAATCGCAGCGCTCATTTTAAAACTCCACTGTATAAAAAGTACAATACGCACGATGCTCTAGCTACCACGCCTGGTTGCGTACTGAATGTAGAAAAACTCTGACGCCAAGATGGCAACGCTAGCTCCACCCACTGCTGCGCCAGGCCAAAACGTCTGTTACTTTCTAGATTGCCCTCGTTTTTATAATTATGGTGGTTGTTATATGATAACGTAGTAACGTTGGTAACGTGCTTGCCTCTCGGGTCTTGGGTTCGAATCCCATTCAGGCATGGCTTATTTTCATACGTTACAAAAATCATTTCATCCTTCACCGTCTGCATTAGCAGCAATTGCAGAACAGTCGGACGTTAAAAAAAAAAAAAAAAATCTCATAATTGGCAATAATAATAATAATAGTAAAAGCAGCTGTTTCACACAAGGTGGCATTATACAATTGTAGAGGTCTAACTGGTCTGTTCTTGACTGTCCTTCGATTTGTGTGGAGGAGCCAAAAATTAGTAGTAGCTGGCATATACCTAATTAGGACGAAGAAAGTACTGGAGAACAGAGTGTTGGAGCATGTTTCACATTTTAAGTACTTAGGTTGAGATATAACATACGAAGAGGAATTTGATGTGATGAGACTAATTTGATGTCTGGTTCAACGTGTTTGGAGTTACATAAATAGAACATTTACAACAAGGGACCAGAAAGAAACGCAGTTGAGGCTATATGATATGATGTCACAACCGCTTTTATTGTACGGTAGTGAGAGATGGGTCGTAAGCAAATGTGAGGTTTCTTACCCTCACATTTGACCAATCTACTCGTCACGAAACGACATCACAGCTGCTTCCAACTTCTTAGTTGGAAGCAGCTGTGATGTCGTTTCGAGATTAGTAACAGGAGCAAGCGTTAGGGGTCACAACAATAGTGAGGCAATACGGCATGATTTGAGTAGAATGGAAACCAAGGCAGAGGATTGAACGATATAGGGCGAGGTGATTCCAAGATGTAAACCAGATGCCAGATGCTGTGAGAATCGAATGATTTTTGAGAAAATCATACATATAAACTACTACTTTTGGTCAACCGATTTGAAAAAAAATTCACGTCAGGTCCCCTTGTGCTACATAACCTAAGTTCCAAATATTGACATCGATTCAGATTATTCCATTCTTCAGATATTTTGTTCACACACAGACCAATCGGTAAAAACATGTTTTTAGGTTCAAAGGGGACGTGAAAACTAGAAATGAAAACGATACTTTCCTTCCCTATACATCCTTATAAAGCAAGAGAAAGTAAATAATTAAAAAATGTATAATAAATATTCTTGGCAGCGTAGTTTTACACTTCAAAGTTTTGTTTTCAATAAGGTAAATGTTGCAATTTAACACTGAACTATTACAAAGAGAAAATGTCTCTTTATCTTCAATTAACACCTTCCAGACAACAACCGTATGTGATACGGCCATGATGATACACCAAGTGACGGCAAACGTATGTCATACGAGCACGGCAATATACATCCCTAGACGGCAAACGTATCTCATACGTTTGCTTACTTTCACATTGTTATAAATGTGGCTACCCGTACGCAATCCGTTTCCTATTTTCACTGTTATTTAGTTCACTTTGTTCTCCGTTTACCTACAGCGATAGTTGACCGAATCGATTAGTATTTTCTGATATATCGCCGAAACTATCGAACGCTACTCAATGTTCGAGATCGAACCGTAGCGTCTACTACCGAGTACCGACATAGCGTGTTACAAAGCCACGTTGTTTGCAGTGTATGTGTTTTACTGTCATTGTGCTATAATACATTTAATGAAACGATGTCTAGAGATTCATTAGATTGTTTTGCAGAAGATTCTGGGTCGGAATTAGATGACACGGACATTAATGGATCATACGACCCTGCGGAGAATGAAAGCGATATTGATATAAGTTTTATACTATAAAATTTTTCGGAAATGTGTAAATTAGAGTAATGGTAAATAGTATTATTTTATAAATAATTTAATAATTGACTTAAACTAAATATATGGTTAAAAAGAGCAAATTTCAAACTTTATTTTCATATAATACCCTTGTTGATAAGAACTTAAGTGACTGCACACTGATTTTTTGAAAAAGTTGAAAAAACGTCACTCTACAGTGCAAGATACGTTGAATTTACTTTAGTCTCTAGTGCATAGTCGTAAAAAAAATGGTAGACTGGAAAAGTGTTAAAGCAGAACTAGGATCAACCATCAGCAAAACAGAAGATAAACAAATTAGATATTGGTACTTAACCCTAGAACAACCAAGGAAGGGTGCCAAGCCAAAGACACCCACACTTTCATATTATGACAATATCAAAGACGAATAAGGTTCACGAAATTTCTAATATGTACTTAATTCATAAAATGTTTTTTTTTTGTCATCAATCTCTCGACTGGTTTGATGCAGTTCTCCAACCTGTTCTATCTTGCGCAAGTTGTTTCATATCTTTTCGTACCTGTAACACCCTACATCTTTTGTAAATAAAGAACTTTTGTGCACAATTAAATGCACTATTAAAACATAAAATGTTAAAAGAGTAAAAACTAGAGTGAAAAAGTAAAAATGGGTCTAGTTATAAAAGGACTGTGCTATTGTGTATGATAAGATCAAAACATCTTTTGTTGTACAACTATTTGTGAAAGGGTCGGTTGATTACCTGTAACACCTTTTACAATAATAAATCTATTTACTTGTTTACAATTGAAAGAGAACTTTACTTTAAAATAATTAAAAAGATAATAAAATTGGTAAACATCCCGTTACTGTAAACCTTTAAAACTATCCATCACAATAATTACGTCATTCTTGTCATTGTAATCCTATGAAAATATATTTATTATGTCCCTTACGGGAATACCGACAACTGAAATGAACAATTCACTTTTATTTGGAGACTAGTATAATATTTTAATCCCAATAACTATTTTGTTAAGACTGAATGAGAACCCACCCGTTTGGTTTGGCCTCCTGTCCCCCATTAAAATATTTTACAATTCTATTTTCTTCTTCTTAGTTGCCTAGTAACCATACTTTTGTTATTGAAATCAAATAATTTTATTAAAATATTTATTTTAATCACCTGGAGATATCTATTTTTATTTCAATAGACTCAAAAATAAACAACTCCAGGTGTCCAGTAAATTTGTCATATTACACAATAGTTAAGACGTTTCCAGTAAAAAAAGTTTTTTTTGTACGTTATTATTTATATTGAATTTCTCTGTTTTGCTAGAATTATCTTTTTTGATCCACTATATAAAGAGACTCCCGAGGCGGTCAGTGAGTTGGTATCAGTTTTATCTTTGACGAGTGTTTATTGAGTGTTGAGTGGCTATAGGTGCGTAGTACAGGTTACATATCCGAGCATTGTAGTGGTTAACTATTGTCATATTATCTTGTTGTGTATGTGCATTGTGTATTCAGTTCCATTCTGTGTGTGTGTATTCTATATAATTGATTGTAATTAGTACTAAGTAAATTATTTAAGTTATTTATTGTATAACTTCATTATAATTAGTTTATTATTTATTTCGTGTTACGAGTTACAGAAAGTGGTTTTTAGGTTAGACAAAATGTCTGAGAAATATAATTTGAAAATATCGCAGACAAAAACTAAAACTATGGCATTTAAAGGAAAATACACCGTAAGAACTAAAATAGAATTAGGAGGAAGAGTGCTTGAACAAGTCTCTCATTTCAAATATCTTGGTAATGATGTTTCGTATGACTTTGACAAAGATGTGCTTTACAAACTATCTAAATTTCAAAGCATTTGTGGTAATATATATAAACATCTGAAACGGAAAACAAGAAAAGATACGAGACTTAAGTTTTACGATACAATTGCTGTCCCTACTTTGATGTATGGCAGTGAGTCCTGGATACATACGAAAAAGGTAGACAGCAAAATCCAGGCTGCAGAAATGAGATTCTTACGAAGTGTATATGGATGCAGCCGAAGAGATAGGCTACGAAATGAAGAAATTAGAAAAACACTGAATGCTTTACCGTTGCTAGACAGAATCAAGCAGAACAGGAACAGATGGTGCAGCCATTTGAATCGCATGCCAGGCGAGAGAATACCAAAAGCCGCCAGAAACTACAAACCTACAGGAAGAAGAGATATAGGACGACCGAGGAACAGATGGGTACCGGAACAGGTTCAACAAACCTAATCCTTGGAAGTGAAGAAGAAGAAGAAGATTTATTTCGTAAATCTTTTAGTTATAATAAATATTTATAATTGTAAACTTTAGTGTATTAATTAGTATTTAATTACCTAGATCTCGAAACGGACCTTAGCGATAAGTGTCACAATATTTTTTAAATAAATTAAATCATTGAAAATCTTGTAGATGTAGTGCTGTTAATGTACAGTGAAAAATGAATGTTAAACATATAATGATTCAAATGAATATTTAACAAAAAGAAGTAATTACCTTCTAGAGTGTTCCTTTTTCCATCAGCTCCAATCAAAACATCAAATTCATACTGCGACATAGGATGGTCACTTGGTATCACCTCTGCTCGCCAACCTCCTGTTTAAAATAAATCACACAATCTTTGAAACATAACCTATAATATGGAAATCTCAGCTAACCCGAGTATACTGTGGAAAATTCAAACTGGTACAACTCTTGCTTTACGTGTACACACAGTTCCGCATAAAGTAACGGTTTTATTAAGGACGCAACCCTGATTATAAGAAGATAGAATTAATACATGGGTAAATTTTCTTTCCCCCAATCAAGGCCAACTACCTAAGACAGTTAAAATGTTCCAGTCAAGCATTAGTGTGGTGACAGCAGTCGTTTCGTTATATTGAGTCACCAATGGTTTTTTCCAAGGAAGAACACGTGTTTATTGTAGAGACTTACATAGCTTTCAGTTCATGAGTTACGCCAACGCGATAAGGAAACAAATGTAACTTTTTAGTAGCTCTGAAAACAGTAGTTAATGTTAGCCCAGCTTGCAATGATAATCTTCTAAGCGATTTTTTAGGTGATTGAGTCAAACGATTTTTCAAATCTTTGAGAACTTCTGCGGTGTGAAACACTCACACAACTTTCTCTTGCCAATGTAAATAATTAACAATATAACCTAACATTAGTAATAAAACATTCAAAATAAACAAAAAATTATCCTCAAAAAGTATAACCTTATTTTAATCATGAGAGAGACGCAAAATGAAAATCAACCTCAGTTCGGTTTAAAAATACGGAAAATCACTCTTTCACGCTAAACTAGGCTCTATAGAGAAAAATGCTTAAAATTAAAAAAAATCTATAAAACCATGAAATGCCAATAAGGTTAAACTGCATAGCTTATTCTTTAAAAATAATCGACCTTATTGCCAGTGGTAAGTATACCCTACCACAGACAGATAGTGTGTCAAAAGTTTAAGGACACCACTACTTTCCACATGATTGGGTTTTGTCGTTACACATTTGCTAAACTATATAATTGTAAAATATTAGCCAAATAGCCCTTAAAATTAGTACTATTTCACCACATATTCCACTTCTCTATCTTTTATACAACTAATTATTGTATTTCCCTGTTTCAAAAAAACGTCAAATTTTAATTAAAAAATGTTATAATTTTCGAATGGCTACACTCAAACTAACGAATCGGGACTTGCAGAAAAGGCACTTTGGGCCAGTCTCCTTTTTTTAAAAAAAAAACACATTTCATCTCAGTCACAGGGTTGAATGCATCAATCGTTTAACTCTGCAGATAAAACAAGAACTGTTTTTCTAACTTTGCTGTGTTCGTAATTGTCACCGTATTAATTTCCAACAGTTATTGCCATTCGATCAGGATCTGAGGAGCTGGTAACATTGACCAACAACTGATTCCCCCCCCTGCCACTTGTCATTTATCCTCTTCAATTTACTAATAGCCAGTTTTACGTTTCTTAACTTGAAAATCTAAAAATTGGCCGCAAGTCAGTGAATACCACTGTGATGGCTAATTTCATTTTTTTTCATGGTGTCCTTAACAGGTTGACTCCCAAAACAATTTTGCAGTTTTGCTTAAAAACCCATACTTATTTTATGGTTCCTTTCCTTTTTTTAATTTAATTTTCTTTTAAATCTAGAGTATTGCAAGGTTTAATTTTTTGGCGCTGTTTTTGTAGGCGAGAGACTGATTAGGTAGGTACTCAAGAGTAAAAAAATCAAATTTAGTTTGAAAGACTGATGTGTGTCTCACTGAAATTTTACTTGTATTTCTATAAAATATTATATGTATTATATAAGTAATTTACTTCGGGCTACTTTTAAGTAAAACTACATAAATATCGATGATGCGTCTCTCTATCAAGCAGTTTTACGGCGAGTGGTAAACTTGAGTACCAGTTGTCTATATAGAGGCACCGATCAGAGTTAACTTTTACAATGCAAAAAATATTGCAATATAAAAACCATCAAAAATTAAAAGATGAAATGATTTTTAATTATATAACATTATTAAACATGATTAATAATGCAATAATAAAGTATAATAATAGTCAATATTATGTAATAGTAATATTAAGCTTTCAAGTTTCACCAACTCATTTTTGACTCGATCGGATCAAGTAAACCATAAACCATACCTGGAGATATGTTTTTTGAACTAATTTCCAACACCTCAGTACACAATTCAATGCAAACGAACATCCCGTCCATCTCACGATTTTATTAAAAACACTATTCCGTGAGAGACGGATCAGTCTCTCAAAAGTAAATTTAACAGATCTGGTGAGAGACATATAAGTGCCTCACGGGAGTCAACATGTTAAACATTTGACAGACACTGTATAAAGGGTTAACACTGTACCCAGAGCACATCCTGTATAACCTGAAACCTTTCGTAGGTTAACTTTACAAATGTAACTGTTTGTTATCGTGAATAACAGAAATGTCGGTTTCTCAAAAATATGGTCAGACTAATCATGGTGCTGAATGAAATCTAAGTGTAATAGTGTAATGAAACGTTGTAGAAATGTCCTGGTCCTTTACCAGGGTTTCAACCAAGAAACCTTTGTCTCGAAAAATCAGCTGTTAAGGGTAATGTAGTGTGGGGTTGCCTATTTTAAGCAATGTAAATGTTTGTACCTTTTTCTCACCAACCACTACACCTAGAGCTACAATTTTTTTTTTATATGAAAGGCCACTCTTTGCCACATAATTAGAATGTGTAGCATTTAATTCTGGTAAGAATTTTGATTTTCACAATCATTTTAAAAAGAGACATGTTTTTCATCGAAAAATCACCGAAAAAATTTTTTTTCTCCCACAATTTTTTAATATTTTTAAAAACGGCTCATTCAATCAATAGAACTGGATGATTAACATACTCCATAAAAATTTCAGCTTTGTACCTTTTGTGGAAGCTGAGAAAAAGATAAATAAATTTCTAAAAATGAGGTTTTGAGATATTCACGTTAAAAGTTTAAGAAAAAAAAAACACGAATGTAAACAAAGACAGACCACAACAAAAATAGTGCTAAGTTATAAACTTTTAGGTTATACTGCCAACCTATGAACGAATAAAAAAATGACGGCAGTATGAAAAAAATAAATCACAGTAAAATATTAATCGAAAGGGAAAATTATTTTGTAAAATTTCGTGACAGATGGCAAAATCAGCTGAAACATACAATGATAAAAAAATATTAATAAAATATTTTCTAGTTGGCATAGCAACATGATACTACCACCATTTTAAAGCGCACATTTCAAACTATGTTTTTAACAAAAAATTGATAATTTTTTTATTTTTTCATTCCCTATTGCCCTTAAATAGCTGACTTGTGGTGACAACTTTACCACAAGACCACCCCGTTATGTTCATATGTCAGCTGACTTGTGGTGACAAATTTACCGCAAGACCACCCCGTTATGTTCATATGTCAGCTGACTTGTGGTGACAACTTTACCACAAGACTACCCCGTTATGTTCATCTGTCAGCTGACTTGTGGTGACAAATTTACCGCAAGACCACCCCGTTATGTTCATATGTCAGCTGACTTGTGGTGACAACTTTACCACAAGACCACCCCGTTATGTTCATCTGTCAGCTGACTTGTGGTGACAAATTTACCACAAGACCACCCCGTTATGTTCATAAGTCAGCTGACTTGTGGTGACAACTTTGCCACAAGACTACCCCATTATGTTCATCTGTCAGCTGACTCTTGTGGTGACAAATTTACCACAAGACTACTTCATTATGTTCATATGTCTTACAAACAAAGATAATGAGTAGAATATTGTAGAAAAAACTTACTCTCATCAGACTGATCATCAGGTGGTGGAATGAGCCCTTCAAAGCTGACACCTTCATGGATTTCCACACCGAATATAAGAGCCACTTTTAGAAGGATACATTGCAACTGTCTAATGCTAATATGATCTATTGAGCCAGCACAAAATTTTCCAAAGAATTTCTTAGCGCCCAGCGCACGTAAATCTTGAATAACGAATGGCCATAAATGCAATACGTTGTTACGTGACATACGATCTCTTTTTTCTACGACGACCACTTTTGCACCTAGCAGCTGCGCTTCTATTGCAGCTCTCAGACCGCATGGCCCTGCTCCTATTATCAACACCTGATCAACAAAACAACCAACACAAACATTAATCAATACATATAAATCCACAGTCAACAATAAATAAATTGATACTGTACTACTTGTACGCCGGTCCGTAGTTTATATTTTGCCTGATGTTGGGGGCGCTGTGATGGGGTTGCTGCTGCCGATAGATAGCGCAGCGGTCACACCTCTCGCAGCGCGTGTGCCAAGTAGCAACATATAGTATCTACGCACTGGCGTTGCAATAGTCGAGAAGGTGACTAGACAGTATCGAGTTCTGTGTAATCGAGGATCGATACGGGGATTTGACAGCTCATCATTGAGTCAGTTCTTTCCGTCATCTGCACCTCCCTTCCCTACCCCTCGCTTCACCGGCAACTGCTCCCCTTCGGAGGCAGCGGTAAAAGGTGCTCACTGCGTCGGCGATTTGCTCCTATTTGATTAGGCAGCGGTACAGACGACCCCGCTTCGCTTCACCAGCGACTGCTCCTCTTCGGAGGCAGCGGTGAAAGGTGTTCACTGCGTCGGCAGCTGCTCCTAATCATTTAGGCAGCAGTAAAGACGACCTCCCCCCCCCTTCACTATAAGCATCTGGTGATTTTGAACTACGCCGCCGGTCCTATGAGCTCTACGACTGCGCTACTACAAGCCGGTGGCGACAAAATCTTTACAATGCATCCTGCAGTTTGAAATTATTTCTATTTCATATAATGAATTTTTGCCCATAACAGACAGGTGGAGTGTCAAATTATTTACACTTAAATCTGTTAGTTGCAGGGCTAAAATAAATAGTTCTGTTTCTTATCACGTGGTCAGCCAATTATATAACTCAATCATTTAACAACAGAAGAGGTACAGGTGTACTGTGACACTAATCAGAGTTATCTACTCTGAAAGTAATCAATTTCATTTTACAGCCAGACCCTGTGGTGAATGAAGTGAAAGTGTCATTTGCAGAGTGGAATATGTATGCTTTTCAGAGGGCCCGGCATGCTGATAAGTGTACTTTTCCACTCAGTGAGGAAGGCAATGGTAAACCACCCAACTCCTCGATTTACTTAGTAAAACCTCTACAGTTTCAAACCAGCCTACAGGCTGATCACCTAAACAACAACAATGAACTAATATAATAATTTCACCAACCTTCTTTTTAAACGTGTTTCGGTGGATCCACCGAAACATGTGTAAGTAAGAATAAAAATAAAGGTGACGCAGTTTAAAAAGAAGGTTGGTGAAATTATTATATTAATTCATTATATGAAATAGAAATAAATCCACAGTGTTCATAAAACTCATTACATATTCACACATTAATGTTAATAATTATACTCGGTTGATCGTAAGAAAGATATGTCGAGTTACCCAATCAGCTGCTATAGATACTAAAGTCACAAGATTGCCTTTGGCGTATGTATGGGCTGGGGGGAAGGGAAGGGAAGTGAAATATTTGCAGTGCTGCTAACCTCAACAGCAAGACACTACTCGTAAATTTCACTACCGTTCAGTTTCTAGATACATTTTGTAAGGTGTGGTTTATTCCAAGAAAATGTTTTCTAAAAAAACCTTATAAGAAATAAATATGACCTGTAATATTGCTTAAAGCTTAATTACACGAGTAGAAAAGTTTAATTTACTCTAATTACGAATGAATCACCTTCCTTACTATTGCTGTCATCGGCGTTTTCATTACTAGTCTCTCTAGTATCTACCTAACCGTTTTATTTTTTTTACCAGGTGTCAACAAAACTGTTAAAGAATAGCTTCTTTGCATCCTTAATTTGCTTCTTCATTTTTTGAATTGTGGAGAGAGAAACATCACAGTAGTTTGACAGTAGAAACTCATGGCTTTTGTTAAGAGGCACGGATAGGCATTTTTGTTTAGCTTCAACTTCACATTTTATTACATTGCGTTCAGCACTGTGAATAGTTCGACCACATTTTAGAGAAACCGACATTTGTGTTTACGGTAACAAACAGTGTTATATTCGTACAGTTAACCTACAAGAGGTTCTGCAGCGTACTGTATGTGCTCTGGGTATAGTATAAGTTGTTATGTTTGTCGTACTGAAATTAAAGCAGTCGCACATGTGCACTGATGCTTTACCCCTTTACCCCTCGTTGCAAACAAGGGCAAACTCATGACTCAAGTGACTATACAGTGGGTGACACTTTTAATAAAAACATCACAATTATCACCGATACGTGCTTTTAACCATATACAGAATCATACATCAAATGTTTAATCAATGTTTGCAATTTTCCAGTTGTTTTCTTCTCAGTTGTCATTTTATTTTTATACACCCTTTGCCTCTGTGGCACAGATACATTGCACATAACGTTTTTTTATTTATAATAAACAGGTACTTATAATAAAGGAACTTTATAATAAAGTGGAAGGACACTGGAGACTTTTGCCCAATAGTGAAGTTTACAAAACTATTGATCCAGTAACTGAGACGATGAGGAAAAAGAGAATATCATACCTCGGTCACATATTAAGATCTAGAAAATAGATATGTCAAACAGATATTGAATTTCTGTTGTGGACTCGTTCTCAAACCAATATGGATGAGAGAAATAAATGAAGATCTGGAGGAGATGGGATTAAAAATTGAAGACCTCCAAAATAAATCAGAAAAATTAAACATCATTAAAAGCTTTAAATTTGCACCTCCTTCAACTAAACAATATAAAACGAGTGTCATATCAGATGAAGTGAGACTGGCCCGATCGTTTAGAATGAGGGCAGTAACTTAAAGTGATCCAATGTGGTCTTAAAAGTAAAAAAAAAAAAAATAAAAAAATAAAACAGGAACTTAACAATAAATCAGAAACTTAAATGTTCTATTATCACCAAATTTTATTGGGAGAAAATTCTGACTGGTGACACAATAAAGCCCAACTCATTAAAAGGCTAATGACAGTGATATAGAGGATTATTTTAGTATATTTGACAGCAAACTACATGAAAAAAAAAACATTTATTTAGATGTATCATTTAACACTTTATAAAGACTGGCAATTTTTGGGGATTTTAAATAAAAATTGTAACAAATCAAACATTGGTCATAAACTCAAAAAGTAAATATTAAATTAAAGATCATAATTAGTAGATTACATTTCATATATTAAGATTAGGATTACTTCTTGCATTTTTTATAATGATAAAGATGTTTGACTGAAGAGAGACCGTATGTTTTCTTGAATTTAAAAAAAATGTTACCATATAATGATAATTGATAATATACAAGAATAAAAAAATTAATTATATGAGTCTTACAAACTAATTATTCATTTCTAATAACCAATTAACTTTTTTATTTCTTACGTAAAATTAAAAAATAACTAAGTATTATAATAACGAACTAATAACCTAACAACAACGCGCACAAGTACCGGCAGATCGCTTGCTCACGCTCGATAACATCGATACATCGATGCTGTAAAAGTCGATATATTCAATATTTCGTTAACATTAGGATTACGAGTACTGTATACTCTATTAGATTCACAATGAACTAAATTAAGTGACAGCAGGAACAGCAATCGTATACGATACAAGCTAATGGATATAAAACCAAGTAAAATAGGCGCTCGTGTTGTATACGAGTGCCGTCCTGAAAGTGTTTAAGACAAAGAATATCAGTGAATAGAATAACATACCCTTGTATTGGGACATGCTTTGCCCCTGTTGTAACATTTATGAGTTGCTCTCTTATCGTATTTATTCCATAACGCCTGCGCTTTCCATGACCTAAGTTTTGCCTAAAACAACACACAACACAATATTACTACAATTAATTCAATCTAATTAAAACATGACATTAAACAACATGAATAAACGTATCTGAGAAATAATAATAATAATAAAAATCTGGTGTCAAACACTCACACAACTTTCTCTCGCCAACGCAAATAATTGACAATATAACCTAACACTAGAAACAAAAACCTAACCTCAACAATAAATATAACCTTATTTTAATCATGAGTGAAAGACACAAAATGAAAATTATTAACCTCAGTTTGGCTTAAAAATACGGAAAATCAATCTTTCACGCTAAATTAGGCTGTGTAGAGAAAAATGCCTTAAATAAAAGTTGTAGATCTTTTAATTTCCTATAAATTTGATTGCATACACTTTTGTCGTATATGCATACTAAGGCCGAAATTTAAAAAAAATCGATTTTTCATACGTTATGTGAGAAAAACAGAAAATGGCTAGTTACCGCTAAACTAAGCGTTATACAAAAACGTGTTTTAAATAAAAGTTGTAGGATTTTAAATTCTCTACAACTTTAATTATATACATTTTTGCGCTAAAATGAATACTAAAGCCGCAATCTTAAAAACACAATTCTTTTACGTGAATACAGCCTCACCAAGAATTTCAGCAAACATGGCGCATACGCTATCTTGTAGAGCATAAAAAAATTTAGTAACCCAAGCAATTTTTTAAAAAATCGTAGGACCCGTTTTTGAGAAAATCGTAAAAAAGTGAAAAATTACACGAATAAACTACTACTTCCGGTTGACCGATTTTGATGAAAATGTTCGTGTCGGGTCCGGTAGTGGTATCTAACTTAAGTTTCAAGTTTCAAGTCCGTACGATGTTCCGTTCTTGAAATATTCTGTTCACACACACACACACACACACACACACACACACACACACACACAGACCGTTCGCTAAAAACATGTTTTTTTGGATTCAGGGGGTCTGAAAACGTGTAGATCCGGTAAAAACTCAATTTTGAAAAATCGACATGAATAAAATACTTTCCTTCCTATATATTCATATAGACAAGAGAAAGTAAAAATCATTGTATTCGTACAGTTAGCATACGAAAGGTTCCGCGATATACTGTATGCCCTCTGAGAATAGTTTACGTTGTTGTGGTGGCAAACTGATACCAAAGCAGTCGCGCATGCGCACTGATGATTTCCCCTTTTCCCCTGATTAAAACCAAAGGTAAACACATAACTCAAGTAACTGTAACTAATAACTTGAATAATAATAAACAAACAAACTTCTTTTAAATTTATAACACTATTTTTACTTACAAACTATAAAACCAACTGTTGTATCTAATTTGCAAAATATGAAGAACGCTCACTCACAAAACACTAAGTACTGCCCGTCCCAAGATTTGTGCAGCTGCGGGATGAAGGGGAAAGACAAAGTTACAGACTGCTGTAACGTCATAACACTCTACTAATCATCTCATTGGTATTCGCTAGGCAGTGGGCAGTTCAGTGCGGTGACATACTATACGCGCGCCAGCTCATGATCTCTGTCGTCTGGGGAGTGGGGCGGGTGGCATAATAGAACGTAAGTAATATATTTGTCTTATCGTCCAGTACAAAAACATTTAGTCATCATGTAAATATTATTATTATGTCTATGTATTTATTTATTATAGGCCTGCGTCTTATTGCTTTTCACAACGGATACACGTGTCACAATATACAGTTGTACATTTGTGCTAATGCGTCTCGGATGTGTAAATCATTATTCATGATTTTTGATCACTAAAGTGATTTTTATTTTGAAATTAAAGTGTGTTAACGTGCCAAAAGTTATTTGTTTTGTGTTAGGTAAATTTCAACGTGTATGTTTCATATCTTTTGTTTTATTTTAATGTCTTCCCGGAAAAATATAGCGGTAATTCATTCGGAAGTGCGACAAATTATTGCATCAGTTATAAAAAACTGTGATGAAGAATCGCGTAAAGGACTCGGAATTGGCTTAACCACTTGACTGAGGTAAAAAAAATCATAATCATAATTTGCTACTAATTATTTAGGCCTATAAATTAATGTTATGAAATATATATTTTTTAATTTCCTTATTTTCTATGGTACGTGCATATTTTAATTCCTGAGGACTGCCTGACTCAAACTGTAAATAATTACTAAATATTAATAAATACAATGAAAGAAAAGTAAAGGGTTACTATATTATAGAATAAATTGAAATAATAAAACAAAAGGTTACTTTATAATGACAAGAACATTATGATAAATGTTTTTTTTATGAATAGTATAATCTTTCGCTGCATGCCGTAACAGAAATTCCTCACACGGATCACGAGCTGATGCGCTTATAGTACGTGGGTGTTGTTTTTCACTATTCGCTGTAGAAGGCGACACACAATATATGTAGTTTGGATAGTACCCGTGCGTGACTGCTACAAACATAATACAAGTAAAACGTTACTACTACTAACGCAATCTCTCACAGTAGTAGTGACGTAATGCATACCTCTCAGCTGCACAAAGCTTGGCAACGGGCAGTACTGGTTTCAGAAACTTACTAATTTATTCATACCCTTCCTAATTACAACTGAGCACCAACAAAAGCTAGTGGCCCTTATCTAAAATAAATTTCCATAAAATGATATTTAAAAATGCCCCTCTATTTAGCAATGCCTCTTCATTTTAAAATTTGAATTTATAACAAAATTTATTTTATAATCTTTACATCCACAATATCAGTCAACCCACCGGGTTGGTCTAAAGGTAAAGTCGTCGCCAAAATCAGCTGTTTAACAGCTGTTTTTCGGAGACGAAGGTTCCTGGTTCAAATGCTAGAAAAGGTAGTTACTTTATACGGATTTGAATGGTAGACAGTGGTTACCGGTGTACTTTGATGGTTGGGGTTCAATTAACCATACTCTCTCACTCTGTACAAGACTACACCTCATTTACACGTCATACACATCATCCTCATCTCATTGGGTGATGGGGTTGCTTATTGTTCTCAATTGAACAAAATGCAACGTACACACATTAGGGATTGAAAAAAAAAAATATCAGTGAAGGCACACCAAACATCAGTCAAGAGTTTCTAACAGACAAACTATTCAATTGTTAAGTACTAACAATTAATCAACTTTCACAAAACAATGTAAGAATATTCAGTAAAATAAAAGTCACATACTGAACTGTGTTTAAATTTGAATAACTGAAATATCCTTTGGTATTTTAATGTAGCACTTTGAGGAATCCCGCTTTTAGAATTGACAGATCTAAAGTGGGCCAGTAATCAGTGCATCATTATTAACAACTTAAATCTACAATACAAGAAAACGAATTCCTGTATTTACAATTCTTTTTGAATGTCACAGTTTTTAACTATTCTCAATTTCAGACTTAGTATTCCAACACACACAGTTTCCCTTGGCCATTCCAAGTGAATAATTTGTCTAGTCTGCCTTCTAGTATTCTGCGCAGTAGTTAAAACTTCCAATTGCCTATACGTTACATTTTTACTTTCTCTTGCCTATATGAATATATAGGAAGGAAAGTATTGTTTTCATGTCGATTTTTCGAAATCGAGTTTTCACCGGATCTATACGTGTTCAGACCCCCTTAACCCAAAAAACATGTTTTTAGCGATTGGTCTGTGTGTGTGTGTATACAAAATATCTCAAGAACGGAACATCGTACGAACTTGAAACTTAAGTTACATACCACTACCGGACCCGACACGAACATTTTCATCAAAATCGGTCAACCGGAAGTAGTAGTTTATTCGTATAATTTTTCACTTTTTTGCGATTTTCTCAAAAACTGGTCCTACGATTTTTTTTAAAACCGCCTGGATTACTCAATTTTTTATTCTCTACAAGATAGGGTAGGCGTCATGTTTACTGAAATTCTGGGTGGAGCTGTTTTCACGTAAAAACATAGTTTTTTTAATATTACGGCTTTAATATGCAGTTTATCGCAAAAATTTATATAATAACAGTTGTAGAGAATTAAAAATTCTACAACTTTTATTTCAAACATTTTTTTGTATAACGCTTAGTTTAGCGGTAATTAGCGATTTTCTGTTTTTTTCTCACGAAAACGTGTAAAAATTTATTTTTTTTAGATTTCAGTCTTAGAATGCATTTTACGACAAAAGTGTATTAAATAAAATTTATAGGAAATTAAAAGATCTACAACTTTTATTTCGAGAATTTTTCTCTACAGAGCCTAGTTTAGAGAGAAAGAGTGATTTTCCGTATTTTTAGGCCAAACTGAGGTTGATTTTCATTTTGCGTGTTTCTCTCATGATTGAAATAAGGTTATGATTTTGAGGTTAGTTTTTTGTTTATTTCTAATGTTTTATTACTAATATTAGGTTTATTGTTAATTATTTGCACTGGCAAGGGAAAGTTGTGTGAGTGTTGACACCAGATTTTTTACTTCTAAAAACGGGTATTTTATTACGGACGCAACCCTGATTATAAGAAGATAGAAGTAATACATGGGTAAATTTTCTCTCCCCCAATCGGTATGTTGGCAAGTGTACTCAAGGCCAAAGACCTAAGACAGTCAACATGTTCTAGTCAAGCATTAGTGTGGTGACAGCAGTCGTTTCGTTATATTGTGTCACAAATGGGTTTTCCAAGGAAGAATGCGTGTTTATTGTAGAGACTTACATAGCGAGTAAATCTTACAAATGTGTGCAAGATAAGTTTCAGTTGAAATTGCTTCGTTCTGCCGTTCCGAATAAATCGTCAATATTGCGTTAGATAAATAAATTCCGTAGAACTGGGAGTGTACTCGATGAGAAACCACCTCGCCAGCCAACAAAGTTAACCGCGGAAGTTCTCGAAGATTTGAAAAATCGTTTGACTCAATCACCTAAAAAATTGCTTAGAAGATTATCATCGCAAGCTGGGCTAACATTAACTACTGTTTTCAGAGCTACGAGAAAGTTATATTCGCATCCTTATCGCGTTGCCGTAACCCATGAATTGAAAGCTACAGACCATCAAATGGCTATGAACGTTCTTCCTTGGCAAAAACCCATTGCTGATACAATGTAAAGAAACGACTCTTGTCACCACACTAATGCTTGACTGGAACATTTTAACTGTGTTAGGTAGTTGGCCTTGAGTACATACCGATTGGGGGAGAGAAAATTTACCCATGTATTACTTCTATCTTGTTATAATCAGGGTTGCGTCCTTAATAAAACACCCGTTATAATAGTACATACATTCTTATATTTCTTTTATTGTTTCTCCCTATTTACGATTTCATTCTTTTATCTTGGGTAACACAAGTTAACAGATTTGAATTCTTTTACTTTTTTATTCTCCCATTTCCAAATAAGTATTTTGAACGTTCTTACTTATAATTCACATACTCAGTGTTTCGTACAATACTTTTAATCTTCACTCTAATATTCTTTTGCACACAGTTTAATAATAATGCCAATAATCCATCTTGTTGCCTCACTACATGTCAATGATTCTTTTCAATATGAAAGCATTATTTCTAAATACAATCTACTAATTATGTTTACAAAAATGATGTAAGAATAGCCAGTAAAATTAAACAGTCACATTCTGAACTGTTGTTTAAATTTGAATAACTGAAATATCCTTTGGTATTTTAATGTAGCACATTGAGGAATCCCACTTTTAGAATTGACAGATCTAAAGTGGGCCAGTAATCAGTGCATCGTTATTAACAAATTAAATCTACAACACAACAAAATAAATTTCTGCATTTGTACTTATTTTTTAAATATCACACTCTTCCACTAATCTCAATTTGAGACTGTACTGAAACACACACAGTTTTCCTTGGTCACTCCAACTAATTACCTAGAGCAGATTCCCTAACCATCCATTGTTTACCATAAATTGTTTACTTCTATTACCATGCGTTCTGAAAGTCGCTGTGCACCAAGTGACATGACAGGGAATAATTTCATGGCTAGGTTGGTAGCTCTGTGCTGTTCAATTGTTGCCGAACACGTCGAGGCCTGTCAGTCATTGAGTTGAAGTTGTATATGTTTCATTTATTGCAGTTCTGTTGCACGTTTTTTGTTGTTGGACGCGATGGTTCTTTCAGTAGAGGAGCGCATTTTCCTCGTTGAATACGTATTTCGCGAAGGTGACAAGTACAGTGATTTAGTGAAGCGCAAATTTTCTGAAAAGTTTCCAGATTCAATTATTCCTCACCGTAATGCAGTACGAACACTGATAGAAAAATTTCGGGCAACTGGCTCTGTTGAGGACGCTGAACGTAGTGGTAGGCCCCCTAAGCTAGACGAACAAAAGCTGCTGGATATTTCTGATTCTATGGCACAAAGTCCAAAAAAATCAATGCGTAAGTTAGCACAACAGCATAATATCGGACTTGCTACCGCACATAAAGCTGTCAGACAAGAACTTAAACTATTCCCATACAAAGTGAGGTGTGTTCAAGAGCTGAAACCTTCAGATAATGACAAGAGACTAAATTATTGTCATTGGTTTCAACGTTTCATCAACCAAAATTCCGAAGACATCCTTGACGTAACGTTTTATACAGATGAAGCGTGGTTTCACTTGGGAGGGTATATAAGTTCACAAAATACTCGAGTATGGTCGACAACTAACCCTTGCGCTTTACATGAACAGTCCTTACACGAAGCAAAAATTGGAGTCTGGGTTGCTGTGAGTAGAGCACGTATTGTTGGACCAATTTTTTTTGCAAACACAATCAATAGTGAACGTTATTGTTCTGATATTTTAGAGAACTTTACGCATCAAATAACACAAGTGGAAATGAATAATGGTTGGTTCCAACAAGACGGGGCAACAGCACATACATCTAACATCTCAATGGCTTTCCTGCGCAACGTGTTTGGTGAACGAATAATTTCAAAGAATTTGTGGCCTGCAAGATCTCCTGATCTGACTCCCCCCGATTTCTTTTTATGGGGTGCGGCGAAACAAACTGTGTATCGGAACAGACCACACACGATTGACGAACTTAAAGCCGCAATAACGGCATACATTCAAGGAATCACTGTTCTTCAGTTGCGAAAGGTGTTTGCAAACAAAATGAAACGAGTGCAATGCTGTATTGATGCCAATGGAGGTCATTTCGAACACCTTCTATAAACAATGTAATCACGGTTTAACAATGTAATTAAGGTATTGAATAAATTTTTTTCCAAAATGCTTAGTCATTTCTTTATACATATTTTCATAAATCCATAGTCACAATTCCAGTGCACAGCGACTTTCCGAACGCACGGTATAATAGTACATACATTCTTATATTTCTTTTATCGTCTCTACCTATTTACAATTTCATTCATTCACATTGGATTACAAAGGTTAAAAATTCTTTTGCTTATTTATTTCCCAATTTTCTAATAACTAATTCGGACGTTCATTGTTATTATTCCTATTTTCAGCTCTTCGTAGAATACTTTTAATCGCATTGTTTTTTGCACAGTTAAATGATAATGGTAATAATCCATCTCGTAGCCAAACTACCAGTCAATGTTTCTTATTAATATGAAAACATTATTACTAAATACAATCTACTAATTATGTTTACAAAAAACAATGTAAGAATAGTCAGTAGAATAAAACAGTCGCATACTGAACTGTGTTTAAATTTGAATAACTGAAATATCCTTTGGTATTTTAATGTAGCACCTTGAGGAATCCCACTTTTAGAATTGACAGATCTAAAGTGGGCCAGTAATCAGTGCAGAATTATTATCAACTTAAATCTACAACACAAAAAACAAAATCCTGCATTTACACTTCCCTTGAAATGTCACACTCTTCCACTAATCTCAATTTGAGACTGTACTCCAACACACACACAGTTTCCCTTGGTCACTCCAACTAATTACCTAGAGCAGTTTCCCTAACCATCCATTGTTTACCATAAAGTGTTTACTTCTATTACAATGCATACATTCTTACATTTCTTTTATCGTCTACCTATTTACAATTTCATTCATTCATATTGGATTACACAAGTTAAAAATTATTTTGCTTCTTTATTTTCACATTTTCTAATAACTATTTCGGACGTTCATTGTAATTATTCATATTTTCAGCTCTTCATACAATATTCTTTTAATCGGATTTTTTTGCACCGTTAAATAATAATGGTAATAATCTATCTCGTTGCCACACTGCATGTCAATGTTTTTTATCAATATAAAAACATTATGACTAAATACAATCTACTAATTACGTTTACAAAAACAATGTAAGAATACTCAGTAATATAAAACAGTCACATAATGAACTGTGTTTAAATTTCAATAACTGAAATATCCTTTGGTATTTTAATGTAGCACCTTGAGGAATCCCACTTTTAGAATTGACAGATCTAAAGTGGGCCAGTAATCAGTGCATCATTATCAACAACTTAAATCTAAAACACAAAAACAAACAAATTCTTGCATTTGTTGTTATTTTTTAAATGTCACACTCTTTCAATAATCTTCATAATAATACTGTGACAATATCTAAAGGGAAAGAGTGTTGGAGAATTCTCAAGAAGGACAGAGATTTAAAAGGTGTTAATGTAAATAGTAAATGGGGTTTCTAAGAAATAGAAATATAACAGATGGTTATATACGAGGTGTGGCTATTAAATAACGAGACTGACATTGTAAAAATATTTATTTTTATTTTATACGTAATCAGTTATTGTCACCTTCAATATACACTCCTTCTCTATCCCTACAACGCACCATGCGAATTTTCCATGGTTAGAAACAGTGCTGGAAGTCATCTTCTATCAGCTCGTTCAGGACATGTGCCGCTCAAAAATGTTTGAAATGAAGGTCGCAAAAATGTTTGTACTGACACTTTGTACGCGATTGAAAATGACCCAAATTTTTTGGAAACGATAATAACATGTGATGAAACGTGGTTTTTTACTTATGATGCGGAACAAAGCGCCAATCCATGCACTGGAATACCCAAACTTCACCAAGAGCCAAAAAAGCTCGAATGAGCAAGTCAAAATTTAAAGCAAGGATGATTGGTTTTTTTTTATATCCATGGGATTGTGTACCTTCACTGGGTTCCTGAAGGTCAAACAATTAATCAATATTACTACCTTGAGGTACTTTCTAAACTACGTCAAAGAGTAACGAAAAACCACCCTGAAATGTGGAAGGATAAATCATGGGTTCTCCACCAAGACAATGCGCCAGCTCATTCCGCGTTATCTGTCAAGAGGTTCCTAGCCAAATATATACAGCATCTCAGTGTTAGAACATCCACCTTATTCAAAAAATCTTGGACCATGTGACTTCTACCTGTTCTTTAAGGTGAAATCTGCATTAAAAGGGACAAGATTTGAGTCTATGGAAGCTGTAAAAGAAAACACGGCACGTGTCCTGAAGGAGCTGACAGAAGATGACTTCCAGCACTGTTTCCAACAATGGAAAATTCGCATGGTGCGTTGTAGGGATAGAGAAGGAGTGTATGTTGTAGGTGACAATAAGTGATTATGTATAAAATTAAAATAAAATTTTTTACAACGTTAGTCTCGTTAGAACCACTGGTCTAATGAAAAAGATTTATTTTCTAATTAAATTTTATTTAAACTAATTCTTCTTCTTCAGGTGCCTTCTCCATTACGAAGGTTGGCTATCATCATGGTCAGTCGTACCTTGTCCACTGCTGCTCTGAAAAGGTCATGCGACGACGACCAGTTAAACGCTTCTCTCACGTTTCTTAACCAGGATATTCGTCTGCGTCCCACCGAGCGTTTATCAACGAGTTTACCTTGAATTATGAGATGCAGAATCTCGTATTTAGGCCCCTTCATGATGTGTCCAAGGTATGTCAATTTTCTTATCTTTATGCTCAGCAGGATTCCCAGCTCTTTCCCCATTCATCTTAGGACCTCCATATTTGTGACCATGTCCGTCACGGTATTGGACTATTAATTAAACTAATTATTCGGTATTTAAACTAATTAAAAAAAAGAGAAATAATTGAATCGGTAAGTGGAAAAAGGGTAATATTCCAAAATCCTTATTTTCGAGAAATTAAAAAAAACTGTTTTGAGACATTGTTTTTGGTTTAATGGTAAAATGTTCAATTGGTCATTTGTAGTACTATATTAAAGCTTTTTAATGGTGCTTTAGAATTTATTTACAATAATCATGGAATTGATAGTCTATTTGATTATTAAAATGTTGACTATTCACATTTTTCTAGATTTGGTACAAGTAAATAGGATAAATTAAGTTAAAAAAACAATATAATGTGCCAATATGCTACAAAACTTTATTTTTATTCAAAATAATTTACAGTTATATTTTGATAATAATAAGACAGAAACCAGTGGTCCAACTGTTGTACACTATTGAATGGAAGAAGGGAAATAATTCCTGGAATATTATCTTTTTTCCACTGTACTAAAATTTCAGTGTAGCTTAGCTGCTTTAAGATACAAGTAATATTTCCCTTTTATTAACCAATAGATGCGCCGACGTAAACTTAACAAAACTGTTATCTTCGTTCAATTTCGCATTTTTTGAAATATTACCCTTTTTTCCACACACCAATTCAATTAGTTTACCTTGAGCTTGGGGTAGAAAAGTGGAAAGTTGGTAGGTTTGCAATGTAGAAGTTCGCAAAGGTGCCTGTAATGTCCAAGTATTGATTTGAAAGTGGATGCCGCACAAAATTGGTCAAACACATCATTGGCGAGTGCTACTTCTGGCGATATCGGTGTTGCCCCCTTACGGTGGTGATCCATCCTCTACCTGCAAAATAACAAACGTTACTTAATTTATTTCTATTCATGCTAGTCAACATTACATTTTCAACATAACAAAACAACATCTGGTGTGAAAACACTCACACAACTTTCTCTTGGCAATGTAAATAATTAACAATAAACCTAACATTAGTATAATAAAACATTAGAAATAAAAAAAAATTAACCTCAATTAACAATACCTAATTTTAATCATGAGTGAAAAACGCAAAATAAAAAATAATTAACCACAATTTGGCTTAAAAATACGGAAAATCGCTCTTTCGCGCTAAACTAGGCACTGTGCGAAAAAAATGCTGTAAATAAAATTTGTAGATCGTTAAATTTCCTATAAATTTGAATACATACACTTTTGTCGTAAAAAGCATACTAAGCCCGAAATCTTAAAAAAATCGATTTTTCACACGTTTTCGTGAGAAAAAACCAGAAAATCTATAATAACCGCCAAACTAATCGTTATACAAATAAATGTTCAAATTAAAAGTTGTAGTATTTTAAATTCTCTACAACTTTTATTATATAGTACATTTTTGCGCTAAAATGCATAATAAGGCCGTAATCTTAAAAAAACAATTTTTTTACGTAAAAACAGCCTCACCAAAAATTTCAGCAAACATGATGCCTACCCTATCTTGTAGAGCATAAAACATTTAGTAAATAAGGCGATTTATAAAATAATCGTAACACCAGTTTTTGAGAAAATAGCAAAAAGTGAAAAATGACATGAATAAACTACTACTTCCGGTTGACCGATTTTGATGAAAATGTTCGTGTCCGGTCCGGTAGTGGTATGCAACTTAAGTTTCAAGTTTCAAGTTCGTACCATGTTCCGTTCTTGAGACATTTTGTTCTCACCACACACACACACACACGCGCGCGCGCGCGCGCGGACACAGATCAATCGCTAAAAACATGTTTTATGGGTTCAGGGGGGTCTGAAAACGTGTAGATCCGGTGAAAACTCGGTTTCGAAAAATCGACATGAAAACAATACTTTCCTTCCTATATATTCATACAGGCTAGAGAAAGTAAAAAAAATCTGGTGTGAAACACTCACACATTTTTCTCTTGCCAATCCAAATATCTAACAATAAACCTAAAATTAGTAATAAAACTTTAGAAATAAACAAAAAAAAATTAACCTCAATTAAAATAACCTAATTTTAATCATGAATTGTTCACACACAGACCAATCACTAAAAACATGTTTTTGGGGTTCAGAGGTCTGAAAAAAAACGTGTAGGCCTATATCCCGTGAAAACTCAATTTCTAAAAATCGACATGAAAACAATACTTTTCTTCCTAAATAATTACATAGGCACGAGAATGTAATAACAAAGAATCTTAAAATGCAGTAGTCAAGTATTTTGATAAAAAATGTAATAATATTATCTCTGTAACAACTGTTACATTACGGATATCAATACGTTATCTACATAACGTATTATTTTAAAATTATTTTAAGTACTTATAGAATAGATAATACAAAACACAAACAAATGCCTGAAAATAATTAACAGCAAGTATAAATACAGTCAAACCTTGATAAGCCTGTAACAAACTTCATCTACTGTCATTAGTTTTCCAAAATTCTGATAAGCCAGAAAATAGATCATTAGAATGACCACAGCTGCGTGGAACGTACAGTATTCAGATGAACTGCAGTCCCCTAGCAGTGAGAGTGAGAGAATGCATAACGCTCTCACTCGCACAACCCATACGCGCCGTTCCAATAACATTGTCGTATAATTTTACTCATTGTTGTTAGCAAGCGTTTATGCACGTAAACTAAAGTAAACTAACAAGCAAGATAACGACTGTAGTATGTTTTCAGATCTGGATTATAACGGTAAAGACCTTTGAGCGCATGCGTAGTTATGCCACATATCTCCCTCTCATTCGCTCGGCTATGGGACATTAGTTCCGTCTGATACCTATACTGTCATTAGTTTTTTCCAAAATTCTGATAATCCAGAAAATAGATTATTAAATGTCCACAGCTCCGTGAAACCTAGATCAAAACCGACCCTTACACATATGAGCAGCAACCACTTACGTGCGTTCTACATTTTCAGTACTGAGTCACCCACTAGGTGCTTGACTGCTACATTAACAATTTAATTGTAATTATTTTTATCAAAATTGTACAATGATTTTCAAAATTTATAAATTATTCCTTAAGGGGGTAGTCAACTCAAGATGATTTTTTTTAAATTTAGATTTTTTTGTATTTATTTGAAATTTAAAATTTTCTGAAGCACAACATTTGTTTATTTTGTACGCTGACAAAAATTTATAAAAACATCTGTTTAAAGGTTGCCTTCATCGAGTAGCGGATGACGGAAGACCATGGGAGGCTACACGTCGTTTGTTGTCGACCCAGAGGAAGTCGCATCCTCTGATGACACCTAATGGTTTGACATATTCTCCGCAGGCGATTGCTGACACTTTCGCTTCGCATTTTGAACGACATTTTGTTGCCCCTCCGCCCGTTCATCATGACCAGGATGAACTCATTCATGATGAAGTCAACTCAACGCTCTCTGACCCTACGCCCTGTAACTTACAGCCCTTCACGGAGGATGATGTCACCTCTGTAATTTCCTCGATTAATCCGCGTAAGGCCCCTGGTCCTGATAATGTCTCTGGATACGCCATCCTGAATTCCCCGCCAGATCTAAAGCTTCATCTTTTGACAATTTTCAATGCAGTGTTGGCGCTGCAACATTTCCCCTCTTCGTGGAAGGTTTCCAAAGTCATTACTATTCTGAAACCCCACAAACGTCCAACTGATCCCGAAAGTTATAGACCAATTTCCCTTTTGCCGATCCTGTCAAAATTATTCGAAAGGCTTCTTCTCCCACGCCTGCGACCTGTTGTTGAATCTGTTCTTCCCCCCGAGCAATTTGGTTTTCGTCAAGGACACTCCACAACTACCCAACTCCTCCGCATCGTCACGGCACTTGTGGATGCCAGAAATTCTTACTGTGACACGACGGCTGTACTGCTTGATTTTCGGGCTGCATTTGACCGCGTCTGGCATATGGGCCTCCTTTACAAACTGGCACAATTCTTTCCCCCCTCAACTGTCCGATTACTCCATTCCTATCTTACTGGAAGACAATTCCAAGTCTCTGTCACTATTCCTCAGTTCCACATGGCCATGTCCCCACTCACCCCTTCGTCCGCGGGTGTACCTCAGGGCTCGGTCCTTGGGCCCATCCTCTATCTTATGTACACCTTCGATTTTCCTGTCCGTGATTCAATCCAATTCGGACTGTTTGCCGATGATGCTATCCTGTACCGTCACGGCAGATGCCTCCGCCTCAATTGCCGCGCGCTTCAAACTCAGCTTCTAGACATCACTAGCTGGTGTCGTGTCTGGAGACTATCACTTAACCCCACAAAATGCGAAGCAATCCACTTTACACTAAAACGCAATGTTCCTCCGCCTCTACGATTGGAAGGGGAACTCCTCCCATGGCAGAACAGCGTGAAATATCTAGGGGTTGACCTAGATAAACGATTGACACTTCGACAGCACATTGACAGGAAGCTTAGCAAGGGTAGGGCCTTGTTCGCTTTACTCATCCCTTTGTTCCTCTCTCCTGCATACTCCTCAAAACTGAAACTTCTGATGTACTCCTCTATCCTACGTCCTTTCCTTTTGTACGGGTCACCGGTATGGTGGCCCTTTCTCTCCAAGTCCAACAAAAGACGTACTTCAGCATACCAGAACAAAGTCCTCCGGTGCATCACACAGTTCCACTATCTTATATCCAATCGCATCATACACGAACACCTTCTCTTCCCTTCTATGGAGGACTTTATTTACAATACCTCGAAACGGCTACACGACGCTGGGAAAACTGACGGACCCCAGATCATTCAGGACTTGTACCGACGCCTACACCCACCTGAAGTCTCTATCCCATTACCATTCCACGACTTTATCTAAATTTTAGAATGACCCACTTGACAAAATTTAGAGTTGCCACATTTTTATTCTGCCCTGTATTCCTCTTATTTACCCATGCCCCTCCTACTTGTATGACTCACTCCCCCCAGTTGGTAGTTGTCCCCATGTTCCTATGCATAATCACTCCACTACGGTGAAAAGAGCCGCCATTTTAAATTAATAAACACTCAGAAGATAAAAAGGCCGGTGATTATGCCAAACTCTACCCTTTCCGTCTCCCCTGAAATCATAAACTAACCCCTACCTTAAATTATACCTTAAGTCCACGTTCAGTAAAATGCATGCCTTCCCCTCACCAAAATATTAGGCCTCCCACAAAACTGAAAAAAGGCCACTGAAAAATAAAATAAAATAAAAGAGCCGCTCTTAAACCCACTTGTCCCTTAATTTAAATTTTCCACAAATAACTTCTAAAAATAAATTACCTCCTTTCAAGTCCCAGTTCCAATGTCCCACGAACCAGAATCCTATTTCCTATTTAAACTATAAAATTCCCCCTAAATTTCTTGAGGTTGCAATTATTCTGTTATATTGTTCCCCGAGCGACCAGGTGTTCCTTAACACGATGTCGCCATCATAGGGCTTCTTAGCCCTCTCAACCAGGATTCAGGATTCAGGATTCTGTTTAAAATAACGCTCACTAGCAAGGCGAGTGAAATTATTCCTTCAACTTTAAGTTTTCCGGAAATGTATTTTTACACGATTGTACATTCTTGGGAATTAAATATTTTGGTTAGTATTAGAGATATTTCGATGATGATGTTTTTTTTTCAACTGTTCATAATTTCTATTTTTATTTTATTATTTTATTTTTGTTTATTTTTTATTATTTTTGTTCATAATGCTCTATTATCTATGGAATGATTATTAAAAAAACTTTAATAGGGTTTTAGTTAAAAAATAATTTGTGAATACATAAAATAAATGTTTTTGAAAATATGGTTTTTCTTCAATAAATTTCTTGTCAGAAAAAATACATACAAGCGCATAAAACATATGATAGAGAGAAATTTTCTGTATATTGTAGCCTAAGGATCATGTTGGTATCTTTCTTGGTTCCTGAAATTTTTAATTCCCCGTAAAAGCCCGCTTTTCCAACCTCACCCTTATATTAGGGGCTGTAATTAATTTTTTGGCTTCGTTAAAATGGTAGATCATTACTAGTAAATTACTCTTCATTTAAAATAAATAATGATAAATTATAGCCAGAAACTTTCATTTTCATTTTCTGGGTTGACTACCTTAAAAAATGAGTCGAAACACAGTGTCATTGTGATAATCGGAAGCATTTCCGATATCAGATTTCATTCTGACTGCCGTTGACTCATTTTCCCAGGAATAATACGCAGATTTTGAAAACCATTATACAATTTTGATACCCATAACAGGCAGGTGATGTATTAAATTATTTGCCTTCGATCTGCTAGTTCCAGGGCTACAAAAAAATAGTTCTGTTTCTTATCAGATGGTCACCCAATTATATGACTGAAACATATAAAAAACAGAAGATGTAGAGATATAAAAGACACTAATCAGTGTTATCTCCTGTGAGAGTAATGAATTTCATAATACAGTTGGATTGAGTGGTGAATGAAGTGAAGGTGTCATTTGCAGAGTGGGCCCGGCATGCTGATAAGCATCATTTTCCACTGAGTGAGTTGTGGCAATAGTAAACCACCTCACTCCTCGTTTTACTCAGTAAAACCTCTACACGTTCGAACCAGCCTTGCGGCTGTTCACCTAAACAACATACAATTTTCATAAAGATAATTACAACTAAAATAGTAGTAGATACAGGGTCCGGCAGATTAATCTGACGATTTTGTATTCATCGGTATGTTGGCAACACTGTGAAAAGGAAGTTGGTACAGTTGTTACAGGGTAGCGCTAATACTACCATTTTAGCTGCCATCATGAGTTTGTCGTGCGTGCACCGTGCTTTTGTGATTGAAGCGTATTTCAAAAACAATGATTCTGTTATTGCTACGCAGCGTTTATTTCGTAGACATTTTAATTAAAACCGAAACGCGTCTGTTCCAAGTAGAAATACGATATTGCTGTGGGTAAAAAACTTTCGTTTAACATCTTCTGCTTTGAAACTGAAACTAACAGGATGAAAGCGTTGTGTGAGAACTCTTGAAAACATTGAGTCTGTAAGGTTATCTGTGTCGCAGTCTTCACGGCGTTCAGTAGTAAAGCATGCTGCCGCACTAAGAATGTCTGACAGAAGTGTGAGAAGAATCCTTCATGATGATCTTCAGTTCCATTCGTACAAGATGATGTTCGTGCAACATGACTACGCGTCTCGCAAAACAGCATGTGAGCTAATTCTCGAAAATTTGTAAGGTTGAATGAGTGCGTGAGGAACAATGGGAAACATTTGGATGACATAATTTTCAAATGAAATATTCAAGTGAACTATTGAAATGCTGTAAGTAAAATTGTATAATTTGAATTTTCATTTGACCCATTAAACTTTGTTGTACTATGAATCTTGCTTTTTTTTATTGACCCTCCAAAATCGTCAGATTATTCTGCCGGACCCTGTATATTGCAGTGAAGTGGTTAATAGATGACTCACTACTAATAATGTAGAACGCAGGTAAGGGGTTGCTACTCATGTGTGTAACAGTCTGTTTAAGATCTAGATTTCGCGAAGCTGTGGACATAATTATTATAAGTGAAACCCTTCTGACGCAATTGCTAGTTATTATAATAAAGACATTCACTTCTCCATTTTCATTTTCGTTTACATGATTTGTATGCCAAGTGAATGGTGACAACAGATAATGTCAGATAAATGGAGATAAATAATAATCATAGAACAGTTCTGTTTAAATAATAATTTCTTTGTTTATTACTATTTATAACAATCATTGTAAACAATATGACATGCGATTTAGCGATGCACTTTACCCTTATTTATTGAGACCAAACAAATATTAGATATATTTACTCTGAATGAAATTCAACTAAATAAACATGAAATCATAGTAATCGACAGAAAAACAATCGACCGTATTAGTAATGCAAAGTAAATGTAATTTGTTCTATTTTTTCAAGCAAATACTTTATTTAATAATACATGAGGCGTGATGGGAAGCTTTTACAGCATGCTCCTAATTTCAAAATGACACCATTTACTGGCAATTGTCATCAATCTACGAGGGTTGCCTTTTATATTTCGGGAATGGACAATACTGGTGCTGCAATCTGTTAGCCAAATATCGTTATCTTAAAGTTCAACTTTTTTCGATAGATTGCACTCTTTCGCTCGTAAAGTCCATTGTTGTGATGTTTAATAGTGACTTAAATTGTTATCTCGGTCAAAAAATCGAGTCAAGTCGTGAACATTTTCGTGCAATTATTTTTTACAACTTTCGACGTGAATTATCTCAACAACAGTGCACCAATGAACTTAATTCAACATTTGGCGATGAAGCACCATCGAAAACCACTGTATATCGGTGGTATACGGAATTCAATCGTGGGCGTGGTTCACTCAGTGATGAATTACGCGAAGGTCCTCCAAAATCGGTTCTTGTTCAAGAAAATGTTGATGCTGTGCGTGAACTGATTATGCAAGATCGTCATATAACATATCGTGAGATTACGGCATCCTTGGGCATTAGTGGGACCAGCATACATTCAATATAGCATGAAAATTTGGGCACCAGGAAGATTTGTTCGCGTTGGATTCCCCATAATTTGACAATCACTCAGAAAAAGGGCTCGTGTCGATTGGGCGAAAGAAATGCTCACGAAATACAATAGCGATGCTTCAAACACGTTTATGAAATAGTCACGGGTGACGAATCATGGATATATGTCTATGAACCCGAAACTAAACAGCAGTCGACCGTATGGGTCTTTCAAGACGAGCCAAATCCCAAAAAAATTGTTCGTGTACGAAGTACCTCCAAGCAAATGGTCGCTTGTTTTTTTTTTTTTTGGAAAAACCGACTATGTGCCAACAGTACTACTAGTGGAATGTCGTACGGTAAATTCTGAATGGTACACAACCATTTGTTGGCCAGAAGTTTCTGGAAAAATAAGAGAAACCAACCCCCGATAACGTATCATTCTCCACCAGGACAATGCGAGCTCTCCAACGTCGGCCGAAACAATGAACTTTTTGAGAAATAAAAAATTGAATTGATGGGCCATCCGCCATACAGCCCTGATTTGGCACCCAATGACTTCTTATTCTCGCTCATCAAAAATAAATTAAGAGGTCAACGTTTTTCGACGCCTGAAGAAGCAGTTGATGCATTCAAAAAACACATTTTTGAGGTACCTCAATCGGTGTGGAACAAATGCTTCGAAAATTGGTTCAAGCGCATGAAAGTTACTAAGTTAAATTGACAAATTTGAATTACAAAAAAAATTATTAATTGTTGAAATTTGAATTTTATTTATTTATTGATGACACATTTTCTTATCACGCTAAGTCTTTATATTAAGTTAATTGTAATTATATAATGTTAATTTAAATAAATTTATGCCAATCTAATGAGCTCAGAATTAAATATGAAAATTTTTACTTTCTCTTGCCTATATGAATATATAGGAAGGAAAGTATTGTTTTCATGTCGATTTTTCGAAATCGAGTTTTCACCGGATCTATACGTTTTCAGACCCCCTGAACCCAAAAAACATGTTTTTAGCGATTGGTCTGTGTGTGTGTCTGTGTGTGTGTGTGTGAACAGAATATCTCAAGAACGGAACATCGTACGAACTTGAAACTTCAAACTTAAGTTACATACCACTACCGGACCCGACACGAACATTTTCATCAAAATCGGTCAACCGGAAGTAGTAGTTTATTCGTATAATTTTTCAGTTTTTTGCGATTTTCTCAAAAACTGGTCCTACGATTTTTTTTAAAATCGCCTATTTTACTCAATTTTTTATTCTCTACAAGATAGGGTAGGCGCCATGTTTGCTGAAATTCTCGGTGAGGCTGTTTTCACGTTAAAACGTTGTTTTTTTAAGATTACGGCTTTAATATAAATTTCAGCGCAAAAACTTATTTAATAAAAGTTGTAGAGAATTTAAAAACCTACAACTTTTATTTCAAACATTTTTTGGTATAACGCTTAGTTTAGCAGTAATTAGCAATTTTCTGTTTATTTCTCACGAAAACGTGAGAAAAATCGATTTTTTTTAAGATTTCGGCCTTAGTATGCATTTTATAATAAAAGTGTATATAATCAAATTTATAGAAAATTAAAAGATCTGCAACTTTTATTTAAAACATTTTTCTCTACAGAGCCTAGTTTAGCGTGAAAGAGTGATTTTCTGTATTTTGAAGCCAAACTGAGGTTGATTTTCATTTTGCGTCTTTCACTCATGATTAAAATTAGGTTATGTTTATTAAGGTTAGTTTTTTGTTTATGTCTAATGTTTTATTACTAATATTAGGTTTATTGTTAATTATTTATATTGGCAAGAGAAAGTTGTGTGAGTGTTTCACACCAGATTTTTTAGTATTTAATTAACTCTCATAAATTTCATCTGTTGGCTTCAAAATCATTATGTTATTGAATTCAGTTTCTTAATTCATTTAGATCTTGATGTTGTATTTATTTCCTTTTATTAAATTTTAATTAACTTTTTTTTATTACTAATGTGTGTACGTTGCAATCTATTCAATTGAGAACAATAAGCAACCTCGTGACCCAATGAGATGAGGATGATGTGTATGACGTGTAAATGAGACTGTGTAGTCTTGTACAGACACAGGCCGACCATTCCTGAGAAAGTATGGTTAATTGAACCCCAACCATCAAAGTACACCCACAACCACTGTCTAGCTCTCAAATCCGTATAAAAGTAACGACCTTTACTAGGATTTCAACCAGGAACCTTCGTCTCTGAAAATCAGCTGTTAAACAGCTGATTTTGGCGACGACTTTACCTCTAGACCAACCCGGTGGATTTTTTAATTAATTTTTTTTTAAATCCCTAATGTGTGTACGTTGCAATCTGTTCAATTGAGAACAATATGCAACACCATGACCCAATGAGATGAGGACGATATGTATGACGTGTAAATGAGACTGTGTAGTCTTGTACATACTCAGGTCGACTATTCCTGAGAGAGTATGGTTAATCGAACCCCAACCATGAAAGTACACCGGTAACCACTGTCTAGTACTCAAATCCGTATAAAAGTAACTAACTTTACTAGTTAATTAATTGAAATTATTTATTTAAAATTATACTTTCATTTGTTTTTAGTAGCTTCACTTCCATTAAGTTTAACTATTTGACTTCTGGAATTATTATTTATACTCTAATATTTCTTGTTAAATTTTAGTTTTATTAATTTAATTCTTGATATACAATATTAAGATAATAACTGAAAATTATTTATCGTGATGTTTAGTTATTTTTATTATTTAAATATTTATTTTAAATTCTCCAACAATTAACTTTTAATCTTGACATTTGATCAACGATACTATGTATAATAGATTGCAATTCTACATGGGTTCATCTCGTCATTACATATCAGTAGACAGAACTATTCGAAATATAGTCCAGTGAAACCCGACACCTACTTGGGTGTCAGGTTTCCGAGACAATTTCTATACAGAGGGAACAAAAACAATATCGGATATACCACCATGCAATCATCCATTATGGGTCATATTGCCGTAATATTACGTACACCTTACGTCTAGTCACTAAAAATGCCTACTAAATACATTTTACGCGTTCTCATGCACGTACTATTTCTTTGGCGTAGTTTGTAACGTGCTCGCCTCTCATCATGCGGTCTTGGGTTCGAATCCCATTCAGGCACAGCATATTTTCATACGTTACAAAAATCATTTCATCCTTCACCGCCTGTATTAGCAGTAATTGCAGAACAGTCGGACGTTAAACAAACAAAAAAAAAATCTGGTGTGAAACACTCACACAACTTTCTCTTGCCAATACAAATAATTTAAAAAATATAACCAAACATTAGTAATAAAACATTAGAACTAAACAAAAAACTAACCTCAATAAACATAACCTTATTTTAATCATGAGTGAAAGACGCAAAATGAAAATCGACCTGTTTGGCTTTAAAATATGGAAAATCACTCTTTCACGCTAAACTAGGCTCTGTAGAGAAAAATGCTATGGATAAATGTTGTAGATCTTTTAATTTCCTATAAATTTGATTATATACGTACACTTTTGTCATAAAATGCATACCAAGGCCGAAATCTTTAAAAAAAATCGATTTTCACACGTTTTCGTGGGAAAAAACAGAAAATCGCTAATTACCGCTAAACTAAGCGTTATACAAAAAAATGTTGGAAGTAAAAGTTGTAGGATTTTAAATTTTGTACAACTTTTACTATATACATTTTTGCGCTAAAATGCATATTAAAGCAGCAATCTTAAAAAAACAATTTTTTTACGCGAAAACTACCTCACCAAGAATTTCAGCAAACATGGCGCTTACCTTTTTTTGTAGAGCATATAAAATTAAGTAAAGGAGGCGATTTTTAAAAAAATCGTAGGACCATTTTTTGAGAAAATCGCAAAAAAAGTGAAAAATTACACGAATAAACTACTATTTCCGGTTGACCGATTTTGATTAAAATGTTCGTGTCGGGTCCCGGTAGTGGTACGTAACTGAAGTTTTAAGTTTGAAGTTCGTACGATGTTCCGTTCTTGAGATATTCTGTTCACATACACACACACACGCACGCACGCACGCACGCACGCACACACACACACACACACACACACACACACACACACACACAAATACACACACACACACACACAAACACACACACACACACACACACACACAGACCAATCGCTAAAAACATGTTTTTTGGGGTTCAGGAGGTCTGAAAACGTGTATATCCGGTGAAAACTCGATTTCAAAAAAATCGATATAAAAACAATGCTTTCCTTCCTATACATTCATATAGGCAAGAATAAGTATAAAGTACTACAGTATAATACCGATTATCCGTGGTAATTGGGGGGATAACTATACCGGATAACCGGAAAACACGGATAATACAACCCGATTCGGTCGAGACCACCTACGTCATAAACAAAACCACCAGTTACGCGTATGTTTTATTCTACTGATTAATACATGTTAATACTATCGGATATCGGAAATAAATAAACAAATTGTATTGAAATAAAAATATTTACTACATAAATTTATATAAATCTTACCTTAAACTACGTAACAAAAAAAAATCACAAAAATCTGTAATTTTACTTAGTTTCGATACGAAACAAAGATACTACGATACGAAATTAGTTTATGTCTACGTTAATGTACTTGCTCATTGTTGTCGTAATCGAACAATATTATCGTAGTAAATCACAATAATTGTGATAATTAAAATGACGAAAATGTCGGGAGTTGAAAAGTTTTAATTTGTAAAAGTTATTCAGTACATACATAATTAATTTTTCTAGCCGGCCGCGTTGGCGATGTTGGTAACGTGCTCGCCTCTCATCACGCGATCTTGGGTTCGAATCCAACTCGGGCATGGCATTTTTTCATACGTTACAAAAAATTCATTTCATCCTTCACCGTCTGCATTAGCAGCAATTTGCAAAACAGTCGGACGTTAAACAAAAAACAAAAAAAAAAAAGTGATCGCACGGTTAATCCAAACCCCGGTTAAACGATCCACGGAAAATCGGTACTCTACTGTACTTTCCTTCCTATACATTCATATAGGCAAGAAGAAATAAAAAGTACAATTTCTGGCAGACATAATATTGTACTGGTAGGCCTGCCATCTTGTGGTATGTAGATGAACACTAACCAAACGTAACAGGAAATCGGGTGGCGAATCCAATTGACCGAGTGAGGCGAGACCCGCTCCAATCCCAAATACGTATTTATATAAGGTGACCCAAAAAACTAACCAACAAACATCATTACAATAGGTCCTCGTTATAACGGACCAAATGGGGGATGCCACAGACCGTATTCACGAAAGTCCGTTATATCGAAATACAGACAGGCAAAGCAGCAATTTTTGTTGTAGCTGTTAATTTTTACTACAGTCAACATCGCCTCTCGTCATGTGGTCGTGGGTTCGAATCCCGCTCTTCTTCTTCATGTGCCTATCCGTTACGAATGTTGGCGATCATCATGGCAATCTTCATCTTGTCTGCAGCAACTCGGAAATCCCGCTCGGTCACGTCATAATTTCTTTCATGTTGTTGTTTAGGTGATCAGCCTGTAGGCTGGTTTGAACGTGTAGAGGTTTTACTAAGTAACAACGAGGAGTCAGGTGGTTTACCATTGCCACAACTCACTTGAGTGGAAAAGTACACTTATCAGCACGCCGAGCCCTCAGAAAAGTACAAATTTTCCACCGTGTAAATGACATCTTCACTTCATTCACGACAGGGTCCAACTGTATAATGAAATTCATTACTTTCAGAGAAGATAACTGTGATTAGTGTCACAGTACACCTCTACCACTTCTGTTCTTAAATGATTCACTCATTTAATTGGTTGACCATGTGATAAGAGAGATAACTAGCAGATCGAGTGTAAATAATTTAACACTATCTGCCTTGGTTGTGTAGGTGATCAGCCTGTAGGCTGGTTTGAACGTGTAAAGGTTTTACTGAGTAAAACGAGGAAAGAGGTGGTTTACCATTGCCATAACTCACTGAGGGGAAAAGTACGCTTATCAGCATGAGGAGCCCTCTGAAAAGTACAAATTTTCCACCCTGTAAATGATACCTTCACTTCATTCACCACAGGGTCTGGCTTTGTAATGAAATTCATTACTTTCAGGGAAGATAACTGTGATTAGTGTCACAGTACACCTCTACCTCTTCTCTTCTTAAATGATTCTGTCATTTAATTGGTTGACCATGTGATAAGAAACAAAACTATATTTTAGCCCTGCAACGAACAGATTTTTATACGTTACAAAAAATCATTAATCCTTCATTATACACAGTAAGTTACAACCCAACGTCGCCGCTAATGACCATTATATATTGATGCGACGTTATATAAAATAATTTAAAAAAAAAACTGTATTTGTTATCACAGGTTCAAACAAGTGTTAGAAAAAAAGGAAAAATTTGAAAAAACAACGTTAAAAAGTCTATAAAATAATTTCACTTATAACCATTCAAATTTGACGCACGTTCTTAAAACGAACGTGCCAAACTGTAACAGACCTAATTAATAAGTCGATTTTATTTAAATTTTCGGGTCGTAATTTTTATGGTAAGGACTACTACAATCGGTTTCATAATTAAATAAACCCGAGTTTGAACCCAAAGTATCTCCAAAACGATGAATCCAATTTCAACATTTGGCTCTCTGCGCTGACCTATAGTAGTCCCATATTTTTAACGTTGTTTGGAAATTGTCATATCAAGATTGAAAGAAAAAAATACCCGGTTTTTTGCTCTCGCAAAGAATTTCATGCGTTTAGAAGCGTAAAACTCGAGAACTATTTGACCGACAAGTTTGAAATTATAACGCGATATAGCTAATTATTTGCCCATAACAGACTGGTGGAGTATCAATTTATTTACACTCAATCTGTTAGTTGCAGGACTAAAATAAATAGTTCTGTTTCTTATCACATGGTCAGCCAATTAAATGATTGAATCATTTAACAACAGAAGAGGTAGAGGTGTACTGTGACACTAATCAGAGTTATCTCCTCTGAATGTAATGAATTTCCTTATACAGCCAGACCCTGTGGTGAATGAAGTGATGGTGTTATTTGCAGAGTGGAAAATATGTGCTTTTCAGAGGGCCCGGCATGCTGATAAGCGTACTTTTCCACTTAGTGAGTTGTGGCAATGGTAAACTAACTCTTTCCTCGTTTTACTTAGTAAAACCTCTAGAGGTTCAAACCAGCCTGTCGGCTGATGACCTAAACAACAACAGCTAATTATATTCTTACAGAGTGTGCGAAATTTCAAATTCGTACGTTACATAAATTTTTATTTATTAACAAATTATTCTGAATACTTGCTATCTCGGTAACCGCTCAATCGTTCGGCACGAGCAAACTATCGTTTTATTCAGCGTAAAACTATTAGTACATAGGTATTAATGACAAGAAATATTGTTCAGCCAATGTTGAGGTATAATGTTTACTTTCTCTTGCCTATATGAATCTATAGGAAGGAAAGTATTGTTTTCATATCGATCACAACAAATACACTCTTCACCCACTACATACACCTAAACAGACCCCCCTCAACCCAAAAAACACTTTTTAGCGATTGGTCTGTGTGTCAGTGTGTGTGTGTGTGTGTGTGTGTCTGTCTGTAAACAGAATATCTCAAGAACGGAACATCGTATAATTTTTCATTTTTTTGCGATTTTCTCAAAAACTGGTCCTACGATGTTTTTAAAAATCGCCTGGTTTACTAAATTCTTTGTGCTCTACAAGACAAGGTAGGCGCCATGTTTGCTGAAATTCTTGGTGAGGCTGTTTTCACGTTAAAAAATTGTATTTTTAAGATTACGGCTTTAATACGCATTTTAGCGCAAAAAAATTATACAATAAAAAATGTAGAAAATTTAAAATCCTACAGCTATTATTTGAAAATATATTTTTGTATAACGCTTAGTTCGGCGGTAATTAGCGAGTTTGTGTTTTTTTTCCCACGAAAACGTGTGAAAAATTGATTTTTCTAAGATTTCGGCCTTAGTATGCATTTTACAACAAAAATGTACGTAATAAAATTTATAGGAAATTAAAAGATCGACATTTTTTATTTAAAGTATTTTTCTCTAGAGCCAAGTAAGAGTGATTTCCCGTATTTTTAAGCCAAACTGAAATCGATATTCATTTTGCGTGCTTCACTCATGATTAAAATTAGGTTATGTTTATTGAGGTTAGTTTTTTGTTTATTTCTAAAGTTTTATTACTAATTTTATGTTTATTGTTAATTATTTGCATTGGCAAGAGAAAGTTGTGTGTTTCATACCAGATATTTTTTTTAAGATTGTGGGGTTAATATGCACTTTAGACCAAAAGCGCAATTTAAATAGAAGAAAATTTTTAAAAAACCTACAAATTGCCCCCTTGAGCTGACAAACGACCTGTGTATAAATTATTAGCACAGGATGATGTAGGTTTGATGCTTCCATAACCTGTTGCTGCTGCCCTACCCGCATATAAACATCCTCCCCTTTTTATTTCCGCCCTTTTGTTGTTTTGTTTTTATTTTTTTTTTTAACGTTAATGGGTTTTCTATTTTAAAGGAAGCAGTACATACAAGGAAGGGGTAAATGTGACCACAAAACAATAATTTCGTCATTGCTATTATATTTTTTACACTTTATTAAACATCGATAGAGTAAATACAGTACGTAACTATATTTAGTATCCGGGTGGAAAGAGCAGAGTGCAGGAGTGTGTTCAATGGTAGTTAATGGTATAACTGATACAGGGTGGGCCACAATCAGTAATCCAGAACGAAATTATTTCATTCCCTTATTAATTAAAGGCATTTGACAATCTTGAAAAGGCTAGGAATTAAATACAATAGAGCGTCAATAATCCGGATTAATTGGGACCGGACGCCATCCGGATTATCAAATTATCCGGATTATCGAAACACCCGATAAAATTGCCAGTAGACGTCTTCAAAGTAAGAAAAGTACAGTAGCTAAATTTGACTATATTTTACATGATTTGTTAATAGCAATGTGAAGAGGGTAAGTAAAACTACGAAATACGTTGTTATGTATAAAGAACTAATTTTTATTTAACGAAATTTGTAATTGTACATGTATATAAAAGAGTGATACATGATAAGCTTTGGCGCCATATTGTACTCAAAGGACTCTTATTATTTTGATTTAAGACAATTAATTTAATTTGTGCAATAGACAATTATTTGTCTATTGCAATCAATCGCTACTTATTATTTACTGTTTGTTCGACTTTTTAAAAACATCACAAATGGATGTTTGAACTGCAGTAACCTACGATAAATTAATTCCCATTTTTCGCCAGAATTGAATCCGGATTTTCAACGTTCCGGATTTTTGACGTCCGAATTATTGACGCTCAGCCTTGTACAGTAGCACAGTACAGTAGTACAAGGAAAGTTATCTACAGTCTGTATAAGAATCAAACGGCCGTTTTGAGAATTGAGGGGTATGAAAAAGAGGCTGCTGTAAGAAAAGGTGTACGACAAGGTTGTTCATTGTCACCACTATTTTTTAACTTGTATATAGAAGGGGCTATAAATGAAGTAAAGGAGAAATTTGACGCAGGAATAAAAATTCAAGGTGAAACAATAAAAATGCTGAGATTCGCCGATGATATAGTAGTATTAGCCGAAACAAAGAAAGAACTAGAGGATATTTTAAATGGAATGGATGAGATCATGAGAAAGAATTGTTGTTGTTTAGGTCAACAGCCGAAAGGCTGGTTTGAACCTCTAGAGGTTTTACTAAGTAAAACGAGGAGTGAGGTGGTTTACCATTGCCTTCCTCACTGAGTGGAAAAGTATGCTTATCAGCATGCCGGGCCCTCTGAAAAGCACATATTTTCCACTCTGTAAATGACACCTTCACTTCATTCACCACAGGGTCTGGCTGTACAATGAAATTCATTACTTTCAGAGGAGATAACTCTGATTAGTGTCTTTTACACCTCTACCTCTTCTGTTCTTAAATGATTCAGTCATTTAATTGGCTGACCATGTGATAAGAAACAGAACTATTTATTTTAGCCCTACAACTAACAAATTGAGTGTAAATAATTTGACACTCTACCTGTCTGTTATGGGCAGGAGAAAGAATTACTTCATGAAAATTAAATTAATAAGAACAAAACGAAAATGTTGTGCAGCAGCAAGAGTGGTTTAGAGTTTGGCTTAAAAGTACGGAAAATCACTCTTTCAAGCTAAACTAGGGCTCTGTAGAGAAAACTGCTTTAAATAAAAGTTGTAGATCTTTTAATTTGCTATAAATTTTACTATATACACTTTTGTCGTCAAATGCATACTAAAGCCGAAATCTTTAAAAAAAATTGATTTTTTACACGTTTTCGAGAAAAAAAAGAAAATCGCTAATTACCGCAGAACTAAGCGTTATAAAAAAATATTACAAATAAAAGTTGTAGGATTTAAAATTCTCTACAACTTTTATTGTATAAATTTTTGCGCTAAAATGCGTATTAAAGCCGCAATCTTAAAAAACAATTTTTTACGTAAAAACAGCCTCACCAAGAATTTCAGCAAACATGGCGCCTACCGTATCTTGTAGAGCATACAAAATTTAGTAAACCAGGCGATTTTTAAAAAAAATTGTACGACCAATTTTTAAGAAACACGCAAAAAAGTGAAAATTCACACGAATAAACTACTACTTCCGGTTGACCGATTTTAATGAAAATGTTCGTGTCGGGTCCAGTAGTGGTATGAAACTTAAGTTTCAAGTTCGTACGATGTTCTATTCTTGAGATATTCTGTATACACACACACACACACAGACCAATCGCTGAAAACATGTTTTTTTTGGGTTCAGGGGGTCTGTAAACGTGTAGATTTGGTGAAGAGTGGGTTTGTTAAAATCGACATGAAAACAATACTTTCCTTCCTATATATCCATACAGGCAAGAGAAAATTAAAAAAATGCGCTAAAAACGTAAAATAAAATGGGTACATTTATTTAGTTTTCGAATCGCTAGAAAATGGCTAATATACTACCGTGTTTCGTAATTTATAGGCCCCTACGAATAAACTAACAAAAAACAAATCTGTAAAACGAGCCGTACTTAAAATTGTTATCAATCGTCATGTTATATCAATATAATATACTTGTGTATTTCTGCTTCAGGCGTAAAGATACGTTAAGTACTTCTTAAGTCCAATTCAGTGCTTCATTCTTCTTCTTACAAAGCTCTGTTTTAGGGTGGACTGCATTTCGTGAAATAAATCATTGAAGTAAACACAGGCTGTACACCAATTGTTTTTTCGGTTTAATATTTTATTTAGTTTTTAGGTTAAAAGAAATAACATGATTTTTTTAAAGCTTATATTGGTTGAAAATGACAGTATATATCAATATTGAAACATATACTTATGCTTAAAAATGCGTAATACAATTTTCTTGCCCATAACAAACAGTCGAAGTGTTAAATTATTCGCAATCCATCAGCTAGTTCTCTCTCTCTCTTATTACATAGTCACCCAATTATATGACTGAAGGCATTTAACAACAGAAGAGGTACATGTGTGAGAAATACTAATCAGAGTTGTCTCCTCTGAAAGTAATGAATTTCATAATACAGTTGGATTGTGTGGTGAATGAAGTGAAGGTGTCATTTGCAGAGTGGGCCCGGCATGCTGTTAAGCGTACTTTTCCATTCAGTGAGTTGTGGCAATTGTAAACCACCTCACTCCTCGTTTTACTTAGTAAAACCTCTAGAGCAGTGTGTTTCAATTTTATCTTAATAAAGGGCCAAATTTTTATTGTGTGTGGGCTTGAGGGCCGCATTGATCTACGTATGTATGTGTATTTTTTTATTATTTTTTTTTTTTGAGTGATGATGTCTACATAAGCCTTGGGCTTGTGCGTAGGTAATGATATGTGGTGATTTACAGATGAAAAAAATGCCAGACCTGACCGGGAATCGAACCCGGGACCCCGGCATAGTAGACAGTTGCGCTGACCACTACACCACGGGCCGGCCTATTTGTATATGAATATATTATATAGTATAAACATATATGAATATTTTGTGTCAGGTTAAAAGAAATAACGTGATTTTTTTTTTAAAGCTTATATTGGTTGAAAATGACAGTAAATATCAATATTGAAACATATACTTAATGCTTAAAAACATGTTATAAAACTTAAAACCAAACTAAAAATATCAAAATGATTTTGATCGACATGAAAACAATACTTTTCTTCCTACATATTCATATAGGCAAGAGAAAGTAAAAATCAATAAAATGATGCAATATTCTGAGCTGTTTGTTCAAAAACTGAAACCGCCGCTAAAATTTACACGGCGGGCCGCGGGTTGAAGATCACTGCCCTAGAGGTTTGTAGTAAAATATCATCTGGGGTATTTGCACTAAAATAAATTGCCAGATTAAATGATAAAAAATTACTAATGGCAGCTTACCATGGCCTCATTCTGTCTCATATCCGTTATGGTATCTTAGTATGGAGTAATTTTAGCATGGGTAATATGAATAGGGTTTTTAAAATTCAAAAGAAAGCTATTAGGTGTATGGTGGGAGCTAACCATCTAACCTCATGCAGGCCACTATTTAAGGAGCTTAAATTGCTTACAGTTCCCTCTCTCTACATTTTTGATGTGATTATGTAGGCTATGTTAGGCAAAATAATTTTACGCAGAATTTCAATGTTCACAATCATAACACGAGAAACAGGAATGATTATTATGTGGCTAATGACTCCACAAAATTGTTTGAACAAACACCTACTTATGCAGGAAGAAAATTCATGAATAAATTTCCCCAATTTTTAAAATGTTGTGAGGATTTGAATTTTTTTAAAAAGAATCTGAAAAATATTACTTGATCGGTGAAACTTTTTATAGCGTACAATAATTTCTTTCTTGATAGTAGTGATACATTGTGTGATACTTATATGTATTTCAGGTGTTATATCTGACATGTCCTATACTCCTCCTGGAGTCTCCAGGGCGCAAAAAAAAGGTTCAAACCAGCCTACAGGCTGATCACCTAACCAAACAAAAACAAACATAAAATGCCGAGTTACGATCCATGATTCTCGTGCCGAATTTTATACAACATTAAAACAACTCACATCAATGACGAAGCGGCGGTGGTGACATACTGTCTATAAATTAATCATACAAATATAACACATAAATGTGCATGCATAAACACAAACACATCACCGTAAACTGTTTATGCTAATTAAATAACCTCCATATAAAAACTGTTAATACAGCAATACGATTATTACAAGCGCAAGCAATAATTGTTTTCTTTTTTAATACGTCATAATTACATTATGAATGTTATGTCGGTATGGCATGAGGGGGTGAGGAAGGAGAAGGGAGGTATACCACGTGACCTTGCAAACCATAACTTGTGCACTCTAATCAAGTGGTAGTCATAATCACCATCTGCATTATGTAGGTAAAGCCTACGCTGGATTCAATGTTATGCGATTTACAAATTGCAATTGCATTTCTCATTCACCGCGACTGCTTCTTTCAGTTCGTTATACTATTATACTGCTAACGGTCAATAGCTCATTAAAATTAATAACACGGACGGTAAACCGAACTAAGTATCTTGCAAACACACCTTTACTTTTCTTCTAGAACAATATTTTCATATTACAACTAGCGGCACCCGACGCGTGTTGCTACGCCCAAGAACAGAAAACATGTTTTTTGTGGAAAATATGAAATTCATTTTATTTTATCTAAGGCCCGCTAGCGTAGTGGTTTCTACGCCGTGGTACCGGGTTCGATTCCCGGTCACGTTTGGCATTTTTTCATCATTCATTTTCATTACCATTATTATCCACCGGCTGTATTTGCAGAAATTGCAAAACAGTCAGACGTAAAACAAAAAAAATAATACCAGGAGCATAAAATGATATTTGTAAACGTCACTACTACGATCGATGCACAACTAATATTACTATAAAAAAAATAGGGGTTGGTGGTAGAAGGGTGAAAATTTTGAAGTGTACGTACGTATTTTTTAATGCCACATTATACAAAAATAAAACAATTTTCCAAAAAATAAAAAAAGTTGGGGGTGGACCACCCTTATCAGTTAGGGGTATAAAAAATAGATAAAACCCTATTCTCAGACCTCCCAAGTGTACATATGAAATTTCATCAAAATCGGTTTAGCCGTTTCGGAGGAGTATGGCAACTAACACTGTGACACCAAAATTTTATATATCACACTTTAATTACGTACAGTAACCTCTCCATTGATCTCGGTTATGATTGCCCATAACAGACAGGCGGAGAGTCAAATTATTTACTCTCAATCTGTTAGTTGGAGGGCTAAAATAAATAGTTGTGTTTCTTATCACATGGTCAGCCAATTAAATGACTGAAACATTTAAGAACAGAAGAGGTATACTGGATCTAAGTTATGTTAGCGTGATGTATGAATGCGCAATAGAACATCTCGTGGCGTTAGTAGGCGAGGCATCGTTGTAGTGGGAGTACAAAGCGAACTAATAGCCTAGCCCACGTCAGGCACATTCCAACCTTCGGTCTGTTAACGCTGAAGAGTATACGTTTCGCTTCACTAGTATTTTCAATACAATTATTGGAATCAGTAGGCTATTTTTCAGTACTACTGCAAACAGTATTTTTCAATACTACTGCAAACAGTATTTTTCAATACTACTACAAACAGTATGTTTTAATACTACAACAAACACTATTTTTCAATACTACTACAAACAGTATTTTTCAATACTACTACAAACAGTATTTTTCAATACTACCACAAACAGTATTTTTCAATACTACTACAAACAGTATTTTTCAATACTACTACAAACAGTATTTTTCAATACTACCACAAACAGTATTTTTCAATACTACTACAAACAGTATTTTTCAATACTACTGCAAACAGTATTTTTCAATACTACCACAAACAGTATTTTTCAATACTACCACAAACAGTATTTTTCAATACTACTACAAACAGTATTTTTCAATACTACCACAAACAGTATTTTTCAATACTACCACAAACAGTATTTTTCAATACTACTGCAAACAGTATTTTTCAATACTACTACAAACAGTATTTTTCAATACTACCACAAACAGTATTTTTCAATACTACCACAAACAGTATTTTTCAATACTACTACAAACAGTATTTTTCAATACTACCACAAACAGTATTTTTCAATACTACCACAAACAGTATTTTTCAATACTACTACAAACAGTATTTTTCAATACTACTACAAACAATATTTTTCAATACTACTACAAACAGTATTTTTCAATACTACCACAAACAGTATTTTTCAATACTACTGCAAACAGTATGTCTTAATACTACAACAAACAGTATTTTTTAATACACAACAAACACTATTTTTCAATACTACTACAAACAGTATTTTTCAATACTACTACAAACAGTATTTTTCAATACTACTACGAACAGTATTTTTTAATACTACTGCAAACAGTATTTTTCAATACTACAACAAACAGTATTTTTTTAATACTACTGCTACTACTACTAACAGTATTTTTTAATACTCCAGTCACCAAAGAGTGTTTTTCAAAAATGCCTCAGCCGAGATCAGCGCGTCGACTTGGTCAAGGAATTTCTTTAAAAAGTCAAACTAAATGCGTGATAATGAATATTTATAACAATATCTATTCTGAAACTCCCGAAATGTCACGCCCAGAAGTTCAGAGTCGTGTTGCTAGTCTTTGCGGAATATCGGTTCATTCGTTAAGAGAAGTTTTAACTGAATCAAAAAAACTGGGCAAAAATGAAACTTTCAGTACACCAGGAAAGCATCGAAATCGAAAAAACAAATAAGTCAACATCGACAATTTTCAAAAAAGTGCATTACGAAATATAATATAATTTTCATAAAACGCAAAAAATTAACCACATTACGAAGTGTTTTGTGTGTTTTAAAAACGGAAAATCCAGAATTAGGATTAGATTTCACTCATGAAACGTTAAGAACAATTTTAAGGTTTTAAGTGAAAGAAGACAGACGACAATAGAAAAATTTTAATTGAACAACAGAACATTCGCTTCAAACGAATTTCGTATTTGAATAAAATTAGAATGTACAGGACACAAGGAAGACCAATAATTTATTCAGACGAGTCATACATCCACTCAACACATGTGAAGAGTAGTGCGTGGACTGATAGGACTGTTAACGGCTACAAGAAAAAACTATCTAAAGGGTCCAGATTAATTATAACACACGCCGGCAGCGAGAAAGGAGAGGTACCGAATGCTCTGTTGGTTTTCAAATCGGGACGGAAAACTGGAGATTATCATGATGATATGAACGCTGACAATTACGAACAATGGCTAAAAACACAATTGATCCCTAACCTGCCGCTACGATCAGTGTTGGTGATTGATAATGCCCCATATCATAATAAACAATTGTATTCGGCTCCTAATTCAAACACCAGAAAGAATGAAATGCTTACGTGGTTGAGGACAAGAAATATTTCTTGCTCTGATAGCATGTTCAAACCGGAGTTGTATGAATTAATAAAAGAGCATAAACCAAACTACGAAGAATACTATTTTGATAAAATACTGGAAGAAGCTGGGCACAGTGTAGTAAGGTTACCTCCGTACCACCCAGAGCTCAACCCGATTGAATTGATTTGGGCGAAAGTAAAAAATGATATTGCGGCACACAATACCAGTAACAACATCAACGATGTGAAACAAATGAACAGAAATTCAGAGAATTGACGGCTGACTTCTGGAAGAAATGCTGCGACCACGCGTTGACTGCAATGTTGTTACAATGCAGATCGAGCAATGGATATGCAAACGGACGAACTGATAATTACTGGTAGTCACAGCAGTGAGGAAAAATTGTCAGAATCGGAAACCGAAAATGGATATAGCGAAGCCGAAGATGAGCAGATAATGGATGGAATTCAACCACTTGAGTAGTGCAGGGATTTTATATATAAGCTTATTTATTAATAGGCTACCAGAAAGGCCATAGATATTGAATTTTAAGTTAATAAAATTTACCATAATACTTATGATTATGAACAAAAAAGTAGGCTGTAATAACGGAATGATTAATCATTTAATGCATTCGTATCCGAAGAAAAACAAAATTGAACAGAGAGAGATAATACTGTAAACACACGCTTCCTTACTCATAATGCTATCTCTCTCAGGTACTCAATCTCTCTCATTTAACTTCTCCACCACTCCAATACCATCCATCCCTACTACCTGCGCAGAAATCACGCTAAGATAACTTACATCCAGTATGTGTTGTTGTTGTTTAGGTCATCAGCCAAAAAGCTGGTTTGAACCTGTAGAGGTTTTACTAAGTAAAACGAGGAGTGAGGTGGTTTACCATTGCCTTCCTCACTGAGTGGAAAAGTATGCTTATCAGCATGCCGGGCCCTCTGAAAAGCACATATCTTCCACTCTGCAAATAACACCTTCACTTCATTCACCACAGGGTCTGGCTGTATAATGAAATTCATTACTTTCAGAGGAAATAACTCTGATTAGTGTCTTTTACACCTCTACCTCTTCTGTTCTTAAATGATTCAGTCATTTAATTGGCTGACCATGTGACAAGAAACAGAACTATTTATTTTAGCCCTGCAACTAACAGATTGAGTGTAAAAAATTTGACACTCCACCTGTCTGTTATGGGCAGACATCCAGTATACTAGTTGTTTAGTATCACACCAGTTAATTTACGCGCCTGTAGATCTTTCTAGAATAACGATCTCCCACCCCATGTAAGGTTCATTGATATTATATCGATCAACGCACTATTTTTCTTCGTGGATGCGTAATCCAGCCCTCACGTGACTCGATTTCCTCCAATCGCAAAATTCCCCTTTTCCCTAATCCTTCGCCATGTTGTCTTCTTGCCTCTCTCCTCACTCGCTTTTGTTCTATCGTCCGAACGGGTCAGCCGTGTGCTGCCAATTTGCATAACCGACGCTATGGTCTCGAGTACCGATGTCGCCTACAATTAACGTGCAACGCATTTTATCGTTTTGTCGCCGTCTAAGTACAATTATTCGGCCCCAGCCTATGCTACTAACGTGCAATTCGTATTATTATATAAATCTAATTCTTGTATTGTGTGCAATTAACGAAACTTATGCAACTGTCCTGCCGCGTGCGTTACCTTACCCGTTCATGTATTCACGCTGCAATTACTAATATAATCAGTGTTTTGTGTGACTTTATAAACGTGCTTTACAGTGACTTTAGTGGTTTAATATTTGCAAATATCAACGAACATTCAAGTGTGTTACACCGCAGTTTTCCTTCATTTCATCAACTTGGACAATCAGCGTATACGGATCAAAGTGAGTACCTCAATATTCTTAGTTTTTGCAGCCTTATTTCCCTATATGTGTTCCTGTCAAATCCCTTCCCATTTACCCCTTTGTCGAGTTTCGAGTAGTAGCCTAGCCCTTGCTTCGAAACAGGGCCGTGTCTTATGTATCCGGGTGATATTAGATCTCACCAATTTAACGTTTAAAGCAGAGTGTAGGGGCTGTACTACCATTCAGCTACCGCATTCAACACTAGTGTAAAAGACACTAATCAGAGTTATCTCCTCCTGTAAGAGTAATGAATTTCATTATACAACCAGACCCTGTGGTGAATGAAGTGTGAAGGTGTCATTTACAGAGTGGAAAATATGTGCTTTTCAGAGGGCCCAGCATGCTGATAAGCGTACTTTTCCACTCGGTGAGTAAGGGGCAATGGTAAACCACCTCACTCCTTGTTTTACTTAGTAAAACCTCTACACGTTGAAACCAGCTAACAGGCTGATGACCTAAACAACAACCTCTCCATCGTCCAACAATTTCGAGACTCCGCTGATGCCTGATTACAGAGTTTTCCAGATAACCGAATGTGGATTATTTTACTGAACAAATCCATCTGGATAAATCAGGCAATTTTAAAACCCAAACGGTCAACAGAGTACATACAGTACTGTTCAATGCTGTTCAACAATGTTACGCCCATTTTTACTTTCTCTTGCCTATATGAATATATAGGAAGGAAAGTATTGTTTTCATGTCAATTTTAACAAATACACTCTTCACCCGAATATACACCTAAACAGACCCCGTCAACCCACACAACAACATCTTTTTACCTATTGGTCTGTGTGTGTATACAAAATATCTCAAGAACGGAACATCGTACGAACTTGAAACTTAAAACTTAACTTACATACTAATACCGGACACGACACAAACATTTTCATTAAAATCGGTCAACCGGAAGTAGTAGTTTATTCGTGTAATTTTTCACTTTTTCACTTTTAATTTGTTTTAATTTTCTTTTAATTGGCGAGTGATGAAATGCTTTGATATTTTATTTTGACTTTTATTTTACTCAACGTAGATTTAAGTTTTTGGTTTTGACAATAATTTGTTTTTATGGTTGTTTTTTGTTTTAAACAAAGGGGAGACTCTCGTTGTTCCTCCGTTTCAATTTTAAACGGAGGAACAACGAGAATTTCGCCTTTGTTTAGCAGCTACATAATTTCTGCTACATATTTAAAAAAACAGTGATTACACCATTTTTCGCGTGCAAAGCCGCTACGGAGCATGCTATTTATTTAAAAATATTTTATTTAATTCTGTAAAACTAATTAAATGTCATGTACTCAATGAGTTTATGTTTCATTATTACATAGAGTAAGTAACAATATTGAGAAAACACAATTTATTTTCCCTACCTATATTTAACTTTTAACTTGAAGAATATTGGTGTAGGAATTTTTTTAAATATTTTCCCGTTTTTATCGTTAAAAGTATTGTAAGGGTGCATAAAAAATATTCACAAAATGTGAAAAATTATGCTAGGGGGAAGGATAACAGAAAAGACTCCATTCGTAACACAATATGGATCCTTGAATAGCACCGTTGCACAAAAACGACATTTTAATTGATACAAGTAGGAAACGTCGAATAGCCTACAGAGTTGCCAACTGACAGATAAGGAAAGACATAAAATTAACCTAAACTTTACTTCTACCTTCTTAAAATTGCGGTTGCGTCGTTTTTGGAACACCTGTTATCAGTATAGATACAGTACGTTTGGCGAAACGGTATCTATACTGATAAAAGGTGTTCCGAAAACGACGCAACCGTAATTTTAAGAAGGTAGAAGTAAAGTTTAGGTAAGTAACGTTTAGGTAGAAGTAACGTTTAGGTAAGTAACGTTTAGGTAGAAGTAACGTTTAGGTAAGTAACGTTTAGGTAGAAGTAACGTTTAGGTAAATAACGTTTAGGTAGAAGTAACGTTTAGGTAAGTAACGTTTAGGTAGAAGTAACGTTTAGGTAAGTAACGTTTAGGTAGAAGTAACGTTTAGTTTCTACAAACTACTGGAAACTACTGGGTGACTAAGAGAGTGTTACTGTACTTACATTTGACAATACAATACTACTTACATTACATCTAACTACATTTATTATTGCCCATATCATATTATTATTATTAGCACTACTTACATATAAATCGCCTTATTTTATTATTAATATTTTTATCGTGCAAATTTTAAATAGTTATATACAATTAATTTTAAATTTCAAAATCAATGTCTTTTTTTAATGTTGCTTTAATTGTAGCCAAAGTAAGCAACATTTTTTCACTTAGGTACAATTTATGTACTACCCGCCTAACAAAACACTTATCAAAGTCGTCTATCTCAGTCACTGGGCGCTTCCTCGTTTTCTTAATTGGAGTTAGAAATTACGTCTCTCCTTTACCGGAAATAATTTCTTGATTTCTTTGCGAATGTTTTTAACATTAGCCACAGACACTGCACAAGCGGCCACTGTTCTGTTATCACACTGATGAACAGACATAAAAAATTCACCCGATTGTTTGTAATGTTACGATTCTTTTTTCATAAAGCAATACACATTTTAAATAATTACTCGCGTCTAACTATGTAGTTTGTTTTGCAAGTTTGGACCTAACAGCTTGTGTTTCCATTTTTTTTTTTTAATAACTACGGCACCCACTTTTCAACAAAAAAAACTGTTTAACAGAAAACAAAATGAAACGCGTCAACTCAAAACGTTTAGTATAAATGCAAAAGAAGAATATGAAGTAATGGTTTGCATTCTTCCATTGTTGTTGTCTAGGTCATCAGCCAAAAGGCTGGTTTAAACCTGTAGAGATTTTATTAAGTAAATCGAGGATTGAGGTGGTTTACCATTACCTTCCTCATTGAGTGGAAAAGTACACTTATCAGCATGCCAGGCCCTCTGAAAAGCATATATTTTCCACTGTGCAAATGACACTTTCACTTCATTCACCACAGGGTCTGGCTGTATAATGAAATCCATTACTTCCAGAGGAGATAACTGTGATTAGTGTCACAGTACACCTTTACCTCTTCTGTTCTTGAATGATTCAGTCATTTAATTGGGTCACATTTGATAAGAAACAGAACTATTAATTTTAGCCCTGCAACTAACAGATTGAGTGTAAATAATTTGACACTCCACCTGTCTGTCCATTATGGGCAAATTCTTCTATTTCCGAATTCAAACACAGACTAATCATTTATGAGAACCAAGTTGAATGCACGCATTAAGAAGTTACATAAGAGGACGTGTGTCACAGTAAACAAGAGATTTATCTGTGACTAATTGTTTTGAGTACACCCGGTTGACATTATTGTTCCCCGCGAGCGTCCTCTAAAACGACGGTCATATCTATTAGTCCAACAAAAGAACTTTTTGTTATTGATTTAAAAAAAAACCAATAACAGCGTAATGAGTGGAGAATGGTGTTTAACGGGTATTGTATGCGTAGTCATTAATTGTGAAGTTATTAATACAGGAACAAGTATAAAGTATAAGGTACAATGTGATGCCATTTGGCACCTTCTCGTTTGCTTCATTACCACAACCGGATGACTCACTCTTGTTTATTATTAAATAATGTACCTACTACAGTGGCCGTAGGTGTACCTATGTACTATCTGACCACGACTACTGTTCACCCGAGCAGCTTATACTGTATAGGTATCAGATGAATTGATGTCCCATATCCGAGCGAGTGAGAGGGAGATATGTGGCGTAACTACGCATGCGCTCAAAGGTCTTAACCGTTGTAATCCAAATCTGAAAACATATTACAGTCGTTATCTTGCTTGTTAATTTAATGCATGCATAAACGCTTGCTCACAACAATGAGTAAAATTAAAGGCAATGTTATTGGAATAGCGCGTATCGGTTGTGCGATTGAGAGCGTTATCAATTCTCTCACTCCCACGGTATAAGACATTAGTTCATCTGAATACTGTACTTGGTGCCGCAGTAGTCGCTGACTAATATGCTTTTCATAGTTGATGAGCTCTGCTATTCCACAAGTTTAGACCAATCAGAACGTTTGCCAGCGTTGTCAGATTGTACAGCCCTTCAAAGTTATAAGACATTAGTTCATCTGAATAGTGTACACGGTTGTGCGCAGTAGTCTAGTCGCTGACTAATATGCTTTTCACGGTTGATGAGCTCTGCTATTCTACAAGTTTAGACCAATCAGAACGTTTGCCAGCGTTGTCAGATTGTACAGCCCTTCAAAGTTATGTAAGCGTATGGGCAGTAGACGGATTTGGTTGAGGTACGATGAAGGGAGAGATAATGGTGTGAGTAGTACAGCAGTAGAGGGCAAAATTCACAGCCGACTCGCTGGAATGCATAACGTACCGTACCGTAGGTTTGTATGGTCTAGGCCTACGGGAGCCTCTTTTTCCTAAAAGAGCGACCTCCAACATGGTGGAAGGGTTGATGTTTCCTCGGGGGGGCTTTTCACAAATGTCCACCGACCACAGACAATAAGAGAAAATAGTCAACCGTTCGAGCTATGGTCATCTGTTCTCTGCGACAGCTTCAGTAAAATGAGACAATTCACGCACGCACATACGCATGCATCGAACGTATGTCATCCCTTTCTACAGCCGGCAGTATTCTCCCCACTCACTTCTCATTTCTGCGCGAACTACGCTTACAAAACATTGACAGATTGTACGTGCGAACATTATGCGCGCATGCGTATAAGAGCCGCAATAGTTCAGTCTTGTTTTACATCTCATACTGAACACATCGATTATAGAGCGCGTTAATACGCAATAATTTATAATATAATCAGCTGATTGTATGTTCATAGGTCATAATTGTTATTGAAATACCGAAAAATAACTGACGAAATATTTAACAGAGCTACAAGAAGTGCAAGTATTGGCAATGTTGCTGGCAATTGATTGGCTAGCTATAAAGTGGGTGGGGGGCAATGCATACGTTCACAGCTCATCAGCATTGAAAAAAAATTTAAGCGATAATTTTGTAACAGCTAATTCGGTAAGCTGATAAAAAAATCTGCTGTAAAACACTTACACAACTATCTCTTACCAATGCAAATAATTAATAGGTAATATTATAACCTACCATTAGTAATAAAACATTACAAATAAACAAAAACTAACCTCAATAAACATAATCTAATTTTAATCATAAGTAAAAGACGTAAAATGAAAATTAACCTCAGTTTGGCTTAAAAATACGGAAAATCACTCTTTCACGCCAAACTAAGCTCTGTACAGAAAAATACTATAAATAGAAGTTGTAGATCTTTTAATTTTCTATAAATTTTATTATAAACACTTTTGTCGTAAAATTGTACACTAAGGCTAAAATTTTAAAAAAATCGAATTTTTTACACGTTTTCGTGAGAATAAAAAACTAAGATCGCTAATTACCGCTAAACTAAGCGTTAACCAAAAAATGTTTGAAATAAAAATTGTAGGATTTTACAATCTCTACATCTTTTATTATATACATTTTTGCGCTAAAATCCATATTTAAGTCAAAAACTAAAAAAAACGAATTTTTTACGCGAAAACAACCTCCCCAAGAATTTAAGCAGACATGCCTACTTTATCATTTCAGCCTATCCTATATTGTAGGGCATAAACAATTGAGTAAATAAGTCAATTTTTAAAAAAAAATCGTAAGAGCCGCTTTTGAGAAAATCGCAAAAAAGTGAAAAATTACACAAACTACTACTTCCGGTTGACCGATTTTGATGAAAATGTTCGTGTCGGGTTCGGTAATGATATGTAACTTAAGTTTCATGTTTCAAGTTCGTACGTTGTTCCGTTCTTGAGATATTCTGTTCACATACACACAGACCAATCGCTAAAAACAATTTTTTTTATTGGGTTGAGGGGGTCTGAAAACGTGTACATCCGGTGAAAACTCAATTTGTTAAAATTGACATGAAAACAATACTTTCCTTCCTACATATACATATAGGAAAAAGAAAGTCAAATTGTTTCTCCGATAGATTATCGGTTAACTTGTTGCCAGGTAAACAGTCCACTTGTAAGTGTAGTAGATAAACGTAAGTATAGTACAGTTAAACGTAGTAAGTAAGTGCGGTAGTTAAAATTGACCGTTAAATAATAGTGATAGGACATAAATACTATCCTCCAAGCCAGTAATATACTTAATTCAATTAATTAAATCATAAATCACAAATGTTTAAATGTCTCAACCATTTAAATCTATACCAGTACGCTTTATTACACATTTATTATTATAGTCCAGCCTCTCTTAGTTTGCTCCTAACGTAAACAAATAATGACGTCACTGAGCATGCGCATTATATCAAAATGTGTACACGCTGATTAAAAAGTAACAACAAAATGCTTTCAAAAGTATTTAAATACAAAATACTTTTAAAAGTATTTTTATAAATGAAATTGTTAGGCCTACATCATATCATGACTGATGTTTTTAGTACTTTAAGTACTTATAATTAAAAAAATATTTAACTTAATAGGAATACAACATCCGTAAAGTGGCAGACTCTAGCGTGCACCCTGTAGTAGCTGGCTTTTGTTTGTTGACAGTAGGAGCAAACTAACAACGGCTCAACTGTATATAAAGTATTTTTTCGCTGTACAATTTACATTGTTTCCCAACCGTCAAAGGTTTTACTTTTATTTTTTATCGTCATCAGTCTCTCGAATGGTTTGATGCAGTTCTCCAAGCTCTTCTATCTTGTGCAAGTCGTTTCATATCTACATACTGTATGAATCTGAGCTTTGTGCAGCTGCTGGATGAAGGGGAAAGACGAAGTACCAGACTGCTGTTACGTCATAACACTCTACTAATCATCTCATTGGTATTCGCTAGGCAGTAGGCTGCCTCCTAGTGGGGTGACACACGTGGGTGTTGTTTTCACTATTCGCTGTAGACGGCGACACACAATATATGTAGAGTGGATAGTACCCTTGACTACTACAAACATAATACAAGTAAAACGTTACTACTACTAACGCAATCTCTCACAGTAGTAGTGACGTAATGCATTCCTCTCACCTGCACAAAGCTTAGGAACGGACGGTACCTGTAACATCCTACATGTTTTGTAATTTGCTTTATATATTCTTATCTTTTCCACCCCCTACAATTCACTCCCTCAATATTACCCTCCATTATTGATAGATGTCTTAAGATATGCCCCACTAGCCTATCCCTTCTTTTAGTAAGATGCTTCCATATACTTCTTTTTTCATCCACTCACCTAAGAACCTCTCAATTACTGCCCGTTCCAAAGCTTTGTGCGGCTGAGAGGAATGCATTACATCACTACTACTGTTAAGAGATTGTGTTAGTAATAGTAACGTATTACTTGTATTATGTTTGTAGTAGTCACGGGTACTATCCAAACTACATATATTGTGTGTCGCCGTCTACAGCGAATAGTGAAAACAACACCCACGTGTGTCACCCCGCTAGGAGGCAGCCTACTGCCTAGCGAATACCAATGAGATGATTAGTAGAGTGTTATGACGTAGCAGCAGCCTGGTACTTCGTCTGTCCCCTTCATTACCCACCTGCACAAAGCTCAGATTCATAAAGTATTTATCTTGTGCACCCACCTAATCTTTAACATTTTCCTAAAAACACCACATTTTGAATGAATATTATGACAATTTAAAAAAAGTTGGGGTAATTTTTGTTGTATTTTCTCCCCATTGTTACTCATGATTAAACTATTCTTTATTTACACTGGCAAGAATAAGTCTGTCAGGTTTCACACCAGATTAGAGATAATATTTTTTGTATGATGTAAAATAAAAAAGCAATTGATAATTCGACCACCTTCACCTCTAGTCTAACTGATAAAAAGCGACATCCGATTAGAGGGAAGCAAAAAGTTGATAAGATGAATCATAGACAACAAAGGAGATTTTGGAACAGAATTAAATTAAATTCAACATCGCTTAGGTGTAGAGGAGAAACGTTGGGGAGGGGTAACGGTGTTTTAATTTAATTAAAGAATCGTGTAGGAAGCAATAATAAAGGAAGTAACTAACATACTAAGAATAAACAGAGTGAATCGGAGGCTAAAATTAAATTCCAGCCGTTATTATTTACACTTTGCACCACCATCTTCTTTCTATTCATGAATGGTGCACGGATCGTACCCAACAATTCACCGTCGGCCAGGTACCTTATATCCGGGACACGAAAGGCGTCTGCCTCACTGCCTACCCGGCTTACTTATCATTCATTCATTACGCTACAGTACCTACTATTGTCTGACTTTACACACACACACACACGCACACACACACATACCTAGATCACTAACAGTAGTGTTTCCACTTATAAAATCTGGTGTGAAACACTCACACAACTTTCTCTTGACAATGCAAATAATTAACAAAAAAACCTAACATTAGAAATAAACAAAAAACTAACCTCAAAAACATAACCTTATTTTAATCATGAATGAAAGACGCAAAATGAAAATAGACCTTAGTTTGGCTTAAAAATACAGAAAATCACTCTTTCACGCTAAACTAGGCTCTGTAGAGAAAAATGCTTGAAATAAAAGTTGTAGATCTTTTAATTTTCTATAAATTTAATTATATACACTTTTGTCGTAAAATGCATACTAAGGCCGAAATCTTTAAAAAATCAATTTTTCACGCGTTTTCGTGAGAAAAAACAGAAAATCGCAAATTGCTGCTAAACTAAGCGTTATACTAAACAATGTTTGAAATAAAGTTGTAGGGTTTTAAATTCTCTACAACTTTTATTGTATACATTTTTACGGTAAAATGCATAATAAAGCCGCGATCTTGAAAAACCAATGTTTTTACGTGAAAACAGCCTTACCGAGAATTTCAGCAAACATGGCGCCTACCCTATCTTGTAGAGAATAAAAAATTGAGTAAACCAGGCAATTTTTAAAAATATCGTAGGACCAGTTTTTGAGAAAATCGCAAAAAAGAGAAAAATTATACGAATAAACTACTAATTTCGGTTGACCGATTTTGATGAAAATGTTCGTGTCGGCTCCGGTAAGGGTATGTAACTCAAGTTTCAAGTTCGTACGATGTTCCGTTCTTGAGATATTTTGTGTACACACACACACACACACACACACACACACAGGCCAATCGCTAAAAACATGGTTTTTGGGTTCAGGGGGTCTGAAAACATATAGATCCGGTGAAAACTCGATTTCTTTGAAATCGACATGAAAACAATACTTTCCTTCCTATATATTCATATAGGCAAGAGAAAGTAAAAATAAAATAATTTTTTTTTTTATCCCTAATGTGTGTACGTTGCAATCTGTTCAATTTAGAACAATAAGCAACCCCATGACCCAATGAAATGAAGATGATGTGTATGACGTGTAGATGAGGTGTAGTCTTGTGCAGACTCAGGTCGACCATTCCTGAGAGAGTCTGGTTAATTGAACCCCAACCATCAAAGTACACCCACAACCACTGTCTACCATTCAAATCTGTATAAAAGTAACTACCTTTAGTAGGAACTGAACCAGGAACCTTCGTCTCCGAAAATCAGCTGTTAAACAGCTGATTTTGGCGACGACTTTACCTCTAGACCAACCCGGTGGGTTAAAAAATAAATAAACTTTTTTTTTATATAAACTTAAAAATCTGGTGTGAATACTCAAACAACTTTCTCTTGCTAATGCAAATAATTAACAATAAACTTAACATTAGTAATAAAACATTAGAAATAAACAAATATCTGGTGTGAAACTCTCACACAACTTTCTCTTGCCAATGCAAATAATTAACAATAAACCAAACATTAGTAATAAAACATTAGAAATAAACAAAAAACTAACCTCAATAAACAAAACCTAATTTTAATCATATAATGAAAGACGCAAAATGAAAATCAACCTGAGTTTGACTTAAAAATACGAAAAATCGCTCTTTCACGCTAAACTAGATTCTGTACAGAAAAATGCTTCAAATAAAAGTCGTAGATCTTTTTATTTCCTATAAAATTTATTATATACACTCCATGTCGTAAAATCCATACTAAGGCCGAAATCTTACAAAAATCGATTTTTCACACGTTTTCGTGAAAGAAAAAACAGGAAATCGCTAATTACCACTAAACTAAGCGTTATACAAAAAAATGTTTGCAATAAAAGTTGTAGGATTTTTAATTCTCTACAACTTTTATTATATAAATTTCTGCGCTAAAATGCATATTAAAGCCACGATCTTGAAAAAACAATGTTTTTACCTGTAAACTGCCTCACCAAGAATTTCAGCAAACATGGCGCCTACCTTATCTTGTAGAGCATAAAAAATTTAATAAACCAGGCAATCTTAAAGAAAAACGGAGGACGAGTTTTTTGAGAAAATCGCAAAAAAGTGAAAAATTACACGAATAAACTACTACTTCCGGTTGACCGATTTTGATGAAAATGTTCCGTGTCGGGTCCGGTAGTGGTATGTAACTTAAGTTTCAAGTTCGTACGATGTTCTGTTCTTGAGATATTCTGTTCACACACGCACACACCAATCGCTAAAAACATTTTTTTTGGGTTCAGGGGGTCTGAAAACGTGTAGATCCGGTGAAAACTCGATTTCTTTGAAATCGACATGAAAACAATACTTTCCTTCCTATATACTCATATAGGCAAGAGAAAGTAAAAAAACTAATCATGAGTGAAAGACGCAAAATGAAAATCAACCTCAGTTTGGTTAAACAATACGGAAAATCACTCTTTCACGCTAATTAACCTAATTAGAGAAAAATGCTTCAATTGAAACTTGTAGATCTTTCTATAAATTTGATTGCATACACTTTTGTGGTAAAATGCATACTATGGCTGAAATCGTAGAAAAATCGATTTTTTTACACGTTTCCGTGAGGAAAAAAAGAAAATCGCTAATTACCGCTAAACTAAGCGTTTTACAAAAAAAGTTTTGAATTAAAGTTGTAGGATTTTAAATTTTCTACAACTTTTGTCATATACTACATTTTTGCGCTAAAATGCATATTAAAGCCGCAATCTTAAAAAACAATTTTTTTACGTGAAACCTGCCTCAACAAGAATTTCAGAAAATATGGCACCTACCCTATTATTCTAGAGCATAAAATATTTAGTAAACCAGGCGATTTTAAAAAAAGGCGTAGGACCCGTTTTTAGGAACAAAAGCCATGAGCGAGTGGGTAATTACTGTGATGTCTCTTTCCACAATTCGAAAAATAAAGAAGGAAATTAAAAACGTGAAGAAGATATTCTTCAACGGTTTTGTTGACACCTGTCAACCCCCTAAGAGGTCGATTACCATTTTGCGTCATTCACTCATGATGAAAATTACGTTGTCTTTCATTTAACACTGTTTACTCACGATTAAACATAGGTTATATTGTTCATCATCGACAATGGCACGAACGAGTCGTGTGAGTGTTTCATTGGAACGATCGATTTTAACTTGTGATGATTTCTAGAGCCAACCCGGATATCGAACTCTAATCTTTTCGTTTAGTAGGGTAGCGCGCTGACAATACTACGCCACGAAAGCGGCCACTTGGAATATTGTTTTAGCATATTTATTAAGTTAGCAATATCTATTTGAGTCATAAATTACAAAATATTTTCGTACTATAAATAACATGTAGTCTATAATCTATTTTCAGTCATAGGCGGCCTACATGCTACTGCGAGATATGATTTGAATTAAGAAAAGGTGACACATTTCAAAGAAACAGAGCGGACATTTAAAATGCATCATCAAAAATAGGCCTACCCACCCCCACACCCGATCGATGACGCAAATTAATAAGTTAATTCCCTTCCCTTACACAACCTTCATTTAATTCAGAAGCATCCGCGATCACATCGCTCTATATTAATCTACATGTTCAGAATACATTTTACAACAATTAAAAATACCATAAAAAAGAATCTGGTGAGAAACACTGACACAACTTTCTCTTGCCAATTCAAATAATTAACAATATAACATAATATTGGTAATAAAACATTAAAAATAACAAAAAAAACTAACCTCAATAAACATAACCTAATTTTAATCATGATTGAAAGACGCAAAATGAAAATCTACCTCAGCTTGGCTTAAAAATACAGAAAATCACTCTTTCACGCTAAACTAGGTTCTGTAGAGAAAAATGCTTTAAATAAAAGTTGTACGTCTTTTAATTTCCTATAAATTTGATTATACACTTATGTCGTAAAATGCATTATACGGCTGAAATCTTTAAAAAAAACAATTTTTTACACAATTTCGTGAAAAAAAAACAGAATATCGCTAATTACCGCTAAACTAAGCGTTATAAAATAAAGTTTGAAATAAAAAATGTAGGATTTTAAGTTCTCGACAACTTTTGCCATATACATTTTTGCGCTAAAATGCATATTAAACTCACAATCTTAAAAAACCAATTTCTTTACGTGAAAACAGCCTCTCCAAGAATTTCAGCAGACATAATGCCCCTACCCTATCTTGTAAAGCATCAAAAATTTAGTAATAGAGGCGATTTTAAAAAAAATCGTACGAACCGTTTTTGTGAAAATCGCAAAAAAGTGAAAAATTACACGAATAAACTACTTTTTCTGGTTGACCGATTTTGATGAAAATATTTAGGCTATGACGAGTCCAATAGTAGCATGATTAGCCGATATTCCGTTCTGGAGATATTTTGTTAATTTGATTGGTGTGTGACACACACAGACAAATCGCTAAAAACATGTTTTTTGGGTTTAGGGGGCCTAAAAACGTGTACATCCAGTGAAAATTCGATTTCGAAAAACAGACATGAAAACAATACTTTCTTCCTTCATATACTACAGCAAATAAGAGTAAACAAAAAAAAAAATATCAGCAAATTCGGACCATAATAGTGAAATAGGTAATTCACTTTTATGGTAAATATGACACATTATTTTCTAATTGTCCGGCAAGAAAAACAAACATTTTTCCCCATAAAATTTCAACCAGACCCGTTCGAACCTAACTCAGCGAGATGAGTTCTGGGTGGAGCTTATTCTAATGTACAAGAAAACATTCACCGACTTTTAACCTACCTCTTTCTCAGTACAAAAAAAAGTCAAAAATATTTTTTAACATCGCCAACTAAAACTAACTCTTGTGACAAATGTCACAATTTATTTAAACGAAAGAAATGAAATTTGTCCTTAATAAATTATAAATAAATGTAATGATGCCTAAATGTGTACACTTAAATTTCAGTCTTGTTTATTTTTACAGTAGAATTCTAGCATGGAAAGTATGAATAGTGCATTAAAGAGCATAGGTAGAGGTAAAGGCGATAGCGACCTTCAATTGCACGTAAACAGGTTTTTAACACCAAACACAATTCCCTTGAGCTACTAAAATAAACACTAAATAATCAATGTTAATGTTTTTTCTTTGGCCCGCATTCTTATTTTTCTTGTCTTTTTATTTGTCTTCGGGATCTGTTAATTACTGACAACCACCTAATTTCATTGCTGCTTTTTTGTGTATTTTTGACGTGAATTAGGCATGAGTTTGCTGAGGGACCCCCAGTAGAGTTTGTTCATGGATGGCTTTCAAACTGGTCACCGTACAAAGTCGCTTTCTTAACCGGTGTTACTTAAAAATCTGTTACTTAAAAAAATCTGGTGTGAAACACTCACACAAATTTCTCTTGTCAATGCAAATAATTAATAAAATTACCAAACATTTTTTAAATTTTTTATTCCTAATTTGTGTACGTTGCAATCTGTTGAATTGAGAACAATAAGCAACCCCATGACCCAATCAGATGTGGATGATGTGTATGACGTGTAAATGAGACTGTGTAGTCTTCTACAGACACACTCACAGAGTATGGTTAATTGAACCCCAACCATCAAAGTACACCCACAACCACTGTCTACCATTCAAATCCGTATAAAAGTAACTACCTTTACTAGGATTTAAACCAGGAATCTTCGTCTCCGAAAATCAGCTGTTCAACAGCTGATTTTGGCGACGACTTTACCTCAAGACCAACCCGGTGGATTAAATTACTGATAAACACCCAATTTGATTGCTGCTTTTTTCCGTCTTTTTCAAGTCAATTAGGCATGAGTTTGCAGAGGGACCCCCCAATAGAGTTTCTTCACTGATGGCTGTCAGCTGGTCACCATACAAAGTCGCTATCTTAACCGGTGTTACTTAAAAAAATCTGGTATGAAGCACTCACACAAATTTCTCTTACCAATGCAAAAAATTAATAATTACCTAACTTTTTTTTTATTCCTAATTTGTGTACGTTGCAATCAGTTCAATTCAAAACAAAAAGCAATCCCATGACCCAATGAGATGAGGATGATATGGATGACGAGTAAATGAGACTGTGTTGTCTTGTACAGACCCAGGCCGACCATTCCTGAGAGAGTATGGTTAATTGAACCCCAACCATCAAAGTACACCGGTAACCACTGTCTAGCATTCAAATCCGTATAAAAGTAAGTACCTTTACTAGTATTTGAACCAGGAACCTTCATCTTCGAAAATCAGCTGTTAAACAGCTGATTTTGGCGACGACTTTACCTCTAGACCAACCCGGTGGGTTAAATTACTGATAAACACCCAATTTGATTGCTGCTTTTTGCCGTATTTTTCACGTGAATTAGGTATGAGTTTGCTGACGGACCTTCCAATAGAATTTGTTCACTGATGGCTGTCAGCTGGTCACCATACAAAGTCGCTTTCTTAACCGGTGTGACTTAATAATCTGTTATCTACTTAAAAAAATCTGGTGTGAAACACTTACACAAATTTCTCTTGCCAATGCAAAAAATTATTAACATTACCTAACATTAGAATTTTTTTTTTTTTTTAGCTTTTATTTGTTATCGGGGACTGTACATTGTTGACAACTACCCATTTTTGATCGCTGCTTTTTGCTGTATATCTTTTTGACGTGAATTAAGCATGAGTTTAAACAGGGACCCGCAGTAGAGTTTGTTCACGGATGGCTGTCAGCTGGTCACGATACAAAGTCGCTTGCCCGACCGGTGTTACTTAACAAATAATAGCGATTTCATACCAGCTGACTAACGGTTGGCCCGAAGGCCAACATTAGAAATAAACAAAATCTGGTGCGAAACACTCACACAACTTTCTCTTGCCAGTGCAAATAATTTATACAATGTAACCTAACATTAGTAATAAAACATTAGAAATAAACAAAAACCTAACCTCAAAAAACATAACCTTATTTTAATTATGAGTGAATAGCAAAATGAAAATTAACCTCAGTTTGGCTTAAAAATACGGAAAATCACTCTTTCACGCTGAACTAGGCTCTGTACAGAAAAATGCTTTAAATAAAAGTTGTAGATCTTTTAATTTTCTATAAATTTTGTTATATACACTTATGTCGTAAAATGAGTAGAAAGGCTGAAATGTTTAAAAAATCGATTTTCACACGTTTTTGTGAGAAAACATTTAAAATCGCTAATTACCGCTAAACTAAGCGTTATACAAAAAAATGTTTGAAATAAAAGTTATAGGACTTTTAATTCTCTACAAATTTTATTATATACATTTTTGCGCTGAAATGCATAATAAAGCCGCGCTGAAATGCATAATAAAGCCGCAATCTTAAAAAAACACTTTTTTTACGCGAAAACAGCCTCACCAAGAATTTCAGCAAACATGGCGCCTAACCTATCTTGTAGAGAATAAAAAATTGAATAAACCAGGCGATTTTTAAAAAAATCGTAGGACCAGTTTTTGAGAAAATCGCAAAAAAGTGAAAAATTACACGAATAAACTACTACTTCCGGTTGACCGATTTTGATGAAAATGTTCGTGTCGGGTCCGGTAGTGGTATGTAACTTAAGTTTCAAGTTTGAAGTTCGTACGATGTTCCGTTCTTGAAATATTCTGTTCACACACACACAGACCAATCGCTAAAAACATGTTTTTTGGGTTCAGGGGGTTTGAAAACGTATAGATCCGGTGAAAACTCGATTTCGAAAAATCGTCATGAAAACAATAGGTACTTTCCTTCCTATATATTCATATAGGCAAGAGAAAGTAATGAACAAAAAACTAACCTCAATAAACATAACCTTATTTTAATCATGAGTAAAAGACAAAGTTAAAATCAACCTCAGTTTTGCTTAAAAGTACAAAAAATCACTCTTTCACGCTAAACATTCTCTGTAGAGAAAAATGCTCTAAATAAAATGTTGATCTTTTAATTTACTATAAATTTAATTATGGCTACATTTTTTCGTAAAATACATAATAAGGCTGAAATCTTTAAAAAAAAACATGTGTTTTTTTACACGATTTCGTGAGAAAAAAACAGAAAATCGCTAATTACCGCTAAATTAAGCTTCATACAAGAAAATGTTTTAAATAAAAGTTGTACATCTTTTAACTTCCAATAAATTTGACTATATAGGCCTACAATTTAGTCGTAAAATGCATACTAAGGTCGAAATCTTAAAAAATTCGATGTTTCACACGTTTTTGTGAGAAAGAAACAGAAAATTGCTAATTACCGCTAAACGAAGCATTACACAAAAAAATGTTTAAAATAAAAGTTGTAGGATTTCAAATTTTCTACAACTTTTATAAAAACATTTTTGCGCTTAAATGCATATTAAAGCCGTAATCTTAAAAAAAAAATTTTTACGTGAAAACAGCCTTACCAAAAATTTCAGCAAACGGCGCCTACCCTATCTTGTAGAGCATAAAAAATTTAGTAAACGAGGGGATTTTAAAAAAAATCGTAGGACCAGTTTTTGATAAAATCGCAAAAAAGTGAAAAATTACGCGAATAAACTACTACTTCCGGTTGACCGATTTTGAAGAAACTGCGTGTCGGTTCCGGTAGTAATATGTAACTTAAGTTTCAAGTTCGTACGATGTTCCGTTTTTGAGATATTCTGTTCACACACACGCACGCACGCGCACACACACGCGCGCGCGCGCACACACACACAGAGACTAATCGGTAAAAACATGTTGTTGTGTGGGTTGAGGGGGTCTGTTTACTTGTATAGTGGGTGTTGAGTGTATTTGTTAAAATCGACATGAAAACAACACTTTCCTTCCTATATTCATATAAGCAAGAGAAAGTAAAAATACTGGGGACTTTCTACCAGCTGACCGATTGTGCTGGCGTGAAGGCCGTGCTATTTGTATGTACACATTGTTTTCCGTTTTTACTTTCGGCTCACAATTTCACATTAAAAGTCAGCTCATTTCTAAAAAGAAACATTTTTTACCACGACAGCACAAACCCCCTCCCTTCTCTAACCGGAAGAATTACAATAGACGTGTCATTTACGTTATCTTGTAGAGGACAAAAACTGTAGTAAATGAGCTGGATTTTAAACAAAATCATAGAAGCCATTTTTGAGAAAATTAGAATACAGTAAAAAAGTTACACGAAAAGATCTGTGCGAAGAGAACACATAGTACACATTCGGTTGACCGATTTTGATAAAAACGTTCGTAACGGGAACCTTCATGTCAAACAACTTAGGTTTTAACCTCGTACGATTTTCCGTTTTTGAGATATGTTGTGTTCTCTCTCTCGCTCTCCCCAACCCTCCAACTCTTCTACCGCCGTTTTCTCTCTCTTATCACACATACACACCCACGCACGCATGCACACAAACACACACCGAGCGCTAAACAACATCTATGTTTTAAAAGCTTGTCCATTTTGGGTTCAGCAGACTTGAAAACGTATATTTTCGATAAAACCTCGATTTGGAAAAGTTGACACAAAAAATAATGGTACCAAAAATAATACTTCTCTTCCCCAAGTTTGATATCGGGCAAGAGTAACAAATTAATATTAATAATGATAAAGTTAAATGAATGAATTACCTGTAGATCATATTGAAGGTTATGTTTACAGTGGCCGACAGAGAGAAAAACAACAACACAAGAATATACTGGAATTTAAAACAACGTGACTTTGTTATGTGGTGGCCGTCAAGTGAAATAATTGAATAGTTTGTGGTGCAACCTCCTCACCGTTTTAATCCAATGTCATACGAATATATGCGTGACTAAAAAAACAATCAACTAAAATAATGTAATTGTGTGATGCAGGGCTACCCTAATGTAAACAAATCGCTCACATTGGCGCCTGGCCTGCCATTCCTATAAACAAAACAGCTGTTATTTTCATCATTATCATCACAATACTAACGTGTTAAGATTTTTTTCTTAATTCCTAATATGTGTACGTTGCAATCTGTTCAATTCAGAACAATAAACAAACCCATGACTGAATCAGATGAGGATGATGTGTATGATGTGTAAATGAGGTGTAGTCTTGTACAGACCCAGGCCGACCGTTCCTAAGAGAGTATGGTTAATTAAACCCCAACCATCAAAGTACACCGGTAACCACTGAATAGTATTGAAATCCGTATAAAAGTAACAACTACCTTTACTAGGATTTGAACCAGGAACCTTCATCTCCTAAAATCAGCTGTTAAACAGCTGACTCGAGGCGACTACTTTACTTCTAGACCAACCCGGTGGGTTTCTTACAATACTAACGTGTAAAGATGATTTTTTAAAATCTTAGGAGTAGAGACCTGCTAATTTGATATACAAATTTCATTGTTGGGGAGGCAGTGATGGGGTCCCTACCCCTCTCATGCCTATCATCTCATTTACATTATTATCATAATCATGATACTGATAATAGGTACCATTAACCATTTAAAAACCATTTAACCATTTACCATTAACACCATTCAACCAGTTAACAAAAAAAACCATTTAACCATTAACACTGGGTAACAGAGCTAGAACAGAGACAGTAGTGAATTTCTACAAGGTAATGGCTACCCCAGTCCTTTGTTATGGAAGTGAGTCATGGGTGGTAGGATCCAAGCAGCTGAAATGAGGTTTTTAAGAAGGGTGAAGGGCTGCTCGACGCTGGATCTAATATATAACGAGGAAATCAGATACGAGTTGGGTGTATTTAGCTTGAAGGAAAAAGTGGAGGAATACCGGAATCAATGGAGGCAACATTTGGAACGGATGCCAGAAGAGAGAATACCTCTTAAAGTGATGGAATATGTTCCAGTTGGAAAAAGGAACATGGGAAGACCTCGAAGAAGATGGCAATAGTCGAGATGTACGGGTTGGAATGTTTCGTGTTTCTGTACACGTATAAGTAACAGACGAACTAATGTCCCATAGCCGAGCGAGTGAGAGGGAGATAAATGTGGCATAACTACGCATGCGCTGTAAGGTGTTTACCGTTATAATTCAAATCTGAAAACATACTACAGTCGTTTAGTTGCTTGTTAGTTTATTACATGGATAAACGCTTGCTCACAACAATGAGTAAAATTATACGACAATGTTATTGGAATGGCGCGTATGGCTTGTGCGAGTGAGAGCGTTGTGCATTGTCTCACTCCCACGGCTAGGGGACTGCATTTCATCTGAATACTGTACAGGACGGTTTATGAGTTTGGAACAGGCTTATGCCTAATCCATGAGAGTAAGAAGAAGAAGAAGAAGATCATAATCATCAAATTTGCTTGTTGTAAAATTTTACACTTGTAAAAAAAGAATTAAAGAGAAAAAAAACTTCTTCTAGTACTGTCGTATTTTGCATTCAATGTATGTTTCAATTAGAATATAGCAAATTTCTACTGAAGTGTTATCTTCTAAAGTGTTATTTTCTGTTATCTTAAAGTGTTATTTATCTGAAGTGTTATTTTCTAAAGTGTTATTTTAATTGCAATCTATTTGTTTGGTCCAGGGCTAAATAAAAAATAAAAAGTTCTGTTTCTTTTCACATAGTCAGCCACTTATATGACTGAACTATTTAAGAACAGAAGAGGTAGAGGTGTAAAAGACACTATTCAGAGTTATCTCCTCCGAGAGTAATGAATTTCACTATGCAGCCAGACCCTGTGGTGAATGAAGTGAGGGTGTCATTTGCAGGGTGGAAAGTGAGTGCTTTTCGGAGGGCCTGGCATGCTGATAAGCATACTCTTTCAACTCGGTGAGTGTTGGCAATGGTAAACCACCTTACTCCTCGTTTTTACTTAGTAAAACCTCTAGAGGTTCAAACCAGCCTTTCGGCTGTTGACCTAAACAACAACAAACAAGCAAAGAACATTTTTTGTAACTCGAATGGATCGCGTTAAGTTCAATCACAATATTAATACAGTTATGTGGTGCACAGTTCCATTGGATAGAGTATAATCACAGTAATCAATTTCATTATCATTCACCACCACAGGTAGACCCTGTGGTGGTGAATGAAGTGAAGGTGTCATTTACAGGGTGGAAAGTAGATGCAATGGTAAACCACGTGACTCCTCGTTTTACTTAGCAAAGCCTCCAGAGGTTCGAATCAGCCATTCGGGTGATCACCTAAACAACAACACCAAGAGAAAATCGTGTGTGTCTTTCTTTATCTACCCAAAAGGTTAATGCAAGTTAAACAACAACAAAAATCAACGAATATTATTATTGAAAACGCGGGGTCTTTTCCGTTCTCTGTACGCTACTATCAAATCCGAATTCCCTGAAGGGTTACCAGCGCCAATCTGACTAGCAATATTCCTGCGTAATGTCAATTTCACTCCTAAATCACAGTTAATTACTACAAATTCTGTATTGTTAGTCAACTATGAATGTTGTAGTTATGAACTTCATAATATTCGGACGGAGGATGATACTGCAGAGTTCCTTTAGGAAAGGGAGGGCAGTTATTGGATAATCCCAGAAGATGTGACAACTAAAAATGTCTGTGTGAAACACTCAGACTTTCCCTTCCCAATGTAAATAATTAAAAAATATAACGTAATAGTAATGTAAAATATGATCTTTCTCAGTTTTAGTTTCAGTAAGGCAGGGAGTGGGAGAAATAAACACTTGTGCAACCCAGGGGCGGTTCCAGGGCTGATTTTCGGGGAGGGGGCTATCTTGTTTTTATGTAGCTCTTACTACATAATTTGTAATTGAGTCATTGAAAAGTCCTCTTTTATGCTGTATTGCTGTAACCACAATTTTAATTCATAGAGAAATTTTCAAGGTGCTGACAGGATGCGAGTGGCTTTTGACTACTGACACTGATTGTTATCTTAATACTATTTAAAAATAGATACTTTCTGTTTGACTCATTTTTATACTAAAATAATTATCGTTTATTGATAGGTACTAGTATTGGGATCCAGTTTTGTTAGAAATAATAGCTTGTAGAAAATATTAAACTAAGTTTTCCTAGTATTTCGGGGGGGCCATGGCCCCTTCCCTGAAACCGCCCCTGGTGCAACCCTTCAGGGAATCCGGATTTGATAGTGGCATACACAAAACGGAAAACACTCAAAAAGCGAAAATATTATTTACAAAAACACTCACTGTTTCAAGAAAAGATGAAATTAGGATGCGTAGGCTGCAGATAAAAAAAACCAAAAGAATTGATTTGAATCTTGAACAACAAAACTCTCGACGAAATTCCAACTTAGATCGCACTTAAAACAACGTAAATAATAAACTTACGTTCTTATCGTATCGTAAATCGGAAAATTACAACGAATTAACCGATTCGGTTTTCGATTTTCCGTAAAAGGAATTCGCTTTACTATTAAGTTACGGTAAAAATATAACAGAAAACTAACAGATTAAAAAAAAACAAAAAGTTAATATAAGAAAAGTCGTTAAAATTTTAAACGAAAAGAAACTAAATAAAATAATTGTTAAATGAATTCGGATCGAAAACGCGAGCGGGGCTTTTAAAAGACACCCATCGACTGAATGTTAAACAGGTATAATAAAATAGGGAAATATGACGTTGTAAAGTTGGCAATAGTGAATTGACGAGTGTGTGTGTGTGTGTGTGTATGTATGTAGAGAAGAGGGTGGAAATGTAAATAGTGTAAAATATTATTGCAGTGACTAACCAATAGTAATAAAAATAGAGATAATAATATAAATAAAATTTGGCCAAAAATATTTGCTTACAAGAAGATCGTGGGGGCGGATACGAACAACTGTATTTACGTATTTTCTTAATCTATATAATACAGGGTGTGTCAGAATTCTGAATCTACATATTATAAATGATGGACCCAATTTAATAAATTCATATTTATTTAAGTATAAATGCAAAATGAACAATTCACATACCAATGGAAAGATGAGGTTTCAAAGTTTTTTTTACACATTCTTAACCTGTACATTCGCGCAGGTGGGAGGCTGTAGTTGCAGAACCCCTTCCTCAGCGCTGGATCGGACGGATAGGAAATCAAGACCTGGCTCTAAACTTCTGGCCACCAAGATCTCCTGATCTCACCCCATGTGACTATTTCTTATGGGTTACGTTAAGGAAAGAGTTTTCATCCCGCCTCTACCAACAACTCTGGCCGACCTGCAGAACCGTATCACTGCTGCGTTATCGTAGATATCGTTTAGATGTTTGCCGTGCTGCACAAGGAGGACACATCGAACATTTGTAAATGTGTAAAAAAAACTTTGAAACTTCCTCTTTCCATTGGTATGTGAATTGTTTATTTTGCATTTATACTTAAATAAATAGAATTTATTAAATTGGGTCATCATTTATAATAACCCTGTATTTAAACGATAAGGGATTCTTCCACAGTTAGTTTTGTCTCCCACTGGAATTATTCCAATTGATCTTTTCACTATCTCTTACCCTATATGGAATATACGAAGGAAATTTTTGTTTTCATGTCGATTTTTACATTTCAAGTTTTCGCCGGAAATATACGTTTACTCTTGAAAACAAACAAAAAACCTGTTCTTTTACAGATTGGTCTTTGTACATACGTACACTCAAAGAAAGGCACCGCCAAAGGTCTAGACCAGTCAGAAAATTCTTTAAAACAGATTTAAAAAGATAATAAAAAAAAAATCAGGTATGAAACACTCACACAACTTTCTCTTGCCAATGCAAATAATTAACAGTAAACCTAACATTAGAAATAAATACAAAAACTAACCTCAATAAACATAACCTATTTTAATTATGAGTGAAAGACGCAAAATGAAAATCGACCACAGTTTGGCTTAAAAATACGGAAAATGACTCTTTCACGCTAAACTAGGCTCTGTAGAGAAAAATGTTTTAAATAAAAGTAGTACATCTTTTAATTTCCTTACAACTTTTCTGGTCACGCCTTATTTGTCCGCGTTAAGTTAGGCTCTCTCAGTCCGCAGCGGACTGCACGCGCGGACAATTCACGTTCTGTTTGACAAGACCTTTAAGGATATAATGGAAGGAAAGATAAGAGGGTGGGTAAAGCGCCGAGCCAACCCTTATCGATTGTCGGTTGCTCATTGCAACTGCGCTAATGGGGAAACGACCGAGTAAACCCCCAAGCCAATTTTCTTCTTCATTCAAAAAGTAACCACGTAAGAAAGGACGAGGAACGCAATCCGACGTGACGTCTCGTTGTCCACAGAGGTGTTGGGGAGGGGGTGAAACGAAGTGTAAGGAATTGAATGTGACGGACGCCAACTGACCTTGTTCTCGTGTCTCCAACTTTACCACTCGTATTTTCGTACTTCGGTACGCTAAACAATCAATAAGGATAAATAAATTTTGTTTTCTGGTATTCAATATTCTTTTTTTTGCGCCCTAGAGACTCCAGGAAAAAAATAGGACATGTCAGAGTTTTTTTTATCATCAGCCAAAAAGCTGGTTTGGACCCGTAGAGGTTTTACTAAGTAAAACGAGGAGTGAGGTGGTTTACCAGTGCCTTCCTCACTGAGTGGAAAAGTATGCTTATCAGCATGCCGGGCCCTCTGAAAAGCACATATTTTCCACTCTGCAAATGACACCTTCACTTCACTCACCAAAGGGTCTGGCTGTATAGTGAAATTCATTACTTTCAGAGGAGGTAACTCTGACTAGTGTCTTTTACACCTCTACCTCTTCTGTTGTTAAATGATTCAGTCATTTAATTGGCTGACCATGTGATAAGAAACAGAACTATTTATTTTAGCCCTGCAACTAACAGATTGAGTTCAAATAATCTGACACTAAATACATATATTAAAATACATATAATAAAAACACCTGCAATACATATAACAATCACACAATGTATCACTACTATCAAGAAAGAAATTCTTGTACGCTATAAAAAGTTTTACCGATCAAGTAATTTTTCAGATTCTTTTTGTTGTTGTTTAGGTCATCAGCCGAAAGGCTGGTTTGAACCTCTAGGAATTTTATTAAGTAAAAACGAGGAGTGAGGTGGTTTACCCTGCCTTCCTCACTGAGAGGAAAAGTACGCTTATTAGCATACCGGGCCCTCTGAAAAGCACAAATTTTCCACTCTGTAAACGACACCTTCACTTCATTCACCACAGGGTCTGGCTGTATAATGAAATTCATTACTTTCAGAGGAGATAAACTCTGATTAGTGTCTTTTACACCTCTACTTCTTCAGTTCTCAAATGATTCAGTCATTTAATTAGCTGAACATGTAATAAGAAACACAACTATTTATTTTAGCCCTTAATTTTTTTTATTTATTTTAGTAGTTAATCCAAAATACGCCGCAATTAGCATTAGCATTAAATGGAATTTAGCATTAGCACGGTAACCAATAAGAAACTTGCTACTTCGGTTAGGTACCATAAGGGGGCACGACACGAACATTTTCATCAAAATCGGTCAACTTAAAGTAGTATTTTCTACGCGAAATTTTTCACTTTTCTCTTATTTTCTCAAAAATAGATCCTACAATTTTGTTAACTAATAGCCTCGTTACAGCATCGGTAAAAATTCGGTTTTTCATGATTATGCCCTTTGTTGCATTTCAAATCAAAAGGTTTCTTTTTGGTCATCAATCTCTCGACTGGTTTGATGCAGTTTTCCAAGCTGTTCTATCTTGCGCAAGTCGTTTCATATTTACATACCTGTAACACCCTACATCTTTTGTAATTTGCTTTATATATTTTCTAACCTTTGCCTCCCTCTACAATTTTCTCCCTCAATATTACCCTCCATTATTGATAGATGTCTTAAGATATGCCCCACTAGCCTATCCCTTCTTCTGGTAAGATGGTTCCATATACTTCTTCTTCTTCTTTCATCCACTCGTCTAACAACCTCTAAATTACTTATCTTGTCCACCCACCTAATCTTTAACATTTTCCTATAACACCACATTTCAAAAGGTTCTATCCTCTTCTTTTCTATAGCCCATATCACCCACGTTACACTCCCGTATAATGCCACACACCAAACATAGTATTTTAAGAAATTTTTTCCTAAACTCTGTAAGTCAATGTTTGTAGTCTACTAGCAGCTAGCAGATCGAGTGCAAATAATTGAACAGTCCACCTGGCTGTTATGGGTAATTGTATTGTTTACGTTGATGAATACGGAGAGATGTGGAGAAAGTAAACAAAATGTAAACAGCTAGTACGGGTATAACGAATCTAGTGTAAAATGAACGCTTTCATATTTTTATTCAAATACTGTACTATTATGGTAGGCTTAGATCTAATAGGCATAGACAGGATGAGGTGCAGTGAATGTAATGGAGAGAGAGAGAGAGAGAGGGAAGGAGAGAGATTGAAAGTAGGGCTAGCACTTTTACTACACAGCAGAAAAGCAAGGCATGTCTAATGTTAAATGTTCGGTGGTCAAATTCAGAGTAATTTACGCGCGACGACAAAAAGAGAAAAACCTTAACGAAGAATAGATGCAAAATCAGGAAGATAATAAATGAAAACATCGTTTCATTTGTCTATAGGCCTATGATGTCCTACAACTGACACACAGGTTGATTCAAAAAATATCTTTATTACTTTCTCTTGCCTATTATAAATATATAGGAAGGAAAGTATTGTTGTCATGTTGATTTTAACAAATACACTCTTCACCCGAATATACACGTAAACAGACCCCCTCAACCCACACAACAACGTGTTTTTAGCGATTGGTCTGTGTGCGTGTGTATATAAAATATACTATAGAAAATTAAAAGATCTACAACTTTTATTTAGGGCATTTTTCTCTACAGAGCCTAGTTTAGCGTGAAAGAGTGATTTTCCGTATTTTTAACCAAAACTGAAGTCGATTTTCATTTTGCGTCATTCACTCATGATTAAAATTAGGTTATATTTATTGAGGTTAGTTTTTTGTTTATTTCTAATGTTAGGATTATTGTTAAATATTTGCATCGGCAAGAGAATGTTGTGTGAGTGTTTCACACTAGATTTTTTTTATATTCTCTAGCCCTATATGAAATATGTACAAAGAAAGTGTTGTTTACACATCGATTTTTCATCGGAAATACGTACAAGTCTTCAGGTGCCATGAACTTAACAAAATATGTTCTTTACCGACTGAACTGTGCGTGCGTGCGTGCGTGTGAACAAACTATCTCATGAACGGAAATTTTTACAATATTGAAATTTTTAAAAATTAACTGAGATACCATACAAAGGAACCCAACACCACGTAGTAGTTTATTCGTGATTTTTTTTACATTTTTCCCATTTTAAACGAAAACGGCTACAGTCAACAAACCAAAGCCAGCTAGAGTCCACCACTTTATGGATCTCTTATTCCAATTAAGTTAACTATATTTTAAATTATGAGTACTTAAAACATCAGTCATAATAAAATGATGTAGGCCTAACAATTTCATTTATAAAAATACTTTTAAAAGTATTTTTTATTTTAATACTTTTGAAAGTATTTTGTTGTTACTTTTTAATCAGTGTGTACACATTTTTATATAATGCGCATGCTCAGTGAGGTCATTATTTTGTTTATTTAGATAAAATATATTTAGAATCGGCAGTCGAACCGTGTGTTGGCCACATTACAAACCAGATCGCACGTGTAGGCCTATCTGTCGAACATAGTCCCGGACAATCAACTGCGTCAGACGTATAGTCCAGCCACTCTTAGTTTGCTCCTAATGTAAGCAAATAATGACGTCACTGAGCATGCGCATTAAATAAAATGTGTACACGCTGATTAAAAAGTTGTTTGTTTGTAATCCCTAGTTTGTGTACGTTGCAATCTGTTCAATTCAGAACAATAAGCAACCCCATGACCCAATGAGATGAGGATGATGTGTATGACGTGTAAATGAGACTGTGTAGTCTTGTACAGACTCAGGTCGACCATTCCTGAGAGAATATGGTTAATTGAACCCCAACAATCAAAGTACACCGGTAACCACTGTCTAGCATTCAAATCCGTATAAAAGTAAGTACCTTTACTAGGATTTGAACCAGGAACCTTCGTCTCCGAAAATCAGCTGTTAAACAGCTGATTTTGGCGACGACTTTACCTCTAGACCAACCCGGTGGGTTAATTAAAAAGTAAGAAAAAATAATTTTAAAATTATTTAAATACAAAATACTTTTAAAAGTATTTCTATAAATGACAATGTTAGCCCTACATCATTTTATCATGACTGATATTTTTAGTACTTTAAGTACTACTTTATAATTTAAAAAATAATTAACTTAATAGGAATACGACATCCGTAAAGTGGCAGACTGTAGCGTGCGCCCTGTAGTGGGTGGCTTTTGTTTTTTGACAGTAGCAGCAAACTAAGAACGGCTGAACTGTAGGAAGCTCAAACGCCCGACTAATTCTCTCGCATTGCACCAAGATGTTACCGCTGATCGCTGATGGACCGGCCCCAGGATGCCAACAACCACTGATGGGCTCCCTCCCCATCAATGAATCACATCCCAAGGGTTGGATAGAAGCAAGCTCCCCCCTCAAAAATAAGGGTTGATGCACACGCAACAAACGTATTGCCTGAATCCTGGTTGAGAGGGCTAAGAAGCCCTATGATGGCGACATCGTGTTAAGGAACACCTGGTCGCTCGGGGAACAATATAACAGAATAATTGCAACCTCAAGAAATTTAGGGGGAATTTTATAGTTTAAATAGGAAATAGGATTCTGGTTCGTGGGACATTGGAACTGGGTCTTGAAAGGAGGTAATTTATTTATTATTTATTTATTTATTATTTATTTATTTATTATTTATTTATTTATTTATTATTTATTTATTTATTTATTATTTATTTATTTATTATTTATTTTACGTATTGCAGAGACCCCCAACAATCCCCTAGAGCGAACTATTCAGTGAAATTTTTTATTGTCAAAATTTTTTATACTAATTATTTTATTATTATTACTGTAATTTTTTTTTATAATTTTTGCTTTCTCTTACCTATATGCATATATAAGAACGAAAGTATTGTTTTCACGTTTATTTTTCGAAATCGAGTTTTTACCGGATCTACACGTTTTCAGGCCCCCTGAACCCGAAAAACATGTTTAGCGATTGGTCTGTGTGTGTGTTTTTTATACAAAATATCTCACGAACGAAACATCGTACGAACTTAAAACCTGAAACTTAAATTACATACCACTACCGGACCCGACACGAACATTTTCATCAAAATCGGTCTACCGGAAGTAGCTGTTTACTCGTGTAATTTTTCACTTTTTTACTATTATCTCAAAAACTGGTCCTACGATTTATTTTAAAATCGCCTGGTTTACTAAATTTTTTATTCTCTACAAGATAGGATATGTTTGCTGAAATTCTTGGTGAGGCTGTTTTCACGTAAAAAAATTGCTATTTTAAGATTACGGCTTTAATATGAATTTTAGCGCAAAAATTTATATAATAAAAAATGTAGAAAATTTAAAATCATACAACTTTTATTTCAAACATTTTTTGTATAACGCTTAGTTTAGCGGTAATTAGCGATTTTCTGTTTTTTTCTCACGAAAACGTGTGAAACATCAATTTTTTTAAGATTTCGGCCTTAGTATGCATTTTACGACATAAGTGTATAGAAACAAATTTATAAAAATTAAAAGATCTACAACTTTTATTCAAAGCATTTTTCTCTCCAGAGCCTAGTTTAGCGTGAAAGAGTGATTTTCCGTATTTTTAACCCAAACTGAAGTCGATTTTCATTTTGCGTCTTTCACTCATGATTATAATTAGGTTATGTTTTTCAGGTTATTTTTTTGTTTATTTCTAATGTTTTATTATTTTTGTTAGGTTTATTGTTAATTATTTGCATTTGCAAGAAAAAGTTGTGTGAGTGTTTGACAACAGATTTTAATGTTTATAATCCCACAATTAATCTTACAATTTTTTTAATGTTTATTAATCTTATCAATTATGCTGATAAGCAACCCAGGTCCTCTAAATTTAAAAAATATCCTCTAAAATTCCTTTAAATTTAAAAAAAAATCGTGGGACAAGTTTTTGAGAAAATCGCGAAAAATTACACGAATAAACTACTACTTCCGGCTGAAAATTTTCGTGTCGGGTCAGGTAGTGTTATGTAACTTAAGTTTCAAGTTTCAAGTTCGTACGATGTTCCGTTCTTGAGATATTCTGTTCACACACACACACACACAGAACAATCGCTAAAAACATGTTTTTGGGTTCAGAGGGTCTGTTTACGTGTAGATCGGGTGAAGAGTGTATTTGTTGTGATCGACATGAAAACAATTCTTTCCTTCCAATATATATTCATAATTAAAGGCAAGAGAAAGTAAAAATGTCAGTAGCTAGAGAACCTCAACAACTGTACAGATGTAACGTTTCAGTTTTCGTATATTTTACCAATTCTGTGAAAAATGTACTTATAATTAGCAAAGTTATTGCTAGCAGTACACTATCGCCGAATGTAGGCGAAGTCAGGCGAATACGATAGTGTACTCGGTGTATTTGTGGTTATTCGTTCCACTTCGCCTCGCCATGGTTCGTATTGGCCTTAGTTCGGTCTGGAGTCGGTACTTTGCACGAATCAAAGGGGACGAATACAGACGAATAACGAGAGCGAACTGGGGCAAACTGCTAGCAGTACACACTCGCCTTCATTCGGGCTACATTATTCCGTGCATCTACACCATACTTTTTATTTACTTTTTATTCATTACCTACTTACTTATTTATTATTTTATTCATTACCTACTTATTTATTTACTGTGTACTTTTTGTTTATTATAACTGTTTAACTGTGTATTTTGCTATGGAATGGTCAAATGAAAATACTTTAGTTTTTTTTTTGGAAGCTTACCATAGTGAGGGAGTGTTATGGGATCCTTGCCATAAAAAACACAAGGATAAGAAGCACATAAACGAGGCGTGGGTTCGTTTAAGCGAACAATTAAACCGTTCCACGGTAGAATTAAAAAAGAAGAAGGAATCTCTAATGGCATGCTTTAGAGCCATTCTTCAGATTTAGAGGCATCAAAATCCATTTTCTGATCTACGTTGAATTATGTGATGACACGATCGAACTGAGGTTTCGCGAATATAGACGAGTATGTACTGGGTTAGTTCGTGTAGAACATTCGCTGTCGCGACTTGGCCCGAATATTCGTCGAATCATTCGGCAATAGTGTACTGCTAGCATAACATTAGCGGGATACAAAGTACAGTCTCTTCTTAACATACTACTGTAATAGTCGAGGTGGTAATGATTTGGGGAGTGAGTGGGTGGTGCTCGTAAAATAAACAAGATACAAGTTAATGGAGACTACAAACATATTTTCTAAAATGTATTCTCGATTGTGTGTCAATGGATGGTCGGATTTCGCGAGTAGTGACGTCATGTTACGTGACTATCACGTGGTCTCACGTGTATCCAGCGATCGGCCCACTATAAACAAACTAGTCTTCTCTGCTGTGACTCATTTTAACGTCATCCTATCACTTTCCATCACTCCATCTTTCTTTATCTTTTGATTGATTTCTTTTTTTACTCGTATATAGTTGAACACAATGTTCATTTCTCGATTTAACCTTATCATCTTGGTATATTCAAAAAATTTGTCCCAGGCTACAAAGCGTTTTATCAATAACACTTTTACGTGAGTACAGGTAAATTTGTATCGGTTGTAATCAAAAGTAAATTATAAATTTAACCCTTTCAGGTACCAGCGTCCGTAAAACAGGACGTCTATATATTTTACGTAGTTATAATATCCGGTTTAACGGACGACCATAAGTTATGCATAAAGTGGCAACGTCCGGATTACCGAACATTTTCAAAGAACCACAAACAAAGTTAATTTCGTGACTAACCATCAGTAGCGACAATTTACAATTTTCTGTAAGAAATGCACACAACATTTAAATCCCATTTTATAGTGGACCCAACTGGTTGGTCTAGAGGTAATGTCGTCGCCAAAATCAGCTGTTTAACAGCTGATTTTCGGAGACGAAGGTTCCTGGTTCAAATCCTATTAAAGGTAGTTACTTTTATACGGATTTAAATACTAGACAATGGTTACCGGTGTACTTTGATGGTTGGGGTTTAATTAACAATACTCAGTGAGTGTAGTGTGTCTGTAGAATAGACTACACAGTCTCATTTACACGTCATACACATCATCCTCATCTCATTGGGTCATGGGGTTGCTTAATGTTCTCAATTTTGAACAGATTGCAATGTACACATATTAGGGAAAAAAATTTTATAGTTTAGTATTTTATAATTATAAAATAAGTGTTGTGAATACGGAAGCTGTGCCTATCTATATTCGGTTGAGTATTACTTGAATGAATAGTTGCCATTGTCTAGTCTAATGTGCAATAATAATGGCTGACAAACACGTGACCTTCCTTCACAACATTATAGGCCTACTTATTGAAATGTACAACTCTCCGTTCCCTGTTACACTCATGTTGACCTTCTTATTACATCAATACATCTACTATTATTCTCGTGTCAAACACCCACAATACTACCTCTTCTCAATGTAATCAATGAATTATACAACCAACGTTTAACCATTGTAGTATTAGATCAAGTGTCTCGCTATAAAACTATCTGGGCTGCGATGTGAACATTGATACTTGAATGTCGAAAATAAAATTAGTAAATTTCAAGCTATTTGTGGTACTGGGTAACAGAGGTAGAACAGATAAAGTAGTGAAGTTGTACGTATAAGGTGATGGCAGCCCCAGTCCTTCTTTATGGAAGTGAGTCATGGGTGGTAGGATCCAAGCAGCTGAGCTGAAATGAGGTTTTTTAAGAAGGGTGAAGGGCTGCTCGAGGCTGGATCTAATACATAAAGAGCAAATCAGATCCGAGTTGGGCGTATGAAAAAGTGGAGGAGTACCAAAATCAATGGAAGCAACATTTGGAACGGATGCCAGAGGAGACAATACCTATAAAAGTGACGGAATATGTTCCAATTGGAAGAAGGGAGGTGGGAAGACCTCGAAGAAAATGGCAGTAGTCGAGATGTACGGTGTTTGTGTAGACGTACAGGATGGTTTGTGAGTTCGGAACACGCTTATGCCTAATCCTTCATAGTAAGAAGAAGAAGAAGAGGAGGAGGAGGGGTATAGGGGAGGAGGAGGAAAAGGAGGAGGAGGAGGAAGAGGAATAAGAAGAAGAAGAAGAAGAAGAAGGATACGTTTAACCATGAGTAGACGATGTACAATGAACAACATAACCTAATTTCAAAAATACCTTCCATCAGATGGCGCTTCTCATGGCTGATGCCAATTTTTTCAAAACAAATTCTAAGACATCAACGCCCAAAAATAAAGGCTTACCTTTGACCTATGGCAAAAACCATTTGTGATTTCTGTATCCACTCTTTTTTTGGATTCAACTTTATTTTTTATTTACAACTGTACAATTTTTTAAAGGACAACTAATAACTTTTTTTTAATTTCTAATATGTGTACGTTGCAATCTGTTCGATTGAGAACAATAAGCAACCCCATGACCCAATCAGATGAGGATGATGTGTATGACGTGTAAATAAAACTGTGTAGTCTTCTACAGACACACTCACAGAGTATGGTTAATTGAACCCTAACCATCAAAGTTCACCGGTATCCACTGTCTTGGACTCAAATCCGTATAAAAGTAACTACCTTTACTAGGATTTAAACCAGGAACCTTGGTCTCCGACAAATCAGCTGTAAAACAGCTGACTCACGGCGACGACTTCAACTCTAGACCAACCAGGTGGGTTAACTGGTAAATTTTTTATTTTTTTTAATTCCTAGTATGTGTACGTTGCAATCTGTTCAATTGAGGACAATAAGCAACCCCATCACCCAATCAGATGAGGATGATATGTATGACGGTCGCTTTTGTCCGCGCGGACCCTGTGTTAGACATTGTTGGATCATCCTAGTCAAATAGAAAGTGGCCTACGCCGCGTACCAATCTATTCCACGGCGAACTGTTGGGAGGTTGTATTTTTCTACAGAGTTCGCGACGGACAAGATGGCCGATGAAGAGAAAAAATAAACTGAACTTGTTAGGGAGCACCCACATTTATATGATGTGCAAGATAATGACTACAAAAACTTGGTTAACAAAGCACAATCATGGAGAGAAATACCTGAAAAACTTCAACAAACCAGTAATACTAAACACAAACTTTATAATTTTTTTGTTATTACAGTATTTATAACAAAAAATTAGTTTTACGTTTCTTCTACTGTCGACGTGATTGACAGCATAACTGTATAATGAAAGTGTATCAATCTATATTAGTCATTGACTTATTAATTGTAAAGAATAGTATAGATCACATAACAATGCCAGAGCTTCTGTATGCGATGAAGAAATTAAAGAACCGTAAAGCATCGGGATCTGATGGCTTGCCCTCGGAGTTATTTAAGTATGCTTCAGGTGGATTTTTGGATCGCTTCCTTGAATTCGTAAATACTTGCTGGATGGAGGCACACATACCTGAGGAATGGCTCCAGGCTGTTGTCTTTCCAATCTTCAAGAAAGGAAAAAGAGATGATCCGAATAACTATAGGGGGATCAGCCTGTTAAATAGTGGCTATAAAATATTTGCCAAAATTACAACAAACAGACTAAGTGGAATAGCGGATGCAATTCTTCTGGAAGGTCAATCAGGCTTTCGCGCTGGAAGGTCATGTATGGACAATGTGTTTGCCTTGTCTCAGTTGATGGAGAAAAATAGAGAGTTTAATATCCTACGTTTCTGGCTTTTATAGATTTGCAGAAGGCGTTTGATAAAGTCTATCGGCCCCGCTTGTGGGAAGTACTGAGAGGGAAGGGATTACCTTTACATCTGATTAGAGTAGTGCAGAGTATGTATGCGGGCACAGTTATAAGAATGACCAAAGGTCAACGAGTGGTAGGAATATCTCAAGGGGTTCGACAGGGGTGCCCGTTATCACCCGTTTTATTTAACCTATTCATTGACGACGTCATGAGGCAATGGTACTGCGTGATGGAACAGAAAGCTGTTTTTGGACAGATGCCCTTGCAGATATTGGCTTTTGCAGATGACCTGGTGATGTTTGCTGACTCAGAAGATAACCTTCAACGATGCCTGCACGCATTTAACATGATTGCCCAGGGATTTGGTCTGTAGGTCTCTTCAGAAAAAACAAAAGTGATGGGTTTTAAGGGCACAGATCATCTTAGAAGCAAGATTGTTATCAATGGAGAAGTATTGGAGCAGGTGAAGACATTTTTATTCCTCGGATGTGAAGTATCGTACATACAATCAAGAGACGTAGAACTTAAATTACAAAAATTTCAGCGCCTTATCTATATAGTAAGGAAAACTTTGGTGGGAAAAGTAAGGAGAGAAACGGTTTTGAAGTTTTATAAAACACTAGTGCTGCCAGTCCTGTTATATGGATCTGAAAGCTGGACGTTAACCACTCAGCAATTAACTAGAATCGTAGCGGCAGAAATGCGACTGTTGAGGCCCCTAGCGGGGTACAGTTTGCTGGACCATAAGAGGAATGAGGATATACGAAATGAGCTTGGGATGATGTGTGTAACGGATGCGATCACTGGTTATAGGCAGAGCTGGTATGAGCATGTGCTAAGAATGGCAGATGAGCGAGCACCGAAGATTATCCTTAATTACCAACCGGTTGGGCGACGTAACATAGGAAGACCAAAGAAGAGATGGTCATCGCAAGTAACTTAAAGATTTGCTAGCTTGAGAACGGAACAGGACTACAAGGCCTAAACCGTGATGCTTATGATGATGATGACTTATTAATTGTTAACATTATTCATTGACTCAAACAGTTGAAGTAATTAACAAATTGGTCTCGTACAGGGATGTCTGTTGCTGGTAGTGACTTTGGAGGCAATATAATTTTGTTATTTACGAAGTCACGATAGAAAGCGGAATTTTCGAAGATACTACTATCATTATGCCGCCCATAACTACCTATATCAACAATAATGAAATTATAGTTGGGATAAACGAAACTACATGCAAAATCAGTCTTCGAAGGAATTCAATTCATGGCAAAGTCGGTGAAATTCGCTTACCACCTCTCTTTTGCAATTAATTTCGTGCACCCATTTTCTTTTTCGTTTCGACCGACTCAAAGCGAACAAAATAAGTAATTCTTCTTCGTCTGAGGAACTGGTAAACAATATAAATTCAAGTTTCGAAGTTGGCCTCCGGGCCAGCCCAGTCAGTCAGCTGGTAGAAAGTCGCTATTATTTGTTAAGTAACACTAGTTAGGCAAGCGACTTTGCATGGTAACCGGCTGACAGCCATCCATGAACAAACTCTACTGGGGTCTCTGTTCAAACTCATGTCAAATCCACGTCAAAATAATACAGCGGAAAGCAGCGATCAAATCGGGTAGTTGTTAATAATGTACAGTTCCCGATAACAAATAAAAAGCTCAAAAAAAAAAAATTTCAAAGTTGGAAAAATAACAAATCATGAGTTTGCCACGACTCATTCACGTTTTCTTCACAACTGTTCTGGTCCGTCCTGATTTGCCCGCGTTAAATTAGGCTCTCTCAGTCCGCAGCGGATTGAACGCGGACCGTCCGCGACCTTAAATATGAAGTAGTCTGACACATTTAATGTAGCACATACTTACAAAATCCAAATAATGATTGAATCGAACATCCTACTTGAGGCGATGAGATATTTGTAAAGCGAGCTATTTTTCTAAATTGAATGGCTCAATATTCATTAATTACCTGCAACAGAAAAAAAAAACAACATTATTAGCTATTCGACTAAAAGAATAATCCGTCTTATTTACATTGTTAAATGAACGGAAAACCAATATCGGATAATCGAATATCAATATAAAAATCTGGCGTGAAACAAAACACGACTTTCTCTCTCTTTTTCACCCCCCGAGGCGGCGAGAAAAAATCATCTTCACTCCCTCCCGATGGAGGAAGTAGTGTTGGACTCAATTGAGGCGTCCTCATCCAGCCCCAACCGCCTACCAACCAAAAACCCGCCGCCTGGCCACTTGATCCGGCATCAGCAAAGAACCCTCCACCTCTCTCGGAACTGTTTATACGAGTATAATACTACGAGGGAAATGTCGGGTTAAAAACAAAAATTTACATACCGTCAGCGGGGCGTGGAAGGGAACCGTAGCCTAATTCCCCCCCCCCCAACACTCACTCTCTCACTTTCATTCATCTCTTTCATTTGGTAAAACTAAATCGATTTATTTTTTAATCTGTTTGAAGTTTAACACGCTAACCAATACGCCAAAAAAGAAACGACCGAAGGAAATTTTTTTTTTCAAAAAATTTCATTAAAGTACTTGTTACATGACCTACAAATAGTCGACTGGTAAACCCACAAACGCCGCAATAAATTATCGTGACGTTTCAAAATTGGGACAGTCTAGAACAGAAATATTTAGCGAAATAACTACTCAGTATGATTGGCCGTAAATTTTGTTGAATTGCAATTTTGTGTTAAGTTTTTATTAAAGCCAATTTATTTCAGTTGTTTTACTGGACACTAAGTACTGCTATTTATTGGATCATCTCTTCATCTATTTCTGGAACAATTCATCTTTTTTATCATCTCCTATTATTACATTTATCTCTCTCTCTCTTCCACTCTTTCTATCTCTCTTTTTCTCTCTCTCTCTCGTTCACTCTCTCTCCCTCTCCCACTTCCACTCTTTCTATATCTCTTTTACTTTCTCTCTCTCTCTCTCTTCCACTCTTTCTATCTCTCTTTTACTCTCTCTCCCCCCCTCTTTCTCAATAAGTACAATAAAGAAGTAGTACACTAATAGAAGACGAAGTACAATAATTCACAATTATTGTACTTTTATTTATCGATAATTCAGTTCTTTTTTTTGTCATTCGGCCAAATTCTTTTCGTTTTGTCAGTTTATTATCAGCCGTTTTTATAACACCAATCCGATTTTTTGGACCTGGTACAAGAGAAACTAGGAGAAAATATCCGCTACTGCTACGGCCTTCCTTCTGTGATCTGTGGCCTACACTCATAAAACCACCTAAAAATAAAAAAATCTGGTGTGAAATACTCACACAACTTTCTCTTGCCAATGAAAATAATTTAAACAATACAACCTAACATTAGTAATAAAACATTAGAAATAAACAAAAAACTAACCTTATTTTAATCATGAGTGAAAGACGCAAAATAAAAATCGACCTGTTTGGCTTAAAAATATAAAAAAATCACTCTTTCACGCTAAACTAGGCTCTGTAGAGTAAAATGCTATAAATAAAAGTTGTAGATCTTTTAATTTCTTACAAATTTGATTATATACACTTTTGTCGTAAAATGCATACTAGGGCTGCAATCTTAAAAAAATCGATTTTTCATACGTTTTCGTGAGAAAAAACAAAATCGCTAATTACCGCATAACTGAGCGTTCTACAAAAACATGTTTGAAATAAAAGTTGTAGGATTTTAAATTCTCTACATTTTTTGTTATATCAATTTTTGCGCTAAAATGCATAAAGCCGTAATCTTAAAATAAACAATTTTTTGCGTGAAAACAGCCTCAACCAGAATTTCAGCAAACATGGCGCCTACTCTATCTTGTAGAGCATAAAAAATTAAGTAAACCAAGCAAATTTTAAAAAATCGTAGAACCCGTTTTTGAGAAAATCGTAAAAAAGTGAAAAATTATACGAATAAACAACTACTTCCGGTTGACTAATTTTAATGAAAATGTTCGTGTCGGATCTGGTAGCGGTATGTAACTTAAGTTTCAAGTTTAAAGTTCGTACGATGTTCCGTTCTTGAGATATTCTGTTCACATACACGCGCGCGCGCACACACACACTAATCGCAAAAAACATGTTTTTGGGGTTCAGGAGGTCTGAAAACGTGTAGATCCAGTGAAAATACGATTTCGAAAAATCGACATGAAAACAACAATACTTTCTTTCCTATATATTCATACAGGCAAGAGAAAGTAAAAATTGTAACCAAAAATGTTAAGAGCATTCTTCCGTACAATTAATCTCACAGGCACCAATAAAATTAAAAAAAAAACTAAGAAATGTTAAGTAACATCTGAAACGTATTTACAATTGACAGCAGCTTCTTTAAGGAACAAGGAAAGAAAAATGCAAACACGAAATAAGAAACAATGTAAGCAACGCACGAGTACGATTCGACCGAAGCGAAAGTGAAATGTATGGGAATCTATTACTAAGATACGAGGAGGAGTCTGTCTTCTTTTCACTGAATACGCCTACACGTATACGTAATACTAAATACTAAATACTAAAACAGATTCCAAACCGTTTCATCGTACGATTGTGAGAAAAATAAAATACAAAACAAAAAACATCGGTTAATTGTTATAACTTTCTAACTAATTTTCCACCACCAATTATTTTATTCTATTTCTTCCGACCTATTTTAATTTTAATGTTCTATCCGCTACCCAATTTACAACTCATTCGTATGTAATTATGAAAATTTAATCAAAATCTACAACTGTATTTGTTATTTTAGTTTAAATTTTCTCTAGTCAATTTATACACAACCCACCGGGTTGGTCTAGAGGTAAGTCGTTGCACACTAAGCTGTTAAACAGCTGATTTTCGGAGACGAAGGTTCCTGGTTCAAATCCTAGTAAATGTAGTTACTTTTATACGGATTTGAATACTAGACAGTGGTTACCGGTGAACTTTGATAGTTGGGGTTCAATTAACCATATTCTCTCAGGAATGGTTGGCCTGGGTCTGTACAAGACTACACAGTCTCATTTACACGTCATACACATCATCCTCATCTCATTGGGTCATGGGGTTGCTTATTGTTCTGAATTGAACAGATTGCAACGTACACATATTAGGAATAAAAAAAAAGTTTTGAATAAATGATCAGCTGTTACTTTCAACCTTGTTTAGGTCATCAGCCAAAAGGCTGGTTTGAACCTGTAGAGGTTTTACTAAGTAAAACGAGGAGTGAGGTGGTTTACCGTTGCCTTCCTCACTGAGTGGAAAAGTACGCTTATCAGCATGCCGGGCCCTCTGAAAAGCACATATTTTCCACTCTGCAAACGACACCTTCACTTCATTCACCACAGGGTCTGGCTGTATAATGAAATTCATTACTTTCAGAGGAGATAACTCTGATTAGTGTCCCAGTACACCTCTACCTCTTCTGTTCTTAAATGATTCACTCATTTAATTGGCTGACCATGTGATAAGAAACAGAACTATTTATTTTAGCCCTGCAACGAACAGATTGAGTGTAAATAATTTGACACTCCACCTGTCCGTCATGGGCAGTCAACCTTATTATTAGTTAATATTTTATGCAGTTAAGAATGTGCGTTTTATGTGCGTCTGTTTTGATTTACAAAACGTCTGTTTTGAAGTGAAGGTGTCATTTGCAGGGTGGAAAATATTTGCTTTTCAGAGGGCCCGGCATGCTGATAAGCGTATTTTACCACTCAGTGAGTTGTGGCAATGGTAAACCACCTCACTCGACATTTTACTTAGTAAAACCTCTACAGATTCAAAGAAACCTTTTCGCTAATGACCTAAACAACAACAAAAAATCTGGTGTGTAACACTTACACAACTTTCTCTTGCCAATGCAAATATTTAACAATATAACCTAACATTAGAAATAAACAAAAAACTAACCTCAATAAAGATAACCTAATTTTAATCATGAGTGAAATACGCAAAATGAAAATCAACCTCAGTTTGGCTTAGAAATACGGCAAATAACTCTTTCTCTCTAAACTAGGCTCTGTAGAGAAAAATGCTCTAAATAAAAGTTGTAGATCTTTTAGTTTTCTATAAATTTAGTTATAAACACTTTTGTCGTAAAATGCATACTAAGACCGAAATCTTACAAAAATGAATTTTTCACACATTTTCGTGAGAAAAAAACAGAAAATCGCAAATTACCGCTAAACTAATGCGTTATACAAAAAATTGTTTGAAATAAAAGTTGTAGGATTTTAAATTCTCTACAATTTTTATTATATAAAGTTTTGTGCTAAAATGCATATTAAAGCCGTAATCTTAAAAAAACAACGTTTTTACGAGAAAACACCCTCACCAAGAATTTCAGCCCACATGACGCCTACCCTATCTTGTAGAGAATAAAAAATTGAGTAAACCAGGCGATTTAAAAAAAAATCGTAGGACCAGTTTTTGAGAAAATCACAAAAAAGTGAAAAATTACACGAATAAACTACTACTTCCGGTTGACCGATTTTGATGAAAATGTTCGTGTCGGGTCCGGTAAGGGTATGTTACTTAAGTTTCAAGTTCGTACGACGTTCCGTTCTTGAGATATTTTGTATACACACACACAGACCAATCGCTAAAAACATGTGTTTTGGGTTCAGGGGGTCTGAAAACGTATAGATCCGGTGAAAACTCGATTTCGAAAAATCGACATGAAAACAATACTTTCCTTCCTATATATTCATATAGGCAAGAGAAAGTAAAAATAATATATATATATTGATAAATTATTTAATTATGAATAATATTAATAAATTATTATTATTATTATTATTATTATACACATTGTAGACCCTTATGGATCAGGTGAAGCTTCTACGGTTCTTCCTGCGGGTTCTCCATGACATCTGCGTCTTCTCACTGATGGCTCTCTTCTTCTCCTCTGTCCACGTAGTGCCCGTCTTCTTGGCTCTGATCTCTGGCTGCACTTCCCACTCGCCTATTGTTTTTCTATACATATCGCGGTCTGTCGCGTCTTCAGAAGTGAGTTAAGCGTTGTCAAGGTCTCTTCTTACTTGTCCGGCCCAAGTCATGCCTTTAAGATTTTCTGTAGCAAAAAGAATCTGGTGGGTAAGTCTGTGTTCAGGAAGTCGTTGTATGTGTCCGTAGAATTTAAGTCGTCTTTTTCTAATGTCTGCTGAAATGTTTGAAATTTCCTCTGTGGTTCTGTTGGTTTGTAGCCGGTCTCCATCGTCAGTTTCTCGTGATAATAATAAATTAAATAATATGAAATAATAATAATAATAATAATAATTATTATTATTATTAGTCGTAAAGCTCCCGAAGTGGAAGACGCTAAGTAAATCTGGTTTGTTTCTGGGATTTCTTGTCCTTTTTATCCGCCCACCAGTTTTTCATTCTTTGTGAGACTTCAGCTTTTCTCTGTTCACTCCACTTTGTTCTGGTTCTTGGAGCTTTTGTCTCTGGTTTAACCTCCCATTTTTTAACTTTTGTTCTAAAACTGTCTCTTATGAGAATTTCTTCTTTGGTGATTTTGGCCAAATAATTATAATAAAATAAAATAAATAACTATTATTTATATGTAAATATATGTATATATTATTATAAATAATTATTATTATAAAATAATAATAATAATTATTATTAAATATAATTAATCTAATAATATATTTAATATATGCCCAAAACGGGCAGGTAGAGTTATTTTATTTGCACTCTATCTGTTTAATCCAGAGCAAAAAAAAATAGTTCTGTTTCTTATCACATAGTCAGCCACTTATATGACTGAACTATTTAAGAACAGAAGAGGTAGAGGTGTACTATGACACTAATCAGAGTTATCTCCTCTGAAAGTAATGAATTTCATTATACAGCCAGACCCTGTGGTGAATAAAGTGAAGGTGTCATTTGCAGGGTGGAAAGTGAGTGCTTTTCGGAGGGCCTGGCATGCTGATAAGCATACTCTTTTAACTCAGTGAGTTGTGGCAATGGTAAACCACCTCACTCCTCGTTTTTACTTAGTAAAACCTCTAGAGGTTCAAACCAGCCTTTCGGCTGTTCACCTAAACAACAACATATTTAATATAATAATAATATATTAAATAATATTTTCGTGGTAATAATAAAATGAAAATAAACATAACGTTTAAAAGAACATTAATAATTAAACATTTTTATTTAAATTTACATACAGTACTTTGTCAAAATAAGTGCCAAAATTTTTTCGACAAGGGTCGATGATCGTTATGAAATGTAAAATCCACGTGTTGGGTGTGGAAGGGTTCCAAAAAACAAAAAAAGAGACGTACAAAAGCAATACGGATTTATAAAAAAAATGTGTTAAGAGACTATTAGTAATGCCAATGCACACATTCGTGTACTAATAGTACTCGTACATCGACCGAAGACGGGTGCCCGTTTGGCGTTTGGCGTGATTAGTCAAACCTCCCACTGGGACGCTCCTCCTACAAATGTGCATCATTAACTACGTTCAATACTAATTAACACTGTATGAGTTATCAACAAATCCAGTGTTAAAAACTCACACGACTTAATCTTCTCAATGAAAATAATGATAAATACCACTTTTCTTTAACCTCAGTAAACAATGTAAAATGAAACACACACCCTAATTCTGCCCATAATGGACAGACAGGTGGAGTGTCAAATTATTTACACTCAATCTGTTAGTTGCAGGGCTAAAATAAATAGTTGTGTTTCTTATCACGTGGTCAGCTAATTAAATGAGTGAATCATTTAAGAAGAGAAGAGATAGAGGTGTACTGTGACACTAATCAGAGTTATCTCCTCTCAAAGTAATGAATTTCATTATACAGTTGGATTGTGCGGTGAATGAAGTGAAGGTGTCATTTGTAGAGTGGACCCGGCATGCTGATAAGCATACTTTTCCACTCAGTGAGTTGTGGCAATGGTAAACCACCTCACTCCTCGTTTTACTTATTAATATAACTACATAAAATAAATAAATATGCCCATAACAGATAGGTGGAGTGTCAAATGATTTACACTCAATCTTTAAATTGCAGTGCTAAAATAAATAGTTGTGTTTCTTATCACATGGTCAGCCAATTAAATGACTCGATCATTTAAGAAGAGAAGAGGTAGAGGTGTACTGTGACACTAATCACAGTTATCTTCCCTGAAAGTAATGAATTTCATAATACAGTTGGATTGTGTGGTGATTGAAGCGAAGGTGTCATTTGCAGAGTGGGCCCGGCATGATGATAAGTGTACTTTTCCTTTCAGTGAGTTGTGGCAATTGTAAACCACCTCACCCCTTGTTTTACTTAGTAAAACCTCTACAGGTTCAAACCAGCCTACAGGCTCATCACCTAAACAACAACACACCCCAATTACTTGTAACGCACTAGGACCTTTTCCGTTATTTCACATCATCAAAATATCGTGTGAATGGACCTTTACTGTTCGACTTAGCAACTGCCTGCACGTGTTCTCTATTGTTCGATTAGCAATCGCTTGATTCTTTTATTTTCGGTTGTTTTCATTTTCAGTATATTTTTGGTTGTTTTTTACTTTCTCTTGCCTATATGAATATATAGGAAGGAAAGTATTGTTTTCATGTCGATTTTTCGAAATCGAGTTTTCACCGGATCTATACGTTTTCAGACCCCCTGAACCCAAAAAAACATGTTTTTAGCGATTGGTCTGTGTGTGTGTCTGTGTGTGTGTGAACATAATATCTCAAGAACGGAACATCGTACGAACTTGAAACTTGAAACTTAAGTTACATACCACTACCGGACGCGACACGAACATTTTCATCAAAATCGGTCAACCGGAAGTAGTAGTTTATTCGTATAATTTTTCAGTTTTTTGCGATTTTCTCAAAAACTGGTCCTACGATTTTTTTTAAAATCGCCTATTTTACTCAATTTTTTATTCTCTACAAGATAGGGTAGGCGCCATGTTTGCTGAAATTCTCGGTGAGGCTTTTTTTACGTAAAAACGTTGTTGTTTTAAGATTACGGCTTTAATATAAATTTTAGCGCAAAAACTTATATAATAAAAGTTGTAGAGAATTTAAAAACCTACAACTTCTGTTTCAAACATTTTTTTGTATAACGCTTAGTTTAGCGGTAATTTGCAATTTTCTGTTTTTTTTCTCACGAAAACGTGAGAAAAATCGATTTTTTTAACATTTCGGTCTTAGTATGCATTTTACGACAAAAGTGTATATAATAAAAGTTATAGAAAATTAAAAGATCTACAACTTTTGTTTAGAGCATTTTTCTCTACAGAGCCTAGTTTAGCGTGAAAGCGTGATTTTCCGTATTTCTAAGCCAAACTGAGTTCGATTGTCATTTTGCGTCATTCACTCATGATTAAAATAAGGTTATGTTTTTGAGGTTAGTTTTTGTTTATTTCTAATATTTTATTAATAATGTTAGGTTTATTATTAATCATTTGCATTGGCAAGAGAAAGATGTGTGAGTGTTTCACACCAGATTTTTCCTTCATTCTTTTACAAGTTTCAAAAATTATTTACAAACTTTATTTTCCAAATTACATTAGTTCATCTGAATACTGTACTGTATTCAGATGTATTGAAGTCCCCTAGCCGTGGGAGTGAGAGAATGCATTACGCTTTCACTCACACAAGCCATACGCGCCGTTCCAGTAACATTGTCTTTAATTTTACTCATTGTTGTGAGTATGCATGCAGTAGTAAACTAACAAGTAAGATAACGACTGTAGGATGTTTTCAGATTTGGTTTATTACAGTAAAGACCTTTGGGCGCATGCGTAGTTATGCCACATATCTCCCTCTCACTCGCTCGGCTATGGGACATTAATTTATCTAATATCTGTAAAGGTAGACTTTTAAACGGATTTGAATACTAGACAGTGGTTGTGGGTGTACTTTGATGGTTGGAATTTAATTAACCATACTCTCACAGGAGCGGTCGACCTGGGTCTGTAGAAGACTACACCTCATTTACACGTCATACACATCATCCTCATCTCATGGGGTGATGGGGTTGCTTATTGTTCTCAATTGAACAGATTGCAATGTACACCCATTAGGGATTAAAAAAAATATTAAATCAAAATAAAAAGCGAATGTTTTACTTACAGTTAACCCTTTATAGGGCAGTATACATGTTAAATGTTGTTTTATAGGGACTTGAATAATGTATTTCTAGTGCCAGAACAAAAAGATATTTCTTTTTTGTTGATGTTAAGCCCTGGTAAGTATACTTACCAAGGAACGTTTACTGAAATGGGAATCACATAATGTTTAGTGGTAAAAATGGTTATTAAAACAACTTGTAGTCCTATATAACAGAAAAATGTGTAAAATAACTTATCTCAACTTTATATTAACATGAATGCTTGCTTTCCCGTAAAATATTCGAATTTTCTAAGCACTGTACAAAAATACCAACAAAACAACATGGTAGCGTACGCTGGTATGAATCCTTACCACATTCGTGTAGCTCATGAAGCAAATGGTCGCTGCGCATTAATTTCAAAATTACCAAAGAACATCTATAAAACCATAAAATGCCAATAGGGTGCAAACGCATGGCTTATTCTTAAATAAAATCGACCTTATTGCCATTGGTAAGTATATTTACCAAAGACCTACAAAGGGTTAAGTAGCATTATCTATACGAACATTAAATAAAAAAATCTATTGTGAAACACTCACACAACTTTCTCTTGCCAATGCAAATAGTTAACAATATAACCTAACATTAGTTATAAAACATTAGAAATAAACAAAAAACTAACCTCAACACACATAACCCGATTTGAATCATGAGTGAAAGACGCAAAATGAAAATCAACCTCAGTTTGGCAAAAATACGGAAAATCACTCTTTCACGCTAAACTAGGCTCTGTAGAGAAAAATGCTTTAAATAAATGTTGTAGATCTTTTAATTTTCTATAAATTTTATTATATATTCTTTTGTCGTAAAATGCATACTAATATAAGGCCGAAATCTAAAAAAAAAATCGTTTATTTACACATTTCGTGAGAAAAAAAAACAGAAAATCGCTAATTACCGCTAAACTAAGCGTTATACAAAAGAAATGTTTGAAATAAAAGTTGTAGGATTTTAAATTCGCTTTTACTTTAATTATATAAGTTTTTGCGCAAAAATGCATATTAAAGCCGCTATCTTAAAAAAAACAACTTTTTTCGTGAAAACAGCATCACCAAGAATTTCAGCTAACATGGCGCCTACTATGTTGTAGAATGTAGAGCATAAAAATTTTTAAAAACCAGGCGATTTTACAAGAAATCGTAAGACCAGTTTTTGAGAAAATCGCAAAAAGTGAAAAATTACACGAATAAACTACTACTTCCGGTTGACCGATTTTGATGAAAATTTTCGTGTCGGGTCCGGTAGTGGTATGTAACTTAAGTTTCAAGTTTCAAGTTCGTACGATGTTTCGTTCTTGAGATATTCTGTTCACACACACACTCACAGACCAATAGGTAAATACATGTTGTGTGGGTGTGAGGGGGTCTGTTTACGTGTATATTCGGGTGAAGAGTGTATTTGTTAAAATCGACATGAAAACAATACTTTCCTTCCTATATATTCGTTCATATAGGCAAGGGAAAGATAAAAAAAGTCTACAAATCTGATTTGGATCAAGGAGGGCCGTATAAACGATGTTTTGCTGTAACTGTTAAACTTTCCAACTTATTAGATAATTAGAACTACTAGTGTTCTTTAGTAAAGGAATAAAATAAAAATAACAAGAAGTAATTGGAATGAACCTATTACTATTCTAGATCTAATTGATTTTCTCGTGTTTAGGCCGGACATCGCTCAGCCGCATTATAAACCTAAAAGTGAATGTACATTGTAATTATCACAGAATGATTTTACTTTAAACACCGGGTGGTCCAAAAATAGTACCAACTACTTCACCATTCTATAAGGGTTTTCATCAAAACATGGTTAAATACTTTTTTACTTTCTCTTGACCTATATGAACATATAGGAAGGAAAGTATTGTTTTCATGTCGATTTTTCACCGGAACTACACGTTTTCAGACCCCCCTGAACCCACACAAACATGTTTTAGCGATTGGTCTGTGTGCACTGTCGCCGACTCCCTTACCAACGTAGCACCTCCAGACGGTACCACTACCAATATTACGCGGAGAGCCTACAACCTCTCCCCACCACCTTGTTGACTCGACCGATAGGTATTTAAGAGAGCGCTCTCGTCCGCTAGAGTCACTCTTCACTGAACTCTCAACCGGACAAGAAGAAGAAAGAAGAGCTCCCGTCTAAAGAGCACGAGCCCAGCCGAGACCAGACACACCATTCCTGGTCTACGCTACCGGTGGCGGACGCTACATTCCCGCACCGGTCAGCCTTCGCCGGCCCGGAGAGAGCCGCCTGAGCCACGCTATCGGCAGACGACCTACGCCGACCCGACACTGCGGGGCTCTGGGGGCCACCACTGCCACGCTGCAATGGGGACCCAACTGCCGCTGAGAGAAGGCTAAGCCTGGACCCGGTAGCCGAGCCGTCACTCTTCGGGCTCCGCTTCCATCACGCCGGCTCACCGCTTCCGAACACCAACAACAGCCCTTTTCAGGGCCACCAATTTCACAAAAAGGTTTTGCCACGTGTCGTCGGCCCCGGTCGGCGACAGCACAAAACATCTCAAGAACGGAACATCGTACAAAGTTGAAAGTCTGAACTTAAGTTAGGTACCATTACGGGACGCGACATTAACTTTTTCATCAAAATCGATCAACCGGAAGTAGTAGTTAGTCGTGCGATTTTTTAACAAAGGTATTTCCGTAAATAAAGAATAGAATAAAATACAGACATCTGTTGTAGTGTTATTGGTGGAATTGTAACTACAAAAAGACTGCCGCTTGTACAGTATGCCTATTTATGGGCAGAACCATTTATTTATTTATTGTTAGGCTCGCTCACCAGCCCCGACACAAATCTGAATCTACGACCTATCCCCGAAATCGAAATTTCTTTAGATCAATTAAGGGAAATTCAGTACATTAAAAAAATTAATCTATTCTTAATAAAATTATTGGTTTTAAAAATTAAAAATTTAACATTACAGGACCGTCTTAAGAACCAAAATTCTATATGGAAGCGAGAGTATAATGAGTATGCATGGGGATGGCAACCTCAAGGAATAGTTAAGAAAATTAGAGCGCAGGATTCTTAGGACTTGCATCAATAAAACACATTTTGTGGATGGACACTACAGACTTTTACCGAACGACCAACTGTACACACACATTGAACCGATTACAATAGCGATGAGAAAAAAACGCGTATCTTTCTTCGGGCACATTATGAGAACTCAACAGACAAGGTTACTTAGGAGACTTCTGGATAAATTTCTGGCCTCCAAATGGAAAACCAGCACTTTCACATGAATCACAGTGGTCCAAAGGAAGACGGCAGAACTCAACCTAACGATGACGGACCTGGTGGAGGAGACGCCATACTACAAAAATTTGATCAAATCACATAGTACCCAATTGACTACAAAGAAGCGGAAAGTCAACAAAGACGAACAACGGGAAATTTGCGCCGAAAACCTGAGGCGCTACCATGCTAATAAGAAACTTAAAGCGGCTTCCAAACGGGCTAAAGTGATCCATTGAGGTCTCAAAAAATAAAAAAAATAAAAATTATTGGTAAGGGAGAATATACAGAAGAATCCTATCACATGAAAAAATAAACTGAGACATAATTCTTAATACAATGATTTACAATTTAATTTTATTAGAAATGTTTTTTATTGTAATCTATGATAATTGGTTGGCTGGAATTTCTTCCACCATTTCCTCACCGATTGGTCGCCCGAAAGCATAGACACGGAGGCCGTTCCATAGATTTTCACGTACTGTGACTGGCTACTGTCACATACCTAATTTGTCAAATAACTAAACTAACTGCCCATAACTGACCGGTAAGTGTCAAATTATTTACACACAAACTGTTCGTTGCAGGGCTACAATAAATAATTCTGTTTCTTATCACATGGTCAACCAATTAAATGGCTGAATCATTCAAGAACAGAACAGGTATTTCAGGCATTTCAAATACTGAAGTCAAGAGAATGTCTTTTGCGTATGTTTAGGCTGTGAGGAGGAAAAGAAGTGAAATATTTGCAGTGCAATGAAATAAATATGACCTGTAATATTGCCTATACCTTAATTACATGCCTAGAGCTGTTTGATTTATTGTAATTACGAATGAATCGCCTTCTTTACTATTGCTGTCACCGGCGTTTTCATTATCAGTCTCTCTAGTATCTGCCTAACCGTTTTCTTTTTTACCAGGTGTCAACAAAACTGTTAAAGAATAGCTTCTTCATGTCCTCAATTTCCTTTTTTATTTTTCAAATTGTAGAAAATGAAACATCACAGTAGTTAGCCGCTCGCTCACAACTTTTGTTAAGAGGCACGGATAGGCATTTTTGTTTATATATTTTTTTTTTTTAAGGTGAAAAACCTTAGCGAGGTTATCATCGCCTGCTGTTCTACACAAGGGTGTAAAAAAGCCCGAGTGCCGAACGCCTTTTATATATATATATATATATAATACTTAAAATCTTATAAGCTAATATCACAGACAAATTAGATAAAAAACGCTAAAAAACACAAAAACATATACACATAAACTTAAACCTAATATCACAGTCAGAATAAATGACAATAATAACATTGACACTTATGTAATTAAAATCTTAAAAACTAGTATCACAACCAAAAAAAATAAAAATTACATTAAAAATAAAAAATATCACAGACATAGGACGTCGCAAAAGGCTGTAAAGGGCCTCATAATAAAAAACACAGACATAAACATTTTTGTTTAGCTTCAACTTTACAACATTTATTACATTGCGTTCAGCAGTGTGAATAGTTCGACCATGCTTTCGATAAACCGACGTTTGTGTTTACGGTAACAAACAGTTATATTCGTACAGTTAACCTACAAAAGGTTCCGCGATATACTTTACATGCTCTGGGTATAATATATAAGTTGTTATGTTTGTCGTAGTGAAATTAACGCAGTCGCGCATGCGCACTGATGCTTTTCCCCTTTACCCCTCGTTGCAAACAAGGGCAAACTCGTGACTCAAGTGACTACAGAGGTGTAAAAGACACTTATCACAGTAATGTCCTCTGAAAGTAATCAATTCCATTATACAGTTGGACCCTGTGGTGAATGACGTGAAAGTGTCATTAGCAGAGTGGAAAATATGTGCTTTTCAGACGGCCCGGCATGGTGATAAGCGTACTTTTCCACTCAGTGAGTTGTGGCAATGGTAAACCACCTCACTCCTCGTTTTACTTAGTAATATTACTACATAAAATAAATAAATATGCCCATAACAGAGAGGTGTAGTGTCAAATTATTTACACTCAATCTGTTAGTTGCTGGGCTAAAATAAATAGTTCTGTTTCTTATCACATGGTCACCCAATTATACGACTGAATCATTTAAGAACTGAACAGGCAAAGGTGTAAAAGACACTAATCAAAGTTATCTCCTTTAAAAGTAATGAATTTCATAATACAGGTAGACACTGTGGTGAATGAAGTGAAGGTGTCATTTGCAGAATGGAAAATAAGTGCTTTTCAGAGGGCCCGGCATGCTGATAAGCGTACTTTTCCATTCAGCGATTTTCTTTTATTTATTTTTTTTTTAAGCGAGTTGTGGCAATTGTAAACCACCTCACTCTTAGTTTTACTTAGTAAAACCTTTACAGGTTCAAACCAGCTTTTCGGCTGATCACCTAAACATTAACAACAACAACAACAAGTTGGTAACGTGTTAGTAAGTAACGTGTTGGTAAATGTTAGTAGGCGAGCAGTTGGTAACGTGCTCGCCTCTCATCATGCGGTCCTGGGTTCGAATCCCACTCAGGCATGGCATATTTTCATACGTTACAAAAAATCATTTCACCCTCCATTGTATATAGATACACCCCAACGTCGTCGCTAATGACCGTTGTAGTTGATGCAACATTAAATAAATGAATTAAAAAAAAAACAACAACAACAAAAGTTATAATGGGTGAGAGTAAAAATCAGAAATAAGTTGATATTGTTTTTGAGTGACCCTGTAGTATGGTAATAATGGTTAAAATAGAACAGATTCAGTTGTTTACCGCAATTAGGCGGTTGTACCACTATTTATCTTGTGTATCTTCTTATTGTTTACGCTTTCTTAATCATCCTAAAAGTAAGAAATAAGAAAGGCCACCACCAATAACAAAATACGCCTTGCCTTCACATTACACTGTAACACTTTCAATTTTATTACGCACACAACTACACCTCCTACAGCAGTGTTTCCCAAACTTTTTAACCTCGCGGCTCCCTTGTGATTTTTTAAGGTTACGGCGGCGCCCTTTTACCTTGCTCAGTGGCGGCTGGTGAGGTATTTCGTTGGGGGTTCACACCTTCCAGGGGGTGTGGGCTGGGGGTATGGAATTTTTGAAAATTAAACGTTCAAAAACAGCATTTTAATCATTTTGAGGGAAAAATTCAAGCTTCAAATAATATGTATTTTCTAGGAAAACTGCTATTTTATTAGCTCTTGGCGGATTTTAAGAATATTATAATTATAAAAACTATATTATAATTATTATTATGAAAGACAAGTTGGCAGAGGAGAGTAAATATATTCGAAAAACCACAGGCAAGTTTTATTTATATGAAATTTTAATATGATGTCTTATAAATAATTACAATTCAAACAAAAAATTATTTCATATAAATTTTTAAATCCGTGGCCTGCGGCACCCCTGGAAAGGTTCCGCGGCGCCCCGGGGCGCCGCGGCGCACACTTTGGGAAACACAGTCCTACAGGTATCAGACGAACTAATGTCCCATAGCCGAGCGAGTGAGAGGGAGATATGTGGCATAACTAGGCATGCGCTAAAAAATCTTTACCGTTATAATCCAAATCTGAAAACATACTACAGTCGTTATATTGCTTGTTAGTTTACTTTTTTTTATTCCTTATTTGTGTACGTTGCAATCTGTTCAATTTAGAACAATAAGCAACCCCATGACCCAATGAGATGAGGATGATGTGTATGACGTGTAAATGAGACTGTGTAGTCTTGTACAGACCCAGACCGACCATTCCTGAGAGAGTATGGTTAATTGAACCCCAACCATCAAAGTACACCGGTAACCACAGTCTAGTATTCAAATCCGTATAAAAGTAACTATCTTTACTAGGATTTGAACCAGGAACCTTCGTCTCCGAAAATCAGCTGTTAAACAGCTGATTTTGGCGGCAAGTTTACCTCTAAACCAACCCAGTGGGTAAATAGTTAGTTTCCTGAGTGCATAAACGCTTGCTCACAACAACGAGTGACATTATACGACAATGTTATTGGAACGGTGCGTATGGCTTGTGCGAGTGAGAGCGTTATGCATTGTCTCACTCCCACGGCTAGGGGACTGCAGTTCATCTCAATACTGTATAGGTATCAGATGAGCTAATATCCCATAGCCGAGCGAGTGAGAGGGAGATATGTGGCATAACTATGCATGTGGTCAAAGGTCTTTACCGTTGTAATCCAAATCTGAAAACATACTACAACCGTTATCTTGGTTGTTAGTTTACTGCATACATAAACGCTTGCTCACAACAATGAGTAAAATTATACGACAATGTTATTGGAACGGCGCGTATAGGTTGTGCGAGTGAGAGCGTTATGCATTGTCTCACTCCCACGGCTAGGGGACTTCAGTTCATCTGAATATTGTACCTCATATTCATTCAGTCATTTGTAGAAAAGACTGTTGGACGGACCGTCGTGTAGTGGTTCACGTAAACGGTTCCGTGTTCGATTCCCGGTCATACAGTCACTTCAGTCACCAGTTTGCAACGAGAGGTAAAGGGAAGAAAGCATAAGTGCGCATGCGCGACTGCTTTAATTCCACTACGACAAACATAACAACTTATACTATACCCAGAGCATATAAAGTATATCGCGGTACCGTTTGTAGGTTAACTGTATGAATATAACTGTTTGTTACTGTAAACATAAATATCTGTTTCTCGAAAACGTGGTCGAACTATTCACAGCGCTGAACGAAATCTAATATGCAATGTAATAAAATGTTGTAAAGTTGAAGCTAATCGAAAATGCCTATCCGTGCCTCTTAATAAAAGCCGTGAGCGAGCGGCCAACTACTGTGATGTTTCTCTTTCCACAATTCAAAAATTAAAGAAGGAAACTAAGGACTTGAAGAAGCTATTCTTTAACAGTTTTGTTGACACCTGGTAAAAAAGAAAACGGTTAGGTAGATACTAGAGAAACTGATAATGAAAACGCCGGTGACAGCAACAGTAAAGAAGGCGATTCATTCGTAATTACAGTAAATCAAATATAGCTGGTCATGTAATTAAGCTACTTATAAGCAATATTACAGGTCATATTTATTTCTTATAAGTTTTATGAAGAAAACATTTTCTCGGAATAAATCACAGATTACAAAACGTATCACTACACGGTAGTGAAATGTACGAGTATTGTCTCACTGTTGTAGTTGGCAGCACTGCAAATATTTCACTTCCCTTCCTCACAGCCAATACATACGCAAAAGGCAATCTCGTGACTTCAGTATCTACAACTGAAATTTTTTCATCGCACGTTTTCATTTATCATCCATCATCTCATCGTCTGCATCAGCAGTAGTTCTAAAACAGTTGGACGTAAATACACAAATCTGGTGTGAAACACTCATACAACTTTCTCTTACCAATGCAAATAAGGAACAATTAAACATAATATTACCATAAAACATTAAAAATAAACAAAAAACTAACCTCAATAAACATAAATTTATTTTAATCATGAGTGATTTTAGAAGTTTTCGTCAGAAAAGAAAAACAGTAAATTGCTAATTACCGCTAAACTAATCGTTATACAAAAAATGTTTAAAATAAAAATTGTAGGATTTTAAATTCTCTGGAACTTTAATTATATAAATATTTGCGCTAAAATGCTAATTAAAGCCGCAATCGTAAAAAAATAACTTTTTTACGTGAAAACAGCCTCGCCAAGAATTTCAGCAGACATAACACCTACAAAAACTCTATCTTGCAGAGAGTAAAAAATTTAGTAAAAGAGGCGATTTAAAAAAAATCGTAGGACCAGTTTTTGAGAAAATCGCAAGAAAGTGAAAAATTACACGAATAAACTACTACTTCTTGTTGACCGATATTGACGAAAACGTTCGGGTCGGATCCGGTAGTGGTATGTAGCTTAAGTTTCAAGTTTTAAGTTCGTATGATGTTCCGTTCTTGAGATATTCTGTTCACACACGCGCGCGCACACACATACACGCACGTACACACACACCAATCGCAAAAAGCATGTTTTGTTGGGTTGAGGGGGTCTGAAAACGTGTATATCCGGTAAAAACTAGATATGGAAAAATTGACATGAGAACAACACTTTCCTTCCTATATATTCATACAAGCAAGAGAAAGTAAAAAGGTGACAACTTAAGTGCAATACTCCACTTAATTACCCCGGCCGCATTGGCGTAGTTGGTAACGTGCTCGCCTCTCATCATGCGGTCTTAGGTTCGAATCCCATTCAGGCACGGCATATTTTCATACGTTACAAAAATAAATCATTTCATCCTTCACCGTCTGCATTAGCAGTAATTGCAGAACAGTCGGACGTTAAACCCCCAAAAAAAAAAAAAAAAAATAGGCCTAAACTATTGAAAAACGTAAAAAACCAAATAAATCAAAATTTTGAGTTAAAACCATCGTGCAATCTCCCCGTAAGTGGAATACTCCACTTCATTTCAACTAAACTACTGTAATTGCGTACTTTACCTTTAAAAGGTCATCGCAATGAGTATACTTTATATTAAATCCGTGAAGTAGTCTAGTTTACGTTCACAAGTAAACAAACAAACAAGAAAAAAAGTAAATCTGAGATAGATGAGGTCGGTCAGATAGTGCGACGGATTTAAAAAGACGCGCCGCAAGCTATTTACTTTAAAACATTATACATATTAAAAGAGATTTCATTTAAAAGGCGAAAGTCACTCGCCGTCAATGTCACTCATTATACACTTTTTTAAGTGGAAAAGGGGTAAGTGAAGTGAAGTGAACAGCCCGAGGATTGATGTGTGTATCACAACATGGGGGATGTAAAAAGAAGGGTTAACTGAGTTTAAAGTGGGTACTTATTCCTGTTAAGTGTTTTTTAGTATATTTAGTAGATGATGCCGGTGGTAATCTTTATGCATTGCGTTATATCTACTTCTTTAAAACGAAACCTCTTTCCACCTACTACCCGTTTCATAATTATAGACACCCGAGTTTCAACCCAAAACATCTCCAAAACTATGAGTCGGATTTCAATATATAGGGTGATTCAAAAAGAGCGCCGGTTTTGATATATCAAATTAAGAGATTTATTTTATTGAAAAACTGAAAATAAATACATCAACAAGTTCATCTTACCTTCCGATTTCATGTATGAAAAATGATGTCATGCATGTGTCCTCCTCTACTGCGCTGGCACGCATCAACTCTGTCCATGAAATTGGATATTACTGCACGACAAGTTTCGACTTCCATTTGCCCGATAAACCGTCGAATTTCCTCCTTCAAGTCATTGATGTTTCGGGGTTTATTGGCATACACCAATGACTTCAGATGACCCCAAAGAGGAAAGTCACAAGGCGTCAAGTCACACCACCTTGGTAGCCATTGATGGTCGGAATTACGAGAAATGATGCGATCCTGGAACCGTTCACAAAGCAACAACATTGTTTCTCGTGCAGCGTGACAGGTGGCACCATCCTGCTGAAACCACAACTCGTCAATGTCCATTCCATCCAAATGACGCCACAAGAACTCCCTAATCATCGTACGGTATCGGTCTCCATTTACTGTCACGGCTTGTCCTTCTTGATTTTCAAAAAAGTAAGGGCCGATGACACCGCCCGACCAAAAGCCGCACCAAACTGTCACTCGCTGTGCATACAAGAGAAACTACAACTGAATCGTCAATCGGAATGTTCTCCAAAATAGAAATGAGGTCAAACAATGTTGCCAACCGATAAACAATAATTTACCAGCCGTTTAAAAACCGGCGCTCTTTTTGAATCACCCTATACTTTACATCAAAATTTAGATCATTTTATTCTGCGTTTAACCTTAATAGTCGTATATTTTTAATGTTGTTTAAAAATTGACATATCGAGGTTGGAAGATAAAAAGACCCAATTTTTTTGATACCGCAACAAATTTCATAAATTTATATATTTATTTATTTACAACAATATAAAGGCTAACAGAATTTACCCATATAAGCTTTATTGACATAAAAAAAATTACATATTTACAAAACAATATTTGCTTATAACTATTTTATTTACATAATATACATGCTAATACACTTTTTGTCTCTTTTTCTCATAAAAATAAAATAATTTTTCAATAAAATTACTTACTATAATAATAAATTAATAAGAAAAATAAAACAAAAATTCCCACATAAAATAGTTTAGGAAAACAGTCCAGGCTGTGAGCTCGCTCCCGTTAGCAAAATTATTCGGACTCGGTTTCTTTGCACTATCTTATTCAAAATTGGTCCCTTATAACCAATCCGCAAGAAACCACGGGCCACCGTGGTCGAGAAATTTTTTAAACAATTTTTTTTAAACAAATTGCAAAAATTGGTTTTTTGGCCGCGGACAAAATTTTTTCAGGTTTTTTGGATCATTCTGAACAATAAAAGTCCTTAGTAACTTTTCTCTATAGTTAATAGTTTTCGAGTTATAAGCAATTTAAAATTTGAAAAACGTAAAATCAACCATTTTCAATCCTCTATATCTCAGTTAAAAAACATTATTTTTTAAGTTAGAAAGTGCTTAAAGTAAAGTTTAAATATCCTTATACAAGATTCTGATGTCTTTTTTGAAATTATTTTATTGCAAAACCTTTGTTTTAAACAGTTAACAATGCGCGTGCGGCGCGTACAACAATTAATTAGGTATAACTTCAAGCGTCGGCGAAAAATCCATCGGGTACGTATACACAGCGTTAGTGCGAGAGAGACGCAACATGCAGCGCGTGGTCGCGGTACGCGCCGCGCGCGCATTGTTAACTGTTTAAAACAAAGGTTTTGCAATAAAATAATTTCAAAAAAGACATCAGAATCTTTTATAAGGATATTTAAACTTTACTTTAAGCACTTTCTAACTTAAAAAATAATGTTTTTTAACTGAGATATAGAGGATTGAAAATGGTTGATTTTACGTTTTTCAAATTTTAAATTGCTTATAACTCGAAAACTATTAACTATAGAGAAAAGTTACTAAGGACTTTTATTGTTCAGAATGATCCAAAAAACCTGAAAAAATTTTGTCCGCGGCCAAAAAACCAATTTTTGCAATTTGTTTAAAAAAAATTGTTTAAAAAATTTCTCGACCACGGTGGCCCGTGGTTTCTTGCGGATTGGTTATAAGGGACCAATTTTGAATAAGATAGTGCAAAGAAACCGAGTCCGAATAATTTTGCTAACGGGAGCGAGCTCACAGCCTGGACTATATTTATAAATTAAAAAAAGGAAAAAGAAACACTAGAAAAAAAAACAAGGAAAGGAAGAAAGAAAAAGATGTGATTCTGCTCTGTAAATTTATGTCATTTATTTAAAAGCGTGTAAGTCGATAAGTATATATATATATATATATATATTTTTTTTTCAATTCATTTATTTAACGTCGCATCAACTGCAACGGTCATTAGCGACGACGTTGGGGTGTAACTTTTTGTACGATGGAGGATGAAATGATTTTTTGTAACGTATGAAAATATGCCGTGCCTGAGTGGGATTCGAACCCAGGACCGCATGATGAGAGGCGAGCACGTTACCAACTGCGCCAATGCGGCCGGCATATATTTTTTGTTATCCCTAATTTGTTTACGTTGCAATCTGTTCAATTGATTTTTTTTTTTTTTTTTTTTTTTTTTTTTTGTTTAACGTCCGACTGTTTTGCAAATTGCTGCTAATGCAGACGGTGAAGGATGAAATGAATTTTTTGTAACGTATGAAAAAATGCCATGCCCGAGTGGCATTCGAACCCAAGACCGCGTGGTGAGAGGCGAGCACGTTACCAACATCGCCAACGCGGCCGGCTGTTCAATTGAGAACAATAAGCAACCCCATGACCCAATGAGATGAGGACGATATGTATGACGTGTAAATGAGACTGTGTAGTCTTCTACAGACTCAGGCCGACAATTCCTGAGAGAGTATGGTTAATTGAACCATTCCATAAGTATATGACCGAAAAGTTTTAAATTTTATTAACAACATGGACAATTGTATTTTTACAGCGTGTACTATTACAGCGTGACTTCGCTCGATCGTTCGGTACAAATATAGGGTGATTCAAAAAGAGCGCCGGTTTTGATATATCAAATTAAGAGATTTATTTTATTGTGTTAACATATGATTTGATTTAAGTCATCTGTTTTCAAGTTGTTATTGTTGTGTATTCTGAGTTCTGTTTTTGTTTACATGTAGAGTTAAAAGAATAAAATAATACTACTTCTATTTCTTATTTGATATGTAGGTAATTTATTTCCAAAACTACAATGGCGACGAGGAAAAAAGATATTGAACAGTATATGAAGAAAAGGAAGTTACTAGAACTACGCTTGAACAAACTAAAAGATGAATTACCTAAATGTGAAAACTCTCATGAAATATGTACAGTCTACACGGACAAACTATCAACCATATGGAGTGAAATTGAAGATACACAGTCAAATATTGAACTTAGTACTAATTCAATAGAAAATGAACTTGAAGTCAGATGGCATTTGGAAGGAATATATGAAGAGATATGGATATTTCTAGAAGCAGAAAAGAAAAAGTACAATACATCCACTGCAATGGCTGTTTCTGTATTATCTCAAAATGGACCGAATATATCTTTTCAGCCATATACACAGGAGGAAAGTTTTCAAAACTTCACCCGGCGTTTTGAAAACTACATCCAAATACGGGGAAACGTAAGTCCTAAAGTTAAAGTGGAATTATTCCTACAAGCAATCACCCCACAAATACATGAACAACTTTATGATATTTGCATACCAGACGACCCACATAATAAAACATACGAGGAGTTAACTCACTTATTAATGGCTCAGATAGAACCAAAACCCAGTATTTGGGCCCGCCAGCACAAATTTACGACACGTACTCAACTACATAATGAATCTGTACAAGATTACGCAAATGTTTTAAGAAAACTCAGTGTGGATTGCCAGTTTACTTGTACAAAATGCCATGAATCAGTATCTGAAATTCTACTTCGCATGCAGTTGGTCAGGGGACTAAAAGACTCTGATATACGTCTTCAGCTGCTTCAAGATAAACAATTACAATCGTTTAAAGATGTAGTCGAAAGGGCAGCTACATTGGAACTAGCAAAAAGTGAGAGTAGGATAATACAAACACAGGATAATCAAGATGACGTTCACCAAGTGTCTAGCAGGAACAGACAGCCCAATAATGAAAATGAGTCAGGCAAATCCAACGTGAATACACAACGATCTGCAAAACAATCTCGTTTTGAGAGACTAAGAAACAAATGCTACAGATGTGGTGATGATTCACATAGAGCAAATCAATGTAAGTTCAAAAATACTGAATGTAACTTTTGCAGACGTTTTGGTCACTTATCACGAGTATGTTTGAGAAAGCCGAACAAAGAGGTAAAACAATCAGAGGAAACTGTCGAAGGTGTAGAAGATAACACTCATGAAATTTACCAATTACATTCAAAATCGAATGACAAGTTTATGATTGAAGTGAAATTGGAAGGGAAACTCATGTCAATGGAGTTAGACACGGGTGCAGCTCTAAGTATTGTATCTTACGACACGTTCAAACTTTTAAATTCAACGAAAAGGATTTTCAAAACAAATGTTCAACTACGGACATATACTGGTGAAATAATCAATCCAAAAGGAGTGGTGTTTGTTGAAGTTCAGTACAAAGACCAAAGTTTTGTCGGAAAACTGTATATAGTAAACAAATGTGTAGACTCTATATTTGGAAGAGATTGGATAAGAGAGATCCAGGTTGATGCAGCTGACATACATATAATAACCTCACGTGATGAAAAGAAAAATATCCCAGAACTGGATAAATTGATGATTCGTTATGAATACATTTTCAAAGAAGGAATTGGAAAAATACCAAATGAAAAGGGTCATTTCAAATTAAATGACAAGACCCAGCCAGTGTACATGAAACCAAAACACATGCCATATGCATTACAGGAAAAAGTAGAGAAGGAACTTGAACGTTTAGAGACATTGGGTATAATCACCCGAATCGAATCGTCAGATTGGGGCACACCAATAGTACCAGTCGTCAAACCAAATGGTTCAGTTAGAATTTGTGCTGATTACAAGGTGACCCTGAACAAAGTGATCAAGGACGAACATTACCCCATACCCACAATTGAGGATATAATGGCAAAAATGCACGGTGGCAAGATATTTTGTACTCTTGATATTAGAAATGCATATTTACACTTGGAGATGGATGAGGACAGTGCTGTTATGCAAACAATTAGTACCCATAAAGGGTTATTTAAGGTGAACAGATTAATGTTTGGAGTGAAAGTTGCACCTTTGGTGTGGCAACGATTCATGGACAAAACATTAAACAATTTAGAAGGTGTACAATGTTTCTTCGACGACATAATTGTACAAGGTTCTAACAGCGAGCAGCTTTTTTGTCGACTGGAGCAAGTATTTGAACGGCTTAAGATAAATGATTTGAGGCTAAACAGAGAAAAATGCAAGTTCTTCCAGTCCAAAATTGAATATTTAGGTCACATGATCGACAGTGAAGGGCTGCACAAGTCAGATAATAAGATACAGAGTATTTTGAAATGTAAAAGACCAGAAAATATATCTGAACTCCGAACCTTTCTAGGCCTAGCAAATTATTACAATAAATTTATAAAGGATTTGGCAACACTATTACATCCCTTGAACCAGCTACTACAAAAAGGAAACAAGTTCAACTGGAGTCTATCTTGTGAAAGGAATTTTCAGAAGATTAAGGATATTATCAGTAGTGACGACGTTTTGGTACACTTTGATCCAAACTTACCTCTGATCTTAGCAACGGACGCATCACCAGTAGGCTTGGGAGCCGTTTTATCTCACCGCCACAGCGACGGAACAGATAGACCAATCGCCTTTGCATCTCGATCGTTGACAAAAGCTGAACAAAGGTACTCTCAAATCGATAAGGAAGCCTTGGGTATATATTGGGGCCTGAAGAAGTTTTTCCCGTTTTGTTATGGACGCAAATTTACACTGATTACAGATCATAAACCGTTAGTGTCGATTTTCAACCCAAGAAAGACCTTACCAACAATATCGGCAACACGGATATTCAATTACGCTCATTTTCTCTCAGGGTTTGACTATGATATAGAGTACAGGCAAACCGCTCATCATTCAAATGCTGATTATCTCTCACGGTTCCCTACTGAAGTGGTCCAACAAGATGTTGTAGATGACCTTTCTAGGTACCAAATAAACCAACTGGAAACACTCAATATCAGCAGTACCATAGTAGCTAGGGAAACTCTTAAGGATAAAGTTTTAGGTCCAATCTTACAGGCTTTAAAATCAGGACAATCTGTTGAACAATATGGATTTCACGATAACGAGCTGTCTATTCAAGATGATTGTGTGATGAAAGGCTGGAAAGTTATGATTCCTCGTTCTCTCAGATCTCGTGTGCTTCAAGAACTTCATGTGGCCCATTTGGGAGGAATAAAAATGAAAACCTTGGCTCGTAATTTTTGCTGGTGGACAAGCATGGACAAGGATATTGAAGCGATGGTTGCTGAATGTCGACAATGTATTGAAAAGCGTAACAACCCAAGGAAAACTATCCATCCATGGGAACCACCTTCTAATCCATGGGAGAGAGTGCATATGGATTTCTTAGGGCCAACAGACGGCCAACAGTACCTCATATTGGTGGATGCTTTCAGTAAGTGGGTGGAAGTAATACAGACAAGAACAACAACAAGTACATGGACAATCCAAGAATTACGAAGAATATTTTCAACCTTTGGTTTTCCTCACATATTGGTATCCGATAATGGAAGACAATTTGTTTCCCAAGAATTCAAAAACTTCATGAATGAATGTGGAATTATTCACAGAACATCTGCACCATACCACCCAAATTCAAACGGTCAGGCTGAAAGATACGTGCAGACTGTCAAAAGGGCGCTAAGGTCTATGGAGGGAGAAAAGGGATCACTACAAAATAAAATACAAAAACTTCTTATGCAACTCAGACAATCGCCAAATGCCACTGGAACATCAGCATACCACCTAATGTTTGGAAGGAGTGTTAGAACGAGCCTCTCCATAATTGTTCCAACATTAGAGACAACGAAATATCGGGAAAAGGGACTACAAGTTGGAATCAACAGGAATTTTAAGGTTGGAGATAAAGTTCAAGCTCGCGAATACGTCAATGGATCAACCAAGTGGCACTTGGGCCATATAACTGCCAAACATGGACATGTGATGTACACAGTTCATCTAGATGATGGGCGGATCGTCAAAAGACATATTGACCAGCTGATACTACGTAAGGTACCGCATCACAGCAAATAGAGGAGGAGGTGTTAACATATGATTTGATTTAAGTCATCTGTTTTCAAGTTGTTATTGTTGTGTATTCTGAGTTCTGTTTTTGTTTACATGTAGAGTTAAAAGAATAAAATAATACTACTTCTATTTCTTATTTGATATGTAATTTATTTCCAAAACTACATATTGAAAAACTGAAAATAAATACATCAACAAGTTCATCTTACCTTCCGATTTCATGTATGAAAAATGATGTCATGCATGTGTCCTCCTCTACTGCGCTGGCACGCATCAACTCTGTCCATGAAATTGGATATTACTGCACGACAAGTTTCGACTTCCATTTGCCCGATAACCCGTCGAATTTCCTCCTTCAAGTCATTGATGTTTCGGGGTTTATTGGCATACATCAATGACTTCAGATGACCCCAAAGATGAAAGTCACAAGGCGTCAAGTCACACGACCTTGGTGGCCATTGATGGTCGGAATTACGAGAAATGATGCGATCCTGGAACCGTTCACGGAGCAACAACATTGTTTCTCGTGCAGCAACTGAATTTTATACGGGTGATATTGAAGATCGTACCGAAGAATTCTCCGTACAGAAGAACATCGTAAACCCAATTGTTGAGAACGGCGACGTATTGATTTTGCTGGGCTAACAGCCACACTGTCACGAACCAACGCAACGTTCTGCTCAGTTCGGCCAGAACGACGACGTCCAGAACTTTTAAGGTCGACTGTTGAACCCGTCTCAAAAAACTTTTTCATGAGCCTGCGAACTGTTGATTCATTCGGTGCTTCATTACGTCCTAGAGTACCGCGAAGTCGCCTGACAGTAGCCGCATAACTCTCTCCACTCTGGTGAAATGTTTTGACGATTACCACTCGTTGTGCAATAGTAAACTTGTCCATGGTTAGACAGACTGCGAGAGTACTACACTACGAACAAGAGAAACTACAACTGAATCGTCAATTGGAATGTTTTCCGAAATAGAAATGAGGTCTAACAATGTAGCCAACCGATAAACAAAAATTTACCAGCCGTTTAAAAACCGGCGCTCTTTTTGAATCACCCTATACATGCGTTATCATTATTACGATAATTGCAATAGTCATACTGTAATAAACAATAATTTATACAAAAGGTTAGCCTTACGTACAATATGAGTTCAAAAATCTGGTGTGAAACACTCACACAACATTCTTTGGCCAGTGCAAATAATTAACAATACACCTAACATTAATAATAAAACATTAGAAATAAACAAAAAACTAACCTCAATAAACATAACCTAATTTTAATCATATAATGAAAGACCCAAAATGAAAATCAACCTCAGTTTGGGTTAAAAATACGGAAAATCACTCTTTCACGCTAAACTAGGCTCTGTAGAGAAAAATGCTCCAAGTAAAAGTTGTAGATCTTTTAATTTTCTATAAATTCAATTATATACACTTTTGTCATAAAATGCATACTAAGGCCGAAATCTTAAAAAAATCGTTTTTTCACACGTTTTCGTGAGAAAAAACAGAAAATCGCTAATTACCGCTAAACTAATCGATACAGAAAAAAAAATTAAAATTAAAATTGTAGAATTTTAAATTCTCTACTTGTTTTATTATATAAATTTTTGCGCTATAATACATATTAAAGCCGTAATCTTAAAAAACACCTTTTTTACGTAAAAACAGCCTCACCAAGAATTTCAGCAAACATGGCACCTACCCTATCTTGTAGAGAATAAAAAATTGAGTAAACCAGGGGATTTTAAAAAAAATCGTAGGACCAGTTTTTGAGACAATCGCAAAAAAGTGAAAAATTACACGAATAAACTACTACTTCTGGTTGACCGATTTTGATGAAAATGTTCGTGTCGGGTCCGGTAGTGGTATCTGACTTAAGTTGCAATTTCAAGTTCGTACGATGTTCCGTTCTTGAGATATTCTGTTCACACACACACTCACAGACCAATCGCTAAAAACATTTTTTTGGGTTCAGGGGGTCTGAAAACGTGTAGATCCGGTGAAAACTCGATTTTGAAAAATCGACATGAAAACAATACTTTCCTTCCTATATATTCATATATGCAAGAGAAAGTAAAAACAACAAACGGCATTCTATAATACAATCTACATTTAGTTGAACCGAGCGACACAAGAGATCTCGACTCCCGCTGCGTATCGCCTTCACAAACACGCACACATACACACCACACACACACAATGTGGTGTAAAATAGGAAGGATGAGTGGCATAACTATCTAAGCACAGATAGGCCAACAATAACTTCAACGTGGATCTGTGCTCTATTTTTGGATCGCATATTTTTACTCTTTTTTTCTACAGCGTGCATTTTTTATTTCCAATTTTAGTCAAATTATTATTATAATACAGTAAAACCTCAATAATTCGGACTAATTGGGGGGAAGTGAAGTCCGAATTATCGCGAATATCTTTTTACATCTAAAAATTGAATAATTTAGGCAATTAAAATTAAAAAATAAACGTTACTTGTCTGAAATATCGATGTTTAATGAATTTACAGTAATTACAGTATATTGAAAAACAATAAAGTTAAAAGTGTAGAAATAAAAATATTTACGGCAGTAAAAATATTGTTAAATAATAAACGTCCAGTGAAAAATGATATTTAATTATAACACTGTACTTACGTACCGATTATTTGGCACTTGTTGAAGTAGAGGGTTGACAAATATCCTCAGGGATCATTTGAGGTTGCTTAGAAAAAAAACTTGTTATTTTTTTCTGTGATTCTTTGTTACACTGTTTTCTTATAACTTGTCGGCGCATCTCTCTTAGGGCAAGATAATAGTCATTGAATTCCAAATTGAAGTCTGCAAATTCAATAAGTTCGTCTATGTGGTTTCTCAGTTCACTAGCTTAAATTGTGGAACGTTTTCTTCACTGAGTAACCAATAATGTATTACAGGATGAAACAATTTTTATTAGACAGTTAAAAGCGATTATTTTTTGAAGTAGCACTTTATTAATTTTTAACTAAAAATCTTCCAAAAAAATTAAAAAAGCTGCTCTTCTTGGAGTAGTCCGAAATATCGCGAATTCCGAATTAGTGAAGTCCGAATTAGTGAGGTTTTACTGTAGTTTATAAAAAACACAATGTGTGTGTGTGTGTGTATTTATTCTGCACCTTGACCTATCGTAAAACAGTGGACTGTCGCTAAACCGGCAAGATCGGTATTTGTTTAATACCGGATAAACGAATACCGGCTATTTTACAGGGAATTAGCAGGTCAAAGCGGGCGGTTCTGTCGCATAATATAAAATAGTTAAACACGGGGCGGATCTTCCATACAAATGTGGCACTATCGCAATTGCGAGGGGCCCCCCCCAAAATACAGTTAATAGTACAGAGTAATTATAAATAAATTAGACACATTCGACAGCTTGTTAAACATCAAACTGGTGTATTTGAGTATATTAAACGATATAGGTTTGTAGGGAATTCTTTTAAGTTTATGTTGGTACAACTGTTGCTAGAATTTTGTTGTTCGCTGTTGTTAAGACGACCAATCTAGCAAAATAACCGCTACTCAAGTGGAGAAAGCTTATTGTGTTCTTGAACTAGCCAAAAACAAACTCGGTTACGGTTGTGCAACGTCATTTCATCAGAACAAGATATGGTAAACCACCACCACCAACAAGGTAATCAATCTATGACTGGTATAAACATTTTGAAAACAGTGGATGTCTGTGTAAAAGGAAGAGTACTGGAAGACCTTCTGTTAAAGAAGAACAAATTCATAGTGTTCGTGATGTTTATGTACCAAGTTCAGTAAAATCAACTAGATCAGCAGGTTTAGAATTGCAAATTCCTCAACAGACTGTGTGGAAAATTAAGCGGAAAATTGGACAATTAAATTGGCACGGAATAGTATTCAATATGTGTTGTTTAGGTCATCAGCCAAAAGGCTGGTTTGAACCTCTAGAGGTTTTACTAAGTAAAACGAGGAGTGAGGTGGTTTACCATTGCCTTCCTCACTGAGTGGAAAAGTACGCTTATCAGCATGCCGAGCCCTCTGAAAAGCACATATTTTCCACTCTGCAAATGACACCTTCACTTCATTCACCACAGGGTCTGGCTGTATAATGAAATTCATTACTTTCAGATAAGATAACTCTGATTAGTGTCTTTTACACCTCTACCTCTTCTGTTCTTAAATGATTCAGTCATTTAATTGGCTGACCAAGTGATAAGAAACAGAACTATTTATTTTAGCCCTGCAACTAACAGATAGAGTGTAAATAATTTGACACTATACGTAAAGTATAAGTATAAGCATATAAGTATTCAATATATGAGTGCAAAATTACAAAAAGCACGACCTTACTCTTGCATTAAAAATGAGACACCTAACATGTTATGTTTAATGTTTTTTCCATGTGCTCCTGCACATAGAGACCCTGACCTCGGATGAAAGAATCACAAGGAAAAAGGAGGCATTTCAAACGTGCCTATGTACGTGATCGTTGACAATATCATGAGCTCGGAACAGATATGAAAAAGGAGGTGGAAATCATGTACACCATTAATTCTCAAAGTGAAAGGCACGGTGAAGGGTTTAGGGGATCGCAAAGTTTAGTTTAAAAATCTAGTGTGAAACACTCACACAACTTTCTCTTGCCAATGCAAATAACGACCAATATAACGAAACGTTAGTAATAAAGCATTAAAAATAAACACAAAAACTAACCTCAAAAACATAACCTTATTTTTTAATCATGAGTAAAAAACGCAAAATGAAAATCGACCTCAATTTGGCTTAAAAATACGGAAAATCACTCACACTAAACAAGGCTTTGTAGAGAAAATTGCTTTAAATAAAAGTTGTAGATCTTATAATTTCCTATAAATTTGATTATAAATAAACTTTTGTCGTCAAATGCATACTAACGCCGAAATCTTAAAAAAATCGATTTTCACACGTTTTTGTGAGAAAAAAACAGAAAATCGCTAATAACCGCTAACAGATCGAGTGCTAATAATTTAACACTCCACCTGCCTGAATAGTAAATGAGTAGATTGCACACACACACACACACACACGACCGATGATAAAGAAATGAATGAAGTGCGACAGACGACACAAGTGGGTGACTAATACGAAATACCCGAGGAAAGGTCGTATTTTTAATTAGTAAACTAAACCAGAAATGGGACATTGTCAATGGATGATACATTGTGTTTGTTGACCAAGGCCAATGATACACAGAGTGATACCACCTGACATGTCATAGACACAAGTGAAGATATCTCATCACGTCAATAGGGTACGAAGAGCAAAAGGGAAAAGATATATATATATACACACACAGGGTGTCTCAAAAAGAACACCTCGTTTTTCGAAGACTTTAATGTTGTACAAATATTAAATTAATGATACATTTTATACAACAATATTCGAGTTACATTGAAACTTATCATTAATAACGTAAAACAAAACAATAACTTGTCCAAAACAATAAAACATATTAATAAAAATAAAACAAATATAAACTAATAACAAATATAACTGCCCATAACAGACAGGTAGAGTGTCAAATTATTTACGCTCAATTTGTTCGTTGCAGGGCTAAAATAAATAGTTCTATTTCTTGTCACATGGTCAGCCAATTAAATGACTGAATCATTTAAAAACAGAAGAGGTAGAGGTGTACTGTGACACTAATCACAGTTATCTCTTCTGAAAGTAATGAATTTTATTGTACAGCCAGACCCTGTGGTGAATGAAGTGAAGGTGTCATTTACAGAGTGGAATATATGTGCTTTTCAGAGGGCCCGGTATGGTGATAAGCGTACTTTTCCACTCAGTGAGGAAGGCATGGTAAACCACCAAACTCCTCGTTTTACTTAGTAAAACCTCTAGAGGTTCAAACCAGCCTTTTGGCTGATGACCTAAACAACAACAAACAAATATAAAATAATAACAAAAATAATTTGTTAAAAAATTTAACCCACCGAGTTGGTCTTGGGGTAACGTAGTCGCCACTAGTCAGCTGTTATTACAGCTGATTTTCGGAGACGAAAGTTCCTGGTTCAAATCCTAGTAAAGGTAGTTACTTTTATACAAATTTGAATACTAGACAATGGTTACCGGTGTACTTTGATGGTTGGGGTTTAATTAACCATACTCTCTCAGGAATGGTCGACCTGAGTCTGCTCAAGACTACACCTCATCTACACGTCATACACATCATCTTCATTTCATTGGGTCATGGGGTTGCTTACTGTTCTGAATTGAACAGATTGAAACAACGTACACAAATTAAAGAAGAAAAAAATAACTTGTCCAAAATATACAGGTGGAGTGTTAAATTATTTAGACTGGATCCCCTAGATCCAGGTCCATGGCTATAAGAAATAGTTCTTCCTCCCTCCCACTCACCCACTCTCTCTCTCCCTTCCTCCCTCGCTACCTCCCACCCCCAGGTATTGGCAAGTCATTGGTTAGCTATGAAGTGGGTAGGGGGCAATGCATACTCTTAAGAGCTCATCAGCCCTGAAAAATGGTATAGTCTACCTAACCGCTTCCTTTTTTACTTTCTCTTGCCTAAATGAATATATAGGAAGGAAAGTATTGTTTTCATGTCGATTTTAAGAAATCGAGTTTTCACCAGATCTACACGTTTTCAGACCCCCTAAACCCAAGAAAAACATGTTTTTAGCGATTGGTCTGTCTGTGTGTGTGTGCACAAAATATCTGAAGAACGGAACATCGTACGAACTTGAAACTTAAAACTTAAGTTACATACTACTACCGGATCCGACACGAACAATTTCACGCACTCTGATATGTGGGAAGTAGTAGTTTATTCGTATAATTTTTCACTTTTTTGCGATTTTCTCAAAAACTGGTCCTACAATTTTTTTTAAAATCGCCTCATTTACTCAATTTTTTATTCTCTACAAGATAGGGTAAACGCCATGTTTGCTGAAATTCTTGGTGAGGCTGTTTTCACGTAAAAAACCTTTTCTTTTTAAGATTACGGCTTTAATATGCATTTTAGCGCAAAACATTACATAATAAAAATTGTAGAAAATGTAAAATTCTACAACTTTTATTTCAAACATTTTTTTGTATAACGCTTAGTTTAGCGGTAATTAGCAATTTTCTGTTTTTATCTCACGAAAAACGTGTAAAATAATCTATTTTTTTAAGATTTCGGCCCTTAGAATGCATTTTACGACAAAAGTGTATATAATAAAATTTTATAGAAAATTAAGAGATCTACAACTTTTATTTTAAACATTTTTTTGTACATTGCTTATAGTTTAGCGTGAATGAGCGATTTTCCGTATTTTTAAGCCAAACTATTTTTTGAGGTCGATTTTAATTTTTCGTATTTCACTTATGTTTATTGAGGTTAGTTTTTTGTTTATTTCTAATGTTTTATTACTAATGTTAGGTTTATTGTTAATTATTTTGCACTGGCAAGAGAAAGTTGTGTGAGTGTTTCACACCAGATTTTTTTATTTTTCGAATTGTGGAAAGAGAAATATCATAGTAGTTGGACACTCGCTCATGGTTTTTGTTAACAGGCATTATTGTTTAGTTTCAACTTCACAGCATTTTATTACACTGCATATTAGATTTCGTTCAGCACTGTGAATAGTTCGACCACGTTTTCGAGAAACTAATATTTCTGTTTACGGTAACAAATAGGTTATATTCGTACAACAGGTTCCCCGAAGTATTGTATCACTATGCTCTGGGTATAATAGAAGTTGTTATGTTTGTGTACTGAAATTAAAGCAGTCGCGCATGCGCGCTGATTCTGTTCTTACTTTAACCGTCGTTACAAAAAAGGGCAAACTCGTAACTCAAATGACTATACCTTCTTAATGTTGTTGTTTAGGTGATCAGCCTGTAGGCTGGTTTGAACGTGTAGAGGTTTTACTAAGTCAAACGAGGAGTCAGGTGGTTTACCATTGCCACAACTCACTCAGTGGAAAATTATGCTTATCAGCATGCCGGGCCCACTCTGTAAATGACACCTTCACTTCAATTCACCACAGGGTCTGGCTGTATAATGAAATTCATTACTTTCAGAGGAGATAACTGTGATTAGTGTCACAGTACACCTCTACCTCTTCTGTTCTTAAATGATTCAGTCATTTAATTGGCTGACCATGTGACAAGAAATAGAACTATTTATTTTAGCCCTGCAACGAACAAATTGAGCGTAAATCATTTGACACTCCACATGTCTGTTATGAGCAACCTTCTTAATGTTGGGTGGTTTTTTGACACACCCGTTGTGTCAGGCAATAGGTTGTTCGCAACAACAATAATAATTGTGATATGATATGATATGAGAGAGAGAAAAATAACAATAATAGTAACAGAGTAATAGAGTGAGAGATGTGACCATATATGGAGTGGCTGGTGTAATGTGTAGATAACAGTGACAAAAAAACAATAGTTCATAACTAAGCGACCAACTAACACTTTCAATAGCACTTAATTAACTTACCTCAACACAAACTATCTACATTGAATAGCTTGCATACTCTTACTCTCTTACCCCGTCCCCCTAAATAACCAATACTCGTACAGCCTACAATACGATAAAATACACCACAATACGCTCGTTGCAAACTTCTACTAAAAAAAAAAATCTGGTGAGAAACACTCACACAACTTTCTCTTGCCAATGCAAATAATTTACAATATAATTTAACATTAGTAATAAAATATTAGAAATAAACAAAAAACTAACCTCAATAAACATAACCTTATTTTAATCATGAGTGAAACACTCAATGGGACAAGAAATGAAACAAGAATGGGACCCAGATCATGAAATAAAATGTAGAATCGAACAAGCTCGAGCAACATTCCTCAGACTTGGGAAATTTTTGAGAGACAAGAACTTAAGTCTCAGTCTTAGATATAGGATGGTAAAATGTTACGTCTGGTCCGTTCTCTTGTACGGAGTAGAGGCATGGACGTTGAAAACAAACAGTATCAGCAAACTTGAGGCCTTTGAGATGTGGACCCTGCGACGAATGATGAGAGTGTCGTGGGTTGATCATGTGACGAACGAGGACATCCTGAGAAGAGCTGGTTTGGTGGATCGTGAGCTTTTCGAGACTATTAAAACAAGAAAGACTGGGTACCTTGGACACATACTGCGTGGGGAGCGTTATCATTTCCAGCGGCTTATTCTTCAGGGTAGAATAGAGGGAGGAGGAAGAGGAAGAGGTAGAAGAAGGTTATCCTGGCTACGGAACATACGGCAGTGGACAGGGATACGAGACTTCCAGGCATTGCAGGAGGCTGCAATTGATAGAGTAATATGATGTGAGCGAGGATGGACGCCTACGCAGGAATCTGCATGGCACTTTAAGAAGAAGAAGAAACACTCAAAATGAAAATCAACCTCAGTCTGGCTTAAAAATACGGAAAATCACTATTTCACGCTAAACTAGGCTCTGTAGAGAAAAATACGTATAAATAAAAGTTGTAGATCTTTAAATTTCCTATAAATTTGGTTATATACACTTTTGTCGTAAAATGCATACTAAGGCCAAAATCTTAAAAAAATCGATTTTTCACACGTTTTCGTGAGAAAAAATCAGAAAATCGCTAATTACTGCTAAACTAAGCGTCATACAAAAAAATGTTTGAAACAGAAGTTGTAGGTTTTTAAATTCTCTACAACTTTTATTATATAAAGTTTTGCGCTAAAATGCATATTAAAGCCGTAATCTTAAAAAAACAACGTTTTTACGTGAAAACAGCCTCACCGAGAATTTCAGCAAACATGGCGCCTACCCTATCTTGTAGAGAATAAAAAATTGAGTAAAATAGGCGATTTTAAAAAAAATCGTAGGACCAGTTTTTGAGAAAATCGCAAAAAACTGAAAAATTATACGAATAAACTACTACTTCCGGTTGACCGATTTTGATGAAAATGTTCGTGTCGCGTCCGGTAGTGGTATGTAACTTAAGTTTCAAGTTTCAAGTTCGTACGACGTTCCGTTCTTGAGATATTCTGTTCACACACACACACACACACACACACACACACACACACATACACACACACACACACAGACCAATCGCTAAAAACATGTTTTTTGGGTTCAGGGGGTCTGAAAACGTATAGATCCGGTGAAAACTCGATTTCGAAAAATCGACATGAAAACAATACTTTCCTTCCTATATATTCATATAGGCAAGAGAAAGTAAAAAATCTGGTGTGAAACACTCACACAACTTTCTCTTGCCAATGCAAATAATTAACAATATTTTTATTTATTTATTTATTTTATTTAGTAAAATATAGCTACATTAAAATTACAATTCATGACTATACTAAGCTATGTATAATATTTTAAACTAAATATACTTATACGCAAAAACTCTTCTTCACAAAGAGTTCTGTCCGCGCATAGGAGGAGTATACAGAACAAAAACATTAATTCACTTAAATCCTTCTTATAACTACTATAAAATTATTAAGTTAAATTACTACTGGTAGCTATATTATAATAGCGATATTATAACGATAATATTATATAACGTAACGTCAGTAATAAAACAATAAAAATAAACAAAAACTAACCTCAATAAACATAACCTTATTTTAATCACGAGTGAAAGACGCGAAATAATAATCAAAATCAGTTTGGCTTAATAATACGGAAAATCACTCTTTCACGCTAAACTAGGCTCTGTAGAGAAAAATTCCCTAAATAAAAGTTGTAGATCTTTTAATTGCCTATACATTTGATTATGTTCACTTTTGTCGTAAAATGCATACTAAGGCCGAAATCTTTAAAAAAATTGATTTTTCACACGTTTTAATGAGAAAAAAAAAAAACAATAAATTTCTAATTACCGCTAAACTAAGCGTTATACAAAATAATGTTTAAATAAAAGTTGTAGGATTTCAAATTCTCTACAATTTTTATTATATACATTTTTGCGCTAAAATGCATATTACAGCCGCAATCTTAAAAAAACAACTTTTAAGTGAAAACCGCCTCACCAAGAATTTCAGCAAACATGGCGCCTACCCTATCTTGTAGAGCATAAAAAAGTTAGTAAACCACGCGATTTCTAAAAAAATCGTAGGACCAGTTTTTGAGAAAATCGCAAAAAGTTAAAAATTACACGAATAAACTACTACTTCCAGTTGACCGATTTAGATGAAAATGTTCGTGTCGGGTCCGGTAGTGTCTGAAAACGTGTAGATCCGGTGAAGAGTGTATTAGTTAAAACCGACAAGAAAACAATACTTTCCTTCCTATATATTTATTAAAGGCAAGATAAAGTAAAAATACAATAAAAGAGGAGATTTAAATTAATATGCTTTACACGGTTGTTGAGCTCTGCTGCTCCACGCGTTTAGACCAATCAGAATGTTTGCCAGCGTTGTCAGATTGTACCTGACAAACATTACACGTGCATGCTTATAAGAGCCGCACTAGTTCACTCTCGTCTTGCATCTCTAACTGAACACATCGATTATAGAGCGCGTTAACATGCATTACTTTATAATATAATCAACTGATTGTATGTTATAAGTTATAATTGTTATTGAAAGACCAAAAAAATGGCTGACGAAATATTTAACAGAGCTGCAGGAGCAAGTATTGGTAACGTTGGTGGCAAGTGATTGGCTAGCTATAAAGTGGGTGGGTGGGGGGCAATACATACGTAAAGACAGCTCATCACCCTTGAAAAATAGTGTAGGCATTAACAGAAAAAATGATTGAATCATTTAAGAAGAGAAGAGGTAGAGGTGTACTGTGACACTAATCAGAGTTATCTCGTCTGAAAGTAATGAATTTCATTATACAGTTGGAACCTGTGGTGAATGAAGTGAGAGTGTCATTTGCAGAGTGAAAAATATATGCTTTTCAGAGGGCCTGGCATGCTGATAAACGTACTTTTCCATTCAGTGAGTTGTGGCAATGGTAAACCACCACCTCACTCCTCGATTTACTTAATAAAACCTCTACAGGTTCAAACCAGCCTTTTGGCTGATGACCTTAAAACATCACACAGTAAAATAATACAAATAGTGTTAAGGTAGGCGTACCTGTGATTGGAGAGGTGGTGTAATGAAGTGCCGCCAATGCACTGTCCCCCACAACACATCCTGCACACTACACTCTGGAAACAAACACAAAAACAATACAATCAATCACTTTACTCCATCTTATTAATATACCGTTTAGGTATTAGTATAGTTTAGTATTAGTTAGTATAGTTAAGTATTAGTTAGCATAGTTTTGTATTAGTTAGTATAGTTTAGTATAAGTTAGTATAGTTAAGTATTAGTTAGTATAGTTAAGTATTAGTTAGTATAGTTTGGTATTAGTTAGTATAGTTAAGTATTAGTTAGCATAGTTTAGTATTAGTTAGTATAGTTAAGTATTAGTTAGCATAGTTTAGTATTAGTTAGCATAGTTTAGTATAAGTTAGTATAGTTAAGTATTAGTTAGTATAGTTAAGTATTAGTTAGTATAGTTTAGTATAAGTTAGTATAGTTAAGTATTAGTTAGTATAGTTTAGTATTAGTTAGTATAGTTTAGGTATTAGTAAGCAACAGATGAATGCAAATAACCCCTTCAAGCCATTAGGTATTAAAAATTTGGTGTAAAACACGATTTTCTCTTACAAATGCAAATAATGTACAATACAACCCATCTTTAATAATGAGTAAATGACCCTAAAAGAAAATTAACTTCTGTTGGAGTACCGCAAATCACCACCTAACTGACGCTAAACCAAACGTTCTAGAAAAAAATTCTGGAAATGAAAGTAATAGGTATGTTACTCAAAAAAAAAAGTTAGAAAATAATAGTTGTAAGATTTTTAATTGCCTACAACTTTTATTATATAAATTTTCGCGTTAAAATGCATATTAAAGCCATTATCTTAAAAAAACAATTTTTTACGTGATAACAGCCTCACCAAGAATTTTAGCAAACATAGCGCCTACCCTACCTTGTAGAGCACAAAACATTTAGTAAACCAGGTGATTTTTTAAAAAATCGTATGACCAGTTTTTGAGAAATAGCAAAAAAGGGACAAATTACGAGAATAAACTTTATACTTCCGGTTGACCGATTTTGATGATAAAGTTTGTGTCGGGTCCTCTAGTGGTATATAACTTAAGTTTCAAGTTCGTACGATGTTTCGTTTTTGAGATATTCTGTTTACGCACGCACGCACGCACGCAAACACACACACACACACACACACACACACACACACAGACCAATCTAAAAACATGTTTATTTGGATTCACGGGGTCTGAAAACGTGTAGATACGGCGACGAGTGTATTTGTTAAAATCGACATGAAAACAATACTTTCCTTCCTATAAATTCATATAGGCAAGAGAAAGTAAAAAAATTACACACCCAAAATATGAAATATTATTATATAGTGTAAGAGTAATAGAAAAGTAGAAAGCAAAAAAAAATAGAATCATTTTTTACGGCCCTTATAAAGCCTCAACATAAAGCACATGAGAAAGAATTTCATGAATTTGATGTGATCTTACAAAACGTATAGCACTTGAAATATTAAACTGCAACCTAAAATATAACATACAAAAAACAGTCAATAAATTTAACAATCAAGTACATAAAAATAATACTACAAATAATTTTATGAATACTTGAAATATGCGTTATTTACGAGTATATTATTTTAAAAGTATTTACAGTAAACAAAATACTAAGAACTATGTGGGACAGTAGGCCTACTCCTAAAATGCACCGTGTGGTTCATTATGAGTCTTCACACACGGTGCGATTACTGGCATGATATTTATTTATTTATTTATTTAATAAAGTTTTAGCCGGCCGCATTGGCGCAGTTGGTAACGTGCTCGCCTCTCATCATGCGGTCCTGGGTTCGAATCCCACTCAGGCACGGCATATTTTCATACGTTACAAAAAATAATTTCATCCTCCATTGTACAATAGTTACACTCCAACGTCGTCGCTAATGACCCCGTTGTAGTTGATGCGACGTTAAATAAATGAATTAAAAAAATAAAATAAAGCTTTACATGTAAGAGCAACAGGTAAGACCCAATACTGCTCTCTTAAAACATACATAACAATACAATCGTAATTTAATTAGCTTATAATATAAAAATACAATAATGATGCTTATAACCTACAATATTATAACCTTATATTCATAACCTACAATATAATAATGAATGTACTAATGATTATAATATATGAATATGAATAATATAATAATAATATGAATAATATAATGAATATGAAGAATATAAAATATGACCATGATGAATATAATATTTTAATATGATTGTATATAATATAATTATGTAATAATATAAAGATATAAAATTGAATATAATACATACAAACAAACATAAAAATTTGAAAGAAGCATTTACTGTAGGCCTATATATCTACAAATAAATTACAGTAATAAATTACAGTAATTTGGAAAGAAAAGATTAAAGGTAGAAAGAAAAAAGAAAATAAAATAAAAGAAAAGAAAAAATAGAAGAAAAAAAATATCAGAACACAGGAGCCGTGGAACAAAAATTCGAATTTAGGAATACATTTTTTTTATAACTTAACTGATTGTCAAAAAAGGTCAATAATACGAACAGATTTATTGTAAAGTCTCTTAGAAACTGTAATATATTTTACAATACTGTTATTAATTTAAGAACTGAACACACTTTTTTGCAAAGGATGACTGACTGTCAGAAAAAGGATCAATAATATTATTACATTTATTATAAAGTGTCAGCATTCTATTTACTGGGGAATTTTCATGGTACAACGTTCTGTTTCTGGGAATGTAAAAAAATCTATTAAACCTAGGTCTTAATAATGGAGCACTTAGTGACATGTGCTCAATTTATAATACTTTCTCTTGCCTATATGAATATATAGGAAGGAAAGTATTATTTTCACGTCGATTTGGTCTGTGTGTCAGTGTGTGAACAGAATATCTCAAGAACGGACGGAACATCGTACGAACTTGAAACTTAAGTTGCATACCACTACCCGACCCGACACGAATATTTTCATCAAAATCGGTCAACCGGAAGTAGTAGTTTATTCGTATAATTTTTCACTTTTTTGCGATTTTCTTAAAAACCGGTCCATGTTGGTATGCATTTTACGACAAAAGTGTATAAAATCAAATTTATAGGAAATTAGATCTATAACTTTTATCTTAAGTATTTTTCTCTACAGATCCTAGTTTAGCGTGAAAGAGTGATTTACCGTATTTTAAAGACAAACTGAGGTTGATTTTTATTTTGCGTTTTTCAATCATGATTAAAATAAGGTTAAGTTTATTTATATATCTTAATTTGTGTACGTTGCAATCTGTTCAATTCAGAACAATAAGCAACCCCATCACCCAATGAGATGAGGATGATGTGTATGACGTGTAAATGAGACTGTGTAGTCTTGTACAGACCCAGGCCACCCCATTCCTGAGAGAGTATGGTTAATTGAACCCCAACCATCAAAGTACACCGGTAACCACAGTCTAGTATTCAAATCCGTATAAAATTAACTACCTTTACTAGGATTTGAACCAGGAACCTTCGTCTCCGAAAATCAGCTGCTAAACAGCTGATTCTGGCGACGACTTTACCTCTAACTTTATTTGAGGTTAGTTTTTTGTTTATTTCTAATGTTTTATTACTTAGGGTATATTGTTCATTATTTACATTGGCAAGAGAAAGTCGTGTGAGTGTTTGACACCAGTTTTTTTGTTTGTGTAGATTATGAATCTTAAAATTGTTTCTTGCTGTATTTTGTAGTTAGTGACATTTGGGTGCGACAGACGGACTAACGAAAATGGTAAATGACGATTATTTTTTAAATTCTTACTGATAAATAGATGACCGAATTTCAGTTGCCCAAATGCCTCGTGTCTGAATCGTACCCACTACCTAACGTACCAACTGAGACGGTAAGGAAATCGTATCGCACCGTGTGTAGAGGCTCTAATACGACAAAACTAAGTCGCTTATTTTTAGTAAATTATAAACATACGCACCTAACATTAATAAATAAAACGTATGTATCTAATAAAAATATTCACTAATAAAACGACAAGGTTACGGAAATATTTAACTTGGCCTCCAATTCCAAATGCATCCTTCCACATTCTTCCAATAAACACCGTAACTAACAGCACATGCTTTCAATCGTTAAAAAATGTCACCAAAAATCAAACATAAAAATTTTTAAAATAATCTGGTGTGAAACACTCACACGACTCTCTTCCCAATGCAAATAATAAACCTAACATTAATAAAAAAACATTAGAAATAAAAAACTAACCTCAAAAAAACATAACCTTATATTAATCATGAGTAAAAGACGCAAAATGAAAATCGACCTCAGTTTGGCTTAAAAATACGGAAAATCGCTCTTTCACGCTAAATTAGGCACTGTACAAAAAAAAATGCTATAAATAAAAGTTGTAGATCTCTTAATTTCCTATAAAATTTCATTATATACACATTTGTGGTAAAATGCCGAAATCTTTAAAAAATCGTATTTTCACACGTTTCTGTGAGAAAAAAAACAGAAAATCGCTAATTACCGCTAAACTAAGCATCATACAAAAAAATGTTTGAAATAAAAGTTGTAGGTTTTTAAATTGTCTACGACTTTTATTATACTATACATTTTTGCGCTAAAATGCATATTAAAGTCGCAATCTTAAAAATATAAACAATTTTTTACAACAAAACAGCCTCACCAAGAATTTCAGCAGACATGGCGCCTACCCTATCTTGTGGACCATAAAAAATTTAGTTAACCAGGCAATTTTTAAAAAAATCGTAGGTCCCGTTTTTGAGAAAATCGCAAAGAAGTGAAAAATTACACGAATAAACTACTACTTTTAGTGGACCGATTTTAATGAAAATGTTCGTGTCGGGACCGGCAGTGGTGTCTAACTTAAGTTTCAAGTTCGTACGATGTTCCGTTCATGAGATATTCTTTTCACATATACACAGACCAATCGCTAAAAACATGTTTTTTGGGTTCAGGGGGTCTGAAAAGTGTAGATACGGTGAAGAGTGTATTTGTTAACATCGACATGGAAACAATACTTTCCTTCCTATATATTCATATAGGCAAAAGAAAGTAAAAACCAGTTGAAATTCAAGTGCCTAACATTCCCCCTGATCCATGGTAATAATTTTTCATACACCCGGTAGTAGCCTAATATTGAAATATTATTAAAAAATCTGGTGTGTAACACACACAACTTTCTCTTCCCAATGCAAATAATTAACAATAAACCTAACATTAGAAATAAACAAAAAACTAACCTCAATAAATGTAACCTAATATTAATCATGAGTGAAAGACGCAAAATGAAAATCAACCTCAGTTCGGCTTAAAAATACGGAAACTCACTCTTTTACACTAAACTACTCTCTGTAGAGAAAAATGTTCATAATAAAAGTTGTAGATCTTTTTATTTCCTACAAATTTAATTATATACACATTTGTCATTAAATGCATACTAAGACCGAAATCATAAAAAAATCGATTTTTCACACGTTTTCGTGAGAAAAAAAAGAAAATCGCTATTTACCACTTAACTAAGCGTTATACAGAAAAAAATTTTGAAATTTAAGTTGTAAAAGTTTAAATTCTCTACATTTTTTATTGTATAAATTTTTGCGCTGTAATACATATTAAAGCCGTAATCTTAAAAAAACACTTTTTTACGTAAAAACACCCTTACCAAGAATTTCAGCAAACATGGCGCCTACCCTATCTTGTAGAGAATAAAAAATTGAGTAAATGAGGCGATTTTTAAAAAGAATCGTAGGACCGAAAATCGCAAAAAAGTGAAAAATTACACAAATAAACTACTATTTCCGGTTGACCGATTTTGATGAAAATGTTTGTGTTGGGTCCGGCAGTGGTACGTAACTTAAGTTTCAAGTTTCAAATTCGTACGATGTTCCGTTCTTAACATGTTCTGTTCACACACACACACACACACACACGCAAACATAACCGCAAGCGCGCACGCACACACACACACAGACAAATCGCTAAAACATGTTTTTTGGGTTCAGGGTGTCTGAAAACGTATAGATCCGGTGAAAACTCGATTTGTTAAAATCGACATGAAAACAATACTTTCCTTCCTATATATTCATATAGGCAAGAGAGAGTAAAAACCAGTTGAAATTCAACTGCCGAACATTCCCCCTGATCCATGGTAATAATTTTTCATACACCCGGTAGTAAATATTATTAAAAAAATAATATTGTAGAAGATAGAAAGATATTTTTGGTTGGGTTTATCAGAGGACAGGAATAATTAATTGGGTCAGTGAATCTAAAAGTGTAGGCTAAAATCCAATAACATAACGTCAAAGTGTTCCCTCCATGTCAGTGTCAACTAGAGACAGCGTGCTCTCTGTGCTAGCTATCAGAACAACACAACGGCTCGCTCGGTAAACAGGCAACGGCAAACTTTATATTATATACATCCCCCCTCCCCCAACGGCAAAAATAACCTATAGTTGAGCCGCTCTAAGTTTGCTCCTACTGTCAACAAACCAAAACCAGCTACTACAGGGTGCACGCTAGAGTCCGTGACTTTATGGATGTCGTATTCCTATTAAGTTAACTGTTTTTTAAATTATAACTACTTAAAGTACTAAAAAATTCAGTCGTGATATGATGTAGGCCTAACAATTTAATTTAGAAAAATTCTTTTAAAAGTATTTTGTTTTTAAATACTTTTGAAATTATTTAGTTGTTACTTTTTAATCAGCGTGTACACATTTAGATATAATGCGTATGCTCAGTGACGTCATTATTTGTTTACATTAGGAGCAAACTTAGGACGGCTGAACTATAGTCCACACGATGTTCACAAAATCACTTTATTAATTTCTCTTAAACCCACCGGGTTGGTCTAGAGGTAAAGTCGTCGCCAAAATCAGCTGTTTAACAGCTGATTTTCGGAGACGAAGGTTCCTGGTTCAAATCCTAGTAAAGGTACAGTTCAGCTGTTCTAAGTTTGCTCCTCATGTAAACAAATAATGACGTCACTGAGCATGCGCATTATATCTAAATGTGTACACGCTGATTAAAAAGTAATAACTAAATACTTTCAAAAGTATTTAAATACAAAATATTTCTAAAAGTATTTTTATAAATTAAATTGTTACGCCTACATCATATCACGACTGATGTTTTTAGTACTTTAAGTACTTATAATTTAAAAAATAGTTGACTTAATAGAAATACGACATCCATAAAGTCACGGACTCTAGCGTGCACCCTGTAGTAGCTGGTTTTGGTTTGTTGACAGTAGGAGCAAACTTAGAGCGGCTGAACTATAGTTACTTTTATACGGAGTTGAATGCTAGACAGTTGTTACCGGTGTACGTTTATGGTTGGGGTTCAATTAACAATACTCTGAGTGTACAAGACTACACGTCATACACATCATCCTCATCTGATTGGGTGATGGGGTTGCTTATTGTTCTCAATTGAACAGATTGCAACGTACACTTATTAGGAATTATAAAAAAAAAAAAAATTCTCTCGTTAATTTTTACTTCTTCTTCACCTACATCATAATATGTAGAGAAAGAAGGTATTGTTTTCATATCGATTTTAAGAAATCGAGTTTTCACCGGATCTACACTTTTTCAAAACACCTGAACCCAAAAAACATGTTTTTACCGATTGGTCTGTGTGTGTGTGTGTTTGTGGGTGAACAGAATATCTCAAGAACGGAACATCGTACGAACTTGAAACTCTTAAGTCACATACCACTACCGGACCCGACACAAACATTTTCATCAAAATATGTCAACCGGAAGTAGTCGTTTATTCGTGTAATTTTTCACTTTTTTCCGATTTTCTCAAAATCTGGTGCTACAATTTTTTTTAAAATCGCCTCGTTTACTAAATTTTTATGCTCTACAAGATAGGGTAGGCGCCATGTTTGCTGAAATTCTTGGTGAGGCTGTTTTCACGTAAAAAATTGTTTTTCTAAGATTACCGCTATGCATTTTAGCGAAAAAATTTGTATAATAAAAAATGTACATGCCGGCCGCATTGGCGCAGTTGGTAACGTGCTCGCCTCTCATCATGCGGTCCTGGGTTCGAATCCCACTCAGGCACGGCATATTTTCATACGTTACAAAAATTCATTTCATCCTCATTTCACACAGTTACACCCCAACGTCGTCGCTAATGACCACAGCAGTTGATGCGACGTTAAATAAATAAATAAAAAAAAAAAAAAAAAAAAAAAAATGTACAAATTTAAAAACCTACAACTTTTTATTTCAAACATTTTTTTATAATGCTTACTTTAGCGGTAATTAGCGTTTTTCTGTTTTTTCCCCTCACGAAAACGTGTGAAAAATCGATTTTTTTAAAGATTTCGGCCTTAGTATGCATTTTACGACAAAAGTGTACATAATCAAAATTGTATAGGAAATTACACGATCTACAGTTCAGCCGTTCTTAGTTTGCTCCTACTGTCAATAAACAAAAGCCACCTACTACAGGGTGCACGCTAGAGTCTGCGACTTTACGAATGTAGTATTCCTATTAAGTTAACTATTTTTTTAAATTATAAGGACTTAAAGTACTAAAAAAATCAGTCATGATATGATGAAGCCTAACAATTTCATTTAAAAAAATACTTTTAAAGCATTTTGTATATAAATACTTTTGAAAGTATTTTGTTGTTACTTTTTAATCAGCGTGTACAAATTTTGATATAATACGCATGCTCAGTGACGTCATTATTTGTTTACATTAGGAGCAAACTAAGAGACGCTGGCCTTTACAACTTTTATTTAGGGAATTTTTCTCTACAGAGACTAGTTTAGCGTGAAAGAATATTTTCCGTATTTTTAAGCCAACCTGAGATCGATTTTCATTTTGCGTCTTCACTCATGATTGAAATAAGGGTAGCTTTTTTTGTTTATTTCTAATGTTTTATTACTAACGTTAGGTTATATTGGTCATTATTTGCATTGGCAAGAGAGAGTTGTGTGTGTGTTTCACACCAGATTTTTACTTGTTCTTCATCTACATCATAATATATAGAGATAGAGAAAGAAGGTATTGTCTTCATCTTGATTTATTCATAATGACCTTCCAGGCCATCTAAATACAAAAAAATTGGGGTGAAACACTCACACAACTTTCTCTTGCCAATGTAAATAATGAATGTACACTTTCCACCCTGCAAATGACACTTTTACGTCATTCACCAAAGGGCCTGTAAAGTCATTTGAGTCACGAGTTTGCCCTTGTTTGCAACGAGGGGTAAAAGGGGAACAGCATCAGTGCGCATGCCCGACTGCTTTAATTTCACTACGACAAACATAACTTATACTATACGCAGAGCATAAACCTACAGTATATCGCGAAACCTTTTGTAGGTTAACTGTACGAATATAACTGTTTGTTACTGTGAACACAAATGTCGGTTTCTCATAAACGTGGTCGAACTATTCCCAGTGCTGAACGCAATGTAACAAAATGTTGTAAAGTTAAAGCTAATCAAAAATGCCTATCCGTGCCTCTTAACAAAAGCCGTGAGCGAGCGGCTAACAACTGTGATGTTTTTCTTTCCACAATTCGAAAATAAAGAAGGAAATTAAGAACGCGAAGAAGCTATTCTTTGACAGTTTTGTTGACACCTGGTAAAAACAGAAAACTGTTAGGTAGAAACTAGAGAGACTGATAATGAAAACGCCGGTGACAGCAATAGTAAAGAAAGCGATTCATTTGTAATTACAGTAAATAAAACATTTCTAGTCGTTTAATTAAGCTATAGGCAATATTACAGGTCATATTTATTTATTATAGGGTTTATGAAGAAAACCACAGCTTAGAAAATGTATCTAGAAACTGCACGGTAGTAAAATATACGAGTAGTGTCTCACTGTAGAGGTTGGCAGCACTGCAGATTTTCTCTTCCCTTCCTCACAGTCAATACATATGCAAAAGGCAATCTCGTGACTTCAAATGCTGTATAATAAAGTAGGAGATAATTGTGACTAGTGTCTTTTACACTTGTACCTCTTCTGTTATTAAATGGTTCACTCATATAATTGGGTGACCTCGTGATAAAAGAGACAAGTAACAGATCGAGTGCAAATAATTTACATACTCCACCTGCATGTTATGGGCAAAACCTAAGAACATAAAATTAGAAATGTTTTCATGAGATACAAAAATCACGCACTGGCCGCCTCCGTAGCGTAGTGGTTAGCGCTTTAACCTACTACCCTGAGGTCCCGGGTTCGATTCCCGGCCAGGGTCTGGACACTTTAACGTGTCAATGTAAAAATAATCCACCATAGTCGCTAATGACCAATCACTTGATGCCACTTTAAATAAATTAACTCGCCACTCCAGCAGCGCTTCGCGCTGCTTACATGTCTCGGCCTCAGAGGGGTATTTTTTTTTTTTTTTTTTTTTTTTTTGGGGTTAACGTCCGACTGTTCTGCAAATTGCTGTTAATGCAGACGGTGAAGGATGAAATGAATTTTTTGTAACGTATGAAAAAATACCATGCCTGAGTGGGATTCGAACCCAAGACCGCGTGATGAGAGGCGAGCACGTTACCAACATCGCCAACGCGGCCGGCGAGGGGGCCGCGTTGGCGATGTTAGAAGGGTAGGTGGATAAGAATTCATAAGTGGATCAGAACCATATCCCACAAGGTGAAGTTCGGCCGCCCAACGGGTTGGGTGGATCACAATATTTTGGTATTTGAAGACATAAAAATTTAAAGATTAAGTTTGAAGTTCCCAAATTTCAACTTTACATAAATGTATAATATTTTGAGTTTTTCGTTTTCTCATGCGACCTAAGGTTGCGATCTGAAAATTTTCGGGTTAACAAATATTTATGTAATTTTCTTCGCTAAATAACATGCCGTTAAAAGATTATTTTTATTTCGAAAATTTTAAAATTATTATAATTTATTTATTGTTTGTTTAGGTCATCAGCCAAAAGGCTGGTTTGAACCTCTAGAGGTTTTACTAAGTAAAACGAGGAGTAAGGTGGTTTACCATTGCCTTCCTCACTGAGTGGAAAAGTACGCTTATCAGCATGCCGAGCCCTCTGAAAAGCACATATTTTCCACTCTGTAAATGACACCTTCACTTCATTCACCACAGGGTCTGGCTGTATAATGAAATTCATTACTTTCAGATAAGATAACTCTGATTAGTGTCTTTTACACCTCTACCTCTTCTGTTCTTAAATGATTCAGTCATTTAATTGGCTGACCATGTGATAAGAAACAGAACTATTTATTTTAGCCCTGCAACTAACAGATCGAGTGTAAATAATTTAACACTCCACCTGTCTGTTATGGGCAGAATTTATTTATTATAATTTAATTAATAATTATAATTAAATAAAATTATTTATTACTATTTAATTATTAAAAATTATTAAAATTATTATTTAAAAATTTTAAAATAATCCACCATAGTCGCTAATGACCAATCTCTTGATGTCACTTTAAATAAATAAATTAAAAAAAAAACACACACTATACAACAGTAATGTTACGTTACCAAAAATTGTATGTGCGACACAATGAAAAAAAATGTTCCAAAGGAAATCGGTAGTCGTGGTGTTTATATAAACAAGTATATAGTAGGCCAACACACTAATTATTGTTTATAAAAAAGTAAATTTGAATACGAAGTAGGAGATTATTTTCAGACCGTGTTGTAAAATGAACAACATTATAGATCGGAGTAGCGTGACTGGACTTCATTTTATGACAGCCAAAACAATTTCCCATTTTCCACTAAAATATTATTCTGTCAAAACTTTCATTTCCATACACGTCGTCATCTAACAATTAAAAAAAATCTGGTGTGAAACACTCACGCGACTTTCTCTTGCCAATGCAAATAATTAACAATACACCTAACATTAGTAGTAATAAAACATTTGAAATAAATAAAATTTTAATCATGAGTGAAAGACGCAAAATTAAAATCAACCTCAGTTTGGCTTAAAAATACGGAAAATCACTCTTTCACGCTGAACTAGGCTCTGTTGTTGAGAAAGATGCGGTAAACGCCGATGACAACAATAGTAAAGAAGGCGATTCATTCGTAATTACAGTAAATCTAACAGTTCTAGTCATGTAATTAAGCTACAAGCATTGTTACAGGGCATATTTATTTCTTATAAGATTTATGAAGAAAACATTTTCTCGAAATAAACCACACCTTACAAAATGTATCAAGAAACTGCACGGTAGTGAAATGTACTAGTAGTGTCTCACTGTTGAGGTTGGCAGCACCGCATATGTTTAACTTTCCTTCCTCACGGCCTATACATACGCAAAAGGCAAGCTCGTGTTTTCACATCTATACTTGGTTGAAGAATCTTGGCGACTGGTTACATTGTACTTTAGCGGAGCTGTTCAGAGCTCCGTGTCCGAGATCCGGAAAGTTGTCATGATTGGCAACCTCCGGTCGGAAATGGCACATTAACAATAAGAAATTCTGTCTTCATTTGGTGTTGTGTGCTTTGAAAATCCAAATTATGCTACCCCTCTCACGAACTACATGTCGCTTACATGTCTCCAAACCCACGTGTTACGTGTGCCTGGTCTATCGATTCAGACTCGGAACCAATTTACCGAAAAGTTAATAATCCGAAGTTCTGTAGTACACAATTCCGGATAATCGGGGTTTTATTGTATGATTCTTTATTCATCGATTGGTTACCAATTTACCGAACCAATTTATGAAAAAGTTTACCGAAAAGTTAGAAATCCGAAGTTCAGTAGTATACAATTCCGGATAATCGGGGTTTTACTATATGATTCTTCATTCATCGGTTAGTTAAACCGAATCAAAGTATGTTGATTGAAGTATTTTAACGGGCCGGTAAAAATATAGCGTGTGTTTGTGTGAATGGAAGGGGGAAGAAGAAGAAGAAGAGATTATTGATCGGACAGACTGTAGACTCCTGTTTACTATTACACAATCACAACATAATGTAGTAGAACGACGCCGCGTCACCACTACACTAATATGTTTCATGCTTTTAGTGGGTCCAGCCAATTCAACTACTTTTGCTCAACCTATACCGTACCTACACTCACTCACATGTATAGTCCGTTCGCTCTTAGAGCTTGCCTGAAGTAAACAAACCTTTTTCTTTGTAGTAGTGAGTAACAGTGTATATGTGTCCTTGTATTGCTGTTGGGGTCGTGTGTGTTAGTACACAGTTGGTATAGGATGACTAATACATGATAATGACATTTGATGGCTATTCATATAACTGCACGTAGCCTAAATAAAATTGAAAATAGTTTATTTATACATTATTGTTTTCAGTTAAAATAATGAAACAATTCCACCATGATCGTATATTGTGGTACTCATTGCATTAGTCGCAACTTGGTTATTGTTACATAAACATCCTACTTCCATGTGTATGAAATTTGTACTTGGTGCTATTTGTAATTGATCAGTTTAAAGTATTCTTCCTTATTTTATTAATATTGTTTAAATCCGTGTGACTTTTCCCTCAACTTCGTTGTTATTGTTGCGAGTATATCTTTTTGTTTTGTTACACTAGCAAGTAATGATGAATGACGGCGTTTCAACTTCAGTTATAAAACATAAACGTAAACAACTTCTAAAAAGTGGGCAAAAAATTATAATTTACAATGTGTTTTAATTTTTTATGCGTAAAGACGTATCCTACTATGCCCTTAAAAGACGTAGAAAAAAATGGCATCAGAATTGACGGGCTTGTCTACATTTAGTGTACACGGTATAAGAAAAGAGATGAAAGAAAGTGGCAAGTTGCAGACACCTAGCAAGAAAAGGAAACGAAGCAAATCAGTTTTTGAACAGTACGACGAATTTATTAAAACTGCAGTTTGACTAAAAGTTCACAGTTCTTTCCAAAATAAGGAAGTTTTTACGCTTAATAAACTTTTATCTGTCTTAAACAAGGATTTGGATTCAGCACATTTTAAAAGATCGTCGCTCTATCATTTACTGAAATCAATCGGATTTGAGTATTTGAAAAGAGGACTATATGTCATAATGAAATAATTAAAATAAGTAAATTGTATAACATTTTACTGGTTATTAATGATTGGATGGAAAACTTTTCGGGGCAACCTGTACGGTATCAGAGCGGTTTGTTTACTTCAGGCAAGCTCTTAGCGCGAACAAACTATACCAAATAAACACACATCACTTTTACGCTACGGAAAAATGACTGCCCACTAGTAACGTTAAACAACACTAGTAGGGTAAAATAGGGGCGAATTGCCCAAAATAGTTTTGGTTTTGTTTTATTTTAGTTTTCTGTTGTTAGATTGTGATTGTGATGGGTTTATCTATCTGTATTTGTGGTTGGAGCGATTTGTCTCAAATAGTTTTGGTTTGTTTTAGTTTTCTGTTGTCAGGTTGTGTTGGGTTTACCTATCTGTATTTGTGGTTGGAGGTGAGGTGCCCAAAATAGTTTTGGATTTGTTTTATTTTAGTTTTCTCTGGTTGGATTGAGGTGATTGTATTTATTTGTGTTTTGGTGTTGTGGTTAGATTGTTTTAGTGGTGTGGGTGTTGGTGGTTTTGTTGTTGTAGATTGCGTTTTATTTGTTTCTTTGGATTTTGGGTTTAGATTTGGTTTCGATTTTTTTTTTTTTTTTGTTGAAGATGATGTTGTTGATGGTGTAGGTTTTGTTAGGTAGTTAGATTGTGTGTGTGGTTAGATAGTCAGATTTTTTTTTTTTTTTTTTGTCAGGTAGTTAGATTGTATTGTCAGGTAGTCAGATTTTTTTTTTAGTCATACCACACAACACAACAGTTAAATACTTGGGACTACATTTAGAAAATTTCCATCTGTAGTTGAGAATTGTATGTGTGCAGACTGGAGCAAAAGAAATGTATTGGATAGTGCGTGGGAAAGTTTTTTTTTGTAATTCCTAATATGTGTCAGTTGCAATCTGTTCAATTGAGAACAATAAGCAGCCCCATGACCCAATCAGATGAGGATGATGTGTATGACGTGTAAATGAGGCTGTGCAGTCTTCTACAGACCCAGGCCGACCATTCCTAAGAGAGTATATTCAATTGAACCACAATCATCAAAGTACCCCGGTAACCACTGTCTAGTATTCAAATCCGTATAAAAGTAACTACCTTTACTAGGATTTGACCCAGGAACCATCGTCTCCGAAAATCAGCTGTTAAACAGCTGTTTAAAAAGCCGCCAAAAACCACTGTTTTTCGCGACGACTTTACCTCTAGACGAACCCGGTGGGTATTTAAATGAAACTGATCAATTTCTTACAATTAGAATCTGACCGAACGATACAGAAAGCTTACAACTGGTTATTGGTGGCAATATTTACTTTCTCTTGCCTATGAATGAATATATAGGAAGGAAAGTATTGTGTTCATGTCAATTTTAACAAATACACTCTTCACCCGAATATACACGTAAACAGACCCTTCAACCCACACAACAACATGTTTTTAGCTATTGGTCTGTGTGTGTATGTGTGGGTATACAGGATATCTTAAGAACGGAGCATCGTACGGACTAGAAACTTGTTACATACCACTACCGGACCCGACACGTACATTTTTATCAAAATCGGTCAACCGGAAGTAGTAGTTTATTCATGTAATTTTTCACTTTTTTAAAATGTAGAGAATTTAAAATCCTACAACTTTTATTTTAAACATTTTTTTCTATAACGCTTAGTTTAGCGGTAAGCGATTTTCTGTTTTTCCTCACGAAACGTGTGAAAAATCTATTTTTTTAAGATTTCGGCCAAAGTATGCATTTTACGACAAAAGTGTATATAATAATATTTATAGGAAATTAAAAGATGTACAACTTTTATTTAAAGCATTTTTTTGTACAGAGCCTAGTTTAGCGTGAAAGAGTGATTTTCCGTATTTTTAAGCCAAACTGAGGTTGATTTTCATTTTGCGTCTTTTACTCATGATTAAAATAAGGTCATGTTTATTGAGGTTACTTTTTTGTTTATTTCTAATATTTTATTACTAATGTTAGGTTTATTGTTAATTATTTGCACTGGCAAGAGAAAATTGTGTGAGTGTTTCACACCAGATTTTTTTTTTTTTTTTTTTTTAGCTTTTATTTGTTTTTGGTAACTGAGCTTTGTTGATAACTACCCAATTTGATCGCTGCTTTTTGCTGCTGCCCATAACAGACAGGTGGAGTGTCAAATTATTTACACTCAATCTGTTAGTTGCAGGGCTAAAATAAATAGTTCTGTTTCTTATCACATGGTCAGTCAATTAAATGACTGAATCATTTAACAACAGAAGAGGTAGAGGTGTAAAAGACACTAATCAGAGTTATCTTCTCTGAAAGTAATGAATTTCATTGTACAGCCAGACCCTGTGGTGAATGAATTGAAGTTGTCATTTACAGAGTGGAAAATATGTGCTTTTCAGAGGGCCCGGCATGCTGATAAGCGTACTTTTCCACTCAGTGAGGAAGGCAATGGTAAACCACCTCACTCCTCGGTTTACTTAGTAAAACCTCTACAGGTTCAAACCAGCCTTTTGGCTGTTGACCTAAACAACAACGCTTTTTGCTGTATTTTTTGACGTGGATTAGACATGAGTTTGAACAGGGACCCCCAGTAGTGTTTGTTCATGGATGGCTGTCAACTGGTGACCATACAAAGTCACTTGCCCAACCGGTGTTACTTAACAAATAATAGCGACTTTCTACCAGCTGACTTACTGGGCTGGCCCGAAGCCCTTTGAAAATTTAAAAATAAAATGTTTCTGTGAATATATATAAAATGTTTTTTTTTAATTCCTAATTTGTGTACGTTGCAATCTGTTGAATTGAGAACAATAAGCAACTCGATGACCCAATCAGATGAGGATGATGTGTATGACAAGTAAATGAGACTGTTGTCTTCTACAGACACACTCACAGAGTATGGTTAATTAAACCCCAACCATCAAACTACACCCACAACCACTGTCTAGCATTCAAATCTTAGCCGGCCGCGTTGGCGATGTTGGTAACGTGCTCGCCTCTCATCACGTGGTCTTGGGTTCGAATCCCACTCGGGCATGGTCATACGTTACAAACAATTCATTTCATCCTTCACCGTCTGCATTAGCAACAATTTGCAAAACAGTCGGACGTTAAACAAAAAAAACAAAAATTCAAATCCGAATAAAAGTAACTGCCTTGACTAGGATTTGAACCAGGAACCTTCGTCTCCGAAAATCAGAATTTTACTTGAAATACAAATATGCTGTCAAAATTTCACGAAAATCCGTTGAGTAGTTTTGGAAATTAGCTTGCACAAAAAAAAACACGCGGTCTTTACAATATTAGTATAGATAAAAGGAGAAATACGAGGGTAGGCTGATAAGTAATGCACACATGCTTGTAGAAGACAACTAAATAAACTTCAGTAGCGCGCCTGGTGGCATGTGGAAGTACTATTTCTCCTCTACAAGCCTGCGCAGTTTGAAGGCGTTGCTTTCATTCAGTTTGTTTTGAGTAGTGGAAGTATGGCGTCGTGTTCTGGTGCTATGTCAACGAGAATTAAACAACGCGCTGTTATCGAATTTTTAACTGCTGAGAAAGTGAATCCTAGTGAGATTTATCGTCGTTTAAAGGCTGTTTATTGTGACGATACTGTTGATAGGTCTACTGTGAATCGTTGGGGAATAAAATTTCGTGATTGCCAACCTGGAAAAGCCTTAATTGTTGACAAAACACGCAGTGGACGACCAATCACTGCCTCAGACGATAATCGTCGCAAACTCATCGATGATTTGATTCAAAATGACCGGCGAATCACTCAACAGCGTATCGCAAACCAAATTGGAATATCTAAGGAACGTGTTGGCTTCATTATTGAACAATTGGGATACCGTAAAATCTGTGCACGATGGGTACCACGCCGTCTGACAGACGAGAATAAACAGCGTCGATTGGAATGCTGTGAACAACTTTTGAAGCGCTACCGTGACGAAGGAGACCACTTTCTTTTGAATATTGTGACGGGGGACGAGTCATGGGTTCATCATTACGATCCCGAAGAAAAAAGGCAGAGCGCTGAATATCGTCATCCACATTCTCCTGTTGTGAAAAAGTTCAAAACACAACCGTCCGCAAAAAAAATTCTTTTGACTGTGTTTTGGGATGCTCGCCGAGTTTATGTGACTGATTATCTGGAACGAGGGGCAACGGTAAATTCTGCTCAGTATATACAGACTCTGAAACACCTCCGACGTCGAGTTTGTCGTGTTAGAGGCAACCTGGCGCCAATAATTTTGCAACACGACAATGCTCGTCCACACACTTCGCGTGCAACTGGAGAGGCTCTGAGAAACCTGAAGTTTCAACCAATTTTACACCCTCCGTATTCTCCCGACCTTGCGCCTTGCGATTTTTATTTTTTTCCTCTACTGAAGAGAGACCTTAAGGGTAATCATTACAGCTCGGACAATGAGGTGAAGGCAGCTATTGCGTCCTGGGTTCGAGGAAAGTCGGAAGAATTTTTCAGTGACGGAATGAAAAAACTTGTTAAACGTTGGGAGAAATGTGTAATGCTTAACGGTGACTATATTGAAAAATAAATAGATAATTTGGTAGGTTAAGATTTGTACTTTAATTTGTTATTTACCCCATCTTGCTATTTCTTTTTGTTCGTCTTCTACAAGCATGTGTGCATTACTTATCAGCCTACCCTCGTAAGATGAATGAAAGGCTGAAACTGACTCATCGGAATTCATTTGTTTATTTATTTATTTATAATGATTCCGTGTTATTTTTTATTAGTCATCCAATTATGACGCTACGTCTTATAAATCGCGAAATAAGTATAATTCATTTGTGGCTTCCGGCAACTTGTTTCTTCGATTTATTAGCCAATACTTCATTGTTTGTTAACCAGCACTAGGCCTACTGTATTCTAGACATACACAATATAAATTGTGACACTTATCGCTGACGTCCGTTTCGGGATCTAGGTTATTAAATAATTAATACACTAAAGTTTACAATTACAAGTATTTATTACTCTACACGATTTACAAAATAAATAATAAACTAATTATAATAAAGAAATAACAATAAATAAGTTATTAATTTACTTAAAATAAATAAAAAACAATGTTGTTGTTTTTTTGTTTTTTTTTTTTAAATTTATTTATTTAACGTCACATCAACTACTGAGGTCATTAGCGACGACGTTGGGGTGTAACTATATACAATGAATGATGAAATGATTTTTTGTAACGTATGAAAATATGCCGTGCCTGAGTGGGATTCGAACCCAGGACCGCAAGATGAGAGGCGAGCACGTTACCAACTGCGCCAATGCGGCCGGCAATGTTGTTGTTGTTTAGGTGATCAGCCTGTAGTCTGGTTTGAACGTGTAGAGGTTTTACTAAGTAACAACTATGAGTGAGGTGGTTTACCATTGCCACAACTCACTCAATGGAAAAGTACGCTGATCAGCATGCCGGGCCCTCTGAAAAGCACATATTTTCCACTCTGCAAATGACACCTTCACTTCATTCACTACAGGGTCCAACTGTATAATGAAATCCATTACTTTCAGAGGAGATAACTCTGATTAGTGTCACAGTACACCTCTACCTCTTCTCTTATTAAATGATTCAGTCATTTAATTAGCTGACCATGTGATAAAAAACAGAACTATTTATTTTAGCCCTGCAATGAACAGATTGAATGTAAATAATTTGACACTCTACCTGTCTGTTATGGGCAGTAATAAACAATAAATAACTTATTAATTTAAAATAAATAATAAACAATAAATAACTTTTAATTTAAAATTAATAATAAACAATAAATAACTTATTAATTTAAAATAAATAATAAACAATAAATAACTTTTAATTTAAAACAAATAATAAACAATAAATAACTTAACAATTTACTTAGCACTACTTACAACCGATTTTATAGACTACACATACAAAATGAGACTGAAGAATACACAAAAACTGGATTTAACACAGATGCACAATAACTTTTCAAAATACACACACGAACAAAGACAGTATAACAATCGTTGACTAACACAATGCTCAGAAACGCGCCTGCACTACGTCCGATACCTACTCGTCAAAGATCAAACGAATACTGACTCTGACCGCGCTCGGGGGTCTCTTTTATAGGCCTACTCATTCAAAAATATCATTCTAGTAAAACAGGCAAACTTCATGCAAATAATAAAGTACAAAAAATAACCCTTTATAAGTGAGTGCTAGAAAAATCCATTGTAAACAAGTCAACAATAGGTCTTTTGTAAATAGAAGTTGTTACAGGTCTCGTTCACAAATAGTTGTACACAATACCCAACATTTTATCATATACAATAGCGCAGTCCTATTAAATAATTTTTACTTTCTCTTGCCTATATGAATATATAGGAAGGAAAGTATTGTTTTCATGTCGATTTTTCGAAATCGAGTTTTCTCCGGATCTATACGTTTTCAGACCCCCTGAACCCAAAAAACATGTTTTTAGCGATTGGTCTGTGTGTGTGTCTGTGTGTGTGTGTGTGTGAACAGAATATCTCAAGAACGGAACATCGTACGAACTTGAAACTTAAGTTACATACCACTACCGGACGCGACACGAACATTTTCATCAAAATCGGTCAACCGGAAGTAGTAGTTTATTCGTATAATTTTTCAGTTTTTTGCGATTTTCTCAAAAACTGGTCCTACAATTTTTTTAAAAATCGCCTGGATTACTCAATTTTTTATTCTCTACAAGATAGGGTAGGCGCCATGTTTGCTGAAATTCTCGGTGAGGCTATTTTCACGTAAAAACGTTGTTTATTTAAGATTACGGCTTTAATATAAATTTTAGCGCAAAAACATATATAATAAAAGTTGTAGAGAATTTAAAAACCTACAACTTCTGTTTCAAACATTTTTTTTATGACGCTTAGTTTAGCAGTAATTAGCGATTTTCTGATTTTTTCTCACGAAAACGTGTGAAAAATCGATTTTTTTTAAGATTTTGGCCTTAGTATGCATTTTACGACAAAAGTGTATATAATTAAATTTATACGAAATTTAAAGATCTACAACTTTTATTTAACGTATTTTTCTCTACAGAGCCTAGTTTAGCGTGAAATAGTGATTTTCCGTATTTTTAAGCCAGACTGAGGTTGATTTTCATTTTGAGTGTTTCACTCATGATTAAAATAAGGTTATGTTTATTGAGGTTAGTTTTTGTTTATTTCTAATATTTTATTACTAATGTTAAATTATATTGTAAATTATTTGCATTGGCAAGAGAAAATTGTGTGAGTGTTTCACACCAGATTTTTAAGAATAGGCATACCTTTATTGTCACTTACTGTTACTACTTCACTCTATTATCCTCTCTTACTATTTTCATGAATGAAATTCTAGAAATTACGCGAACCATGTCGTTTCTATATTGCCACAATATTGTTTGCTGAGGTGAACCATTTTCAACTTATATTTAATAATAAGTGTTGATATGTTTCCCTTATAATACTCAAAAATCTGGGGTAAAACACTGTCACCGCCACCCCTTCTAATTAATCATTTACTGTGTTGCCAGCCTTCAATAGTTCTCCCAGCCTTTGACGGCATAGCGACAAAGCTTTCGGCTGCACACCGCAAAGGCCTTTGTCATCAAGGCCAAGCCAGTCGCCGCTCTCGGCAGCTATATAAAGAGCGCTGCACTGAGCCGAGTCGATCCAATTCCATTCAAGACACCGACAGCTTCACTTCGAACCAGACAGCAGACAAGACGTCCACCACGGCACACGGCGGCCGGACTCCAGCGATAACTAATCGACGACCCCGCAAGTGAGAAGATGATGCTTCCACTCGCTTTCCCGTCACCGTAGGCCGTCGACCGGACCGTCATCACCCGCTGACGCGAGCGATGCCCACAGCGGTCCCTCGATCGAGCCTTACGCACACCGGACCCGACGAAGCAGCCATCGACGCACTACTGCGAGGGAAGAAGATGATGTCTCCGCTGGACGACGACACGCCGTGTCGCCCAGCCTCCGACCGCCACGACGACTACGACAGACGACCACCGCTTAAACGGCCCTTTTCAGGGCCACCAAATTAATAAGGTTGCCACTTAACGTCGCCATCCGGTGACAACACTCCCTGTGACTTTCTCTTGTCAATGCAAATAATGCAAATAACCAATATAACATTAGTAATAAAACATTAGAAATAAACAAAAAACTAACCTCAAAAACATAACCTTATTTTCATCATGAGTGAAAGACGCAACATGAAAATCGACCTGTTTGGCTTAAAAATACGGAAAATTACTCTTTTACGCTAGACTAGACTCTGTGGAGAAAAATGCTCTAAATAAAAGTAGTAGCCTAGATCTTTTAATATCCTATAAATGTAATTTTATACTTTTTTGTCGTAAAATGCATAGTAAGGCTGAAATCTTAAAACAAAACGATTTTGTGGAAAAAAACAGAAAATCGCTATTTACCGCTAAACTAAGGGTTACACAAAAATATTTTTGAAATAAAAATTGTAAGATTTTAAATTGTCTACTATGTTTATTATATAACCCCCCCCCCCCCCAACTACACAGAGCTGGGAGTCAAGCAGTATGCCTATAACATCTGCGATGTTTTACCATAAACCAAACATAATAGTGGATGCTATAATAGCAGTGTTTGGTGTCTGGCTACCAAATAAGGGTATAACGAAATCATAAAACCAGACAGACCTTCCTTGTCAGCTGCTTAATCTTGTATTTACATTACCACTTAACATACTCATCACGCGGGCTTGGGTTCGAATCCCACTCGGGCATGGCATTTTTTCATACGTTACAAACCATTCATTTCATCCTCCACCGTCTGCATTAGCAGCAATTTGCAAAACAGTCGGACGTTAAACAAAAAAAAAAATTAACATAAACAGATAAACACACAATTATGCGCATTTCATATAACTAATATATTCTAAAGTCCAGCCTCACTTAGTTTCCTCCAAATTTTTTTTTTATATAAGTTACATTATTTGCAATCAGTTTTTTGAAAACAAACTATAAACAAATCTTTTGAATTGACAAATCACAAGTTGAGGCCTCATTATCCTGAGTACCTCTCATTATATCAATTATTCATATGTTAAAAGAGAAAATGACTATGTTCAAAGATATTTACATTTAACAATATGGAATACTTTTCAATATAATTTTATGTACATTTAAACTCTTTCAGACAAGTCCAAAACATGGTAACGTTTCAGGCGCCTAACTTCTTCTGCATTATTTAGAAGAGTTATGGCCAATTCGTTTTCGTGGCTTTCAAGTCTAGCCTGATATTTTCTGTTAAAACGCCTGAACTCGTCCATTACATCAGGAAGGTTGCAATACTGATGTATTTCTGCATTCCTTGCAAACCATGGTGCCCTTGTTATAGCCCGAAGAACCTTATTTTGGAACCTTTGAATTATCTCTATGTTACTTCTGCTGGTAGTTCCCCAAAGTTGAACGCCGTACAACCAAACTGGTTTTAGTAACATTTTGTAAATCAGCAACTTATTCTCAAGAGAGAGTGAAGAGTTCCCACCAATCAGCCAGTACATCCTTTTGTATTTCAGATTTAATTCGTTCCTCTTCATTCTCACATGGGTTTTCCAAGTTAACCGCCTGTCAAGATGCATACCCAGGTACTTTACAACTTCACTTTGTGGTAAATCAACACCTCCAAGTTTTACTGGTGGACAAGTATTCCTCCGCATCGTAAAAGTAACATGCTCCTCCAAATGTAAACAAATAATGACGTCACTGAGCATGCGCATTATATCAAAATGTGTACACGCTGATTAAAAAGTAACAACAAAATACTTTCAAAAATATTTCAATACAAAATACTTCTAAAAGTCTTTTTCTAAATGAAATTCTTAGGCCTACATCATATCATGACTGATGTTTTAAGTACTTATAATTTAAAAAATAGTTAACTTAATAGGAATAGGACATCCATAAAGTCGAGGACTCTAGGGTGCACCCTGTAGTAGGTGGCTTTGGTTTGTTGACAGTAGGAGCAAACTAAGAACGGCTCAACTGTAATTGACTATTCGACAAGATTGTTTGGCTCGGTAATAAGTCGCATTATGTTATGCGGTCACACATTATGAAGGTTTTATAAATAAATCTGGTGTGAAACAGTCACTGAACTATCTTGCCCATGAAAGTAATAAAAAAAAAACTGGTGTTAAACACTCACACAACTTTTTCTTGCCAATGTAAATAATGACCAATATAACCAAACATTAGTAATAAAACATTAGAAATTAACAAAAAACTAACCACAAAAAATATAACCTTATTTTAATCATGAGTGAAAGACGCAAAATGAAAATCGACCTCAGATTGGCTTAAAAATACGGAAAATCACTCATTCACGCTAAACAATGCTCTGTAGAGCAAAATACACTAAATAAAAGTTGTATAACTTAATTTTTTATGAATTTTATTAGATACACTTTTGTCGTAATATGCATACTAAGGCCGAAATCTTGAATAAATAGATTTTTCACACGTTTTCGTGAGAAAAAAAACAGAAAATCGCTAATTACCGCTAAACTAAGCGTTACACAAAAAAAATGTTTAAAATAAAAGTTATAAGATTTATACAATTTTGCACTAAAATGCATATTAAAGCCGTAATCTTAAAAAAACAATTTTTTTTACGTGACAACAGTCTTACCAAGAATTTCAGCAGACATGACGCCAACCCTATCTTGTAGAACAAAAAAAATTTAGTAAACCAGGCGATTTAAAAAAAGTACTAGGACCAGTTTTTGAGAAAATCTTAAAAAAGTGAAAAAATACACGAGGAAACTACTACTTCCGGTTGACCGATTTTCATGAAAATGTTCGTGTCGGGTTCGGTAGTGGTATGTAAGTTAAGTTTCAAGTTGGTACGATGTTTCGTTCTTGAGATATTCTGTTCATACACATACCAATCGCTAAAAACATGTTGTTGTGTGGGTGTGATGGGGTCTGTTTACGTGTATATTCGGGTGAACAGTGTATTTGTTAAAATCGATATGAAAACAATACTTTCTTTTCTTTTTTTATATTAATATAGGCAAGAGAAAGCAAATATATGTGGGGAAGTCAGTTGCGTTACGCTCAACAATCGACACGAAAACAGATTACAATGTCACTTAAATAATGTAGGCTACATGGCACACATTTTATCGCAAATTAATTTGTTTTTTTACAACAGTTAAGGACGTTTACGTTTCTAATTAACAAAAATAGAAACATTTTGGTAAATACAAAAATAAGATGACACAGGACGGATGTTAGAGGGGCGGTGGGGCAGGGGGTCCAATATACACACACCCACACACGATTCTGTTATTTTTAGTCTCAACAACGAACAGAAAGGTCACTAACTACTTTAAACTATTCCCATGTAAACCTACAAAAAAATCTGGTGTGTAATACTCACACAACTTTCTCTTGCCAATGCTAATAATGAACAATATAGCCTAACATTAGTAATAAAACATTATAAATAAACTAATCTCAAAAACCATAACCTTATTTTAATCATGAGTGAAAGAAGCAAAATGAAAATCAACCTCAGTTTGGCTTAAAAATACAGAAAATCACTCTTACACGTTAAACTACGCTCTGTAGAGAAAAACGCTGTAAATAAAATAAACCCACCGGGTTGGTCTAGAGGTAAAGTCGTCGCCAAAATCAGCTGTTTAACAGCTGATGTTCGGAGACGAAGGTTCCTGATTGAAATCCTAGTAAAGGTAGTAACTTTTATACAGATTTCAATGCTAGACAGTGGTAGTGGGTGTACTTTGATGGTTGGGGTTTAATTAACCATACTCTCTCAGGAATGGTCGGTCTGGGTCTGTACAAGACTACACCTCATTTACACGTCATACGCATCATCCTCATCTGATTGGGTCATGGGGTTGCTTGCTGTTCTGAATTGAACAGATTGCAACTGACACAAATTAGGGATTACAAAATAAAAAAATAATAATAATTGGAAAAAAATAAAATAAAATAAAGCTGTGCGAGTGTTTCACACCATATTTTTTATTCCTAATTTCATATGAGTTCAAATATCCTAATGAAAACTCTTTCCTAAAGTTCACAGCAACAGTTGAGACAGAATGAAGGGCGTTGTTTACAAAGAGTTATAAATAGGCGTGGAAGCAAAGCAGTGCCATTTAAGAAGCTAAGTGAGGGCACGGGCCAAACAAACCATAAACCACTTGCATTGTCAACAAAACGGAACGAAACCAGATAGCCGATGATAAAAATGTGTGTACGTGTTAAGATCCTTTCAATACTAGATAAAACAAACCATGTCTCTGGTTAAACCACGCGTGCATCCGTGTTCACAAAGAGACAGAGAGAGTTTAGAGACTGGGTAAAAAGGAACAAGTACACAAAAAGAGGTGGAGTGTGCACACACTACTAAACGGCAGGTCGTTCTCATCGGAAGTTACCATAAACGGTATTACGACTGGAAACATCTCACCAACTTACCACTTTGCATGTGCTAAGCCTACTTTTTAGGCTTATTGCTACATATTATTAACTAGTAATGACAAAAACCAACCACACATTATATCAACAACTGTACTGTTTTTACTTTCTCTTACCCTACACCAAATATAGGGGAGTAAAGCATTACTTCTGTAGGGTGGAGCAGCATAATTACCTTTTTTTAAATGTGCGCCATTCAAAACTAGTTGATGTCATAGCGAAGCGCTAGCGGTCTCGTTCGAGAGGCGGGGCTATAAAGTTTTGTTCTGGCACAGTTCAGTCGCCAACATGCATTGGAACAGCGAGGAGCGTGCGTTTTCCTTTGAGGCCTACTTTTCGAGTGGATGTTTAGTGATCGCAACCCAGCGCGCCAATCAGAATCGCTTTAATTTAGCCCCTCGCCCATCCATCGGGTCGGAACAGCCCATTGGCTGTTCCGGACCCGAAATCAATTGTTATGTGGGTCACTACGTTTAGACAAACTGCAAGTGCGACAAAACGAAGAACTTGAGTTCGATGGCCCATTAGATCACCTGAGAACATTGAGGCAGTGAGAGCTTCAGTGTTGTAATCACCACGGCGTCCAGCGCGCAAACATGCATCTGCCCTTGGACTTTCCAATCGTTCTGTTAGGAGATTTCTCCATGAAGACCTACATTACCATCCATACAACATGGCGATTGTGCAGAAGCTGTCAGAGGGCAGCTCTGACAGAGTGCAGGGCAGAGCTCAATCAGGGGCGAATTGCAATGGCCAGCTCGATCTCCCGATTTGTCCCCTTGTGATTTTTTCTATGGGGTTTTTTTGAAATCCCGTGTTTATTTGAACTGTCCAAGGACCATTCAAGATTTAAAAAACAACATCCAGGAAGAAATTACCAACATAACGCCTGCTATGATTGAAAGGGTAATGACAAACACCAGAAATCGGTATACTCAATGTATCAGGAATGGGGGACATCACCCTACATCATTTACTCGTCAAAACTACGTAAAACAAAACTTTATGTATGTACCTACATTGTAAAAACCAAATAAAATTTTTCTGACTCATACAATGCGTTTTATTAAGTTTCGAAAAAAGGGTAGTTATGCTGCCCCACCCTTTCAATTTTTCAAAATCGAATTCTCATTGGAAAATGATTAATGGTAAAAAAAAATGGCAACTAACAACAATAACGCAAATTATGATCGAGTGACACAAATACCCAACTTACGTTTACTCATAACAATAATAATAATAATAATAATAAACGGCAATCCACCAGATTGAGATCCTTAAAGAATGTGCGGAAAAAGTTGGACTGCAAATATCGTTCACCAAAACTGAATTCATGACCACAAAACACATTAGATCGCGGAGTTTAGTTACGAAGTATGGCACCATAAAGAAGGTGGATCACTTTAAATACCTAGGTGAAATCATTGAACCCACAGGTACAGAAAGGCTAGCACAAAAAACACGTGAACTGAAAATGCGTAGAGCATATGGAAAAGTTGCAAATATCTACAACAAAAAATGTATGAGCATAAACACCAAAATTCGACACTACACGACTGTCATTAAACCTGAGTCTCTTTATGCCAGTGAGACCTTGAACCTCAACTTTAAAGGGGATCTTGAGAATATTAAGAAAGCTGAGAGAAAAATCATTCGGAAAATTCTTGGCCCAAAACTCACAGATGAAGGATATCGTCTACAATCACACACAGTGACGGAAAAATACTCAAACATTGAAGTTGATTTCCGTAAACGACGGCTGAGATTTTATGGTCATATAATGAGACTGGATGACTCTCGGCTTATAAAGAAGATTCTGATGCACTCACAGAAACTCAAAATTACCGTCTGGATCAAGCAAGTGCAATCCGATCTAAGAGATGCAAATATCACACCTTCAGACCTCAAACACCGTAAAACCTTCAGGCATAAAATTCACACCTGGGAAGTTGCACCAGAGGGTAAGCCGAAGAGACCTAGGGCAAAATGGACGGATGAACGTCGTGTTAGACACCGCGAATTTATGAAGGAGTACTGGAGAAACAAGAGGAATAGCGGCAACAGTTCATAATTAACTTTATGTGATCCTGAATGGGTCTAAACAATCTAAATAAATAAATAATGAAAAGATAGAAGAAGAAGAAGAAGCTTATTGTACAGTATGAAAAGGAACGATCAGAATGTGTCGAATGTAGAGCACAACACCTTGTCGCTTCCCTCCATTCCTCCCACCCTCCTACCGTCTTACAAAGGCAATACATTTCATTTGCTAAACAGTGGACCAATTTATTTAAAAAAAAAAAAGATACCATAGTACAGGAGACATACAAACGACTCATAATACAATCACGTACTCTGCTCTAACATCGTACGGTGCATTTCAATTTACGTAGGTCTACTATTTGTGACCTAGACCTGAGGAGTAAAAAATGTCACTGATCACACTTCATAACGCTATAAAATATCTGGTGTGAAACACTCACACGACTCTCTCTCTTGCCAATGGAAATAATTAAAACAATATAACCTAACATTAGAAATAAATAAAAAACTAACCTCAAAAAACATAACCTTATTTTAATCATGAGTGTGTCACCCCCACCCCTTCTAATTAATCATTTACTGTGTTGCCGGCTTCAATAGTTCTCCCGGCCTTTGACGGGATAGCGACAAAGCTTTCGGCTGCGCACCACAAAGGCCCTTGTCATCAAGGCCAAACCAGTAGCCGTTCTCTACTACAGCGCTCTCGGCGACTATTTAAAGAGTGCTGCACTGAGCAGGGATTCAATTCCAATCAAGACACCGAGGAATTCATTACTGATCCAGCCAACGACAAGACGTCCACCACGGCACACGGCTGCCGGACTCCGCCGAGAAACTAATCGACGACCCCGCAAGAGAGAAGATGATGCTTCCGCTCGCCGACCCGTCACCGTAAGCCGTCGACCGGACCGTCATCGCCCGCTGACGTGAGCGATGCCCACAGCGTTCCCTCGACCGAGCCTTACGCCCACCGGACCTGACGAAGCAGCCATCGACGCACTACTGCGAGGGAAGAAGATGACGTCTCCGCTGGACGACGACCCGCCATGTCGCCCAGCTCCTCGACCGCCACGACGACTACGACTGACGACTACCGCATAAACGGCCCTTTTTCTTCTTCTTCTGTTAGTGCCTATTCGTTCCGAATATTGGCGATCAGTCTGACTATGGCTATCTTATCTACAGCCATCCTGAAAAGTTCTGTTGTAGACTTGGAGAACCAGGTACGCAGGTTCTTCAGCCATGACATTCTTCTTCTTCCTGGTCCTCTTCTGCCATAGATCTTTCCTTGGAGAACGGATTTCAGCAGGCCGTATTTTTCTTCATGCCTCATGACATGGCCGAAATATGCAAGCTTCCTGCTCTTGATGGTGTTCATCACTTCCAAATCCTTATTCATTCGCTCCAATACAGCTTTGTTGGTCACTTTGTCCATCCATGAAATTCTCAACACTGGCCCTTTTTCAGGGCCATCAAATTAATAAGGCTCGCCACTTAATATCGCCATTCGGTGACAAGTGAAAGACGGAAAATGAAAATCAACCTGTTTAGCTTAAATATATGGAAAATCACTCTTTTACGCTAAACTAGGCTCTGTAGAGAAAATGCTTTAAATAAAAGTTGTAGATCTTTTAATTTCCTATAAATTTGATGATTTGGATTTGCATTTTACCAAGACCGAAATCTTTAAAAAAATTCATTTTTCACACGTTTTCGTGAGAAAAAAAACAGAAAATCGCTAATTACCGCTAAACTAAGCATTATATGTACAAAAAAATGTTTGAAATTAAAGTTGTAGACTTTAAATTCTCTACAACTTTTATTACATAAATATTTGCGCTAAAATGCATATTAAAGCCGTAATCTTAGAAAAACAATTTTTTTTACGTGAAAACAGCCTCACCAAGAATTTCAGCAAACATGGCGCCTACCCTATCTTGTACAGAATAAAAAATTTAGTAAACAAGGCGATTTTTAAAATAATCGTAGAACCAGTTTTTGAGAAAATCGCAAAAAAGTGAAAAATTACACGAACAAACTACTACTTCCAGTTGACCGATTTTGATGAAAATGTTCGTTTCGGGTCCGGTAGTGGTATGTAACTTAAGTTCCCAGTTTCAAGTCCGTACGATGTTCCGTTCTTGAGATATTCTGTTCACACACAAACCATTCGCTAAAAACATGTTTTTTTTGGGTTCAGGGGATCTGAAAACGTGTAGATCCGGTGAAAACTCGATTTGTTAAAATCGACATGAAAACAATACTTTAGTTCCTATATATTCATATAGGCAAGAGAAAGTAAAAAATTATATTTATAAATTTAAGATTTTGTATTTTCTAGTTGTGAAATAAACTATTTCTACTATAACCTAGATATAAAATTTAAGTAATTTCAAAAAATTCATAGAAACCCAGGAAAATGAAAAAAATGGTATTCCATATTAGGTTCCTCTCCCCTACCGAATTTCAGTTGTTTAGGCGGTCTATAAGAGAGTGATATAAGTACAGTGTTTCCCAACCGGTGTTCCGTGAGAGCCTTCGGGGTGGTCCGTGAGAGTCCGGTGACTACTTATAAAAAAGTAATATTTTCCCGTGATTAAATCAAAGTTACGATTTTCATTGAACAAGATTAAGTAAATAACTACATTCAAGATTCAGATTAAGTAAAGGTAGAAGAGTTGTGGTGTAAGAAAGTCCTGGGCTTCCCCAAGATTCGGCAAGTAGCTTTGCGGTATCTTATGATGTTTTCAACCACTTATTTGTGTGAGCAGGGGTTCTCTATTGTATTTTTAATTAAAAACAAACAACGAAATCGGCTAAGTGTAAGCAGTGATTTGAGAGTAGCTCTTAGCAAGAGCCTAAAACCTAGAATTTCTCAGCTATTCAGAAAGATTCGTGCAGAAAAGTCGCATTGAAATTTTCATTTCATTTTTAATTCATTTTTTAATTTTCATTGTTATTTTCGACTAAGTAAATTCTGTATTCCTTATTTTATTAAAAGACAATTTACAATTAAAATATTTTTACTTTTTGTGATTTACAATGTACCCTACTTTCTGAAAATAACAAATTATATGTTTATAATAATAGTTTCTTAATTAATAATAATGCCCAAAACGGGCAGTTGGAGTGTTATTTTAATTGTACTCTATCTGTTTGGTCCAGGGCTAAAAAAATAGTTTTGTTTCTTATCACATAGTCAGCCACTTATATAACTGAACTATTTAAGAACAGAAGAGGTAGAGGTTTAAAAGACACTAGTCAGAGTTATCTCCTCTGAGAGTAATGAATTTCATTATACAGTTGAACCCTGTGGTGAATGAAGTGAAGGTATCATTTGCAGGGTGGAAAGTGAGCGCTTTTCGGATGGCCTGGCATACTGATAAGCATACTCTTTCAACTCAGTGAGTGTTGGCAATGGTAAACCACCTTACTCCTCGTTTTTACTTAGTAAAACCTCTAGAGGTTCAAACCAGCCTTTCGGCTGTTGACCTAAACAACAACAATTAATAATAATAGTTTGTTTCTGAAAATTTGTTTTATTTAATCAACTTTTAATTTGGTTACAACTGATAAGATATATGCAATAATGTAATGGGTGGTCCGTGGTAGTTCACTCTTAGGCTGAGTGGTCCGCAGACCACTGCGGGTTGGGAATCACTGTATTAGTAATTTGAAAATAGGTTAGTGTCCGGAACGATCGACCGAGTCATAAGTCAACACACCCTTCCTGTCCAACAACAAAACTAACTGAATAACTTGGCAAACGCATCACAAAATACAAACTTTTTTATAGGCCTACTCGCTCGATACAACTGCCAAACACGTCGCTAAGAAAAAAAAACAACTAAAACACACACACAAAGGAAATAGATACGATACGGTTACAAAAATAAAGTCACACTACACGGAAGTACAAATCAAATAAAATAACACTACAACCGAACAGGTGTAAAAATATTCATGACAAAGAAATTGGATGTGTACAGAAGGCGACTGAAATATTTAAAATGTGTCACATATGCATAACGACTTAATAATATAATTATAGGCTTACAGGTAGACGCTTCGTTTTCAAATAAACGCCGCTTCACAACATGTTGTTATTTAGGTGATCAGCCTGTAGGCTGGTTTGAACCTCTAGAGGAGGTTTTACTAAGTAAATCGAGGAGCGAGGTGGTTTACCATTGCCACAACTCACTCAGTGGAAAAGTACGCTTATCAGCATACCGGGCCCACTCTGCAAATGACACCTTCACGTTAATCACCACAGGGTCTGGCTGTATAATGAAATTCATTACTTTCAGAGGAGATAACTCTGATTAGTGTCTTTTACACCTCTACCTCTTCTGTTCTTAAATGATTCACTCATTTAATTTGCTGACCATGTTATAAGAAACACAACTACTTCTTTTAGCCCTGCAACTAACAGATTAAGTGTAAATAATTTGACACTCCACCTGTCTGTTATGGGCATATTTATTTATTTTATGTAGTTATATTACTAAGTAAAACGAGGAGTCAGGTGGTTTACAATTGCCACAACACACTCAGTGGAAAAGTATGCTTATCAGCAAGCGGAGCCCTCTGAACAGCACATATTTTCCACACTGCAAATGACATCTTTACTTCACTTCACCACATACACGACCTGTATATATAATGAAATTCATTACTTCCAGAGGAGATAACTCTGATTAGTGTCACAGTACACCTCTACCTCTTCTGTTGTTAAATGATTCAGCCATTTAATTGGGTGACCATGTGATAAGAAACACAACTATTTATTTTAGCCCTGCAACTAACAGATTGAGTGTAAAAATTTTTTTTTTTAAATTCCTAATTTGTGTACGTTGCAATCTGTTCAATTGAGAACAATAAGCAACCCTATGACCAAATGAGATGAGGATGATATGTATGACGTGTAAATGAGGTGTAGTCTTGTACAGATTCAGGTCGACCATTCCTGAGAGAGTATGGTTAATTGAACCCCAACCATCAAAGTACACCGGTAACCACTGTCTACCATTCAAATCCGTATAAAAGTAACTACCTTTACTAGGATTTGAACGAGGAACCTTCGTCTCCGAAAATCAGCTGAGTTAAACAGCTGACTCACGGCGACGACTTCACCTCTAGACCAACCCGGTGGATTAAATTTAACACTTGACCTGTCTTTTATGGGCAAATCTATGTATTATCTATATAATTATCTATGAATTATAAGTGTAAAGTTTCCAGTGTGTGATACGTCCGGCATATTAATTTAAAAATAGCAACCTCTTCGTGGGACCAATCACACGGTATTTTGTTCACTCACAGACTCATAGCTAAAACCATGTAATTTTTTGGGTTCAGGGGGCTTGAAAAGTTTATTTCCGGTGAAAAACTGAATACGTTCTTTCCCTAAATATTCAGAGCATATACAGAGCAAGAGAGTAAAAAAAAAACAAAAAAAACCTAGGAATGTAAAACACTCACACGACTACCTCTTGCCAATGCAAATAATAAACAATATAACCTAATATCTATAATAAAACATTAGAAATATACAAAAAAAACTAACCTTAAAAAACATAACCTTATTTCAATCATGAGTGAAAGGCACAAAATGAAAATCCACCTCAGGTTGGCTTAAAACTACGGAAAAATCACTCTTTCACGCTTAGGCTCTGTAGAGAAAAATGCTCATAATGAAAGTTGTTGATCTTTTAATTTCCTATACATTTGACTAAATACTTTCGTCGTGAAATGCATACTAAGGCCGAAATCTTTAAATAAAATCGATTTTTCTCACGTTTTCGTGAGACAAAAAACCAGAACATCGTAAATTTCTGCTAAACTAAGCATTATACAAAAAAATGTTTGAAATAAAAGTTGTAGGATTTTAAATTCTCTACAACTTTTATTACCTATATACATTTTTGCGCTAAAATGCGTATTAAAGCTGCAATGTTAAAAAAAAAATTTTTTTACGTGAAAACAGGCTCACCAAGAATTTCAGCAAACATGGCGCCTATCCTATCTTGTAGAGCATAAAAAATTTAGAAAACCAGCCGAATTTTAAAAAAATCGTAAGACCCGTTTTTGAGAAAATCGCAAAAAGGTGAAAAATTATATGAATAAACTACTACCTCCGGTTGACCGAATTTGATGAAAATGTTCGTGTCGGGTCCGGTAAGGGTATGTAACTTAAGTTTCAAGTTTTAAGTTCGTACGATGTTCCGTTCTTGAGATATTTTGCACACACACACACACACACACGCACGCACGCGCGCGCGCGCGCGCGCACACACACACACAGACCAATCGCTAAAAACATGTTTGTGTGGGTTGAGGGGGTCTGTTTACATGTATAGTGGGTGAAGAGTGTATTTGTTAAAATCGACATGAACAATACTTTCCTTCCTATATTCATATAGACAAGAGAGAGTAAAAATAGCAACCTCTTCGTGGGACCATACGGTATTTTGTTCACTCACAGACTCATAGCTAAAACCATGTAATTTTTTGGGTTCAGGGGGCTTGAAAAATTTATTTCCGGTGAAAAATCGAATACGTTCCTTCCCTAACAGAGCAAGAGAAAGTAAAAATATGTAAAAAGAGTTGTTTGTGTACAGTAAAGTACAGTAATATTTGAAGCAACAAGCAAATATGTCATTGACCTTTTTTGTCTTCCCTATCACTATTACGTTTGTTTAAACATTACGTCATATCGTTACAAGTGTCTGTGTGTGTGTGTGTGTGTGTGTGTGTGAGTGTGTCTGTCTGTGAGTAATTGTATCTCATCTCATATTACAGTAACACTATTGTAATTAGTGTGTAGTAGACAGGGCTGCCAACTGTTAACAATTATACAATTTGTAGTTTATTAGTGCACGGGTTAATTAGTCTGCAGTTAATCGTGGTCTCCGATTACACTCTATTACGCACATTTTACAAAGAGTACATAAACAAATTAAATTTCCACATAATCAACTGCTAATAAAATAGTAAATAAATATCTTAATACTTTCTCTTTGCCAACATGAATATATAAGGAAAGTATTGCTGTCATGTCGATTTTAAGATATCGAAACCGAAAAAACAATTTTTAGCGATTGGTCTGTGTGTGTGAACAGAATATCTCAAGAACGGAACATCGTACGAACTTGAAACTTAAGTTGCATACCACTACCGGACCCGACACGAACATTTACATCAAAATCGGTCAATCGGAAGTAATTATTAGTTTATTCGTGTAATTTTTAACTTTTTTGCGATTTTCTCAAAAACTGGTCCTACGTTTTTTAAAAATCACCTGGTTTTTAAATTTTTTAAACGCTTTTATTTAACTTACTCTTGGATCCATCAAATCTTGCAACTTAAAATTTTAATACTTCTACCGTATCAATATGAATCAAACTTTGCACACTTGTTTATCTTCGATGACAATACGCTGTGGAGGTGTTTGTAAAAAAAAATTAAAAAAAAAAATTTTAAAAACGCTTTTATTTAACAATTACTTAAAAAAATTAACTAAAATGAAATAAATAAAAAAAATTTACAAAAAAAAATTTATAAAAAATCACAGAAAAATAAATTACAAAAAAATCAAAAAAAAAATTAAAAAAAAAAAATTTAAAACACGCTATTATTTAACAATTAATCAAAAAGAAATGAACTAAAAATAAAAAAATTTACAAAAAAAAAATCAGACATTACAGTTAAAAATAAAAGCGTGGCGCATTAATATATATAATATTTATTGTAAAATATTCGTTGTAAAATATTATATATATTAATGCGCCACGCTTTTATTTTTAACTGTAATGTCTGTGATTTTTTTTTGTAAATTTTTTTCTTTTTTTCTTTTTAGTTCATTTCTTTTTGATTAATTGTTAAATAATAGCGTTTCTTAAAATTTTTTTTTTAAATTTTTTATTTTTTTAATTTTTTTGTAATTTTTTGTTTTTTATTTTATGCTCTACAATATAGGGTACGCGCCATGTTTGCTGAAATGCTTGATGAGACTGTTTTGACGTAAAAAAATTGTTTTTTTAAGATTGCGGCTTTAGTATTCATTTTAGCGCAAAAATGTATATAATAATAAATGTAGAGAATTAAAAATCCTACAACTTTTATTACCAAAATGTTTTGTATAAACGCTTAGCTTAGCGGTAATTAGCGATTTTCTGTTTTTATTCTCACGAAAACGTTTGAAAAATCGATTTTTTTTAAGATTTCAGCCTCAGTATGCATTTTACGACAAAAGTTTATACACCTAATCAAATTTATAGGAAATTAAAAGACCTATAACCTTTATTTAAAACATTTTTCTGTACAGAGCCTAGTTTAGCGTGAAAGAGTGATTTTCCGTATTTTTAAGCCAAACTGAGGTTGATTTTCATTTTGCGTCTTTTACTCATGATTAAAATTTGATAATATTTTTTAGGTTAGTTTTTTGTTTATTTCTAATGTTGGGTTTATTATTAATTATCTGCATTGGCAAGAGAAAGTTGTGTGAGTGTTTCATACCAGATTTTTATTTTTACGGATCTTCCCTGTTATATGCAGTGCCGAACACGTGGTGTGTAGTGCGAACCTTCAATCAGCAGTGGGAGAACTATGGCACAAGGGGAACTGGAGTTAATTGTGGTACTCATATAATAGTTCTACAATAGAGAACTGCCCAGAGCAGACAGGTGGAGTGTCAAATTATTTACACCCAATCTGTTCGTTGCAGGGCTAAAATAAATAGTTGTGTTTCTTATCACATGGTCACCCAATTAAATGACTGAATCATTTAAGAACAGAAGAGGTACAGGTGTAAAAGACACTAGTCAGAGTTATCTCCTCTGAAAGTAATGAATTTCATTATACATCCCGACCCTGTGGTGAATGAAGTGAAGGTGTCATTTGCAGAGTGGAAAATATGTGCTTTTCAGAGCGCCCGGCATGCTGATAAGCGTACTTTTCCACTGAGTGAGTTGTGGCAATGGTAAACCACCTCACTCCTCGTATTTACTTAGTAAAACCTCTACACGTTCAAACCAGCCTACAGGCTGATCACCTAAACAACAACAACATAATAGAGAAGATCCGGCGAAAGAACCTTAAGTCCAGCCTTTTTAAGTTTGCTCCTACTGTAAACAAATAATGACGTCACTGAGCATGCGCATTACATAAAAATGTGTACAAGCTGATTAAAAAGTAACAACAAAATACTTTCAAAAGTATTTAAATACAAAATACTTTCAAAAGTATATTTATAAATGAAATTGTTAGGCCTACATCATATTATCATGACAGATGTTTTAAGTAATTTAAGCACTTATAATTAAAAATCTGCTGTGAAACACTCACACGACTTTCTCTTGCCAATGCAAATAATTAACAATAAACCTAACATTAGAAATAAACAAAAAACTAACCTCAATAAACAAAACCTAATTTTAATCATAATGAAAGACGCAAAATGAAAATCAACCTCAGTTTGGCTTAAAAATACGGAAAATCACTCTTTCACACTAAACTACTCCCTGTAGAGAAATATGCTCTAAATAAAAGTTGTAGATCTTTTAATTTTCTATAAATTTAATTATACACTCTTAGACCACAGACCACTACACAATCACAGACCAATCGCTAAAAACATGTTTTTTGGGTTCATGGGGTCTGAAAACGAATAGATCCGGTGAAAACTCGATTTCGAAAAATCGTCATGAAAACAATACTTTCCTTCCTATATATTCATATAGGCAAGAGAAAGTAAAAATATAGTTAACTAAATAGGAATACGACATCCATAAAGTCGAGGAATGCCCAAAACGGGCAGGTGGAGTGTTAATTTAATTGCACTCTATCGGTTTGGTCCAGGGCTAAAAAAAATAGTTTTGTTTTTTATCACATAGTCAGCCAATTATATGACTGAACTATTTTAGAACAGAAGAGGTACAGGTGTAAAAGACACTAGTCAAGAGTTATCTCCTCTGAGAGTAATGAATTTCATTGTACAGCCAGACCCTGTGGTGAATGAAGTGAAGGTGTCATTTGCAGGGTGGAAAGTGAGTGCTTTTCGGAGGGCCTGGCATGCTGATAAGCATACTCTTTCAACTCAGTGAGTTGTGGCAATGTAAACCCACGGACTTAGTATGATAGGGACGGAGCGTACGTATCTTAATACACGCAACGAAACTGTGTCCAACTCCGGCCACTTGGAGAAAAGAGAAGGTTGTATAAATTTAAAAATCGAGCTAGGGTCGCCTCCCACTCCTTACACTCTCTATCTCTATCTGCATATATAGTATATACCAGCTGCGCGCATCTTATTAAATATAGCTCAGTCTTTGCTTTGGAGTGGGAGTTGGGCCTAGCTCACTTTTCTCTGTTTCTCTTTTTTCCGTATCCCCTCTTTAGACACAGATTTTTGAATTTACGCTCCGTCCCTATCATACTAAGTCCGTGTGTAAACCACCTTACTCCTCGTTTTTACTTAGTAAAACCAATAGACGTTCAAACCAGCCTTTCGGCTGTTCACCTAAACAACAACAAAGTCGAGGACTCTAGCGTGCACCCTGTAGTAGGTGGCTTTGGTCTGTTGACAGTAGGAGCAAACTAAGAACGGATGAACTATAGATTAAAAGTTACAATACAAATGAATAAGCAGAGCAAGTACATATAGTGTTGGAAAAGTGGTGGGCGACAAGGCAGAGTGTGTGTGTCTGTAGAACGCGACAATGAAATATGATCGATAGTCTCAAGTTCACCGCCGACTGCAGTAGGCGAGTAGGCCACACGCTGCCTCCATTCTATTATTACAAACTGCAGTAGTCCTACACCAGACACCAGACACTAGACACTATGTCACCGCATCGATTAATCGACAAATAACAAAATCGCCCTTCTCACTCCATAACTGAGCCAACCGCCTCATTATGAATAAAAAATTAAATGATTCAACTAAAACTATGGAGCAACAGACCGAGGTTCATCATTCATTTACCAGACTGTACATCAACTAACCCTTTTCTTCAAGGTCGTTCGTTGTACAACATCATTTATACACTTGCACCCCCTTCCCCCCACCAGTTTGCTTCACAGCAGCTAATGTAGGCCTCATTAAATTATTTTAAAACCTCTCTATACACAATATTTGTGGTTTTGTTACAATGAAGTGCAAAATAAATTGTTTTTTTGCACTTCCAGCTCTAGAAAGTCTAAAATAAAGTTGTCCATGAATGAAAGGAAGCACTCTTGTCTCAAAACGATGCCCACCGTTTTAAATGTTTGTCCCTTCAATTTAACAGAATTGGATAGAATCCATAGAAGAATACTGATGGAAAAGAAAGAGACAGTTGATATACGGCTGAGATAAGAGACAGTAATACGGGGGGGGGAGGGGTACCCACTGAGTAATTGGAAATATATGACTCATTCGCTACCTGTCCAATGAAAACAAAATATACTAAATGAAAAATACAGAACAAAAATAAATATTTTGAATATTTCCGAATTTTTAATGTTTTTGGAATCGAATGTTATTCTGTTTTTCTGTGAATGTGAACGTTTTTCTGTGAAATATAAAAGTTGAATCGTGCTTCTAGCCCAAAAAATACACCATCCAAAGGATTTAAAAAAAATAAAATTGCTATACATCCGATAAACTAAAACATGCGACATCATCACAGTTTAAGTTGCTTAACTCACTTAATTAAAGTTAGTTAAAGTTGCAAAATAGCCTATAAATTGAACAACAAGCTCTAAGCTATGCAACAATGAAAGATTTTTTAAAATCAGTTGAGTAGTTTCTGAGATTACCTCATACAAACAAGCAGTCGCGCATGCGCACTGATGCTGTTCCCCCTTTACCCCTCGTTGCAAACAAGGGCAAACTCGTGACTCACGTGACTATACCTATACTGTTGTTAAATGCTTCACTCATATAACTGGGTGACCATCTGATAAGAGAGAGAGAGAACTTTCAACACTCCACCTGCTATCTGTTAAGGGCAAATGTTGTTTATTCAACAATGATAATGTGGTGAATAAATTTCAAATGTATCTTTTTTGTAATCCCTAATTTGTGTACGTTGCAATCTGTTGAATTGAGAACAATAAGCAACCCCATCACCCAATGAGACGAGGATGATGTGTATGACGTGTAAACAAGATGTAGTCTTGTACAGACCCAGGCCGACCATTCCTGACAGAGTACGGTTAATTGAACCCCAACCATCAAAGTACACCCACTACCACTGTCTAGTATTCAAATCCGTATAAAAGTAACTAACTTTACTAGGATTTGAACCAGAAACCTTCTTCTTCTTCTTCTTTCAAACAGGGATTAGGCCATGGCCTGTTCCGACTCACATTCAGCTTATATTAATAATTTTAGAAAACAATTCCCTCAATATTAAATATGTAATTGGCTATCTTATAACATTAAATATGAGGCTATCTTATAACATTTGTTTTTTTTAATCCTTATGGTATAATCATTGCCACCTTTTCCGTGGCCTGCCTATACCTCTTTTGCCTACCGGCTGATACTTGAGAATTTTTAGTGGAAGCCTATCGGCTGACATTCGTTCAACATGTTCTTTCCATTGTTGGCGATACGATGCAACTCTCTCATTCAGGCAGAAGATGTTCAGCTCCTTCCTTACCAGAAACCTTCGTCTCCGAAAATCAGCTGTTAAACAGCTGATTTTGGCGACGACTTTACCTCTAGACCGACTTAGCGGGTTGGTGAATGAATGAGTGAGTTTTGGTTGAATGGATGGATGGCAAAAGTAGGTTGGAGGATATACTAATATTAGTATATACAGTAGAATCTCGGTAGTCCGGCCGTGGAGTAGCCGAGACCTCCAGTATTCCGGCCCTTAAAATATCAGCCCTAAACATATGAAACCTCACCCAAGACAGATTTTGGTAAAAAATTTAAATTGAATTAGGGAAATCAACTCGACCTAATTACGGCGGATTTAATATAACATTAATGTTTAGGATTTGATAAAAGAAATGAATAAGCAGACCTTAATTATTATATTGTTATATGGAATAATTTTTGGCCTTTTATCCAAAACCCAGAACTGAGTCATACTCTATACTTCATGCTGAATTGACAACGAAACGTAATTATTCTCAGAACACGAGTACCCCCACACTGCACTAGGTGATGTCAATAGCCGATAATTATGTTTAGTACAATGACTACACAAGTACTCAACAAACCTTTTTTAATTAGTTTATTTAATTTAAAATCACATAAAAATCAATGCATATTCATTATTTGTTTAAATTTATAATATTTGTTGTTGTTTAGGTCATCAGCTGGAAGGCTGGTTTGAACCTGTAGAGGTTTTACTAAGTAAAACGAGGAGTGAGGTGGTTTACAATTGCCTTCCTCACTGAGTGGAACAGTACACTTATCAGCATGCCGGGCCCTCTGAAAAGCACATATTTTCCACTCAGCAAATGACACTTTCACTTCATTCACCACAGGGTCTGGCTGTATAATGAAATGCATTACTTTCAGAGGAGATAACTCTGATTAGTGTCACAGTACACCTCTACCTCTTCTGTTCTTAAATGATTCAGTCATTTAATTGGCTGACCAAGTGATAAGAAAAAGAACTATTTATTTTAGCCCTGCAACGAACAGAATGAGTGTAAATAATTTGACACTCCACCTTTTCGTTATGGGCAGAACAATTATAATATTTATAGTTCCAAAATTCCAACACATACAGTAATCCGGCACCCTCTCGGTCCCCAACATGCCGGACTACTGAGATCCTACTGTACTAGTATTTAGTGGTAGGCCTACCGTCTAATAGCAAAATGAGTCTGTCAAGTGAATGTGAAGTGGAGAAAGAGTAGGCTCTCTGATAAACACGACACACTCATTATTCTATTGGCGGAATTAACTGCTCCGCTTCTCAACTCATCCTGCAGGCATATACCCTCCTTTACACACAGCCTCTTCTCTTTTATTACCTTATATCGTTCATCATAATCTAGTACAATGTTTCCAGTTTATTCAAAGGAAAACATTTTGGTGTGAAACACTCACACAACTTTCTCTTGCTAATGCAAATAATGACCAATATAATCTAACATTAGTAATAAAACATTAGAAATAAACAAAAACTAACCTCAAAAAACATAATCTTATTTCAATCATGAGTAAAACACGCAAAATGAAAATCAACCTCAGTTTGGCTTATAAATACGGAAAATCACCCTTTCACGCTAAACTAAGCTCTGTAGAGAAAAATTACCTATCTAAAAAAAGTTGTAGTACTTTTAATTTCCTATTAATTTGATTATATACACTTTTGTCGTAAAATGCATACTAAGGGCGAAATCTTAAAACAATTATTTTTTGCACGTTTTCATGAGAAAAAACAGAAAATCGCTAATTACCGCTAAACTAAACATTATATAAAAAAATTATTGAAATAAAAGTTGTAGGATTTTATATTCTCTACAAGTTTTATTATATACATTTTTGCGCTAAAATGCATATTTAAGCCGCAATCGTAAAAAAACAATTTTTTTACGTCAGAACAGCTTTACCTAGAATTTCAGCAAACATGACCCCTATCCTATCATGCAAAGCATAAAAAATTTAGTAAACCAGGCGATTTAAAAAAAAATCGTAAGACCAGTTTTTGAGAAAATTGCAAAAAAGTGAAAAATTACACGAATAAATACTACTTCCGGTTGACCGATTTTGATGAAAATGTTCGAGTCAGGTCCGGTAGTGGTATGTAACTTAAGTTTCAAGTTTCAAGGTCGTACGATGTTCCGTTCTTGAGATATTCTGTACACACACACACACACACACATACTAATAGCTAAAACCACGTTTGTGTGGGTTGAGAGGGTCTATTTACGTGGTATTCGGGTGAAGAGTGTATTTGTTAAAATCGATATGAAAACAATACTTTCCTTCCTATATATTCATATGGGCAAGAGAAAGTAAAAAAAAACTTAAACGTCGCCTTGCAAATGACACGATCACTTCATTCACCACATGGTCTACCCTGTATAATAAAGTAGGAGATAACTCTGACTAGTGTCTTTTACACCTCTACCTCTTCTGTTATTAAATGGTTCACTCATATAATTGGGTGACCACGTGATAAAAGAGACAAATAACAGATCGAGTGCAAATAATTTACATACTCCACCTGCCTGTTACGCACAGAGTAGTAATTTATGCTGCCCATAACAGACAGGTGGAGAGTCAAATTATTTACACTCAATCTGTTAGTTGCAGGGCTAAAATAAATAGTTCTGTTTCTTATCACATGGTCAACCAATTAAATGACTGAATCATTTAAGAGCAGAAGAGGTAGAGGTGTAAAAGACACTAATCAGAGTTATCTCCTTTGAAAGTAATGAATTTCATTATACAGCCAGACCCTGTGGTGAATGTGTTATTTGCAGAGTGGAAAATATGTGCTTTTCAGAGGGCCCGGCATGCTGATAAGTGTACTTTTCCATTGAGTGAGTTGTGGCAATGGTAAACCACCTCACTCCTCGTTTTACTTAGTAAAACCTCTACAGGTTCAAACCAGCCTTTCGGCTGATGACCTAAACAACAACAGAAATTTATGGAAGTTTATTACGGACCAGCCTGTAGGAAATATTTATATTCTTGTAGATTATAAAGTGCATAGTTGGAGCAGATGAATATTGAGTAAGCTGTAGAAAGAGAACCGTCCGTCTAATAAAACGATAGCTACATACTTTATACAGTTTATAGACAATAGAATGCATTTTAAATCTAGACACCCACTAACTAACTAATATAAAATACATACAAGATATTTAGTAAGCAGTGGCATTGGCCTTAGTGGTGGTGTTGGTCGGTCGGTCGTTTAGTTCAGTGAATGTCAATCAAAATGAGAGAGAGAGAAAGGCGAACGAACTGCGCTAAATACTCCATCATGTACTCCTGCTAACTTCTCTTATTTATTCATTTCAGTGTTGTCGTACCCAGGCCCCCCTCCACGCCCCCCTACAATGTCTGGACGATGACAACTGCCGGGTCATCACACTGCATTCAATTCCCAACCACAGAGTTTACTTATTTTCTATTCCTAGCAATCTGTTCAATAGAGAACAATAAGGAACGCCATGACCCAATGAGATGAGGATGACGTGTAAATGAGAGTGTGTTGTCTAGTACAGACCCAGGTCGACCATTCCTGAGAGAGTATGGTTAATTGAACCCTAACCATCAAAGTACACCTGTAACAACTGTCTAGTATTCAAATCCGTATAAAAGTAACTACCTTTACTAGGATTTTTTTTTTATTCCTAATTTGTGTACGTTGCAATCTGTTCAATTTAGAACAATAAGCAACCCCATGACCCAATGAGATGAGGATGATGTGCATAACGTGTAAATGAGGTGTAGTCTTGTACAGACCCAGGTCGACCATTCCTGAGAGAGTATGGTTAATTGAACCCTAACCATCAAAGTACACCTGTAACAACTGTCTAGTATTCAAATCCGTATAAAAGTAACTACCTTTACTTGGATTTGAACCAGGAACCTTCGTCTCCGAAAATTAGCTGTTAAACAGCTAATTTTGGCAACGACTTTACCTCTAGACCAACCCGGTGGGTTGGTGAATATTTTTTTTTTGATCCCTAATATGTGTACGTTGCAATCTGTTCAATTGAGAACAATAAGCAACCCGCATGACCCAATGAGATGAGGATGATGTGTATGACGTGTAGTCTAGTACAGACCCAGGTCGACCATTCCTGAGAGAGTATGGTTAATTGAACCCTAACCATCAAAGTACACCTGTAACAACTGTCTAGTATTCAAATCCGTATAAAAGTAACTACCTTTACTTGGATTTGAACCAGGAACCTTCGTCTCCGAAAATTAGCTGTTAAACAGCTAATTTTGGCAACGACTTTACCTCTAGACCAACCCGGTGGGTTGGTGAATATTTTTTTTTTGATCCCTAATATGTGTACGTTGCAATCTGTTCAATTGAGAACAATAAGCAACCCGCATGACCCAATGAGATGAGGATGATGTGTATGACGTGTAGTCTAGTACAGACCCAGGTCGACCATTCCTGAGAGAGTATGGTTAATTGAACCCTAACCATCAAAGTACACCTGTAACAACTGTCTAGTATTCAAATCCGTATAAAAGTAACTACCTTTACTTGGATTTGAACCAGGAACCTTCGTCTCCGAAAATTAGCTGTTAAACAGCTAATTTTGGCAACGACTTTACCTCTAGACCAACCCGGTGGGTTGGTGAATATTTTTTTTTTGATCCCTAATATGTGTACGTTGCAATCTGTTCAATTGAGAACAATAAGCAACCCGCATGACCCAATGAGATGAGGATGATGTGTATGACGTGTAGTCTAGTACAGACCCAGGTCGACCATTCTTGAGAGAGTATGGTTAATTGAACCCCAACAATCAAAGTACACCTGTAACAACTGTCTAGTATTCAAATCCGTATAAAAGTAACTACCTTTACTAGGATTTTTTTTTTATTCCTAATTTGTGTACGTTGCAATCTGTTCAATTTAGAACAATAAGCAACCCCATGACCCAATCAAATGAGGATGATGTGCATAACGTGTAAATGAGGTGTAGTCTTGTACAGACCCAGGCCGACCACTCCTGAGAGAGTATGGTTAATTGAACCCTAACCATCAAAGTACACCTGTAACAACTGTCTAGTATTCAAATCCGTATAAAAGTAACTACCTTTACTTGGATTTGAACCAGGAACCTTCGTCTCCGAAAATTAGCTGTTAAACAGCTAATTTTGGCAACGACTTTACCTCTAGACCAACCCGGTGGGTTGGTGAATATTTTTTTTTTGATCCCTAATATGTGTACGTTGCAATCTGTTCAATTGAGAACAATAAGCAACCCGCATGACCCAATGAGATGAGGATGATGTGTATGACGTGTAGTCTAGTACAGACCCAGGTCGACCATTCCTGAGAGAGTATGGTTAATTGAACCCTAACCATCAAAGTACACCTGTAACAACTGTCTAGTATTCAAATCCGTATAAAAGTAACTACCTTTACTAGGATTTTTTTTTTATTCCTAATTTGTGTACGTTGCAATCTGTTCAATTTAGAACAATAAGCAACCCCATGACCCAATCAAATGAGGATGATGTGCATAACGTGTAAATGAGGTGTAGTCTTGTACAGACCCAGGCCGACCACTCCTGAGAGAGTATGGTTAATTGAACCCCAACCATCAAAGTACACCGGTAACTACCGTCTAGCATTCAAATCTGTATAAAAGTAACTACCTTTACTAGGATTTGAACCAGGAACCTTCGTCTCCGAAACTCAGCTGTTAAACAGCTAATTTTGGCAACGACTTTACCTCTAGACCAACCCGTTGGGTTGTATTTTCTATTAAATTTGCACTGCAGTAAAAATACACCTTAATCTACTCAACCTACAATTATTTTTACTTTCTCTTGCCTATATGAATATTACAGGAAGGAAAGTATTGTTTTCATGTCGATTTTAACAAATCCACTCTTCACCGGATCTACACGTAAATAGACCCCCTCAACCCACACAAAACATGTTTTTAGAGATTGGTCTGTGTGTGCGAGTGTGAACAAAATATCTCAAGAACGAAACATCGTACGAACTTGAAACTTAAGTTACATACCAGTACCGGACCTGACACGAACATTTTCATCAAAATCGGTCAACCGGATGTAGTAGTTTATTCGTGTAATTTTTCACTTTTTTGTAATTTTCTCAAAAACTGTTTCTTACGATTTTTTTTTAATCGCCTCATTTATTAATATTTTTATGCTCTACAAGATAGGATAGGCGCCATTTCTGCTCAAATTCTTGATGAGGCTGTTTTTTTCGTAAAACAATGGTTTTCTTCAGATTGCCACTTTAATATGCATTTTGGCACAAAAATGTATATTATAAAACTTATAGAGAATTTAAAATCCTACAACTTTTATCTCAAAAATGTTATTGTATCATGCTTAGTTTAGCGGTATTTAGCAATTTTCTTGTTTTCTCACGAAAACGAGTGAAAAATCGATTTTTTTTAAAGATTTCGGCCTTAGTATGCATTTTACGACAAAAAAGTATATAATAAAATTTATACGAAATTTAAAGATCTACGATTTTTATTTGGAGCATTTTTCTCTACAGAGCCTAGTTTAGCGTGAAAGAATGATTATCCGTATTTTTAAGCCTAACTGCGGTCGATTTTTATTTTACGTCTTTCACTCATGATTAAAATAAGGTAGTGTTTTTGTTTATTTGTAATGTTTTATTACTAATGTTAGGTTTTATTGTTCATTATTTACATTGGCAAGAGAAAGTCGTGAGTGTTTCACAGCAGATTTTTTAATAGTTGGAAACAAATGGGCGAGCAGTTATTTAATAGTTAGGATTGTGAGTACGGCACGCGCGCGTGTGTGTGTGTGTGGAGTGAGTGGATAATTACTAATTGGGTATGGGAGAAATTTGATAATGAGCATATTTGCTCAGAGATAAGCGATGAGTAATGCACCAGTAACGATGATTGCAGAGCGCACATGTTGGAAATCACGTATTTATTCTACATTATATTATAGGGTGTTTCAACAAGAACGTGATTTTCATTCAATACGAATAGAAAAAAAAAATCTGGTGTGAAACACTCACACAACTTTCTCTTGCCAATGCAAATAATTAACAATAAACCTAACATTAGTATTAAAACATTAGAAATGAACAAAAAACTAACCTCAAAAAACATTAGTGAAATACGCAAAATTAAAATCGACCTCAGTTTAGCTTAAAAATACGGAAAATCGCTCATTCACGCTAAACTAAGCACTGTACAAAAAAAACTATAAATAAAAGTTGTAGATCTTTCAATTTCCTACAAATTTTTTTAAACACTTTTTTGTCGTAAAATGCATTCTAAGGCCGAAATCTTAAAAAAATCGATTTTTCACACTTTTCGTGAGAAAAAAAACAGAAAATTGCTAATTACCGCTAAACTAAGCGTTATACAAAAAAATGTTTGAAATAAAAGTTGTAGAATTTTACATTCTCTACAACTTTTATTATATAACGTTTTGCGCTAAAATGCATATTAAAGCCGCAATCTTAAAAAGAAAATGTTTTTACGTAAAAACAGCCTCACGCAGAATTTCAGCAAACATGGCGCCTACCCTACCTTGTAGAGCATGAAAAATGTTGTAAACCAGGCGATTTTAAAAAAAATCGTAGGACCAGTTTTTGAGAAAATCGAAAAAAGTGAAAAATTATACGAACAAACTACTACTTCCGGTTGACCGATTTTGATGAAAATGTTCGTGTCGGGTCCGGTTAAGGGTATGTAACTTAAGTTTCAAGTTTCAAGTTCGTACGATGTTCCGTTCTTGAGATATTCTGTTCACACACAGACACACACAGACCAATCGCTAAAAACATGTTTTTTGGGTTCAGGGGGTCTGAAAACGTATAGATCCGGTGAAAACTCGATTTTGAAAAATCGACATGAAAACAATACTTTCCTTCCTATATATTCATATAGGCAAGAGAAAGTAAAAATTATTAAATTACATCAAAATTTAGCTCATTTTATTCTGCGTTAACCTATAATAGACATATAGTTTTTATGTTGTATGAAAATTATTATATCGAGGTTGGAAGACCGCAAGGAATATCATCGTTTACAGCCGTATAACTCGAGAATTTTTTGACCGACAAGTTTGAAATTTTAACACAACTTAGCAAATTACATTCTTATAACGTGTATGAAATTTGAAATTCGTACGTTACTTAAATTTTTATTTATTAACAAATTATTCTAAATATTTGCTACCTCGGTAACCGTTCAATCGTTTGGCACGAACAAACTTTCGTTTTATTCAGCGTAAAAAATTAATTTAGTACAAATATATTGTTGTTTCGGTCAACAGCCGAAAGGCTGGTTTGAACCTGTAGAGGTTTTACTAAGTAGAAACGAGGAGTAAGGTGGTTTACCATTACCACAACTCACTGAGTTGAAAGAGTATGCTTATCAGCATGCCAGGCCCTCCGAAAAGCACTCACTTTCCACCCTGCAAATGACACCTTCACTTCATTCACCACAGGGTTCAACTGTATAATGAAATTCATTACTGTCAGATGAGATAACTCTGACTAGTGTCTTTTACACCTCTACCTCTTCAGTTCTTAAATAGTTCAGTCATATAAGTGGCTGACTATATGATAAGAAACAAAACTATTTTCTTAGCCCTGGACCAAACAGATAGAGTGCAATTAAAATAACACTCCACCTGCCCGTTTTGGGCATTTACAGTCGTACACGCTGTAAATATATTAATAACATGAAATATTAATCGGCGAATTTTGTGGTAGAATTTTTAAATTTTGAAAAATAAACTGGGTGATCCGGAAAGTGGGCGCTACTATCAGGTAGACATTCCGACAAAAAGTCGGAATCTACACGAGCTGCCCATTCCCACCCCCCAACGCAGTCTATTTTTCAAAATTTCAAAAATTCTACCACAAAATTCGCCAGTTAATATTTCATGTTATTAATGCATTTGTAATAATTTTTTTACGCTGAATGAAACGATAAGTTTGCTCGTGCCGAACGATTGAGTGATTAACGAAATAGCAACTATTCAGAATATTGTTAATAAATCAAAATTTAAGTAACGTACGAATTTGAAATGTCGTACATGCTGTACGAATTTATTTCACTATGTTGTACTAAAATTTCTTAAAATGGTTTTTTACTTTCTCTTGCCTGTATGAATATATAGGACAGAAAGTATTGTTTTCATCTCGATTTTTAGAAATCGAGTTTTCACCGGATCTACACGTTTTCAGACCCCCTGAACCCAAAAAAAACATGTTTTTAGCGATTGGTCTGTGTGTGTGTGTGTGTGTGAAAAGAATATCTCAAGAACGGAACATCGTACAAACTTGAAACTTAAGTTAGATACCACTACCGGACGTGACACGAACATTTTCATTAAAATCGGTCAACCGGAAGTAGTAGTTTATTCGTGTAATTTTTCACTTTTTTGCGATTTTCTCAAAAACTGGTCCTACGATTTTTTAAAAAATCGCCTGGTTTACTAAATTTTTTATGCTCTACAAGATAGGGTAGGCGCCATGTTTGCTGAAATTCTTCGTGAGGCTGTTTTCACGTAAAAAATTGTTTTTTAAAGATTATGGCTTTAATATACACTTTAGCACAAAAGTTTATATAGTGAAAGTTGTAGACAATTTAGAATCCTACAACTTTTATTTTCAACATTTTTTGCATAACGCTTAGTTTAGCGGTAATTAGCGACTTCCTGTATTTTTTCACGAAAAGTGTGAAAAATCAATTTCTTTAAGATTTCGGCCTTAGTATGGATTTTACGACAAAAGTGTATTATAATCAAATTTATAGGAAATTAAAAGATCTACAACTGTTAATTTAAGCATTTTTCTCTACAGAGCCTAGTTTAGCGTGAAAGAGTTTCCATATTATTAAGCCAAATTAAGGTTTGTTTTCATTTTGCATCATTCACTCTACTATTGAAATAAGGTAATGTTTTTGAGGTTAGGTTTTTTTGTTTATTTCTAACATTAGGTTATACTGTTCATTATTTGAATCTGCAAGAGAAAGTCGTGTGAGTGTTTCACACCAGATTTTTTGGCTTGTGGAGGTGACGACCAGTTACGATAAATTGAAATACTTAGTGAATATATAGTTCAGATAGAAATACAAGGACAAAAAAATGATAAACATTTGGTGTAAAACACTCACACGACTTTCTCTTGTCAATCCAAATAATGATCAAAATAACCTAACATTAGTAATCAAATCAAGAAGTAATCAAAGTAAGAATAGTAAGAATTAGTAATCAAAGGTAAAGAAAAAATTAATCTCAAAAACGTAAACTAATTTTAATGATGAGTGAAAGACGCAAAAGAAATTAAACCCAGTTTAAAAATACGGAAAATCACCCTTTTACGCTAAACTAAGCTCTGTAAAGAAAAATGCTTAAAATGAAAGTTGTAGATTTCTTAATTTCCTATTAATTTGATTATATACACTTTTGTCGTAAAATGCATTCTGAGGCTGAAATCTAAAAAAATCGAACGTTTTCGTGAGAAAAAAACCGAAAATTGCTAATTACCGCTAAACTAAGCGTTACACATAAAAAAATGTTGGAAATAAACGTTGTAGAATTTTAAATTCTCAACAACTTTTGTCATATACATTTTTTCGGTAAAATGCATATTAACGTGTCAATCTTAAAAAAATCAAAATTTTTTACGAGAAAACAGCCTCTTCAAGAATTTCAACAGACATGGCGCGTACCTTATCTTGTAGAACATAAAAATGTAATAAATGAGGCGATTTTTAAAAAACTCGTAGGAGCCGTTTTTGAGAAAATCGCAAAAAAGTGAAAAATTAAACGAATAAACTACTACTTCCGGTTGATCGATTTTGATGAAAATGTTCGTGTCGCATCCGGTAGTAGTATCTAACTTAAATGTCAAGTTTGTACAAACACACGTACACACAACACCCCAATCACACAACACACAGACCAATCGCTAAAAACATGTTTTGTTGGGTTCAGGGGGTCTGAAAACGTGTAGATCCGGTGAAAACTCGATTTCCTAAAATCGACACGAAAACATGAAAGAAAGTAAAAATAAATAAAACTTATTTAAATAAAGGTATAAATTTGTTTAAAAACCACACCACCAGATAGTTTAATAACAATAAACTCATGTGAAATTCTCCTACACGACCTCCATATTGTCAATTGTAACATATACCCTCATACAGTAGGCAAGAAAAGCAAGTTCAGTCACGGCTGACAGAATTTCAGCCGTCATGTCTTACAAATTCACTGCTAATCCTTGAAACATCTATACAGTTTCAGTAAACAAATATCTGTAAGTACAAATAATTCAGGTAATTTATTTGTCTTAGGGAACGAGCGAGTTGGATATCAGGGTCTTGGAAAATACACATCAATGCAAATAATTTAACAGATTGACTTACATGTGACCTAGTTTTAGTTTAGGTGATCAGCCGAAAAGCTGGTTCGAACCTCTAGAGGCCTCTAAATAAATTAAGCTGGTTTGACCCTCTACAGGCCTCTAAATTAATTAACCCGGTTTGACCCTCTAGAGGCCTCAAAATAAATTAAGCTGGTTTGAACCTCTAAAGACCTCTAAACTAATTAACCCGGTTTGACCCTCTAGAGGCCTCTAAATTAATTTAGCTGGTTTGAACCTCTAGAGGCCTCTAATTAATTAAGCTGGTTTGAACGTCTAGAGGCCTCTAATTTAATTAGGCTGGTTTGAACCTCTAGATGCATCTAAATTAATTAGGCTGGTTTGACCCTCTAGAGGCCTCTAAAAAATTAAGCTGGTTTGAACCTCTAGAGGCCTCTACATTAATTAAGCTGGTATGAACCTCTAAATTAAATGATGAGTCAGGTGGTTTACCATTGGAAAAGTATGCTTGTCAGCATGCCAGGCCCTCTGAAAAGCATCTACTTTTCAACCTGCAGATGATACCTCCTGGTTCATTCACCACAGGGCTGGCTGTACAATGTAATGCAATTGATTACTGTGACTACTGTCAGTTGTATAATGATAGACACCCGAGTTTCAACCCAAAGCATCTCCAAAAATAACGGGTGTTTTATTAAGGACACAACCCTGATTATAAGAAGATAGAAGTAATACATGGGTAAATTTTCTCTCCCCCAATCGGTATGTTGGCAACAGTGTACTCAAGGCCAACTACCTAATACAGTTAAAATGTTTCAGTCAAGCATTAGTGTGGTGACAGCAGTCGTTTCGTTATATTGTGTCAGCAATGGTTTTTTACAAGGAAGAACCGGGTGTTTTATTAAGGACACAACCCTGATTATAAGAAGATACAAGTAATACATGGGTAAATTTTCTCTCCCCCAATCGGTATGTTGGCAACAGTGTACTCAAGGCCAACTACCTAATACAGTTAAAATGTTTCAGTCAAGCATTAGTGTGGTGACAGCAGTCGTTTCATTATATTGTGTCAGCAATGGTTTTTTACAAGGAAGAACCGGGTGTTTTATTAAGGACACAACCCTGAATTTAAGAAGATAGAAGTAATAAATGGGTAAATTTTCTGTCCCCCCAATCGGTTTTTGACTGATGACAAAAAAAAAACATATTATAATTGGGTGACCATGTGATAAGAGAGAAATAGCAGATCGTCCTAGCTGCCTGATGTGAGCAGTAAAAATTAGCTTTGATATTGTTAAATTAGACTATTACACAGTGAATCAATCTTCAACAGGAACCTTCATGAAGGTTGGAAACATAAGAAATGAAGACCACTATTATATAATGCAGGCCACTATTTAAGGAGCTTAAATTGCTTACAGTTCCCTGTCTCTACATTTTTGAGGTGATTATGTATGTTAGGCAAAATAATTTTATGCAGAATTTCAATGTTCACAATCATAACACAAGGAGAAACAGGAATGATTATTATGTGGCTAATCACTCCACAAAATTGTTTGAACAAAAACCTACTTATGCAGGGAGAAAATTCATAAATAAATTACCCCAATCTTTAAAGTGTTGTGAGGATTTGAATTCCTTTAAAAAAATTAAAAAAATTACTTGATTGGTGAAACTTTTTATAGCGTACAAGAATTTCTTTCTTGATAGTAGTGATACATTGTGTGTTTCTTATATGTATTTCAGGTGTTACATCTGACGACATGTCCTATACTCCTCCTGGAGTCTCCAGGACGTAAAAAAAAAAAAAAAAAAAAAGACATGAAGTTGTTAGGATACCATAGTACACAGAATACATAGAATTGCAGTTGAAGATATATGAAGAAGTATGGCCAAGTGAAAGCATTTTTTTTTTTTTTTTTAGGCGAAAAACCTCAGCGAGGTTATCATTGCCTGTTGTTCTGCACAAGGGTGTAAAAAGCCCGAATGCAGAACGCCTTTTTTTTATATATATACATAAATATAAGCTTCTGCCCATAACAGACAGGTGGAGTGTTAAATTATTTACACTCAATCTGTTCGTTGCAGGGCTAAAATAAATAGTTGTGTTTCTTATCGCATGGTCAGTCAATTAAATGACTGAATCATTTAAGAACAGAAGAGGTAGAGGTGTAAAAGACACCAATCAGAGTTATCTTTCTGAAAGTAATGAATTTCATTGTACAGCCAGACCCTGTGGTGAATGAAGTGAAGTTGTCATTTACAGAGTGGAAAATACGTGCTTTTCAGAGGGCTCGGCATGCTGATAAGCGTACTTTTCCACTCGGTGAGGAAGGCAATGGTAAACCACCTCACTCCTCGTTTTACTTAGTAAAACCTCTAGAGGTTCAAACCAGCCTTTCGGCTGTTGACCTAAACAACACAAATATAAGCTAAAATCTTATAAGCAAGTATCACAGACATCACAAGCTAAAAACACAAAAAACATACACACATAAACTTAAACTTAATATCACAGTTAAAACAAAAAAAACACAAAAATGACATTGACACTTTTGTAATTAAAAACTTAAAAACTAGTATCACAACCAAAAAATTACATTAAAAAAAAGAAAATATCACAGACATAAAAGGTCGCAAAAGGCTGTAAAGGGGCCACATAATAAGGACACAGACATATGAATGTAAACTTATAACTAATATAAAACACATAGCCTACTATAGGGTAATTAAAAGTAATAGGACATATATTAGACACTGTTGTATACACTGATCGATCGTAAAAATTTCAAAGCCGCGTCCAAAATAGGGCTTTTGTCACCGAGTATATTCCTTAATTCAGAGGGAATCTTGAATCGCCGACGCAGAGCTGCGTAGCAGACGCAATCAACCACTATATGTTTGACTGTCAAAGGACAATCGCACCTGCCACAAACTGGAACATCACCAGACGTCATGAGATACCCATGGGTTAATCTGGTGTGCCCAATTCTAAGTCGCGCGATGACAACTTCTTCCCTTCTATTCTTCCTCAGTGACGTAGGCCAAGGCTTAACAATAGGTTTTATTTCACATAGCTTGTTGCCATGAGAGCCAGTCCATTCTACCTGCCAGGAATCAGTGATGACCCGCTTCACCAGACTCACAAAATCAATCAGACATAGTCAGATATTGCATGAAAGCCGGTTGACGAGCCGCCTGACAGCGTTGTAAAAAAAAGCAGTTCTACTTTACAACACACCTATATGATCTCCCCAAAAAAGTATTAAGTACCTACATACCCAATGGAGGATTAAACTTAATGCTACTAAAACTGTACAAGTCACGTTTTCTTTACGAAAACAAGTTTGTCCTCCAGTGTATTTGTATGGTGCGCCACTTCCTCAACATGACAAAATAAAGTATCTTGGTCTGTCTCTACATTGACAAAAGACTAACGTGGAACCAACATGGTAACAAAATGCGAAAAACTTTGGACGCTAGACGTAAACAACTGTATTCGTTGATTTCAAGATCTTCTAAACTCCCACTTCATCTAAAACTACTAGTTTATAAGTGTTATCTTAGACCCGTTTGGATGTATAGCAGCCAAATTTACTGTTGTGCAAAACCGTCGGTCATTTTGAAAATACAACGCTTTCAGTCCAAATTGTTAAGACAGATAACTAGTGCTCCCTTTTACGTAACGAACGATTCACTACACACGGACTTAAACGTCCCATACATCAACGTTGTGTTTTTACGCACATACACACGATTTAAAAAGAAATTACCCAATAATCCAAACCAGCTCATTGTTGACCTAGACACACCAGATTTACCAACTGCCCCTATTAGAAGACTAAAACGACTCTGGAGTAGAGATATCATGAGACGTCAAAATTAAAGTAAAACAAAATAAAATTAAGTAAATTACACCTTAAGTAAATTAAGTAAAATCAGCTGTTAAACAGCTGATTTTGGCGATGACTTTACCTCTAGACCAATCCGGTGGGTCAACCTAACATTAGCAATAAAACATTAGAAATAAACAAAAAAACATAACCTTATTTTGAGCGAATCATCATGTCATACCTTATTATCATGAGTGAAAGATGCAAAATGAAAACCTAGCCATACAGATAGATATGCAGATAAATGCCTACCTAGAATGCGGAAATGGATACTTAATGTCGGAACGGAACACACATGGTCACAAGTGATGCTGGGTAAAACACAGAGTTAAGTGTCAGCTCAATTACCATAGTTTTTGTGGTAAATTATTAGTGAAACAATACTTTTTTGCATATCCTGGCATTATAGAACTGTTGTGCAACCAGAGGTCACTTATTGCAGCAAAACCCTGACGGGACTGAATAAGAGAAACAGGATTCAAAAAGTTCAGATGCTGGAAAGAAGGATGCTAAGAACCTGCATTGGAAAACGGGTGTTCAGAAATGGTATCTGGCTGGTTTTACCAACCAGAGAAGTTTACAGAGACATTGAACCTGTAACAGACAATGCGCAAAAAACGGATCTTTTTCCTTGGACACATCATAAGAACTCCACAAACAAGAATCCTCAGACAACTAGTAGAATATATGTGGGACCTTAAGTCGGGGCCGGCTTGGATTCGTGAAGTGAAGAACGACTTAGTGGAGCTGAACCTAACATTGGAGGGCCTTGAAAAAAATCCGATAACCTGAAAGCGATCAAACAGACAAATAACAGGTTCAAAGAAATGGTTAGAAAAATACAGAACCCTACAGTTCTTTCAGATGCTGAACGGGCTGCTAGATCCCAGAGAATGAAGAACTACTGGGAGAGGATTAGGAGGAAATTGAGGAACTGATATTATTTGACTTAAGTGGTCCAATGAGCCTTACAAGAAAAAAACATCACAATATAATTAAATGAAATTCATCACTTAGTTTAAAAAACTTGACGTACATTTTGATGGCACCATCAATTTCAGAGTAATATTAAATTAAAAATTAGAATTCTAATTTAATATTAGTACTCTGAACAAGGTGGTACCATCGAAACATACCTTAAATTTTTTTAAACTTAAGGGGAACCAAAGAAAAGGTATGAAATAAATTTAATTTAATGCAATTGTTGCAACGAATTCAAGCATTCCAGTCAAAAACATTACGCCTTATAGCAAAAGCACCTCTTTACGTTAGCAACAAAACCTTACATACAGATTTGAAAACACCACTTGTACAAAATTCCATCAAATACCTATACAAACGTTTTCACGACAAGTCACACGAACACGAGAACCCACTGGTGCGTTCACTTTCCACCTTCCATTTACCTGATAATCCCGCTAGACGCCTTAAAAGACGCTCGAGTAGAGACCTGCTATAGTCACTCGAGTCACGAGTTTGCACCGAGGGGTAAAGAGCAAAAGCATCAGTGTGCATGCGAGACTGCTTTAATTTCAGTACAACAAACATAACAACTTATACTATACCCAGAGCATATACAGTAAATTGTGGTACCTTTTATAAATTAACTGTACGAATATAACTGTTTGTTACCGTAAACATAAATGTCGGTTTTTTGAAGCTAAACAAAACTGCCTATCCGTGCCTCTTAACAAAAGCTGTGAGCAAGCGGCTAACTACTTTCATGTTTCTCTTTCCACAATTTGAAAAATAAAGAAGGAAGTTAAAGACAGTGAAGAAGATAATTCTTCATCAGCATTTTTGTTGACAACTGGTAAAAAAAGAAAACGGTTAGGTAGATTAGGGTAACTAGTGAGACTGATAGTGAAGACGCCGGTGACAGCGACAGCGATAGTAAAGAAGGCGATTCATTCGTAGAAGAGTTTGTTCCAATGGAAAAAGCTAGCTGGTAATAACAGTAAATTAAACATTTCTAATCATGTAATTAAGCTACAGGCAATATTACAGGTCACATTTATTTCTTATAAGGTTTATGACCATAACAGACAGGTGGAGTGTCAAATTATTTACACTCAATCTGTTTGTTTCAGGGCTAAAATAAATAGTTCTGTTTCTTATCACATGGTCAGTCAATTAAATGACTGAATCATTAAAGAACAGAAGAGGTAGAGGTGTAAAAGACACTAATCAGAGTTATCTTCTCTGATAGTAATGAATTTCATTATACAGCCAGACCCTATGGTGAATGAAATGAAGATGTCATTTACAGAGTGGAAAATATGTGCTTTTCAGAGGGCCCGGCATGCTGATAAGCATACTTTTCCACTTAGTGAGTTGTGGCAATGGTAAACCACCTCACTGCTTGTTTTACTTAGTAAAACCTCTAGAGGTTCAAACCAGCCTTTCGGCTGTTGACCTAAACAACAACACAAGGTTTATGAAGAAAACATTTTCTCGGAATAAACCATAGCTTACAAAATGTATGTAGAAACTGGACGGTACAGAAATGTACGAGTAGTGTCTCACTGTTGAGGTTGGCAGCACTGCAAATATTTCACTTCCCTTCTTCACAGCCCATGCATATGCAAAAGGCAATCTCGTGACTTCAGTATCTATAATTTGATACACAAATTTCATTGTTGGGGAGGCAGTGATGGGGGCCCTACCCCTCTCATGCCTATCATCTCATTTAAATTATTATCATAATCATCACATTTGCTTGGTGTAAAATTTTACAGTTGTAAATATAGAATTTAAGAGAAAAAAAAATTATATTGTAATTTATAAATCAAATGGTTAGCAGGAAACATTACAAGAATTTTTTTTTCTTTAACCCTTTACAGGGCAGTGTAGTACAAGGAAAAATATACACGTTGTAAAATGTTAAATTTTGTTTTATAAGGACTTGAATAATGTATTTCTAGTGCCAGAACAGTATGATATATCTTTTTTTTATATCAAGCCCTGGTAAGTATACTTACCAAGGAATGTTTATTGAAATGGGAATCACATAATAATTAGTGGTAAGAATGCTTATTAAAACACCTTGTAGCCCTATATAACAGAAAAATTGAAAGTTAACTTATCTTAACTTTATATTAGCATGAATGCTTGGTTTCCCATAAAATACTGGAATTTTCTAAGCACTGTACAAAAGTAACAACAAAAAAAACATGGTAGTGTACGCTGGTATGAATCCTTACCACATTCGTGTAGCTCATGAAGCAAATAGTTACTGCGTACTAATTTCAATATGTGGATAGCCTCCTTACCAGAGAACATCTATAAAACCATAAAATGCCAATACGGGTTCAACTGCATAGAAGAGGTGTAAAGTCCAGCCTCTCTTAGTTTGCTCCTAATGTAAACAAATAATGACGTCTCCGAGCATGCGCATATCAAAATGTGTACATGCTCACTAAAAAGTAACAACAAAATACTTTCAAAAGTATTTTTATAAATGAAATTGTTAGGCCTATATCATATAATGACTGATGTTTTTAGTACTTTAAGTACTTATAATTTAAAAAATAGTTAACTTACTAGGAATACGACATCCGTAAAGTCGGAGACTCTAGCGTGCACCCTGTAGTAGGTGGCTTTTGTTTGTTGACAGTAGGAGCAAACTAACAACGGCTCAACTGTAGGTGTAAAAGACACTAATCAGAGTTATCTCCTCTGAAAGTAATGAATTTTATTATACGTAGACCCTGTGGTGAATGAAGTGAAGGTGTCATTTACAGAGTGGAAAATATGTGCTTTTCAGAGGGCCCAGCATGCTGATTAGCATACTTTTCCACCCAGTGAGTTGTATACTTTATGATTAATTAGTAAAAGGTCATGTTTGAAAGGTCAATTAGTAACTTTTCATATTCTGTTTGGGAATCGTTAATCTCAGATATGGGCACTTTTAAAAATAACAGATGCAAGAGTAGCCTACATGTTTAAATTATGGGCTTTCATAATAAGCAAAATAAAATAAAAACCCAATAAATCACCTAGTCAAAAATTTCAAAGATGTTTTAAACACTATTAGATAAACTCGACATTATTGCCAGTGGTAAGTATAGGCCTACTTACCACAGCACAGACCTATAAAAGGTTAAACTAGCTACGTATTGTTTCATTGTTTTTGTAATTTTCAATATGTTATTTAGTATTTGGATGTCAAAGTGAACATTTTGTGAAGAAAATCAATCAAACTTTTGTTATGATTACTTCTAATAACACAAATGTCTGTCCAGTCAGTTTCCCATCAACACTCCAAATGAATGCATGCCAGCCTTCTTTTGTTTTCTGTCCAGTATTACAGCCTTCTAAATTCTTAAATTTGATGTTATATTAATTATAATGGGGTTAAAATAAATAGTTGTGTTTCTTATCACATGGTCACCCATTTAATTATATGACTTAATCATTTATGAACAGAAGAGGTAGAGGTGTACTGTGACACTAATCAGAGTTGTTGTTGTTTAGGTGATCAGCCTGTAGGTTAGTTTGAACCTATAGAGGTTTTACTAAGTAAAACGAGGAGGGAAGTGGTTTACCTTGCCTTCCTCACTGAGTGGAAAAGTATGCTTATCAGCATGCCGGGCCCTCTGAAAAACACATATTTTCCACTCTGCAAGTGACACCTTCACTTCATTCACCACAGGGTCTGGCTGTATAATGAAATTCATTACTTTGAGAGGAGGAGATAACTCTGATTAGTGTCTTTTGCACCTCTACCTCTTCTGTTCTTAAATGATTCAGTCATTTAATTGGCTGACCATGTGATAAGAAACACAACTATTATTGTAGCCCTGAAACAAACAGATTGAATGTAAATAACTTGACACTCCACCTGTCTGTTATGGGCAGTAATCAGAGTTATCTCCTCTGAAAGTAATGAATTTCATTATACAGCCAGATCTTGTGGTGAATGAAGTGAAGGTGTCATTTGTAGAGTGGAAAATATGTGCTTTTCAGAGGGCCCGGCATGCTGATAAGCGTACTTTTCCACTGAGTGAATTGTGGCAACGGTAAACCACCTGACTCCTTGTTTTACTTAGTAAAACCTCTACACGTTCAAACTAACCTACAGGCTGATCACCTAAACACACATAATTATAATGTACATTATTTTACAATTTGGACTGGAGTAAAATGTTTAAAACTTTGAAAAGGCTAGGAATTAAATACAAAGAAAGGAATCTACAGTCTGTTGTTGTTGTTTAGGTCATCAGCCAAAAGGCTGGTTTGAACCCGTAGAGGTTTTACTAAGTAAAACGAGGAGTGAAGTGGTTTACCATTGCCACAACTCACTGAGTGGAAAAATATGCTTATCAGCATGCCGGGCCCTCTGAAAAGCACATATCTTCCACTCTGCAAATGACACCTTAACTTCATTCACCACAGGGTCTGGCTGTATAATGAAATTCATTACTTTCAGAGGACATAACTCTGATTAGTGTCACAGTACACCTCTACCTCTTCTGTTCTTAAATGATTCAATCATTTAATTGGCTGACCATGTGATAAGAAACACAACTATTTATTTTAGCCCTGCAACGAACAGATTGAGTGCAAATAATCTGACACTCCACCTGTTTATTATGGGCAGCTACAGTCTGTATAAGAATCAAATGGCTGTTTTGAGAATCAAGTGGTACGAAAAAGAGGCAGCTGTAAGAAAAGGTGTACAACAAGGTTGTTCTTTGTCACCACTACTTCTTAACTTGTATGTAGAAGAGGCTATAAATGAAGTGAAGGAGAAATTTGACGCAGGAATAAAAATTCAAAGAGAAACAATAAAAATGCTGAGATTTGCCGATGATATAGTAGTATTAGCTGAGACAAAGAAAGAATTACAGGATGCCTTAAATGGAATTGATGAGATCTTGAGAAAGGATTACTTCATGAAAATTAATAAGAACAAAACGAAAGTGTTGTGCAGCAGCAAGAGTGGTTTAGAAGAGATGGAAAATTTAAAAGTAGGCAACGAAAACATACAGGAAGTTGGGGAATTCTGCTATCTAGGGAGTAAAATAACAGAGGATGGTAGAAGCACAACTGATATCAAAAGTAGAATTGTTTAAACCAGAAAAGCCTTTGAAATGAAAAACAGCTTACTGACTACAAACATTGATTTACAGATTAGGAAAAATTTCTTAAAACATTATGTTTGGAGTGTAGCATTATACGGAAGTGAAATGTGGGTGATAGGGGCTGTAGAAAAGAAGAGGATAGAAGCTTTTGAAATGTGGTGTTATAGGAAAATGTTTATAGGAAAAGATTAGGTGGGTGGACAAAAAAAGTCATTTAGAGGTTCTTAGGCGAGTGGATGAAAAAAGAAGTATATGGAAGCATCTTACCAAAAGAAGGGATAGGCTAGTGGGGCATATCCTAAGACATCCAGGTATTGGGCTATCAATAATGGAGGGTAATATTGAGGGAGTAAATTGTAGAGGGAGGCAAAGATTAGAATATATAAAGCAAATTACAAAAGATGTCGGGTGTTACAGGTATGTAGATATGAAAAGACTTGCGCAAGATAGAACAGGTTGGAGAACTGCATCAAACCAGTCGAGAGACTGATGACAATAAAAATATTTTATGATTAATTAAAGGTCATGTTTGAAAGGTTAATTAATAACTTTTCAGATTCTGTTTGGGAATAGTTAATCTCAGATATTGGCATTTTTTAAAATAACAATGCAAGAGTACATGTTTTAATTATGGGCTTTAATAATAAGTAAAATAAAATAAAAAACCAATAAGTCACCTAGTAAAAATTTGCAAAGATGTTTTAAATACTATTCATGTGAATGCGGACATTTATTCTATTTTTCTAAACAATAAGCAAACTTAATAAAGATTAAGTGATTTTTTTTTTTAATCAGGTTGTTGACTGGTTTGAACCCATACAAGTTTTACTCAATACAAATTCCCAAGCTGTTATAATCAACTAACTTTTTTAAGGAAAGTAGATTCTAATGTAATTTTAAACAATGTTTTAATTTTAATACAAACTGAAATTAGAATGACAAGTTATTTTAAGTTAGTCAGGTAGGATGTCAGTAAAATCGGATTATAACAAGAATACACTGGACTGAAAATGGTAAAAATCATAAATTACAAAATTTAATGGTTTAGAGGATAAATAAAACCAGAAATAGGACAAAATAAAGAAAAAAAGATTAAGTATAAAGTAAAACAATATTGAGAATTTACCAATTGAATTGAAAGGTTAGAAATATGAGTAATCAAACGAGTTCTAAATTAGACCTGAACGGAAAAATACTAAAATTTTAATCAGGTCTGTTAAAATTACGTTTAAAATTGTTTAAAATATGTAACAATAACACAATTTATGTGTCGATAGGTTTTAATCTTGTCATACGATTCGAAAAAACGAAATTTTAGTAAAATATAAAAAATTTAGTATCAATTTAACAATTTTCTTTGTACGGTTAACCACCAAAAATTTTATTAAAATGAAAATAAAATAATAAATCCGAATGAATACGGTTCAAAATTTTCAGTACAACGAATCATTATTAATGTGGGAAACATGTTTACAGATTTCACTGTGGATTAGTTTCTTAAAATAATAATAATAATATAGTTAACATAATAAGTATCGAGTTATAAGTTATTTACAAACGGTTTACTTACATAAAACGACAAGCATGATGTAGAATGTGAACAATAAATCGGTTAGAATGTAATCCTTAAAACACTTTGGAAAGTTTTCAGTGAAAACGTTGACAAGAAAGCACAAAAATCAACATAAAAACACACTCGGATTAGCTATTACACTACGAGGAACATGAACAGAAAAGCGATTACAACTCGATTCATAAGCACGCCGTGAAATTATTATTTCATTTAATGTAAAAACAAACAAACAGCAGAGAAAAACTTACACATTTATCGATGTGGGACCATAGCGATCGTTAATTATTTTAATCCACTTTTCAACGAATACTGATGCACGTAAAATATATGGCCGACGTCACAGAAAACACTGTTACAGTTCGAGTTGTACAATTTGTAGGAGGTGTCCAGCAAGTGAATCTGACTACAATATTACTAAGTAGGTGGCAGCACTGTATTGTCTTCTATAAACACTCAGCTACTTTACCTCTATCTATTGACAATCCTTTGTAACAACAAAAACTTATTTTTTTTTTGTTAATACGCGCACAATTCAAAATAATTTTCCCAATAATTCTAAGTAAATTAATCAAATACAAGTAAATTACTCCATCTAGATTTCGTATAAAGAAGTTAATATGTAAATTTTTGTACTGTTACCAATACAGTACAGAAAAATCTGGTGTGAAACACTCACACAACTTTCTCTTGCCAATCCAAATAATTAACAGTAAACCTAACATTAGTAATATAACATTAGAAATAAACAAAAAATAACCTCATGTATTGAGGTTATTTTTAATTTAACCTAATTTTAATCATGAGTGAAAGATGCAAAATGAAAATCGACCTCAGTTTGGTTTAAAATACGGAAAATCACTCTTTCACGCTAAACTAGGCTCTGTAGAGAAACATGTTTTAAATAAAAGTCGTAGGTCTTTAAATTTCCTATAAATTTGATTGTATACACTTTTGTCGTAAAATGCATACTAAGGCCGAAATCTTTAAAAAACCTATTTTTCACACGTTTTCGTGATAAAAAAACAGAAAATTGCTAATTACCGCTAAACTAAGCATGATAAAAAAAAATGTTTGAAATAAAAGTTGTAGGATTTTAAATTCTCTACATTTTTTATTACATAAATTTTTTGCTAAAATTCATATTAAAGCCGTAATCTTTAAAAAATAACTTTTTTACGTGAAAACAGCCTCACCCAGAATTTCAGCAAACATGGCGCCTACCCTATCTTGTAGAACATAAAAAATTTAGTAAACCAGGCGATTTTTAAAAAAATCGTAGCTCCAGTTTTTGAGAAAATCGCAAAAATTGAAAAATTACACGAATAAACTATTACTTCCGGTTGACCGATTTTGATGAAAATGTTCGTATCGGGTCCGGTTGTGGTATTAAACTTAAGTTTTAAGTTTCAAGTTCGTACGATGTTCCGTTC